>QLNU02015270.1:30099800-30131652 GCA_006491805.2 Dysdera silvatica
TTGTAGGCTATATTTAACATAGGAATATATGAGTTGTAGCTCTGTAACCCTCATTAAGCCTATAACCCCCTTATGAACTTCCTGCGTAAGCCTATGCCAATGTGGTCGCGTTTATCTGTCATTCGAAGAATCCAAATTTGATCCCCTAAGGGCCGAGGTCCAGACTCCTTGGAAAAAAATTAGAGGTTCTAGCAGAGAGGTGGGGGGGAACCTTTTCATGTTGGAAGGCTGCATTAAATTAGCTGTTAATATTAGAAGGCCGCATTGAGTCAGCTCTGATGTACGAAGGCTGCTTGTGTTTTGATTGCGTCAGTCAATCAAGGAAGATTATTTCGTTAAATCTTCTTCTAATCTTTTATACTTTACTTAGGTAGATTTTAAGATTATAATACAAATAAAGAAGACGAAGAGAACCATATTAATAGAAATAAAATGATTTTTGTGTGAAATTTTAATTCGATCAAAAGGCCGCATGTAGCCATTAGGCCGCGGGTTCCCCACCCCTGTCCTATCACAACATAACCTTAGCGTAGAAACAATTATACACTGTTAAAAATGGGTTCTCAAAAATGAGTAGAAAGTACTCAATTTTGAGTACATTCCAGGTTCATAATAGCTCCGAGTAGAAGTGTCTCAATTTTGAAAACTGCAGTACTCATTTCTGAGTAACAACAGGGGATCAATTTTGAGTACGTTTAGTTTCAAATTTGAGACTATTTCAAACCCACACGTACTCATTTTTTTGGGTATAGGGATTCGATTTTAAGTATATTTAGTTTCAAATTTGAGACTGTTTCAAACCCACACGTACTCATTTTTTTGAGTATAGGGATTCAATTTTGAGTATATTTAGTTTCAAAATTTGAGACTATTTTAAATACGTACTCGTTTTTGAGTATAGGGATTCGATTTAAGTATGTTTAGTTTCAAATTTGAGACTATTTCAAACCCACGTACTCATTTTTGAATTATGGGGATTCAATTTTAGTATGTTTAGTTTCAAATTTGAGACTATTTTAAACTCACGTGCGTTTTGAGTATAGGGATTCAATTTTAGGTACGTTGGTTCGGAACTCGGACTATTTTAAACCCACACGTACTCGTTTTTGAGTATAGGGATTCAATTTTCAGTACGTTTAGTTTCAAATTTGAGACTATTTTAAATCTACACGTACTCGTTTTTAAGTAAGTGCGATTACTTGTATTTAAGAATACACTGATTCGTTTATGATACGATTATACTAAAAAAAACGAGTAGGCGCAAGTTTTCATTTTTGAGTAGATTTATTTTTACAGTTTATAAACAACAAAATAATTAAATAAATAATCTTAACAGCCATCAAATTCGAACAGACATCTGAACAGACAAAAAATAAAAAATAAATCAAACTTCTCAGTTCACAGTGATGTTTCTAATAAAAACTAACAAAACAGATTTGGTGCAAGTGTTTTATAGAAGATTTTACGTAAAATTGAAATAGATTCTTTTTGTGCATAAATATATTTTGAGCTGAATAGACTAGACAATGGAAAAAGATCGAGGAAATATGCCTGCTTAAACTAACATCCGATCTTTTGCAATCGTTGGCATTAAACTCTGTTATGCTGCGATCTTACTTATCATCAGTGGCGGATTGATCTGTAGGGCTGAAATTCCTACCACAGTGTGCGAAAAAAAAGTATAAGGACAAGCGAAAACCCGCCAAATCTAGAAATCTTTTAGACGGAAACGTATGCAAATTTCTTAGGGAAAAACATGATAAAATTAAGTTATTTTTCATGTAAATTAGTTAAACTTTCCAAAAATAGATAGGTATAAATTTATTTTGTGAATTTTAAACCCATATGATCTTGGGAAAAAGTATAAGGACAGTTGATTTTTCATCTAAAATTATAGTAAAATTTCATATTTGAAAGCATAAAATGACCATTTCAAATATAAAGACTGGGTGCGTAAACAAAATTCACACTTGTCTCATTTCTGCATGATTTTTGTACGATTCCAAAAGGAATTCACCTTTCTAACCTTGGAAAAGGGGCAAATTCTTACTTTAGGATGGGGAAAGCGTCTCTTTTTCTCCAAAATTACATAAGCTCTAGTTTGAGCTGTAATTAATACGTGGGTGGCAAAAATTATAGTATAATAAATTCCCCCACGAAAACTCACAAAATTCTCGCCCCGGAGGCTTTCTTGTGTTGACCATATTTGGCAATTGTGTTATCCCTGCGGAGGGTAATAATACCTTAACATCTTTACATACGGAGAAAGAGAGCGTTGTTTCCTGTCCTCATTCGTCTAGCGGTCCAAGACACTCCGGGCTAAACGGAGGGACCCTGGTTCGAATCCAGGATGGGGAAAGCGTCTCTTTTTCTCCAAAATTACATAAGCTCTAGTTTGAGCTAATTAATACGTGGGTGGCAAAAATTATTGTATAACATTTTTCTATATTTCTTTCGTGATAATTTTTATGAGGTCAACTTTTGTAAGTTTCATATTTGTTGTTTTATGTTTTGTAGATGTTATTGTAAAATGTGATATTATAGCTCATAAATATCAAAAAGTTCATTTTGATAAGATGAAAATTAAGTATATTTTTATTCACACAATTATACTTTTAAATTTATTAACTATAATTATCCAGTTAAATTTATTCAATTGATAAACAAATGAATTAAATTTATTCAATTATACTTTTTTCGCGCACTGTACATCCTAACTTGCTAACGAATTGCACAGCGGCAAATTTTCGACGAAGTTTGCTTTACAGCTGAGAAATTTACAAAAAGGGCTGAATTTATCATGGTGGCCGATTGAATTATTAATTTTGAATTGTTATTTTCAGAGGCGTAACTGGACGCATGACAAAAGGAGAGCTACCATAAACTCCGCCTTGAGAGCGGACCAAAAAGCGCCAAATTCGTAAATGATTGCGGAAAGACAAATTTGAAATAATCGCAGGGGGCGTCAAATTTACGATTTGGCAAACGTGTCAAAATTTGTATTACGCCTCTTGGCGCAAAATCGCAAATCCGCCTCTGCTTATCATGCTATTTCCATTGGTCTATGTAAATCCATAGCGTCTCCGTTACGGGTTCTAAAATCTGGAACTCAATTCCTCAAGAATTTAAATCTCTCTTTTCTCGCCCTTAAAGCCAAAATCTTTGATTGGTACTTAAATCAAGTATGCTCTACCTACTCCTCCTGCCTTTGCGTCTCTGTACGCCTGTTTCGATCGACAATCCCCCTCAATGCCCCCTCCCCCAGTGGCCCTTCTCGGTCCACTGGTCGTCATTTTATGTGACAAAAGCCTGTCTGGGAATACAGCGCTGCCCCCTTCGGCGGCCACCCTTCCCAATAATCTCCTTGCACAAACGACGACGAGGAGGACGTACTCCTCCTTCCTTTCCCCCTCTCTTTCTCCATTTAGACTTCTGTCCCACCTGCTCTTCGTTTTCCATCTTTTCTTTGGTCGGCCTTCCTTCTTAAATATTCTCCAAAAGTGTACCCGCAACGGTCAACTCAAAATTCATTTTCAATTTTCTACTGTTTTCGTTTCTACTACTTCTTCTCTCGGTCCTGGTTACAAGAAAAAACAATTTCGCTCTGCAGATAGAGTTGTTAAAAAATAGGAATTTTGGGCAAATTGGAAACTTTGAATATAGAAATGAAAATAGCTAGAATAAAGGAGGTAGTCCCGTCCGCGCCTTTCTTCCTATTGGTCGATTCGACACAATCGACCAATAGGAAGAAAGGTGCGGACGGGACTACCTCCTTTATTCTATCTATCTTGGTTTCTTCCCATCAAAGTTTCCAATGTGTCCAAAATTGCCGGGTTTTTTACAACTCTATCTGCAGCTCACAAAGACTCCACCGTTGGACCACTCACCAGCCTTCACTTGTAACGTCTTCGAGTCAAGAGTGCGCTCATAAACTCTGTAAATGTGATATTCCAGCGAATGCGAATCTCTTAATAACAATGCGGATTTGTACGCGCGAATCAATATCTTTGTTGTTTTTTGCAGAATACGAGAAATCTCTTGTTTTTTTCTACCGGAAAGAGAGCCCCGTTACTAGCATCGCTACTGCTCTCTTTCCATTTCCCAAGCAAATCGTTTGTATGGTCTCCTGATGTATAAAATAATAAGGAATAAATTATTGTTATATAATCACTTCCTAATAAAAAAAATCAAACTATAGGATTTTAATTTATCTCTGTGTATATAATTGACACATTTTTCTGTGGAAATTATGAATATAATTAGTAAGTTTTTTTCTCACTGGAGGGTATGTCAAAGATCAAAGAAAAAATAGAAAAGCAGATAAAGGTGGAACGAAAATAAGAAAAAGAGAATTAACAGAAAAATATAATAAAAAAATAAATTCAAAAAATGAAGTAAATGGCACAATGAATAAAAAAAAGGAAGAAAGGAAAAAAGTGATGTAAAAAATTACCAATTGAATACAGAACCTCAACGTCTCCAGGACTATTGTTTTCTATACGAAATGTCGAGAAAATATATGCGTACTATATTTAAATCAGAATTAAACAAAGGATTCAATATTTTTTTACCAAACAAGTCGTGTTGCATTATGTATGTTCACCTGTCTCATGTTTTTTACCTTATTACGTTACGTAAGTTGACCAATGACAGCAATGCTTTATGGTTCACTGTTTGTCTTCCTTTAAAACATCATAAACTCCTGTCTGTATGTTACCAGCTGTACATACGAAGTCGGCCACAACGGGACTCTAAAAATACTGAAATTGATAAAACGGGGAAGAAATGACAAGGTCGTGTTTTAGGATGGCGTGATGGAGGATTCTGTTCGTCGATTCATCATTCCGATGACGAAATCGATTCCGTCACGATATGTTCGATACAAAAAATCAAACGTAATATAACTAGCTTTCCTCAAAAAATAGCAACTAGAAATGTATTTTTTTTTTTTTTTAATAAAAGCAAATTCCCAGAAAAAGAATTATGTGAGGTAATGTGAAAAAATATGTACAATGCGTATATAATTATGATAACAAATGCGTATATAATTATACCGGGTGGCTTTGCGAAGAAAGTAGAATCGTGTGAACCAGTGGTTCCCAACCTGGGGGTCGCGGCCCTCAAGGTGGTCGCAAACACAGGTATCTGGCGATCGCCGCAACTATTTTTAGTTGCAATTATTTTTATAAGGAATTTCATACCAAATGTTTCCAACGCTTTTATGTCTCAACAAGTCATCAAGGCTACAAACGTTGCAATATTCTGTTAATGATTGCTTCCTTTATATTTATAATACACATTAAGATATATAATTAATGTAATATATATATATAATTGATGTAATATACATAATTAATGCAATACATAATTAATGTAATATGTATAAATATTATAATTTTATATTTACTTTGTTAAAAATGCTTTTATTATGCAAATGTGTCGGCAGCGGACAGAGGGGTCACAGATCTTTTGGTTACTGTAAAAGGGGGTCGCGGATTACTTGGCTACTATAAAAGTGGGTCGCGGCTTGAAAAAGGTTGGAAACCACTGGTGTAAACAGATCATTGCGAAGTAATGAGCCCATCAACTTCATGCAGTTTGGATTAAACGGACACTCTGCTCCTTCACAGGATGTACTAACTACCTAAGGCTCTTAAAAGACGGAGCTGGTACATCCGCCATTTTGATGCCATTGTATCACATGATCTCATTCATTGCTGTATTAAAGTTGAGTGATTTACAAGTGCGTTATTTTTAATAAAATAGGGTAAAATGGGTGGGTGTGCCGCTGTAAACTCTTCAAATCACTCGAGAAATAAACATTTACAACAGCTCCCGTAAGAAGAAAATGGATTATTAATTTTCCAATGATAAACGTTGTGTTATGAAACCGGAAGTGTACAAGAAAATGGTGGCTTATGCGTCGGCCTAGAATTCTAGGGGCTTTAGTATTACCTATCAGCGAATATGCCACTCTTGCCGCCATGATTGCATTGAATGATTGAATTGATTGATTGATTGATTGATTGAATTGCCGCCATGATTGCCTTAATTAACGTTTTACGGTTGTTTCTGTTTGGTGTTTGGGTTTTGCACAAATTTATATTTATTTTATAGGTGTGGTTGGTAGGTTCTTAGCGTTTTGTTCAGGTTTAGCCCGTTTCCGGTGGAAATATGCATGTGAACGTACGTCACGTAAAGCCTCAATTTTCCCCCTGACGGTGACTTCCAGAACTATTTGTTTTCTTCATCAATATCGAAATCTTATAGCGTACATAGTATGTACAATACATCAAATTTAGCTATGTCTGGCCTTGACAATTGAGCCTTGAACACCACCTCCTTGCTTACGACCACCCGATATACATTTAATTAAGACATTGAAATGAACATTTAGAATTACACTCTAAATCCTATCGTCACAAAAATTCAAAAAACGAAACTCGAATTGGCAATATCACTTTACTCTTTCTACAAACGTTGTTAATATTTTCAGCTAAGAGCAGCACATGGGGTTTCCAACAAGGAGAAATGACTAGACGCCAGAAACAACCTACATATGAAAATATATCGAATTCAGCGATGAAATTGACTTGATTTTTTATTTACCGGAAAACAAACGCCTTACGTGTGCTTGGCCCATTGCCAGTTCGTGATCGCATGCCTCTTACCAGGATTTTGCTTTCAACTCGCCACGTGACCTACCAAAAACACTTCCTGTTTTGTGATTTTAAACTTTATTTTAATCACTCGCGGCGAGTATAATTCACCTTCCTTTTTTATGCCTGCGTGATTTTTGCATATTAGAGAATAAAAAATAATAGGGTTGTCAATAAAACAATGCATTTCTGAAGGCACGCAAACTAGAAATTTCCGATATTTTCAGTTAAAATTCATTGTGCTGCGGCAATTCTCAAGCACGCACCTTTTACATAAAATAATTTTAATTAAACGATATTTGGAACGTTTTTGAGTCTGCTATTTGTGTACAATGTCTATAAAAAAAGTGTAAAAATAAATATTTGGTGAATGTTAAAAGCATGTAAAAATATTTTATTATCCAAAGGCACGCATGTGCACACGCACATGGTAGTTTCAGCTGGCTGTTAAATTTGCGACCTTTGATTGGTTTTTGTTTTTATTTATTCCTTTTTATCTTCCATTCGTATTATTTTTGTTCCTCATCGACAGAAATTTGAACCCCAGGTGGGGTGAACGTTTGCGAGTGTCAAAGTTCAGAGGTCAAGTGTAGTCTTCTGTCCCGTCACAGAATTCTTTTTAACCCATTCCGTAATAATTAAACAATTAACTAATAATATTTATATGTTAATGGATAGAGTTGGCTGCTGTATTTGAAGCAGTGAGTGAAAACCACAAGATAGGGAGCACCACAGAGAACAATATGGAAAACAGTTGGCGAAACACACTGTACAAAGTGTATTAATAAGTAAAAAACACAATCACAGGTGTACATTGAAAGTTCATTAACAAATGTTTCGAGGGATAGATCCCTCCTCTTCAGAACGATTGCGTGCTAAAGGTTGGAGCGAAAGCTAGAACTTAGCGAATGCTAAGGGAGTAGGGAGAATTGTTTTGATGGACAAGTATCAACATATTATTAATACAGAGAACGTTTTATCAATAATAGGGATGGTCTTATCAAGACTTATTAATGCAGAGGACAATCATAAAAACAGTAGTGACAGTAGCCATCAATACATAATGCTGATCAACACTAGTATTAGTCGACACTGGTACACAGTGTCCACTAATACTAGTGTTGATGATCATTAGTAGTAGTATTAGTGGACACTGATATACAGTACACGTTTTTGCGAACTTCGCATTTTTACGAACTGTTGTTATGTTGGTTCAGAGAAGAATTCCATGAAAGAAATGCAATTCCCATTTGAGAATTTTTCTACGTTTCTTACGAATTTTTCTGCTTTTTTTACGAATTTTTCTACGTTCTTTAGGGTTTTATTATGAGTTCATGAAATCGAGAGTCCACCGTGTTATTTTTATTGTAATAAAGAACTAATAAATGAAGTATGGATATACTACTGAATAATTTATGTACCTTAAAATGAGATACATTAATAAATGCTCTCATTAACGACTTTCAAGGGGAAAAAACGGAAAAGGGCGTTAATTAGAACGTGCGTAATCCTATGAGGTATTTGTCGGGACCTCGAAACGCCGTCGTTATTCAGAACGCTTGTGAACTACAACGGCGTTATTGAGGGGACAATTACTGTATATGATAAATATATGGAACCCATGTTTTACATGTCAGTGGTACCTCCATAGGCGTACACAGGAAGTTCATAAGGGGGGAGGTTATAGACTCAATGAGGGGGGGGAGTTACAGAGCTACAACTCATATATTCCTATGTTAAATATACAAAATTTCATTGCAATGGGGGGTTACAACCCCTGTGTACGCCACTGGGTGCCTCACCTCCGGCCCGCGTATGATTTTAAAGTGGTTTCAGCTGAAGACCGCATTTTGATTTTTTAATTAATTGAATAAAAGGATATGTTAAGCTAAAACAACTGCTTATGAATTTGAAGGTTCCGTGGTGCTCAGCTCATTATTGTGAGTATGCGGTCATTAAATCTGCAATCGTAGTTTTTCCCAAACTCTTAGTGAACTCTTCAAAACAAATTTAACTATAAATATGACCACTGCTGTCACAGACATAGTTACATGGCCCCGTGGAGCACAAGCCCCCACCTCAATAATTTTAAAAATGCAATTTTACATGGAGAGATAATATATTTGTTCTTCGTAAAAATCTCTACGTCTGCTATGGAAAAGGCGACAAACCAGCAGTAAAATGCTTACGTTTCTATGTGCTATGACGCAAGGGCAATTAACATCTTGCGCTCTCTCTCTCTCTCTCTCTCCAGTGACGTCATCAAAAAAGAAGCTAGGCCATCGACTTATAGAGTTCCTTTGTGTTTTATGGAAGTACACCTACTGTTATTCTACTTCAGGACCTAAAGATTTTTTTTAAAAAAGAATGCTCGTCTAAGGAGAATCAAAACCCAAACTACGGATTTGTGGAACAAAAATCGGCAAATACCAGGTACTACACTCGCAGCAAAGCTAACATAGTACACTGACAACGCGTGGAGCTGTGTGATTCCACCAGTGCAATATAATTCGCCCTTTCTTACGTTAACAGAGTTAATAGAAGATGCATTTCATGCATAAAACATTAAAATGATGCTCAAATGCATGAAACATAGGCATGTGTGTGCAAATAAAATCTGGTATTTATTAAATTCAGGAAAAAGACTCATTATAGGAAACGCTGACGTCATTCAAATAACTAACCACTCAGAGGACTTTGTTCGCTTGGCTGGAAATTTGTCGCGTGGAAGTTTGGCAACCGCGTTTTTCTGCATTCCAAATTAGGCGACAAATAGTCTAATAATGTTGAGGGCTATCTCATTTTTCGCCAATTTGCGAATGAATACTCGTTATACGGATGTGAATAGTTCGCTGTAACCTTAATAGTGTACCACGTCAGCTTTGCCTCGGGTATATTAGAAATCGGACTATAATTATTTTTATAGTAGTCAAATACTTTGCCACCACGCCACAGCAGGTTTCCTGTGATACAACAGACGCGAAGACCTTTAAAACTCAAAGTAATAGTCTACGGTGTATGTACACTGTGTTCCGAATGTACTTTTTTACGATGGCGTAGTGATACCACGTTTCTCTACCTTAAGAAAGCGGGGGTCTGGATCTAAATGGTATCGAACGCTCGCCACTTTTGAACAAATCCGTAGTCAGATGTTTGATTCGTTTGGGCAACAGTTTTTAATAATGATCCATAATACATTAGCGTTATTAACAAAAGCTTTTTTTGCGATGTTTTTTGTATTTCAAAGTTTAATCAATTTTATAATTTTTAGCGCTTTAATTAAATTTTAAATTAGTTGAATTTATATCATTCTCTCGTATATCTAGCGATAATAAATTTTAATGCTTTACGTTTAATTAAAACTGGTTTTGGACGAATCGTGTTTTATAAGGGCTCGATGATCCTTTATTTACATTTACTGCTTCTACAATCATTCGGAAATCGCATTAAGCCTAATGTATGTGTGCGGTATTTATTTTAACTACTTTTGAGATCATTGAAAAGCTTAGTATACTTAAAATTAGATCGTGATTTGAGGGTCGCGTTAAGCCTAGTATAGCAGCATTTAGTTTCACTGCTTTTACAATCATTGGAAAACGTACATAACGTATATAACATTAAGTGTAACCTTAGTTTTGGACAGGAGTTTATTACAGACGAGAAATCTTGTTCAGTGATCCGGTTATCGAACGATGTGGCACCGGTAAATTAGCCCACCGAATATTATCTGGGAACCCTGAAGGAACCCTAAAAAATGGAAGAAAACGTTTAATAGCTGGCAGTTTAATGTTCATTGAGGAGCAAAGGGGCTTTTCGTAACTGCTTAGGGTCATGAATTCGATTCCGAAACAAAGAATTAATTTAAAATTAATATCGTTGCAACTATAGAAATGGCGTAATGAAAAGTATGATGATCCTGTTGTTGTCGCATGCTTATTATCCGGGTGAACGCATTGTTCAGCTTAAGGGTCCTCGCTGACCCATTTTCGAAATGTACTTCGATTTTAACTCTGAGCATTTAACATAAATATTTATTTATACGTAAAACTATGAGAATCAAATAAAACTAACGCAGAAATAATAATATACATTCGCCCTTGGTTCATTCGAAACGGGCCATAAACTTATTTCAAATTACGCGGGAATTCAAATTTGAAAAGTTTCATAAAATTAATTTTAGATTCACTAAATCGCAGGAAAAACTCGAATTGGACAAGTTTGAATTACCCAAGTTTCACTGTAAAAAAAAGAAAGAAAGAAAGACTAATGGTGATTGGGGAACGAATGGTTTATTAGTAAAAGTAAGGAGCACTCGAGAATATATAGCCATTTGCATACAAAGGATATAGGCACTTTCAAGAACATATCCATTTGCATATAAAGGATAGGCAGTTTCAAGAACATAGATTTTTCCAGGAGTATAAAAGATATGGGTATTTTCAAAAAGAACATAGCCATTTGTATATAAAGGATATAGGCAGTTTCAAGAACATAGCCATTTTTATGTAAAGGATATAGGTAGTTTCAAGAATATAGCCATTTTCATATAAAGAATATAGGCAGTTTCAAGAATATAAGCATTTGTTATCAAGAACAAATGCCTATATGTTAAAATGTACAATTAATGAATACATTGAAGAATGCACAGGATGCTCGTTAAATCCTTATTTGTGGTAACACAGAAGTCTTCCTGCATTTCAAGGACTAATTAACTTCCGTGAAAAAAGTCCACGTTAACCGTTCTCTTCTTTTCCTCATCTGTTTTACTTTGTTTCAGTTAGAGCTACACAATATATATAGAGCTACATAATATATATAGAGCTACACAATAAACAGAGCTCAACATTAAAATTGTCCTACTAGCTGGGACAACTTTAATCTGTTTGACGTTGAAATTTCCCCTTCTGGGTGGGGCAATTTCAATCTCTCTAACTTTGAAATTGTGTTCTAAGAGTGTCGATTTCAACCTTTTTTCAAGGTTGGAATTGTCCTTCTGAATGGGGCAATTTCTACTTGCTTGACGTCAAAATTGCTTTTTTCGAGAGGGACAATTTCAATTTTCTCTATATTGGAATTGCCCCACGTAAGAAAGAATTTCAGGGATGGTGGAACGATTTCAATGTCGAGTAGCATACTTAGTACTTGTGAGGCCAAAGTCTAAATTTAAACATAGAAATGATAATTGTATATTTACATTAAACGTAACTCTGATTAACAGAAAAATTACATGAAGAAATTATTTTCTCGTAAAGTAGAAATTGCATTATGGATGTTAAAATTTTAATAAAGAGATTTTTATTAAATTTACTTCGTTTGAATTTATTTAAAGTTTTTTATTTATTTAAATTTCTTTAGTTATTTCATAATAAAATTGAATCGGGTTGCTTTTGCAGTTCTCAATGGGTTTCAATCTCCAAGCACGATCTTTAGAAGTTACAAATTACAAATTTATTTATTTCGTGGGTGTACGAAGTAAACGTGAGTAAACGAAGAAGGTAAAATAACAGAGTGGGTAGTTTCAGAGCCGCTCCAAGTGGGGGGATGCAACGGGGCCAAAGAACCCAGGGCGAAGATCAGGAACAGCAAAAGACCCAAAAAAAACGGGACTTATTAATTGATTAAAAAGTACAATAGTTAATTTTGTGACGTCTACTTATGATTTCATTTGTGAGGGCAAAATTAATTTGATTAAGGGGGTGGAGGGAAGCAACACATTCAAAATTCCAGATTCGAACTCCAGACCATATTTACTGGCCGAATTTGACTTCCAGCAACAATTGACAATTTCCCAGCTTTGTCTTTTCAATTACGACACGTTCTGCGCTCTTTCTTGTAGCAGATGGCCCCATTTACTAGGATAAGACGTTTTTTGAAGGGATAAAAAAAAGGAACATGTTCGCCATGTCGGATTCGAACTCGGGGTCATCTTTAGTGAAAGAACTCGATTTTCAGCAATAATTAACAATTTCCCATCTGTTTTTCTGTTATTACCCTTTCTGCTTTCTCTCTGCGTGACGACTGGTTGCGTTAGCGATATATAATTTAAGTGTAAGCGATGCCCCACCCACCTTGGGGTGGGGGCAATATCAAAATGGTCGATTAAATTAGATTTGTCACCCCGTGTGGGATCTAAATATGGTGAGGCCTTGGGTATCATCATTATTCGTAGTGAATATATAATGTAACAAAAAGGGCAAAATTATGTTTCATTGAAAAACAAGAAACAGAAACAGTACGCCCAGAGATGCAGAGACATGTTACTTTATATACAAAGAAACAGTCTTATTTCTTAAAGATTAAAGTTTTTTATCCCTGTTTCGAAGTTTCCCTTTATATAACCACATTTCCTTTCGAATAACTAATTAATAAATGTTATCGGTTGGTAAGTGGTGTTGGTAAGATGTGAGGTTTTATTCCCAAGTCCATAACTTGATCAACTCTACACACTGTTTGTCATTTATTTTGTTTGTCTACGTGAACTCATCATTTAAATAAAACGATGGGTTCGCGTAGAGATACAGCCATATTCAGATAACGATTATCTTCTTTGCGCTATGAATAACATTTCAAATATTTCTGGCGGTTAATAGTTATTTTCCATTGTCTTTCTAGACATTTCAAAGACATCCGACCACCAGCAAATCATCCACTTTCTTTCACAACTAAGGCAATCTTCATCAACTACTTGGAAACGACGAAACCATGCACGTGGAGATTCAAGTGGCTCTCAACTTTTTCATTTCTTTTCTGTACAACAAACTGCCCCGGAGACGGGTGAATCAGTTCGGGGAGGAGCTTGAAAGGGCCCTCAAACTGAAATTTCAGGGCCACTGGTATCCAGAAAAACCCTACAAAGGTTCGGCATTCAGGTGTATCAAAACGGCACCTCCGTTGGATCCCGTATTCGATATAGCAGCTCAAGAATCAGGAATGGCACTGACCGACATCCAGGAAAATTTGCCGGAAGAGCTCAGTATCTGGATTGATCCTGGAGAGGTAT
Source organism: Dysdera silvatica (assembly GCA_006491805.2). NCBI lineage: Eukaryota > Metazoa > Arthropoda > Arachnida > Araneae > Dysderidae > Dysdera > Dysdera silvatica. The sequence goes on from QLNU02015270.1 coordinate 30,113,460, forward strand.
CTTACAGGTGAAAACAAGTTTTCATTCTTACTTTAAACGTTTTCTCTGTTATTTATGGAATCGTGGTGCTATCCAAGCCTGCAGCAGCCAGGATGAAGGGCAACTTGGGGCGTGGCAAAGGGCATATGGGATACGTGGGGATTATTTTACATATATAAAAAGCTCTATGGGGCAACTGGGGCACAAGAATGAGTAAACTGGGGCCACGCCCCTCATGGCCCCGGATTGGTTACAGGCCTGGTGCAGTCTAAAGTTACACAAGTTGATGCATTTAAAATCGTAAAGAAATAGATATTTAACTGTTGTGTGTATTTAACACAATAACGTCTACAATATTAAAATTGACATTATTTAGAGAGTATTATTATAATCTAGCGGATATTACTATAATGTAGGTAGTGTTATTAGAGATAACAGAACGTTAAGAAAATTCAGGAAATATTAACCTTGAAATATAGAGAATACCAAAACTTATGAAATATTATTCGTATTTGAGGAATTTTGCTAAAATATATGTAATGAATATTATACTAGAATCTAGAGAATATTGTAGTAGAGTCTATGGAATATTGTGCTAGAATATAGGGAATATTGTAGTAGAGTCCATGGAATATTGTGCTAGAATATAGGGAATATTGTAATAGAATCTAGAAAATATTGTAACTAGAATTATATATTGTTATACTAGAATCTACGGAATATTATACTAAAATCTGGGGAATATTATTCTAAAAACTAGGGAAATTATACTAGAATCTAGTGAATATTATATTAGATGCTAGGGAATATTATTATTCTAAAACCTAAGGAATATTATTCTAAAACCTAAGGAATATTATTCTAAAACCTAAGGAATATTATAATATAAACTAGGGCGATGGTTCTCAATTAGTTTTCATCTCGGGACACTTCGGATATTTTCTTCAGTCGGCGGGCCGGAATATATGAAGACGAAATTATCTTACACGCTATAACATTGGGAGGGCTTAATGGGGACTTATACACCTAAAAAAATTCTGATTCAATGAAATATCTTTGGGGTAAGAGCTTTAGCCTCCCTCTAGAAAAAAAAATTAGCCCCCTAGAAGAAAATTAGCCCCTTAAAAAAAATTCAGTTTATCTTTTGTAATCGGGTCAGTTTTTACTGTTCGCGGACTGCCTATTGTGAATCACTGATCTAGGATATACGTTAGAATCTAATGAATATTATACTGGAATCTAGTGAATATTATACTGGATTCTAGTGAATATTATACTGGAATCTGGTGAATATTATGCTAGAATCTTTTGAATATTATACTGGAATCCAGTGAATATCATGCTGGAATCTAGTGAATATTGTACTTGAATCTAGTGAATATTGTACTGGAATCTAGTGAATATTGTACATTAATCTAACGAATTTTATTAGAAGGTATGAAATTCAATTTCAGAATGTAGAGAATGCTATCAGAATCTATGAAAGGTTACTAGAATCAAGGGAATGTTATTAGAATTTACGAAACATTATTCAGTTTCGAGAAATATTGCTAGGATTTATATGGAGAACTGCTAAAATTCAAATAAATTATTACTCGGATTTATATGGAATATTATTAGAATTTTTATGAACTGGTGTTGCGATATTTATGGAAATTTAGTGCCATTTAAAAAAATCGATGCGCATAATTTTGCTTCGCCCAATTTTACGATTTTCAACGCTTCCGGATTATTTATATAACATTTTATATGATCTTTATGTGATAGGATAAGACCTCACGATGAATTTTTTTTTAACCTCTTCTGTTACTTTGACTGTGTATTGCAAATTTTAGGATGTTATGTTCACAATAAAAAATTCCCCCCCAAAAAATAATTTCTCGCTGATATTCGGATATCAGTTTAAAAATTGGGATCCAAAGAAAGTATTTGATATACTTAGTTGACGCTTTTCCCCATGTTTAACATTTTTAACGCTATTTTAAAAATAATAAGGAGAGGAAAAGTCAACTGCGACAAAATATAATATTTGTAAGACTTCTAGTCTCGAAATAAAATAACATGCCATTATCATCGTCTTTGATTTTCGCTTGATAAAATTACAAATTATCATTTAAATACGCACATACACTTATACCAGAGAATGTAGGTACACACAGCGAAATCTTTAAACGACGTTCCCAACAGCAACGTCTAGTTCTGTGTGCACATTTATACATTAAAAAATTGTTAAAAAAGACATTATATTCAAATCTGTAGTAAATTTTATTCAAATCTGTAGTAAATTTTATTCAAATCTGTAGTAAATTTTTTTCAAATCTGTAGTAAATTTTGTTCAAATCTGTAGTAAATTTCGTTCAAATCTGTAGTAAATTTTGTCAAAATACTGCAGTACAATTAAAATTAACTGTACTATTTTGGAGACTGAGAAATGCCCGGATAATTCCAAGTAAAATTCCGGATAATAGAAATCCCGGACAAATTCCAGGTTATCAAAATTATAGATAAATTTCAGGTAATCAAAATTAAAATAAAAACTCCTGATAATTCAAGCCCTGGATAATTGGTTGTGATACTCTTATAAAGACGAAATATGCCACAGGCTTGGTCACTACAAGGTTAGGTGATCTTCTAGACCAAGAATCAAGATCCGTCCGGTTAATGGGGTGATTCGGATTAGGGGAGTTGGTCTGTAATTAATTACGAGAGTATTTTTGTTTGCGACGGATATTAATTTTTTTTATTTTATTTTAGACTTGGCGAGAAGGGAGTCGTGAAAATTCTGTACTCCGAGTCCGAGAGTTCTGAAGATCGGGCTGACAGGGAGATCTATCGCACCTTCAATCCAGAAGCCCAGTGCTTCAAACCTATCATTGCAGCTGCCGCTGCGGCTCATGCTGCCGTTGCAGCAGTGGCCGACGGAGTGACCGGACCTGTCACCTCCCAACTTGGATCTATGTCATTGGCGAATGCAGGGTCGACGACAGCAGCAACATCATCGTCCAATACATCTCAGTCCTCATCCGGGTCCCATTCTTCAGCCAACTCACCCGGATCCCAGTCTTCTAGCAGCAGTCCCTACGGCAACTCACCATCCCCTACTTACAAATCTTCGCCAAGCCCTATCAACAATGGATTTTTAACCAAGGTTGGTAACCATTCCACATGTCAACCCTGTAGCATGACACGGTGAACACGTGGTTTTACAAACCTTCACAGGCCCTTAATGCAATTTCGTAAAATCGAGAGTTCATAAGTGGGAATAATATAAACACGGAAAATACAGTTCTGATTACAAAAAATTTAAAATTGTTTGTGAATATTCTTTTTTCCCCTAAGCAAATCTACGAATTAAGCAGACCATAAGCTTCCTCTCCCATTCTCTTCCTTTTACTAGTGATAGTTAAAGTTATGCCCGGATAGTGAATAATTTTAACTTTTTCATAAGGTCAAAATTTAACACCACAATTCATCATCAAATTCCGGTACCGAAATCCCCACATATCGTTACTTTCTAATTTCAAAAGACAATAAACTCCCGTTTATGCACGAGTAGATCATTAGCGTTGAGAATTGTGCCGCACTCGAAAACAGACATAGTTTTCTTTTAAAAAAGAGAGGGGCAGGGATGTGCCAAAGTTTTGAAGAGTATGAGGGGCGAGAGATCTTTAATTGCCATAAACTTCTAGCGCCATCTATTGCCACAAATCGCCAACAGCTATTGTAAAATGTTAATTAGATAAATTAATTGTTAATTAGATGTTAATTAGTTAATTAAATAGTTAAAATAAACTGAATTACAAAACAACAACCACTTGAACGATTTCAATTTTACTGATTTCGCAGAGCACCAAGCTTTAAGATCGATAGTTTCACAAAGACTGAATGAAAATGTACAGGTAAAGAGACGCTAATTTTTTTTAACAATAGATACGCCAAGGAGGGGCACTGTCGAAGCTGTATTATTGACGATATGGTGCTGACATTTATTGACAAGAAATGAAATTAAAATCTAAGTTTCTTTCAGCTTTGCTACATTAGTGGAAATGTTTAATGTTATTCTTGAAATTAAAATTTTAATAGTATTCCTCGATAGTGGGGTCGAAATATGCCTTCCGCCTCCACCTGGAAACTGGGGGCGAAAAAACCGCCCCCCCCCCCCACCTGCAAAGGCGCAGCCAGGAGGAGGTTTGGGGGTTGTGACCCCTCATCATAATGAAATTATGTATATTTAACATAGGAATATATGAGTTGTAGCTCTGTAACCCCTCCCATTAAGCCTATAACCCTCCCCTTATGAACTTTCTGACTACGCTACCCCCTCTCCCCCGTTGGCACGTGCCTGGGGAGAGGAAAAAGCGTGGTTGGTTTTTGAAAATAACGTAATTGCACACCACGAAGAAAGATTATCAATTAATCTCGACGCCAGCACTCAAGTTAGGAATCCTGTATACAAGAATTGAATCCTTGACGTCTCTTTAGCACAACCTATTCATTCGATTTGAAAAGAACTGCGAAACCCAAAAAGATGGGCCCTGCGGTGGCGCAGTGTGGTAACGCGTTCTCCTATTGCGCGGCTAATCCGGGTTCGACTCCCAGCAGTGCAAAAAGAACGCTTACTCAGAGATCTCATAAAGATCGCACTGCTCACTGTAGTCCGGGGTTTGGTTCCCTAGGCCTTAAGAGGTTCGGATTCCTCGGAAAACAGTAGGTCCCGGCGCAGCATGACCACTGTAGTCTTTGAGCCGTAAAATCGCAAGCAAACCAAACCAACCAAAAAGATGGCAAAACATCTTTTGCGATAACTTTATTATTATTTTTTTCACATCTTCAGATTTTGCTATATGATGTACACATATTTATGGTAATGAGGAGTACTTTTCAAAATTTTTATTTTTGCTCAGAATTTCTATGACTGTTTCCCAATTTTCGGATTATTCGTGGTAGTCGTTATTACCATGGATTATCGTGGGTTTACTGTATATGTACGTAAAATCTAACTTCATCCTGTCCCATATCGCAGTTTCTCAAATGAGGCCATAAGCCCACGCAAACAGCTCCTCCCCAAACCTCGACCTTTATTTAATATGTTTATCTTCATAAATATGTAATATAATACAAAATCTAATGTAATTCCAACCCCTCCCCAATTCTTTACAACTTGGGAAATCCGAAGTCCAGCCATTTTGAGAAAATTCCTTATATCCCTTTTCGAATTTTCGGCATCCGAAGGAAAATAGTAAAAAGAAAAGGGCAAAATTGAATTCGTAAAAAAGAGAGGGAATACTTAATAATTTTCGAAACCCATGTATAAGTTCAAGCTGGAACTTTGTACTTAATAAATTTCGACATCCACGTATAAGCTCAATTTTCTTCTATACCTATAAAAACTCTAGCTTGAATTTATACGTGGATGTCGAAAATCACTAAGTATAATAAATCACAAAAAACTCGCCCCGGAAGCTTTGTGTGTTGACCATTACTTGGTAAATATGTTATCCGTGAGAAGATAATAATATCCTACAAGAAAGAACATGTAATTTTAGTTCGTAAATCAGAGCAGAAATTAAAGTTAGTTCTGTGGGATTATTTTTCAGGACCAACGCGATAGCTCGAAAGAAAACATGAAGTTCGGAAATTGGAAATTCGTAAAAGCACAAGTCCACTGTATATGAGATACCACAATTTAAAATTTATAAAATTATCTAATATATTCACGAGTTTGAACATTATAACATTTAGGTGGGGCCCATGTAAACGTGAATTACCTCATGTATGTGTGTGTTATACATACTCAGATTCTACGAAAACGTTTAACTTATAAAATGTATGTGGAATTATGACATATATTAGAACGCTTATAATTTATTATAACGTCTTTTCTAAACTAGATTTTTTTCTTAAATAATACGAAAGTTGATTCCAAATAACGCTTAAAACTTTTTAAGAACCACTGCCACTACAACAAGTAATAAACTATATTTAACACAATAACGAACTACAATAATAAACAGTATATAACAAACTACAGTAAATTATCGTCTGTCTACCATGAAAATTCCCCCGCCGTTAAGTCTCCACCTGTCCCGTTGCCATGTAAATGAGAGTTAGTCCATCTTCAGTAGAGGAATACTGAAATAGGAATGTATTCCTTCATGGATCTCCATTGATTCCTCGTTGATCACTCTGGAGTTCTTGCGGTTGAGACGCCTATCCATATGTTTGTACACCTCATTTAGCATAGAAGAATGGCCTTTGTCCTTGGGCCATAAAAAGTCAATCAACCAATCGTGCCAGACGTTACTTACAATTCTACTCTCGCTTAACTACAATTATGAAAAGTAGAGGAAAAAGTTCCATGGAGATTAAAGACGAAGCGGTTTTATTGTTAATTTGTGTGTATATTTTATGCATGTGAATACATTGTATCGCTCAAAATGAATGAATCTTTTTCTTTCTTTTTTATCTTTACAGTCAACAGCTCCTCTGACTTTCACTACAGCTACTTTCGCTCAGACCAAGTTCGGGTCGACAAAACTAAAAACTAACGGCAAACGTTGCCACCGTATGTCCCCCACCGAGTTCAGCAGCTACATCAAACAGCGAGCTCTCATTCAGCAACAGCAACAACAACAGCACCATCAGCCGCATCAACAGCTTTTTGCCAGTATTGCAGCCCAACATCAGCAGCAGCAACAGAGGCCCAGGTCCCTATCCCCGACACCGGCGAACGCTGCTGCCAATGCTTGCATTGACGCCAACAGTTTTCAGCTGCTCTTGGCTTCTGCAAATGTAACTCCGGGTTTTGGAGCAGCCCCCAATCAATTTTCGCCCAGATCTCCACATGGTAGTGGTGTTGGTAGCAACCTCTTTGACAGCTATCTCGGCGATATTTTCTCAAACGCCGCTGCTGCAGCTACTGCCAGTCAACCTTCGGGACTCTTTGCCAACAACAACGCCAATAAAATGATAAATGGCCAACAGAGGCAGCCTAATAACTTGTCAGCCGCCAACGCATTGTCCCTGTTCTTCGACAATAAGACCATTCTTAACAACAACAACAATCCCAGCAATGGAAGTGGCACCAATGGTATTACAGCCACCTCTGCCTCTCCTGTCATCAACACCAACAACGCAAACTTCAGTAATGGCACTGCAGAAAATGTAGCCAACACCATTACCACTTCAGCCAACAAAAGCTATAGCGCTGTTGACAACAATCTCAACTTCAACGAGATGTCATACCCAAATCAACATCTTCTGGTGGCAAATTAAACACATACACAGAGAGACACACACACACACACACATATACATTACACACATAGTAAATAACACGCACCACACAAACAATTAAATCAACATACAGATTGTAATATGGTACATGGGTATGTAAATACGAATAATGACCTGTGCCAGGTTGCTTTTTAATACTGTACTGACGGTACCCAATCTTTCCCTGAATCAAGATCCGGATTGATGTTTTAATTACTTTTCCCGAATACCGATCGTTCATCAGGGAAATTTTTCGGTACTCTTTCTTCGTCCACGTGTTTTTGTTATTTTATTGCATTCTTCCTTCTTTTCGGTTTTGTTTCATATTTTATACTAGCCAAGAGAACTCACCAAGGAAACCTTCCTTCGATGTGAAAATAGATTCGCTCACAATAGAGTACAAAAGGTCTTTGGTGTTTGGCGACACCAGATCAACGCCAAAAGTGAGATAAGGTTTTGAAGTGTATGCAAGTTATTTAAAAAACATGAATGCAAATTATATTATATGATGTATACTATATATATATATATATATTAGATGGATGATCAAGACCGTTAAATGTAGCTCATGGTAACCTAGCAGCAATGTGGATGGTTTTATTTTTAAATTTTTGATAAAAGTACTGCAAAATGTGAGTCCATCTTCGAACGTGGTGTATAGTAGTCCTCCGTCTACACGGGCAAGGAATGTTCAAGGAAACGTGGATGCTAACTTCAGTGGAAAAATCATTAACGTGCTAAGATGATTACAGATGTTGGCTTCGAAACATCGAAATCCCATTGTGAAACGGGTGGTCTTACAGGCCATCTCAGAGTAAAAGAAAAAATAAGAGCCATTGAAAATTACTTCAGTGGCATTCTCTGTGACTAGTAATGTGAGTTATGAAATGGTCGTGATCTTCCGTCCAATTGGTTTTGGGCTTTCAAAAATAGTGTGATTTCTGTAGTTTGTCCAAATTCTACAGTAAACGTTGAAAAACTACTCGGACATGGTGTAAATCTCCAGAGATAACGTCAAGCATTGTCTCTGGGAAAACTCTCCACTCCTCTTGAAGTTGCCAGATCGTGGAATCAGAAGACCTGACACATTTCGGGGGGCAAAGCGGCAAATAAATCTCGGGCACATGTATCATTATTGACAGTACAAAATGGTGAATATTTTAGCCATTACCGATAACATAATATGGAACTTTCTTTTCGTTACAATTGAAACTCTCTGATGTCAGCTCTACGTCATGGCGTACAACATCCTATCAACGATTTCCGACACGCCCACAGAGCTGTTTCTCGACGCCGATTGGACAAACTTGTGTGTGTGTTTGAAGCTTTTTAATTACCCATAATGATTATTTTTTCGACAGTCATCTCGCTTTTTCTAATTTTGTACTTTTTCTATTTTTTTAAGAGGTCGAGATGATGATGACATGGAGGTTTTAATTCTTTTAGACTAGTCGTTCAATAATGTTTTAGGTTTATAGTAGATTATTAAGTTTTTATTTTTATAATGTACGAGTGTGTGCTACGATATATAGTCGAGAAAAGTTTTATTTGTGGCTATTCTTAGGAAACGGGAAGTTTGAATTTGTATTATTTTTTTAAGCTGTTCAGATTTGTTTTGTGAACTCTCTCTCTCTCTCCCCGACACAACCCTCCCCCCCCCTACTTTCAAAAAGTGGACCGAGCAAAACGATTGCTTTATAAGCATATCGTATAAGTTCGACAATTGAAAGTATGCACTTTATGGGCTTCGAATTGACAAATTGATATTTCTGAAAGATTAATGTATTAACTTCTTGCTCGCAGAATAATGTCTTGTCTTACGGGCTGCACAAAGTCTTGAATCCGCTTAGTAAAAGAGCTCCCAATCAAATGACATGGTCGAACTTAAAATTGAAAACGTTTGGGAAACAATAATGCACAATCGGAATATAAAATATATAACCCCTAAAGCAATGAAATTATTTGCTGATATGAAACATTCATGTATATAAGGCATTGTACAAATACATAGATTTAAAAGCAGAATACATAGCATTACGGGAAACTACAACACAAAATGAAGTCCTAATGTTAACCCTAACTTTCAGATGATCCCCTTCTAAAACGCTTCAATTTGAATATAAGCAAGGTTTACATATTTTGGTCGAACTTTTCAATAAGAAATTGTTTGTAAGTTGATAATATATATATATAACACAGTCAACATTTAATTAGATTAAAAATATATCAATTTGCTAACAGATCACAGATTGTAACATTGGCTGGTATAATTGGCATTTACATGTAATTTCAAGAACATATGCAAACCATATTACACGATACTTGCATTTTATCAAGGATTTGGTTACTGTTGCCATTTGAAAGTCAGTAACCACGATACAAGTCCTGAAATAGATACTGCACATGGTCCTCTAATCACTGTATTCTAACCCACCTCTTTCGGTTCTTATTTAAGGTTAGTTTAACATTATTTCTTCTATAGATTAAATTTCTTTCAATAGTTCGAACTCTATATAGATCTTGTTCAGATGATTTCCCAGGTCACGAAAGCGCATATTTCTCCAGTTTCAACGGATTCGTTGTGTTCTTTTCAGACGCTTTCAGGTACTGTTGTAGTAATCTGCAGATTAAGCTGTTCTTCGTCATTTTGTCTTCTCTATGTCCTACTGTGTCCATAACTAAATATCAGATGAAGTGTGAAACGTAAGAAGCATCGAATAGCCGATGCCGCCATTATGTCTGAATCCAAGATGTCGCTTTTACTGCTCTTTTGGTTGCTGATTTGGGTAGGCGGTCGAAGGATTCGTATGTCCATCCTGGCATCAATCTTTACGATTGGACTGGCAGCAGACGATTGTAAATTTAGGCAATTACGCTGATGCAAAGTGTGGCGACGCTTATTCGTACTCCTTCTATCTCATTGTTAACGTTTCAGCAGCATCCTGCAACTATCCACCACTGTTTTATTCGAGCTTCAGTGTTTGTTAGGGAATCAGTTGGTAAACATTCAAACTCAATGCATTTAATTTAAAAACTCTCAAAGTGTGAATAAACTTTCTGTTCGTCAGAACAACCAATCTTTAGCGGCTTTTTTTACAGTTACTCTTCGTTGACTATTCAAAACTTATCGCGAAACGAGTACAAGAATCATGGTCGCCGAATTCAGGGCATGAAATTCTTGAAGCGAGGGAAACCTTCTGGTCTCGTCTGTTGAGGGTGAGAACGGTTAAGTTTTATATACATATTGAAGATTGGTACGATTTTCATAATCTACAGCTCAGAATTGAAGCCATTTACAGAAGCAGAAATGTAGGAGAACTACCGGCAACATACCAGAGAACCATCGTATAGAAGGATGCGAAATATTAGGGTAATTCTATAGGAGGAAACCGCGTTTTCTTATTGAAGATGATTGGGATGAGTGGCTGATAAATGATTGGACATCTCAATTCCGGACCGCATAATCTAGTTTGTAGCAAAAGTATAGTCAAAACATTTGAATGTGCTTTTGATTTTGTACTTAAGGTACATGGCACGTTCCATTATGTGTGTTTTATTAGTCCTTTTCAGAATTTTATCCAAGTACGTATATTTTCTTACTCTATAAAAAAGTACCCATATGATGTACATTGTGTTAGACTATATTGAAGATATATATTATAAACTGTGTGTCAACGTGTTCAAAACGATTTGATGTTTGAAGCGAAATTATATATATATTTCACTATTCTTTTTAAAGCGTCTGTTGGCCAGGTTTGGGTATTAATAAAAAAAAAATATTAATAAAAATATTAACAGATTGTATTCTATATTTTTTACTGAAGATACTTCGTGTAATTTAGATTACTTTTGTACATGTGGAAAATGACGAACTATATGGTAAAATATATTATCTTGGAAGAAGTGGAAGAAGCAGTTGGCTGCGGAGTGTGATTTGTAAATTATTTGTATCGCGACGGATGAAAATCCGTAAAGAATGCGTTTCCGCTGGAGTGATAAATTAGTCTGTCAGTTATTGTTGTTGTGATGTTCTGTATCGTTTTATACCACTTGTCTGTATCTATATATTTTACCGAAAACTGGGAAAAATACCTATTTCATTTTCGTTGTATTTGTTTTATAATACACATATGTACCACCTATTTATATGCGTAGACGTGAGTGTGTTGGGAAGAAATCTGTCCGATTAACGTTTGCAAGCGACTTTCTTTTTTTTATGATCATATATCAGCTTCCACATGAAGAACGTTCACTTATCTGAAATCTAAAAGCGGTAGAAATGCATAAACCGGTGTCCATCGTCGCCACCTGGCGATCATTGGCGAATAATCAATAAAGCAGCCTTCATACTAGAGATGGGTAGAATAATTCTCCTCTGGAGTTGACTCGCTAGTTATAATTCACTTTGGAAATTTGCCCTTTGGCGTAATGCGGTAAGTGACTTATGGCCGGTGAAACATACTTTCTGGTGGAGCAGAGTGGGTAGAAATGGAGTCTTTCGTAAATTGACTCTGTAGGTGTTTAACTCCCTAAAAAGTTGCTTATGAATTTTCACCCAAAACTCCATCTTGGAAGTCAAAAGTAAGAGTAGTGTAATCTGATTTCGAAGTCTACCTTCTCAGAAATGAACGTTGTGTGTGACATTATCATATATTTTTTTGAAGTTATTAACACTACTTCACCAATGTTAAACTTCAATTTTTTAAATTACACTTAATTTCATGTTCAATAATTTTTAGTTCCGAACAAAAATTATGCACCCAGAAAACTGTTGCATTTGTGGTTGATTGATTGTTTGGCTTTTTTATGGCGCAAGAGCATCTGGGCTATACTGCGCCAATGCATTTGTGGTGGTGTCACGCTATAGACCTAACGCCATCTACCAACCTTCACGTGAAATATTGGCATACAGGGTACTACACGAAATGGTCGGAAGCTATTGGTTTACCCTTACATGTACTGTTAATTAATTAATGATTGTTAATTAATTATTCATACATTTCACTGTTTTTGATTCCCTTGAATAATAATGTGCCAATTGGTTTAAACAGCTTGAATTAAGCGTATGCACACAGATTTCTTCCTCCAAAAGAATAAAATTGGCAACCGTAGACAAGTGGAAGAAACTACCGAGGACTATTTGACTATAAAACTCACTTTTTTTATAAAAAAAAACTGATTTAATAATAACAATTTTAACAACGTATGTGGGATAAAAAATGAAGTGCTATGTTTCTTGTTTGTAAGCGTTCCCTTTTCGCATCTAAGTTTTCACCCCTTCGTGCTAATACTATATGCCAGCTCTAATGAAATGGAACTAATATTAATAACTAAATCGAGTGAGAATATTTTTAAACAGATCTCATTTCAGTACAGAATACGTATTTTAAATAAATGAAATAACATATATGAAATAAAAAATCATAATTATCAAATTTCATGAGAAGGCATTGCTATAATTTTAACATAAAATTTCAAATATATAAAAGCAGAAAAAAAAATCCCGAGAATCATATACAGGAATTATGAAATCCCCCGCCCCATATTAAAAGGTACAATGATGACTTATTCGAACGTAATGGCCAAGTTTTCTGGAAATTTTATGGCCGTACGACCAAGGTAAAATAGTTATTCCTGTGAAGCTCGCTGGCAAAGCGACTTCTTCAGAATTTTGATGATATAGCAGTTGACGCTATAATTGACAGCAACCTCTATAACTTTGAGTATTTTACTAATAACAGAGTTCAACTCTATATCTGCTAAAGATGAATTGTCAGAAAACTACAACGAGCTTCTAAACGTTGAGTACCAATGTGATGCCATTTTATTTTAAATAAATATTATTGTAAAAGAAAGGAAGAGCGAAGGCCTTTAGTATCTGCAAAAATATAGGCTTATAACAACTGAAATTAATTAGAAGGCACCTTTCTTTATAAAAAGAGGTGCATTCTCCAGAGAGGAGTTTGATTAATTTTCAAATGCTTGTCAAGAAACACATTGAACAAAAAATAGTAAAGACTTAAAATTCCAGCCAAAATTTTTCTAGAATTACCCTTAAATTTCTTTTTTTTTTTTCACATAATTATCAAAAATTAATTTTTATTAATTTTATAACATAATGCTATCGATATTGAAATAATATTTATTTGATGTTAATACTAGACAGTCCTTTGGTAATTCCTTCAATTGTTGTCTATCGTAGTGAATTGATGTGTGTTAATACTGTTTGGGACACTATTTTGCCTTCAGAGCCTGTATATTTTGTCAGCGCATGCGCTCAAGCCTATGCAATATGTGACATGATTTCTTCCCCTCCCTCCCCAAACACTGTGTGTAAATGGAATTATTGTTGCATATTGTGTTGCTAGAAGTGAAATAATCGTCTTTTTAAATCTCTCATAAAACATTTGTTCATTCTTGCAAATACTCTTTATTTTTAGATCCGCGTAGTGACTTGTTCATACTCTCTCTGGTTTTTCTCTTTATTGTGAATCGCGGGTTCAAAGTCGGCATCTATTTACAGTAGTTGTAGTGGATTCTCTTTCTATGCATTGGAGGCTTCATCATAACAAACTGAGTAAAGAAACAACTCCGTCATTGGAAAAACTGATTTGACATAAATTTCCATCATTTTCATATCATCAAAAATTCAGTGCACACTTATACTATCACCTTGAATATAGTTCCCCCATAAAGAAGTACATTCGTCCACTCTGGAAGGGAAAAAGACCTATGTATTAAATTAACTTTTGAAATGATATAGTTAAGAAAGCATAGGGCACGGTCATTAATAGACCCCCTGGGCCCACGTCTTTCACTTCAATCTACAGAAAACACTGACCAAACACATACACACACATCATCAAATTAAAATTTATTATAAGATGCATTTTACTCAATGCAAAATTTCGATGATAGCGTTATGAAGAAGCCCTTCAAAAACTTGTATGGAGAAAGCCACAAAAATACATTGTATGTTGATCGTTTCATTTCAGATGAATGTTTTTAAAAGGTAATGGGTTTGTATTAAGGTCTTATGTGTTTTTAGTGGTCTTCAAAGAATACTTTTTAATTTTCGGAGCTGTTCAGGTCTATGTCTCTTATAGCTTTGGGTAGATGGTAATCCCTTATTATAGATGCATCATTTTCTAACTAAAAATATGTTCAGTGTGTAAAAAACCACAAAGAGAGAATTCCCTCCCCCATTCCCATTTTAATCTATCCAAATGTTATTGAAATGAAATATAAAGAGATTTTATCTTTCCTATTTTCCGTTGTACTGATTGCCAGTGACAAATATATTACCCGTTTTCTACAATGTCAATATGGTAATGAACATTAAATCCATGCGCAGTCAAAAGCAGATCACTTTCCGGTCAACATGTCCCTTCCGATTTGCATTTCTTCAAAATGTCTATATTTGTCAAATATTTATCATTATAAATGTGATTTGATTACTTAAAATATGTTTATAAAATAATATAAATTCATTTTGGCATATGAAAAGCGTTTTACTATGAGAAAAATCAAAAGCTAATGTGACAATTATTTTTTATATCATGCTTTAAATTGGCTCGTGATTTTCAAAATGTTGCCAGTTTTGGTCACTTAAACTTGTCTGTATCTCAAAAAACGTAAGTTGGCCGGAATTTGATAAATATATGCTGTCATCATCATCATTGTTAACTTTGATAAGTGGTTGTTTGGGACATTCAAAGAATGACGTTATATTTGCTAGACAAAACTAGCCGTTTTGGCGGCTCAAACAGAAATTGGCAATTGAAGACTTCAAGCAAAAAAAAATTGAAATTGGCAATTGGGGGACTTCGTGACTGAGGGGGAAACTGTTTTGTTGTCTTTTTCATGTGTACGTGTGTCTGTATCAAAAGCATATGATGATAATAACACCATTCTTATGATGATGATCCCTTACTGTAGTCTGTTGCCAATTGCAAATTTATAAATATGATATAACGTTTTCACGGTCGTGTTCATGTTTGTCTGTAACTGATGTGGTCGTGCACTTGTATCTATAGCCGTAAGATTTTTCATACGTTCTTATATTTTTAAGTTTTTTAATAAACGTTCAAGCATTATTTCTATATTTCCTCTCTGCCTTGAAGTGTTCTTCATTTGCTGTTGTATCGTTTAATCACGGAAGAGGTGGAAAAATTCATTCAATGAACCCGTTATTCATTGAATGGCTTTTCTCACCGCTAAATCACGAGTAAACGACACTTTTCAATTTTTTATCCGCCCAACCATGCTGAGTAACTTACAGCAGCATCACCACAGATCATATCTCTATCCTAGACATGGGCGCCCATATGGGGGGCAAAGGGGGCTTAGGCCCCCCTAGCCGTTCAAAAATTTTATTTGCCCGATTCTGCCATGCATTTACTTTCAAAAGATTTACAAGCACATTTTAAAATAAGGTACTTTTTAGCTCATTACTAATTGTCAAGCAGTATCAATTATTTTTGTAGCATTTTAGTATCTTGTACATTCACTAAAATGTTTGACAGCCTTGAGAAGAAAGTAATAATTTTTCTCAGCCCCCAGAAGTACTCGTATGGGGGCCCATGATCCTAGATATTATTAAAATCTGATGTTTTCTGAGATCATAGAAAAATAGAGATCATCGCTTAAGTTTTTTATATATTTATTTAATTTCTTTAATCTCTATTCCTTTTAATAAAGTTACGGAGTCCGAAAATGAGATAACGAATACGGGTATTATGGAGGGTGAGAGAAGAAATGTTTAAATTAATTTAGAACAACAGATGGAAGTAAGAAAGACAACGAAAACACAAAATGAGCCCCTTATACAGCATGTGGTGGAAATGGTACCATCTACTCATGATCATATGCTGATGATGATCTACTGATAATCGTATGCTGATGATGATCTACTGATAATCATATGCTGATGATGATCTATTGATGATTATGTGTTGATGATGATCTACTGATAATCATATGCTGCTGATGATGATCTATTGATAATAATGTGCTGATGATGATCTACTGATAATCGTATGCTGATGATGATCTACTGGTAATCATATACTAGTGATGATCTACTGATAATTATATGCTGATGATGATTTAGTGATAATCATTTTCTGCGGATATTCTGGTGCCCAAATAGTGAGAATGTACAAATGGCTGCCGATGTTTTAGAAATTATAGCCATGCATGTAAATGGTGGGAAAGTTTGTCAATTTGGACACCTCCAAAGATTTGACGATTCCTGTTATACCATGGAATTTAAAAAAATGATGACGACTGGAAAGTTAAAAAATAATCCCTTTTGAAAGTAAAGTAAAGCAATTTTAAAGAAAGCTGTTTTAAAAATAATAAACTCCTATTTATAATATACGAATTAAAGCTATTCCATAGAAAATTTAATTCACTGGTAGGTTTTCTCCTATAAGATGTTGGTCATCTGAACAAACTGAAAGGTAGTGAAAGGTAAAAAGAGAAATATGATGCAATAAATCGTTGTTTTCACTGAAATTTGGATATTGCAAACTGGTTATACGCATTAAACTCAGGATTAATTTTAAAAAAATTTACCTTTACTTCTCTGTTGTTAATTTCCCGAAAATGTCGGCAAACAAAATTAAACTCTTTCAGTCTCAATCGCGGTGGTGCATTCAGTATTATGGTATTCAGTACACGTGGCTTTTTTTGGGGGGTGGTCGGATTACTTGAATTTTTTATCGTTTGTTTTAACCACTATCTCTAATTATTTAGTTCGTCCTCTACATTCTACAGTGAAACAATGATAATGCATTTTTTTACTATGCGAAAAACTGGGATTTAAATCGATACAGTAGCGAAAGTTGGTTGTTTGAAATCTGATCTGTAATCCGAAGTTTGATTCACTAGGTCAGCCATACCCAATGTACGCATACCTATGGGGGTAAGGGGGATCCAGGATGTTATTAAGGGGGCAGTTTCGGGGCCCCCCTCTCCGGAAATTTTTAGTTTTGGACTATTAAATAGTTTAGGTAAATGTTGATATATTACTAGCCTTCCTTTATACTCACCAAAATATTTAATTTACGACAATGAATTAAAGCTGGGCTTTTCTTTAATTAAACTATATGGTTTAGGGCAGACTATAGTCGAGTATGACAGACAGATAACCTAGTAAAGGAGACATACGCAATAACGAAAACGATAATTTACAATGTAATTAATAGAACAAGTTTAAATTCAAACTACAAAAACATCGTAATTATTTTACTTTTTTTCATAACAAGCAACTTTTTAAAAAACTTTAAGTTAATAGTGCAAAGTCAAGCCATCTTGGTTTCTTTGAAAATTTGTCAATCACTTTATTTACATCAATATGTATGTCTCTGTGGGTGTGTATTAAAAGTCTCTTCTGTCATCCGCGTTCGAAGCCAAGTTTGAAGGCGCTTCAACGATAAAAAACTACGTTATGCTGAAGTAACCCTTACTGTAAACGTAGTTTGAAGGGCGAGTAGCTTGAAGATTCGTGGAAAAACGTCTGGATTGCATATTTTCAAGACTTGAAGACTTTGGACGCCAATGTAATACTTTTGTTTATTACAGTCATAACAAATAACATAAGATATTCTTCATCAACTTTATTTTTTTCTATTTAACCCTGGGGGGGCAATCGCCCCCTCCGCCCCTCGCTGAATCCGCCGCTTACAGTAAGCATCGGACAGGTTGGGGTGCTGGAAAATAATATTGATAAATACGGAAGACACCAAAAAATACGGGATTGATACGTAAACACAAAACAAAATTATAGAGTTTTGGTTCACAAAGAGACACTTATTTGAAAATCCAATAGCCTACTTGCGAAAAGAGGATACATTCATTGAATAAAGTGCTAAATCAATCTGTGAAAAGTTGTTAATTTTATATATATTAAGATTAATTCAACAAACTCTAAATT
>QLNU02015270.1:30151915-30169986 GCA_006491805.2 Dysdera silvatica
AAATTATATTGTACAATAAATGTTATTGAAGGTATGAAAAATTCATTATTTTCTTTCACTTCCCAAATGGACAGAACTTTCCGGTAAACCTAATAATTACATATTGCATTCAGGGAACTTATAACACATCAATTTTATTTATTGAACTTCATTTAAGGATAAGTGCTCAAATCGGATTTGGCCTTGTCTGCACTTCAGGTAGTTTGACCATTTTGGTGACCCCCCAGGTTTGCACACAGTGTGACGGTATTTATCGCACCATCCTTAATCTGCTGTCATCTATTTATTTTTTATTAGGAAAGTGAAGTAATTTTTATGAATGTGTCGTTTTATTTGATTCCTAAAAGCCCTTATGAAGTTCCATAGTACCCTTCAGGCTCTGTAGAGCACAGTTTGTAAACCTCTTTTCAAAAGAATCTGAACTTGGAACACAGGGAATCAAACCCCAGGCTATGGATCAGCAAAAAAATGGCAAGTGTTCACCACCATCTGGATTCGAACATAGATTTTATGAATGGCAGATGAATGTATTCATCACTATGACATTGTAGGGTTTAAGATCTGTCAAAGTTCCTTTCATACACATCAGTCAAGGCAAACCATTTCCGTTATTCCCACCCATTTATTTAAAGATTCAAACCGATAGAGAAAAGGGGTAAGACTGCAGATGTATCCCCTATGTTGTCGCCAAAACTGATGCTATACTGACAACAACGTACAAAGATTGACCAGGGCTTACCATAACTAGTAAAATTTGACACTGGTCGGAATATACGAAATACAAATGAAGAAGGTAAAAGATATTTACCATCTGAAAATGTGAATATTTTTGCAGATGGTAAATGTCTTTTACCTTCTTCATTTGTATTTCGTATATTCCGACCAGTGTCAAATTTTACTAGTTATGATGTTATACTCTTAAAATGGAGGAAAAGTTTCTTGAAGCATTAAAAATGCACGCATGCGCATGGTAGTTATATTATCCGTTCGTGTCAGTTTGCAAGTTATAGGATGAGCGAATGTTTAAATATTTTTATTATGAATTGGGATTGACAACATGTTTGGGAAGGAGAGGGGATATAAGAGAAAAAGGTTAGAGGAGGTATGGGAGGAAGAGGTTTGAGGAGGTATGGGAGAAAGAGGTTTGAGGAGGTATGGGAGGAAGTGGTTAGATGAAAGGTATAGGAGGACAGAGGTATGGGAGGAAAAAGAGGAAGCATGGGAGAAGAGGTTAGAGGAGGTATGGGAAAAGGAATGAGGAAGTTTAGAGAAAGGTATGGAAGGAGGCTTAGACGAAAGGTATAGGAGGAAAAAGAGGAAGCATGGGGAGAAGAGGTTAGAGAAGGTATGAGGAAAATGTGAATATTTTTGCAGATGATAAATGTCTTTTACCTTCTTCACTTTCATTTTGTATATTCTGACTAGTATCAAATTTTATTAGTTATGATGCTATACTCTTAAAACAGAGGGAAAGTTTCGTGAAGCATTAAAAATGCACGCATGCGCATGGTAGTTGTATTATCCGTTCGTGTCAGTTTGCGAGTTATAGGATGAGCGAATGTTTAAATATTTTTATTTTTGTTATGGATTGGGATTGACAATATGTTTGGGAAGGAGAGGGGATATAAGAGAAAAAGGTTAGAGGAGGTATGGGAGGAAGAGGTTTGAGGAGGTATGGGAGGAAGTGGTTAGACGAAAGGTATAGGAGGAAAAAGAGGAAGCATGGGGAGAAGAGGTTAGAGGAGGTATGGGGAGAAGAGGTTAGAGGAGGTATGGGGAAAGAGGTATGGAGGAAAAAAGGGGAGAGGAGGTTTGGGGGAGATGAGGGCAATGTGGAGTATCACAATGTCGGCGATGAAAAGTTGTTGGTTGGACTCGTACTTCGCAAATCGGCGTTGATCAGCTGTTGTACTCATATTTCGCAGAAGGTATGGGGGGAGAAAGAAGGGAGGGGAGGTATGAGGGGATCGTAGAACATCGCAATGTCGGTACTGAAAAGCTGACTTGTACTCCACAGAGTATATGTGGAGGTGGCATCCCAAAGAGGAAGTAGAAGAAATGCTTCCAAAGACCATAAGAAATCAGACGCTTAAAGACAAGGGTTTTTTGTTTTTTTTTTTGTTAAAAAAATCTGAAAAGAGTATAATAGGTAGTAAACTCAGTATAACAGGTAATTACTCCTTAAAAAAGTATGGCGGCCAGGAAGCGAGCGCACGATGACGTAATCCGGAAAGGAGGTTGCCGCGACAGGGTTGCCACGTCTTGACGACAAATCGCACAGGGGATATACGTGTAGTTTGGCCAGAAATGGCATTTTTTTTTACACAATATTTTGCCCAAAAAATTGGAAGGAAAATGATAGGTGACCAAAAATTCTATTTCTATTTACTTAAAATCTCCGTTGCTTGGGAGAATTGATTTCCAGTATACAAAGCAATAGAAAAAAAACAAGTGCTTGCTGCAAAAATCGGAGAGATAAAAACCTCTATTGCTTACAGAATAAAACACCAGAATATTGATTAGTAAAGCAATTGCAAGTGTGTAGCAGTAGCTGGATTTTAACCTAATTTTCTGAACGAAAACCTAGGAAAAACAAAATAGGTTACCGCTACCCTATTTTATGACCATTATGCAATGATCAGGGGTTGGGTTGACATCATTCTGGTGCTCAAGAGCATATGCATACTTTGTTCCCCCAATGATAAGTGCTAAAATTTTATTAATTTCACTTACTAGTTAAAGTTACTAGTTTAAGTTACTATTTTGAAAATGCAAGTTTTTTTGTTCTCATGCATATAAAATCTAGTTGCAATTGTAGTTTTGTATTGTTGCAGAATTTTCAAATATTATTTTCACGCATGTTGTTCTAGGTAGCACCAGGTCTGTAGCCAAGCCGGGGCATGGCTCCAGTTGCCCCATCGAGCTGTTTTATATATAGAAAAATCCCTGGATGTTCTCTGCCCCATATACCCTTTGCCTTGCCCAGTTGCCCCTTCATCCTGGCTACAGGCCTGAGAGGCACTGTAGCTAGCCAATCTTGTGCCCTTGGCAGAACCATCCATATTGCATCCCCCAGCCATATTCTCCCCCTGTGAATTACTGAAGCCGATTTTACGCCCTTCCTAGCCTGCGACCCCAGTACCTCCTACTTCAAAAACAGTAGGAGTGAGTGGGGTTGGTGACCCTGGGCAAAAATTACATGCAGTAATTACGCACTCATTAGGGCCTTTATGTTATACTCATTAACAAAATTAGTCCGATATCTTGTGGGGCTGTAACCCACTAACCCTCCTTCCCGGATTCAGAAACGTGTGGTCATACCATACAAAAAAAAAAAAAAAGGTTTCAAAGTTAGAAAACAGACTACGAAGTAAGCATTGAGCATAAGTAATTCAAATTAGCGTTAATTAAAATAGAAAATTGCACATGTCATTACCACGTGTTAAATTAGAAGAAAATATCTCATCCACATCATAAAACTTTATATACAATTTTATATTTTGTTTTTTATTTATATTATTTAATATTTACATATAAAAATAAATATAAAAAGGAATATTTATCTATATGATTTAGAAATGCACAAACGTGACCAAAAAAACATACCACGTAATTCAAAAGCAAACAAAAACCAAACACCCAAATTTCAACATATCGTGCCAACAATCTGAAACGAAAAGTCAACAAACACACTAGCCGCTAGTAGGAGGAAGTAACTGCGAAAAGGGGCAATTTTGCCCCTCCTGCGAATGTGCGTCGACTCCCACATGCAAGCACGTCGCCGCTTAAGTACAAGTAATGCCGAAATGCACTATAAATTAGCTATATGTACTATCATCTAGCCGCTGGATAGCTAAATTCTCTAAAATAGTCCACTACTACGGTAATTCACAGTCCATAAATACCTCCAGACATTTTCTTTTCTCTAAAACAATATACTTTACTCCTCTAAAATACCTCCTTTAAAATACCTTTTCTAAAATACCTCTTTTAAAATATCTCCTCTAAAATACTTTTTCCAAAATACCTCTTTTAAAATGCCTTCTCTAAAATACCTTTTCTAAAATAACTCTTCTAAAGTACCTCTTCTAAAATACTTCCTTTAAGCTATTTTCTTTTCTCGTCAGATGTTAGTTTTCCAGTCAATAACTATTTTTTGATGGAAACACTGATAGGAATTTTAGCATGTCCACGCACATGCGCGGAAGGGGGGGCAAAATTGCCCCTTTCCGCAGTTACTTCCCCCCGCTAGCGGCTAGTAACAAACACTGCTGTTTCGTTTCATTCATGCAGCATAAAACTGCCTCTTTTCTAGCTAATAAATAGCCAAAGGACAGCGTTATGGTTGGGCTTTTTTTTTATTTAGTTTTTAGAAGACTCCTATACACTTCTTAAAATATTTTTACATTAAAATTTTAAAATTGTGCAATTAAATTTCAAAAGAAATCATAGGCTTTTAGGGTACAATACGAAATGTAGCCAAATTCAGTTAGAAAACTTTAAAATTGGAAACTTTGCATAGCTTGAGGATCAGAGCCATGTATAGGGAGAGTACGGTCATGTATTGTTGTCGAGCTCAGGCTGCTTGATTGGTTAACTGATGGGCACGTAACAGAAAGCGGCCATTATGGCTCAATCATCGCGCGCTCTCAGTACTGTGTTAGCATACTCTTGGCTGGTACAGATAACGAGTGTTTTAATACACAATATGATCGGGGCCTGTTCATTGTGAAAAATGGTTATTTGTTGCACTGTAAATTGTAAGAATCGAAGTGGTCAAGGAGTAAAATTATTTCACATTCCAAATGGAAAAAATGATCAAGAACGGCGCAAAATTTGGTTAGCCAAAATAAAACAAAAAGATTTTAACTTCGTGAAAAGTACCTGTTTGTGTGAAGTAGGAATTTTTTTTTTGTAAAAAATGTGCCACATGCTTTATAATTTTTTATTCACATCTGAGACTATTACAATATGAGATAATATCGGGAATAAGTTTGACCCGTAATTTAACCATATAAAATAAAAGTGTCAATGCCTATCATTAATGTTTTAAATAACTTTTTAGTTTGACATTTATGTTTTTAAAATAATGGTAGCTTGAATTTGCGTGTTTACAATTTTAAGTACAAATTTAAAAGCTTTTATATCAGTTATTAATTTTTAAATATTAATGTTTGCTCATAAAATAACTGCAAACTTGAAATTGCATACATCGTCAATTTGTTTATCTATAATAAAAAAAAATATTTATCCATGCATTTAATAATGTTATTATTATTATTATTAATTTGTCACATACATTATTTCTGTTTTATTACATGGTGATTTTTATATCCTTGTTTTTAATAACTAATGAAAAATATATTTTACGACGAAATAAAAAGCGAACCACGTATTTTCAATCATAAAACTAGTGGTTTCCTAAACTTTTTACAACATTGGAAGGGATCTTATGGAATTTGTATTACTTTATATGAAAATAAATGATTCGGTATAGAGCATTGTGATTTTACTCTTTAAATTTTTCAGGAACATGTTTTTGTCGTATAGTAAGGTATGGGTCTATAATATGCTCTATATTGTTGTTCAAATTTTGTTATGCTTTTCTGTATGACGTTGAATAATAGTAAATAATATAATAATGAGTAATTAAATAAAATAAAGTAACTAATAAGTAATTAAAGAAAATAAAGTAAATAATAAGTAATTAAATAAAGTAGATACGTTTTAAAAAAGTAAAAATATAATAAATATAATAAGTAAATTTAAAGTGAAGTAAACTATAAATAAATTAGTAGTTCAGTAGTTAAAATAGTTATAAACTCAGCAATAAAATAGTTAAGCAATTTAAAGCGAAATTTTAATATGTCTTTCTTTTTACAGCTGCAGCCTTTAGGTATTGGTTATCCACACCTAAGGTGGGTCCTTTTTAGAAACCTTAAACAAGTCTAAACACAATTTGAAAAATACAGGCTTCGTCATTTACATGTTTTGAAATACCCGTGTGTGGAAAAAAAATTTCGCCCTATATAAAACTTTACTTTAATTAAAGATTTTTTGTCTTTATTTAAGGTCAAATACCATTTCTCGAAAATGTAATGTTACTCTTCATTCCGTTTCGAAACTAAAAAATACGCCGATTGTATCAAATGCAGCAATAAACAGTACAACGTTATTCTGCACGAGGAGCAGGATTGAGCGAAAATGGCGCCTTGCACTTCCTGTGACCGAACTTTCTCTATACATATATGGCTCTGAGTAGTAAGAGGGCGTAACCAGCAACATTTTAGTAGGGTGCCTACAACACCCCCAAATTTCTTGACACGCACACCCCTAAAACTCGAAGTTCATATACTCGCTAAATATTCAAATTCCAATAAAAAAATAAAATATTGTGCAAATTATTAATTTTTTTTTTCACTTTTTCTGCATATGTAAATTGTAATAATCTTTTATATGTAACAATTTTTCAAAGAAAAATATGGATAGGGATAACAAAAAGGGAAAAGTTGCCATACGAATTAAAATCCTAAATTATCAACTCTCTGTGAATCAGGGGCGGTTCCATAATGCTATTACGATGGGGCGGTTTCGGGAGTCCTCACCGGGGAATTTTCTTAATTTTGGACTGTTAAATAGTTTAGGTAAATGTCGTTATATTACTAGCCTTCCTTTATACTCACCAAAATATTTAATTTATGACAATGAATTAAAGTTGGGCTTTTCTTTAATTAAACTATATGGTTTAGGGTAGATTATAGTCAAGTATGACAGAAGGATAACCTAGTAAAGGAGACATATACAATAACCAAAATGATAATTTACAATGTAATTAATAGAACAAGTTTAAATTTAAACTACAAAAGCGTTGAAATTATTTTACTTTTTTTATAACAAGCAACTTTTTAAAAAATTTGAAGTTTATAGTGCAAAGTCGAACCATCTTGGTTTCTTTGAAAATTTGTCAATCACTTTATTTACATTAATATGAATATCTCTGTGGGTGCGTATTAGAAGTCTCGCTTCTGTTACCTGCGTTCGAAGCCAAGGTTGAAGGCGCGTCAACGATAAAAAAAATAATAAAAAATACTACGTTCTGCTGAAGCAATACTTACTGAAAACGTAGTTTGAAGGTCGAGAAGCTTGTAGATTCGTGGAAAAACGTCTGAATCGCATTTCTCCAAGACTTGGAGACATGGATGCCCCCAGAATTATATGTAAAGGTATACATCCAGGAAAAATTGAAATTGAATAATGTCGGTGGACTATAGTTTCTTGTGGATTCAGTCCTCCCCCCCCCCTTTTTTTTCATAAGCCAAAGGGGTGCAAGTTCACCCCCTTGCACCCACCTCGGGGCGCCCCTGCATGGAGTCTTTGGACGCCAGTGTAAGATTTTCGTTTATCACAGTCGTAACAAACAACACATAAAATATTCTTCATCGTTTTTATTTTTTCCTATTTAACCCTTACGTGGGGCGACCACCCCTCTGCGTCTCGCTGGATCCACCCTTGCGCATACTTGTATATGTGTGCACTTGTATATGTGTATATGTATATACATACTTGTATATGTGTGCAGAATTTAAAGCTTACTTTTTTGGTCATCATGAACCATAAATAATATGGAAAATGTTAGAGCTCGACATCTTGGTACTTTATGCTGAAAAAAAACCTGAGCGTTGAAATTTTGACTACCGACCTCCGATCAATAAATTAATAAGCTGTAGGAATTCATATTTTTTTTTACAAAAATTAATTCACAGATTAATGTGCTAGTAAAATCTGATAGTGAAGCTTTATGGCAGTTATTATTAAGCGCAAATAACCAGGATAATTTAGAAGTCCATGAAAGACTATGGCAAAAGCGCGTAACACTTTTAAAAATGGTCATGAATTGAAATTTTTATTTATACTTATTATATGCTCGTGATTAGGGCCCAACGGATCTTCTATTTCCTCGTCTCAAAAGGAAAGCCCAGGAACCTAATAGGGAGGGGGATTTCCTACTAGAGGTTTATTTCCTACTAGTATTTGGGGAGAACTACAAAAGTCTAACCGTTAATACATAACAATTTCTTTTTCACCGTAAGTGCCCGCATAAACGAAGTTCGACTGCAATACGATCCTAGTCTTTCCGGATAACGCGATTTACTTTTAACGCCAACAATTATTTTTGTCACCAAGGGTGTCCGGAGTAACGAGGTTTGACTGTGCGCCAAATTATATATTGATAAATTAACGAAACACGTGCAATTTATTAATAAACTTGGTGCAAAGATGCATCAAACAAAATATAACTCATATAAATAATTGAATATATCAGCGAACGCGAGATGCTGTTTAATTTATGCAAAAATATGTTAAATTTTGCACTTCCTTTTCCGAGAAGAAGGGAACAAAGGAAAATCTCTTGACAGATTGCCTATACCCTTATGAAAATACTTGGACTCGCCCTAAAAATATTTACGACCCATACTATGTAACGCGAATATGTGCACGAGAAAGTGTGTGTCCGGGTATTATGTCTCCTTATTATACAATACCTTGTAAAAATCTCTATTTATACGCGGTCATCATTCCAAACATTCAGAAGGCCTTGAAACCGCCACGGCCAAACTAGATCACTGCGCATGCGCAGTGACATTCAAAAGACTGTAAACATGCCAATACTTCTACGTACCGTAAAATTAGATAAAAATTTTATAATTTGCTAACATGACACTCCATTCATAAAATTAAATTAAATTCTGTGGATAAAAAAAGAAAACGGTGTGTAAAGATATGTTGAACGTATAGATAGGAAAAACATATTGTTTGTTATGAAAAAGCGGTTGTAAACTGATTATATCATCCGCATTTTAAAAATATCTGTTGATCGTAGACATTCTATTAATAGACAATTCATGAAATATAAAATTAAATGTGTATCTACAGTAAATTTTATCTTGTGACATTTTCTCATTGGGTCTGTAGTCTACGGATTTTATGTAGGTGAAGATCGCTTCAAGGTCACCAGGTTGCCAGTGCGCTTCCTTGGCGATCACTTGGCGCGCATTTAAAAATAGTTCCAGTCGCTACAATGTTCCGGAACAAATTGATCTCAGCATCTTCTATTTTTCCGAAGTCAACAAGAAACAGCGTCTGTTAACAAAGATGGAAAATAATTTCCTGTTAACACAAAATTTTTGCTGTTTTTCTCAGAGAGGGGAGGATTTATGAAAACGAAATGTTGAATAAATGCTAGGAAAACAAAATAAAATTCAGAAAACATATGGTTTGTTTAAAACAGTCCAGCGCATGCTAGTTTTTTGTTTTGTTTTGTTTTTTTAATTATATAAAGTTGTTATTAATTTATTTTTGTGATATATCGTCAACTCTTGCCGTATTTAATGGCAAAATATTACTTACAAAGAGAGCTAAAACTGTCCATCTTGGGAAAAAAAAAATGGTGAACAGAAGATTTTTTTTCCCTTTCACTTCTGCACTTGCGATTTAAAATGCTAATACATCGCAACTGAACATAATCGTCTATCCGACTCCATTCTCCTAAAATATTTTGTGTCCAGGACTTATCCCAATTAGTAAAAAATACACTGCTTTACATTTAAATTGCTCCACCACAAATTAAAGTTGTCATTGTGATTGTGTTAATTTCAATGTACTTGACATTGAAATTAGCCCACCCCGCATTAAAAGTGTCTTCTGTTTGGGAAAATTTCAATGTCAAACAGATTGACATTGCCCCACCACATGGTAATTATTAAATTGCCATATCAAATGGGGAAATTTCAATCCACGCAACATTGGAATTGCCCCACCACGAATTAAAATTGTCGCTTCGGATGAGACGATTTCAATCTGCTACACATAAAAATTAACTTCATCCGTATTAAAATTCCGCCCCACCCCCGGGTGAGGTAAGTTGAATGTGGAGCAGACTATTTCACGAACCGCAATGCAGATAAAGACAAAAAAAAAAGAAGGAATTATGAAGCTTGTAAAAGTAATAAAATAAATAATTTCAAAATAAAGTGGAAGATAAGTCAGGAAAATAAAAAAATGGTAAAGGAATGGAAGCAAAAGGAATGAAGAAATACAGAAAAGTTTAAGACAAAAAGTAGGAAAAAATATAAAATAAACTAAAAATGAAAAAGAAAAATCTAAGGGAGTAACACTTTGAAGGAAAAAAAATATGGGAACTTTTCTCAAGAGCCTCTGTTCCCCCAATCAAACGAAAAATCGAGAACACCCCCATCAATAAATACAAGATTCTTACACATTTTCAACGTGTGAAACAGAAGGCAGTAACTCTCAAAACGATGTGAAATTTTTTTGTGTTACAGTTAACGAAGTGTTGCAATTTTGCTTTTCATATTTCCATGTCTATCTGTATTTCAACGCACCTGTATCTGGATCATCTACAACAGGCAGTGATGGGCTTGCGGTGATAGAGGTCCTGAAAAACGTTTTGACAAAACAAAACTGATTTTTCTTGTACTTGCAACACATTTTTGGCGGCCCTAAATTTTAGTGGTCCTGAGCGGCCGCCCAGCTCGCACGACTCTGACAACAGGACAGAACGCACAGCTGATAGAACATACACAGTATCATATAAACAAAAAACTTCCACAATGCCTGAAGAAGCGATTCTCAGACTTTGTATCCTACTACGTCCTCCTCTTACCACATTCCTGGCTTCAGAACGATCTATGGATATTATTTCAGGAAAACCTGAGTCACTATATTCACTACTTGGATAGAAACATAAACATAAGCCTTAATTCGGTATAAAAAAAAATTACGAATGCTTTTCTGATATTACGCGGCGTTGGTTACGATTATTTTATTTTGTCTCAGGGACAATCATGGGTGCAATCAGTGCCACATTAAGGCAGGGGTCGACGGGGCCTGGGCTTCCGATTTTAAAGGCCCCAAAATCTGTAAAGTTAGTGAAAAAATCTTACTATTATTATTGGACTGGTCTAGTTAAAAGAACTGTATTGGTTGATGGAAATTGTGATACGTAGAGCAGGGATTAAGGTACAATCCCAATCCCTCCTCTACGTTCAGTCATGAGGGTGTGAGGGGGGGGGGCCGCCAAAACGAGGCTGGGCCCAGGGCCCCAGGAATATTTAGTGAGGCCCTGGGTGAAATGACAGAATTTAGAGATTTCTTGAAACTTTCAGCGGTGTTTTACAAACTGTTTACAGAAGCTCCGAGTTCAACAAAACACATTTTGAGAAGCGCTGATCTAAAAAAAGTATTTTGCAATTTAGTTCAGATCTTGAAAGATGAAAATTTTGTTCAAGGTAGGTGCCAGAATTTCTCACACGTGAGATAAAGCAATCAAGAAAAGAAACTTCCACCAATCTTTTGGAGATTTTCTCTGGGTTTATATCCGAGGAATTAGAAAGTGTCAGAATATGCGACAAGACTTGAATTCATCATTATGGCGTCCTTTCGATCAATGGTAATGTACCCGTACTCTTCCTCAGTTAAGAATACACAAGGCTTTCTGCAATGTACCCGTACGCCTTCCTCAGTTAAGACGACACGAAGGCTTTCTGAGTCAAAGGACAAAATCAAGACTACAGTCTTTTGGTACCAAGATGGCTTTATACCTTCCCTGATATATTTAAATAAAGGTACCGATGTTAATAAGGAAAGATGTTACCAACCCTTGGGAAAACATCAGAGAATCATCATAAGCAAAACACCCTCACCTAAAAAAAGAATACAAATAAAGTTTCTTTAAAACAATATTTGCCCCCTATCCCATAATACATTTAATTCTCCGAAAATTTCAAATTTTTGTTGGAATTTGGTGTTCAACCTTGTGTATAATCCTCTTTTCTTTTCTTTTTGAAAGTTAAAGGGATTTTACACGAAAAAACAGCTCATTCTGATGCAAAATTTATAAAGGATATGATTTAGGGGCTCCGGCTAATATTTAAATAATCGCCAAAAATGAAGAAGTACCGGAACCGGGCTCCCACCCAATTTAGGCCCTGCGCATAGTATATTTATTTGAGAACTTTAATTACCCAAGTATGGTGGTAAAACATAAAAAGAGTTGAATATTGATGGCCTTCTTTTAATATTGTTACCTTTTGCTTTTATTTTCAAATAGTAAATTACGTTTTTGAAGTCTGAAGAAGTTTTTTTTGTTTTTTTCAGATGCAGTATTTAAGGATAAAATGCCATGGTGGCCATAAACACAAAAGTTTCGTGGAAACTTTATAGAAATTAAATACTTTTAACGAAATTACTATTTATAAATAATGATTAGATGCACAAGCTTAATTTTCACATGCGTGATCGCTTTATATACGTTCAGTCATGTGCGTAATGGTGCTTAATTGACGTTAAAGGAAATGTATTTCATGCATGCGTATATTTTGCGTACAGAAATTTGCCTTTAAATCCGAAGTAAAATCAGATAATATAAATATATATCGTTTGCCGAAAATTTGTGATTAGATTTGCTGCATTAAGTTTGATTTTGTAGATAATTATACGCACTTTGCCGTGGTCATACTTCATGCAAAATGGAACCTAATGAGACAGTGAATTTCAGTTTGACAGAATGCCGCTAACATTGCCAACGTTCTGCCAAGTGATGTCGCCAGATATGTCAACCTCTTCTCCGAAATCTGTTTTCCGTGAAAGCGAGCTTCTGCGATTGGTCAACCTTGCGATGTATTTCGCTCGTGATTGGACGGCGCCCACAAATGTCATAAGGCCAAGCAAAATCTTAACACGCCGAACTGGGCATAAAATCTTCTCCAAACAACTTTCACCTGTATATTTTAGTTGTAAAATCGGCTGTCACCCCCAACACAAAAACTATCCGATTTTAGAATTTCCATATAAATTCCTAGCGTCAAAATAAACCGAATTGTTGGCAACGTATGGAAATTCAGCCCACATTCTCTCTCTCTCTCTCTCGTCACATGCAAAATGAGATAAAGCAAAATGAGATAAATCAAAAGTCACATAAGAAGATATACAAAGCCGACTTAAGGTCTTTAGAGATCTTAAACGCCTAAAAGATTTTTGTGCCTCCATGCATGTCTAATTCAAAACATAAACAAAAATAAATCGTAAAATAGAATTTTATTTTTCAACGTAAAAATTAATTTACGTTAAGGTGAAAACCGATGTTTAATTTTATATACTTCCACAGTAAATCCAGCAATGGAAAATTTCTGGAATACCCCTAACTTTTCTTGATGCCCTGAGCACGTGCCCATTTTGCCTAATAATTAATCCAGCCCAGAGTTTATTTCCAATTTGGAATATTTGTCTTCGTTTTTGGCGTTTTCCTAACAGCCTGCCGTTCTCTTGATGTCCACTTACTAACATGCGAAGGGTATAAGTGGAATTGAAGGTCACGTGACGTACCTCGCGGATACGCGACTGTGTTCAGTGGCGTGGGAAAAGGGGGATGGATCAGAGCGATCATTCTCCCCCCCTCCCCAATTCGATAACAAATTGCATTTTGCTCCTTAAAGCCGAATCATTGGACATTTTATTAAGCTGGCTTGAACCCTCACCCTATAATTTTTGGATTACTACGCCCCTGATAACCTTATAGATCGTTTCTATTAATTTAAATTGCAAGAAACGAAATTTTGTCGCAGAAAATTTTTTCTAACTTTATTAGCACATTTTTGAAGCTTTTTAGTGGGTTTAGATATTGAACCCGCTATTGCTTTTGGTTTTTCTGTCTGCCTGTCTATACGCAATGAAAAGGACAAGGCAAAGGTCTTCCGTAAATGCAATAATGATAGCTGTTGTTAACGTTGAAAACCTACCGAGTTAATTGAGAAACAGAGAGTTGCGATTTAGAGACGGCTGGATTAGAGAGTTGCGAGTTAATGTTAATTGAAACCCGCTAAATTTAAATATCGACCTTTGACGATTTTCCTTCACTTCCTTGTTTTGTTATCATTTCAAATGAATAAAGTCCTTAATCACGAAAATTAGACACGCAATCATTGTTTAACGTTTTAATTTCAGATAATAATATATTTACTCATATAGTTTTCGTTATTTAAACAGATATCTTATTTTAAAAGGGACTTTTTAAAAGCAATGCCACTAAAACCGTTTTGGCTCCGAGACTCCTTTCATCTCACGAATCGCGCCAAATTAATTGCATCAAATTGCTGCGAACAGTAAAATTTTAAGTTTCGTGTTTTATTTTCAATGATTAAAGGTCGTCATTGAACACTTGCATTTATATAGCACAGAACACTAGTGCGCTACGAAACAGTTTGAGGAACACGGTTTTCAAAAGTCAACCAATGGTTTGAAAAACGCTATTATAACGTTAAGTGCCAAGTTAGTGCGAAAGGCGGAAGTGAATCGTTTTCTCGCCAATAAGCTGAAAATTCGCCAAATCCAGTGACCTCCTCAGTAATATATTTCAAAAGTAATACGGAATCTCAAAATGCAAAATTATATATCTATATATATAATTTTTTTTTCTAGATGACTTTTCACGAAGAAAATAATTATTGTTTCTTCAATGTTACGCAAAAATTTCCAGAATAAATGATGTAAATAATATTTTTAGATAAATTGAAAGTATAATTTACAGGTCAAAATTACGTGCAGGTAGAAACGATGCATAGAAATTATGATTCCATTATTAAAATTTAGCTATGTATCCATGGATAATAAATAATCCACGAATATATCCCCAAATTTTACAAAATCGCCCAAAATATGAATGATTTAAAAATTCTTCGATGAGATATATATGCAGAAATCCATCTTTTTATATATTTTTTAAACTTTAAATTCTCATTCAAATTTGAAATTATTAATCCTTTAAAAAAATATTCGATTTTTTTTTTTTATGAAATGAACTGTCCTTTAATTGTCTTTAATTTTGAAAATGTAGATAATGAAATCGAAACCCGCTCTGATAAAGGCAAAAATCAATGCTGAAGTATCTGAAAATGGTCTCAATGCCTTGCCAATAAAGTATCTTCGGTAACGTAAATTTTAGACCATCATGATTTAAGCAAATCATAGACAGTCATCATCAGAAGAAGACGGTGAAAATAAAAAACGAAATGGCCCCTATGTGGGCGTCTTTCCAGGAAGCATATTTGCTATGCAGTGAAATCGCCGTCACAGGGGCAATTAACGTTCTGTGTTTAAGAGTTAGAATATTTAAGTTGAAATAGGGGTAAAATGATAAACAAAACAAAAAAAAAGAAAGCTGTTTTCTCTAACTTAAATTTAGATAAAGTGATAAATATAGAGATAATGTAAGTTTAATTCAAGTTAAAATCTAAATTGGCGAAGTTTTGAAACCCTCACACACACCCCATATAAACAGTGTCTTTTTTCCTATAGAGAGGAGCGTCAATTCGACGTATGGAGACCGCTATAAGACAAGGGAAATTTTACGTGATAATTTCACATTAAAATCTTTTGTGGTGATTGCACATGAAAATATTTTATGATCATTGCACTTGGAATTATTTTATGTGGATTGCATAGTGAAATCTTTCATGATGACTACACATGGAAATATTTTATATAGATTGCATACTGAAATATTTTATATAGATTGCATACTGAAATATTTTATATAGATTGAATATTGAAATCTTCCATGCTGATTGCACATAGAAATATTTTATGTGGCTTTCACATTGAAATATTTTATGTGGATTGCATATTGAAATCCTCCATTATGATTGAGGATTAAAATCTTTTATGATGGTCGTAGATTACAATCTTTTACAGGGATTGCAAACGTTTTTGGTGTTATTTATTGAACTATTTTATGATGTTACATATTGCAATATTTTATGATGTTACCTATTTCAATATTTTATGATGTTACGTATTTCAATATTTTATGATGTTTCATATTGCAATATTTTATGATATTACATATTTCAATGTTTTGTGGTGCTGCCTATTTCAATATTTTATGATGTTACGTATTACAATCGTTCATGATGTTTATATATTGCAGTGGTTTGTGATGTTTACATATTGTGATTGTTTATGGTGAATATATATTTCAATCATGTATGATATTTACATGTCGCAATTGTTTATGATATTCACATATTACACTATTCTCTATTATGATTGAAATTTCCATTGATAGCAGTAATCTTCTATAATAATTGTAAACTTTTACTACATTTGCGATCTCTTACAATAATCGTCATATTTTAATACAATTGTAATCTTTTAATAAAATTATAATTTTTGAATACAATTGCGAATCTTTTGATATAATTGTAATCTTCTTCTATAATAATTGTAAACTTTTTACTTCCATTTGCGATCTCCTTACAATAATTGTCATATTTTAATACAATTGTAATCTTTTAATAAAATTATAATTTTTGAATACAATTGCAATCTTTGAATACAATTGCAATCTTTGAATACAATTGCAATCTTTGAATACAATTGCAATCTTTGAATGCAATTATAATCTTTGAATACAATTGCAATCTTTGAATACAATTGCAATCTTTGAATGCAATTGCAATCTTTGAATGCAATTATAATCTTTGAATACAATTGTGAACCTTTTGATATAATTGTAATCTTTTAATGTAAAATTGTAATCTTTTAATACAACATTGTAATCTTGTAATACAACGCTGAAACCTTTGAATACAATTGCAATCTTTTAATACAACGCTGTAATCTTTGAATACAATTGCAACCTTTGAATACAATTGCAACCTTTGAATACAATTGCAATCTTTTAATACAACGCTGTAATCTTTGAATACAATTGCAACCTTTGAATACAATTGCAATCTTTGAATACAATTGCAATCTTTGAATACAATTGCAATCGTTGAATGCAATTGCAATCTTTGAACACAATTGCAATCTTTGAATACAATTGTAATATTTTAATTTATTTTAATAAATATATAATTAATATATAATTAATATTTTTATTTTAAGTGGATAATCCTCATAGTTGGATGAGCTGAATAATTGGATGATCTGGATAATTGAAATTGTGTTTAATTTGAAAAGTCCAGTGCATTTGACCCAGTTAATTGGAATTTTTCTTAATATGGGATCCGATTTATCATACCGTTTGGATAATTGAAATTCTGCTTAAATTGAGAAATCCAATGAACTAGATGATCCGAATAAATAAAATTCTATTTAGATTGGGATTTAGTTAATTAGATGGTCCGGATAATCTGAATTCTCCTTAGATCGGGATCTGATTAAATGCATGATATGATAATTGGAGTTCTATTTAGATTGAGATCTGTTGAATTAGATGGTCCGGATAATCTGAACTCTCCTTAGATCGAGATCCGATTAAATGTATGATATGATAATTGGAGTTCTATTTAGATTGAGATCTGGTTAATTAGATGGTCTGGATAATCTGAACTCTCCTTGAATCAAGATCTGATTAAATGTATGATATAATAATTGGAATTCTATTTAGATCGAGATCTGGTTAATTAGATGGTCTGGATAATCTGAACTCTCCTTAAATCAAGATCTGATTAAATGTATGATATGACAACTGGAGTTCTATTTAGATTGAGATCTGTTGAATTAGATGGTCCGGATAATCTGAACTCTCCTTAGATCGAGATCCGATTAAATGTATGATATGATAATTGGAGTTCTATTTAAAGTGAGATCTGGTTAATTGGATGGTCCGGATAATCTGAACTCTCCTTAGATCGAGATCTGATTAAATCATGATATGATGATTGGAGTTCTATTTAGATTAAGATCTGTTGAATTAGATGGTCCGGATAATCTGAACTCTCCTTAGATCGAGATCCGATTAAATGTATGATATGATAATTGGAGTTCTATTTGTGATGGTCTGAATCAATAATCAATGTTCAATAAAACCTATAAAACACAATAGGACACTTCTGCATCACAAAGATTCTCCAATACCTATATTTATTCAAAACGGAAGTCTGTTGAGGTTTCAGAGTTTAGTTTTGAGATGGTACTTTCATGGAATCGTGGTTGATATTTGTCTCTCATATCAATTGAAAATGTTATTAATTTAAATTAACTAAATA
>QLNU02015270.1:30170086-30182764 GCA_006491805.2 Dysdera silvatica
ATTTCGTTACATAAAAATTGATTTCATTGTACGGAAACACTTCGTAATGATTATGGGGATTTACCAAACCTTTACTATGTAAAGAATTTCGCTATATGGAAGTTCGTTATATGGAAGTTCTATTGTATATATATTTTTTTAAGTGAAATATTTCAAAATTTTTAATTTTTTCAACGTATTCATATACTTTAAGCCCTCTTGTAAATATTTTATCCCTCGGTTTCCTAAATATATAAAGAACAATATATATATGCTTCGAAAATGCGAATTGCTACAGGAAATTAAATTAGCTCTTTGAAATTAATTAATTTTTTTTTAGGTGAACTTAGTTTATAAAAAGAAATTTTATCTTGTCAAATTCTTTAATAATTAGGGATTTAACAACTTTCTTTTTTTTTGTAAAGTAAATGAAAATTTTAATTACATGCCCTGTTATGGATTCGTTAATTAGTTCCATTACTGGAAACTCGTTGATGTCCAATTAAAGCTCACCCAAGGAATAAAATTCGACAATTAATCGAAAACAACTAATCGAACTTTAAGAGAATCGTAATCGAAATGTTAATAAACTTTGACAAATAAACCACCGTTTGAAAAGTTACTTTAGCAAGTAATAAATTATGCAACAAATAGACCATCTTTAAGAAATAACTTTACTTCTTGAAGTAATAAATTATGTAACGAGTAAACCATCTTTAAAACATTACCTTACTTCTTGAAGTAATAAATTATGCAACAAATAGACCACCTTTTCTTCACTTCTTGAAATAATAAATTATGCAACAAATAGACCATCCTTAAAAAATTTCTTTCATAGCTTGAAGTAATAAATTTTGCAACAAATAAACCTACTTTAAAAACTACTGAATGGCTTGAAGTAATAAATTATGCACACCATATTGGAGCGGGCATAAACATTTCTGAAACACCAGAATAATAATCGCCAGTACTCTACATATCCGCGTGTACCTCTTTGTGAAAAGAACTGTTGCATCCTAAAGGAATAGTACAAACTTGGTGCAACAGTTTTTAACGTTGAAAATGTTCTTGTTGAGGTTAATTAAAAAAAAAAACATTCGTCACATTTTAAGAAAGGTAGACGAAGGCTAGTGTTGAATTCAACAATAGAAACACTACGCATTCGTTTTATTGATGTTGTCTTGTACTGTTGCCACTTGGAATACGACGTGACGCGAACTTAATAAGTACAATTTCTAAAATTAGAAATATGCCAAATTGTTTCCTTTTATTTGACGTTTTCCAAATATTGTACATAATGTCACTTTCCTTATCTGGTAACAAATATTGTATACGTATAATTTTTCTTTATATATTTGGCAACAGTATGTACTTTTGTGTTTGGAATTCTAAAATGATAAGTCAGTCTTCCGTTTACCATCGACATGTTCAGACGTCTCTCCGGGCCAAAACGGTATACTAGTTTCTTTAACGTTTTAATCAAATTAATTTATTTGTTAGATTATTTTGTGGAATTGCGTTTGAAAGGGAGGGTGTTTAATTGCGTAAGTGCGTGAGTATCCCGTATGTAAGGAAGAGATGAGATTGTGGTCTAGGCCTAATGTGGATGACGCCTTTCACTGGCGGTATAAGAAAGACATTTCTCAACGCTATTAAAAAAATATATATTCCCGCCACACGCGGCCAACCAGGACCAATAAAGATTAGTACTTCCTTTTGTTATGGTGGAAATATTTAATAAGATTTATATTTATATCAGTTATATATATATATATATGTAGTTATATTTATAATTTATTTGAATAATTTATTTATTTATTTTTATAATTTATGGTTTAGGATGATTTTTAACATTAATGATTTAAGGTGAAATAGAATAATCAATGAAAATGAAGTATATTATAATTATAATTAATGAAATGTAAATGATTTATTATAGGTATTTTATAATTAGTTTGGTTAAATTTTTAGTTAGTTTACTTATTGATTTAATTTTTACTATTTGAGAACATTAAAACACAATTTCCATAACATTAAATATTAAATTTGTTTATCCAGAATAAATTTGTAAATTGGCCGTTGATAGTGGTTAGTAAACATTGGTTGACTTCTGCCTAAAATTTCAAATGCAAGACCGTAAAAATTAAGTGGATAACTAGGGTTATTTTTCTAAACGCGTTGTGTGTTAAACATAAACAAAATAAAAAAACACCAGGTTCTTTAAAACAGACATGAAACAATTATTCAATAATTACTGCCTTTTATTTTATATTATAAACACGATAATATATTTTCTAATTCCTTTAGAATATAACAGTGCCATTTATATAAGCATTTGGAGCTATTAACCATTCTACATACTATCAATTTTTCACTTGGCATATTTTTTTAACAGTGTTTAAACCTTATATAAGTAATTAAAAAAACAAAATAATTCAAATACTCATTTCACTATGAGAATCATACTGGGGTATATAAACCACCAGAAAAAATTTATACATTTCATTATAAGTTTAATGAGGGAGGAGTCACTTATAATTATCGATTAATAGAAGAGAAAGAAAGATAACTTTAACTTACATGTTACACCCTTAATGGCCCATGTTTGGAGTAGGTTGGAGTCCACTGTTCATCTTCGTGTTTCAAAATTTCTCTCTCTCTCTCTCTGGCTCTCTCAGTCTCTCTCGGAGCGAGACTTGTCAAGCCCTTTTTTTCTTAATCGCCATCTTGAAGATTTTTTTTTGTCTAAGGACTGCTAAAATCCTTATTCTCGCCAATATATTGCCAACTTTTTCATTTGGCTTTTGTTAACGTATTAGACGGCAATTTCGCCTGCCTAAATTGCAATTGTTGGCCAATTGTGGTGGTCTGGACTGGACGCCAAGCCCAGGCTCGGTGTGGGTGGGCTTGCCTATTTATGCAGGTGCCACGAGTTGGCTATTTATTGCTGTGATGACTCATTTACTTCCCCTCGACCAGGGATTTCGTCTGAACTTAAGTTTTTATAGGTTTCGGTTGCTGATGGATATTAGCCATATTGTAGGGAGCGAAATAGCAGTTTTTAGGTACACTGATTGGCCAAAATTTTTTTGTTTGCAAGTTAAAAATGGGTTTAAAAAATTAAATATGATAGGTAGGAAAAAAACAAAAAGGTGGATTTGTATGTTAAGGGGTCCTACTTTTAAAAAGAAAAGGAATTTAATTATAAGTGCCTTATTTATATTCAGAATTTTTTTAAGAGTGTTTTTTACTAGTAAAAATCAAATTAATTTAAATTTTACACCTTTGTTAATTCAACAGGCATTTTTAACAAGTCTTTTCGTTTGTCACATAAAAAACAACTAAATTTAAAGTTCTTGAAAAGAAGTTACAAAGAATTTGA
This sequence comes from Dysdera silvatica, assembly GCA_006491805.2. Taxonomy (NCBI): domain Eukaryota; kingdom Metazoa; phylum Arthropoda; class Arachnida; order Araneae; family Dysderidae; genus Dysdera; species Dysdera silvatica. The sequence continues at coordinate 30,173,448 of QLNU02015270.1, forward strand.
TTTTGTCTGGATGAATGGATGGCCCAGGAAACTTGTTTACTTCCTATTATGCCCATGATGACGGTTTCTTTGGACGAACGTGTCTTCTCTTGAATGGAGGTGTCTCCTCTTGAACGTTAATTAATCTGGCATAGTGTTGTAGACGCAGTGTACAAATAATTGGAGGTACAACTCCATCTGAAAAAATTAAATAACAGGCGGCAGAATATCGAAAAAACAAAAACACTTAACAACATCTAAGCATATATTTATACATAGTGAGAGAGAGAGAGAGAGAGAGAGTGTATGTATTTTTTATTTAATTATCTATTTATCTGCTCCTGGGTGTTTAGATTTAATTAGTTATTTTAAAAAGAGAATTTTCAATTTTCACCCTAACACTTTTTAACTTCACTCAATCAAGACGGTTACGAATAGCAGGCTCTTCCGGTGCTTTTTTGATAGCATTTAACATTTTAAAGACTCTAACATAACTCGAATGTGAGCTATTTAAATAGGCAGCGAGGGCGAAGCTCAAAGCGGGGGGTCCCCCCGCCACTAACCCTTCACTGATTCAGGTCTGAACATGGTCTAAAAAACAACGTAAACAACATAGCAGCAGGTCAGTTACCTTGTTGCCATGTGTTTTGGAAACACTTCAAAACATTTCAGTAAGGGATGGACTACGAAGTGTTACCCACCGCTGTATGTACAAGATTAACAATGTTAACATTTAAGTAAATTACTATTGTTTCAACATTATAAGATCAAGCAGACTCCGCTTGGACAATTTTAAGCTATTCATAAGCAAGAGACGTGGTGGTATTTCGTTCCATATTCCAATTGCTGCTGTAGAAATTCTAGTATATATTATACTGGTTTTATAAATCTGAGGTACATACACAACATTATTTGATTTGTATATAAGTCATTTCTGGAATACAATTCTATAATGTCAGCGTATCTATTGATTTTGGTTCTAGGATATGAGATAATAGCAATTCTAAAACAATATAGTCCTCGTAATGTCATAATGGGTCCATGGACAAAGATGTTACAGCATGTTGTAGTTAATTTTGGAAAGGAAAATTATAATCCATTTAATCTATTTATATTTATTTGTATAGTATTGGCAGAGATGTGTAAACAATACGTTAAATATGATTATACCATGAAACAATACAGTGGTTTCTAACCTGGGGGTCGCCGCAACTATTTTTAGTTGCAATTATTTTTATAAGGAATTTTATATAAAATAACTATTATATATTAATAATTATTATATTTTATACTATTATTATATATTTTATATTAATGACTATTTCCAACGCTTTTATATTTCAACATGGCTACACACATTGCAATATTCTACTAACGGTTGTTAACTTTATATCTATAATATATATATATAAAATATTTAGTAATATAATTTTGTATTTAATGTGTTTTCTTTACTCTGTTAAAAATGCTTTTATTATACAAATGTGTCGGCGGCGGACAGAGGGGTCGCAGATCTTTTGGTTACTATAAAAGGGGGTCGCGGATTACTTGGTTACTATAAAAGTGGGTCGCGGCTTGAAAAAGTTTGGGAACCACTGGAATAGTAGAAAGACCCATTAATAGTTTTGTATTTAGATGAAAAGGAATACTCTTAATTATACCAATGTTACTACTACTACTACTCTTTTCTACATATTAGGTCTAATTACTACTTATTATTACTCTACTAATTACTATTTGTTGGGTCGACATGTCGATCCCATTTCAGGTCTCTTTGTATGATGATTTCTGTGAATAATTCAAATCATAAAATTTGATATTTACACCGTCAGTTGTCAAATTTGTTATTGGCACTCTATCTTTCTTATTGTGGAATAACATTATACATCTCAACCTCTATCAACAGCTTCCGTTTGGAGCAACGTACGATGTACGCTCTGTCTGGGAATATAGAGCCGTCTTCGGCAGCCACCTTTTTCAAAAACTTACCTGCAAAAGTTACTTTTAACATTGTACATGTCCCAGCATTAAATCAACTGGGTACGGAGAAAGCACCGATAGATTTGGAACAGGGATGTAGTCGTAAATTAAGCAGTACGGGAATATTCTATTCTTGGTAAAACTGTTGAGCCAGGGCCAACCTTATGGGGGGAGGGGGGAGTCTCCCCCCCAAATAATAAAATCAAATTCCAACTTCGAAAAATCTGGTTAAACTCAGAAAAAAAAAAAGGGATGAATAATAGTTAATTCTTTGGGTAGTTGATATAATTTCAATTGCCAACTTGGCGAAAATTTAGATTTTCTTGGAGGGGGGAGGGAAGGTGGAATAATTTTTTTTTTACTCTTCAACTTTAGACAATTGGAAAATTTTATAATGTTGGTAAAATCGAAAGTTACTTAGAGAGAAAAAAATCGACCTTTTGCTTCTGTTGGTCGAAAAAATTTTCGATTATAATTTACCGTTTTGTTAACAGTTATATCCGTTTTTCCGTATAATGTTACTTCAATTTCTAACGAGGGGATTAATATATATTTATATATATTTTTCATTGGGTAGTTGGGAAATTTTGTGCTTCTCCCCTCCCCCAATGGAATTATGCTCGGGCCACTCCTAAGTGGAGTTGGGGGACAGAAAAAATAAATAAAATACGACTGGTATTTAAAATCATTAATTTGAAGCACCAATAATATTTTCGATGCTAAGCATACGATATCGCTTTTCTAAGGAAGCATTTTACAATAATTTTTTTTTATTTATTTCGCTTAAAATTTTTTTTTTAAATTCTATTTCGTTCCGACTCCATGATACCCCTGATTTGCAGCCATGTTTAAAGGGAGTCTGCTTACTAAATGACTTTTATTAGGTTTCCTTTGGTATTCGAGAATTTAATATAAGCAAGCAAATTTCTTATTATTATCTTGTGAACCGAAACTGGGACTTAGGTGAATTAGATAATTCCACAAATGAGAACTCCTCGTGAAAACTCTTTTTCACAATATAGGTTTCGCTGAATTGAGTTCTTGAAAGTTTCCACTTAAGAAATATTTCGAATTATAAAATTTCACGTAACCGATTCATACGATTTAACTCTTCCACCATTTATTCAGGCATCCTTCGTAATTCTCTTATTTACAGTAAAGAGCTGAACCAGCCAGCTATTCGACTGAACAGAGGCTTCAAACCCACTAAAAACACCGTGATCTGATATATGCCTTATTATATTTTTTATTTTTTTAGATATTTCTTCCTTAGTAATTGTGCTCGATCCCTGTGAAAGGTTATGATAGCTAAAAACAAAGGTCCAAAACTAAATTTCACAACATCGTAACCAACTTTAAAGAATGTATCTGTTTAGGTACCAATATTTAAACTTACTTACCCGTCGTGAATAACGCTTTATTCTTTCGAATAAACACTAATAATCGTAGCAATTCAAAAATTTGGGGGCTAAAGTGGCTTTAAAGGAGATTATATTATATAATGTGAGAAAATAATGTGTTTTGATAACCAATGGGGGGATTTGAGCTCCCCGAGTCTCCCTTTTCTACGGCACTGGTAGCCATTGCTCTGAATCAATATGAGAATTTTTAAACCTAAGAGCATATATATAAAAACCCATGAAAAAATTATAGGTTAAGAAATAAATAGTAGAATAATTAAAAAAATAGCAATTTAATAAATACACAAAACTTTTATTTGAATTTCAAAGCTTTGGTTCAAACTTTTTCCTTCGTTTTAATTAATAATGTCTTACAGATAAGAAAGCAACATTAATTGGTGATCGATTTCAATGTTCATTAGGTGCATATGGTCCTCTTGTAGAAGAACATTTTCAATGTGTGGATGGGAAACTTCAATCTTCTCGGCATCGAAAGTACTCTACCACACACATTGAAATTACCTAACCCGGAAAACGATTTCAATATTCGGAGGTCTATTTCAATGTCTATCAGATAGATATTTTCTATCTGATAGACGAATATATGAAAACAATTTCAATATGTAATGGAGTAATTTTAATCTACTGAGCATTGAAAGTGGCCCACCACACGAAATCGCTGTATAGGTCGACTCAGTATTGAAGACAAGCGGTGTATGCATCATAAGTTAAAAGCCACATGATTCATAATCCCTCCCACCCCCACTTGAAGAATGGTACAGCCCTGACTTTAAAATCATAAAAAAAAATAATACTTCTCATTGCTTTTTTTTTTAACCATATTTAAGTAATTTATAAAAACCATTATCACTAATTACTTTCTGGAAGGGAAATACCGAGTTGATGACATTTTTGTAATAGTAATTACTTTATGTTAGTAGTAACTATTAGAAGTTACTAGTTAACAAATATTTGTTTATTAATAAAAACGAGCAAGATTCCTATGCAATGTTAATTACCGCTTTTAATTTATTAAGAGTTTTAGTAATGTGTTTTATTTTACGAAGAACACTTTTCGCGAAAGAAGCTAAAAAAAATTCTGTGCTTCGAACTTTCTCGAAGACGAACTTGGCGAAATAAATTACCCAAACACGCCAAACTCAGCCAACTTCGAATTCAGTATAAATAATCAATAGTCTCTATAGGTCAACCATATAAACAAATTTAAAGGCTACCTTTCTTAGCGATTTTTATAGCAACGGGTATTGAATATTTTTTGTTAGTTTTTAAACACCAAAACTACTCAAGAAATTATCCAAGCCGTGACCACCGATGTTACGTGACCTGCGATCCTTGACACGTACAAGTCTTTAAGGTTTTCCCCGATTCGAATTCAAGCCAACTGAGCAGCGGCGTTTTAACATGTGGGCCAATAGGGGACCCCAAGTTGACAAACCTTGTTCATTATATTTTATATTTTTCGTATTGTAAAAATTTTGGAATTTAAAAGGTGGCGCAAAAGGGGCCCCAAAAAATGATCAAAATCAGGGCCTCAAATAGACAGCCCTGTAAATTTGGCCGCCGCGTGCGGGTGTACAAGTTTTGCCCCGTTCAAAAACACCTAATCAGGTGAGGCGCCATTTCAAGACGACAAATAGCAATATTTTATGCTATGCACTAATATAAATTATTAAATTCAAATTTGGAAAAAAATTAAATAAGATAAATATGTATATATATATATATATTGTATTTATATATTAGAGAAATAAAAATTTCTGGAAATTAATTTGATTTCAATTTGCAAATTCCATTTTATTGTGGCGCTGAAATCCAACTTTGCACTAAGTCGCCTCTTACCCGGCGGAGGCTCTGGGTACGGTTCCTATATTTAACCCAAATTTTAAGCCCAAGGACAGTTAAAATAAGCCAGGCTTAAGTAAGTTAAAAAAGTATAAAAGAATTAATCATCGGGGGCGCATCTATCAAGAGTAGACGAAGCCCCAACAACTCTAGTGGGTTAGGGGGCCCCTACTTCTTCTTTTTCTTTCTTTGTGGCCCATATTTCATTAAAAGCAAGGGCCCCAAAAGACTTAGGTACGCTGTGAATTAGGATTCTCTTGAAGTGGGAGTTCTCCACTGGTGCACGCAGAGGAGTGTTGACGAGGTTATAACCCCCCCATTGCAATGAAATTTATATTTAACATATGAATATATGGAATTGTAACTCTATAACCCCATCCTTGACCCTATAACCCCGTTATGAACTTCCTTCATACGTCTATGGTGCTCTCTTGAAGTAGGGAAGCGAAATAATAATAAACTTAGAGAGGTTGGAGCCACAGTGTGTTAAAGAAATTGCACAGTAACAGATGTGGAAAAAAGACTTCCTTGTACTGAGAATAGCCTACTCACCAAGAAGGTATTTCTGAACAGTCTTAACAGTGGCGTAATATCCCCACCTCCCTCCCTCCCGACATTGACTATCAAAACTCACACATTTCATCACATAATCTTCTTTCATGTCACTGAAGCGCCCTCGTAATTTTGAAGTTGATGCGCTACTGATTCTTAAGTCTCTGAAACTTGGCCTAGACCAATAATCTTAAACAAAGACTAAAGCGTTTCCCATTCTTTTGTTTTGTGTTGTGAGCAGGGGCGTAGCTGTTCAAACATTATGAGGGGAGGGGGGCTCGAGTAGCTCTAAAAATGGTCAAGTGATGCAACGTAACAAAAAGTAGTATAGAGTAGAATCTCGTTAACCCGAATCACACTAATCCGAAAATTCTGTTAATCCAAATTTTTTTTCAGTCGGTTGGATCTTCTTTTTTCAACGGCAGCCGACTGGTAAGTTATAAACAAACCGCGCAGTGTGTGTATATTGCCAACGAAGTAAAGGGAAATTTTCCGTGATCTCGTCTGTTACGCTTGCAAACCAAAACACACACACATGCACATAAACGGTGACGGATTTCTAAGTAGGCTGGCTCACAGGGCTAAGGGCGACATCAAAGAACTTAAAAATAAAATTTTCCAAACTGGACAATGTTGAAAATAATGTTTCTTTTTAATTATTGCCCTGTTTCCCCCAACAGCGATTATATAGGCGACTACTTTAACTTGCCGGCAAATGCAAACTACAGAATCGAAAGACAAAGAGATATGACCATATGATCATATTGTTTACATTACAATATCCGATACTTCCCACCAGAAGCTTATGTATCCGGTATCAACACGTGGAAATTGCCATTAGTTGTTGATGTTAACTTTCTGACTTCGAGAAAAACCAGAACGGAACGTTTTGCAGGCGTCATTGAAGGTAAACAAAACGGTGGTGAACGCTGACAACGTGCTTTCTGCGCAACATGAGCCGCATTTCACATCCATTACAGTTAGTTACTGTGCAGTTTCGGGCTCCTATTTATTTTGATAACACCGCTCTTTCATTACAATTTTATATTTGTGATTTTGTTTGCTTTTTTTTTTCTTTTTTTCTTTTACCAACCAGATCAAATCAGAGGTTCCATAAATCCATACTAAAATTATTGTGGATTCAAAAAGTGTCTCGAATCCACGAAGTTGGCGATTATGGTAGCAATAATTTTGAGTTGTATCGTTTGAACAGCTATATCAAAAATCGCCTTTACATGCAAAACGTTAAGAGTATATTATTTTTTTTTACCAAATATTCCTTTCTTAGTAAAGGAGGGAGGGGGCGGCAGTACAGGCTGTGCGTAAGGGCGGCAATTTTATAAATCTGCCACTGCACATCAAACACGATTATAGCTTTCAGTAAATTCTATAGTAAAGATAGCGGTTAATCCGAACAAGTCGCGGTCCCAGATTAACGAAAACCCTATTGAATTTTGTTAACTCAGTACCGGATTTACGTACAGGCCAAATGGGCCCGGGTCTAGGGCCCAGCGTTTTTAGGAGCCCCACAGAGTTTTGAAGGGAACTGGTTCTATTAAAATTTAAGCGTCGTTTTAATTTTGTTTATTTACGAATGTCCCAAGAAGTTACATCATTGATATACTTGGATACTGAAGATAAGAAACTTGGGAGAAATAACGCATGATTTATTGATAAAATATCGCGAGGGCCACATTTTTTAGGGGGCCCATTCTATCCTTCCAACCTGAGGCCCATAAAAACTTTAATCCGACACTATGTTAATGAATGGAGTGCTTGAGCCCCCTTAACCTTTCCATGTTCCACGCCACTGGTAGTATATAGAAATGTGTTAATGAAATAAAGTCCGGTTCCAGGAGTGGACTGGGTCCTCTCCAAGGGCGCATTCCTTAGATCGTCAGAGGGCGCGATTACTATAGCCCATGGGAGTACAAGTCCTATCGCCCGGGGGGCCGATTGGCCTGCGGCTCAGTCAGAGGTGGACTGGTTCTAGGTACCTGGCCACTTGCGTGCCACAGAGCAGTTGTTGCTCCTGAAAACTAAAAGTTCTGTTCATTGAGTGTGATTATGGCCATAATCTTCTGTTTGAATGCGGGCACCGTATCATAGACGTAGGCAGAAAGTTCATAAGAAGGGGTTATAGGCTCACGGTGGGGGTTACAGTGCTACAACTCGTATGTTCCTGTGTTAAATGTACAAAATTACATTACAATGGGGGTTACAACCCCCAAACCCACCCCCTGGCTACCCCTATGCACCGTACACCCTCCAAAACATAATCCATAAGTGAAATAATCATAATAAGAAGAAGGAAAAGAAATTTCAGGTTTGTGGGTTTTGGTTAAACGGTTTGATGAATTTTAAACAATTTTGGACTAAAATTCCAGCAACCGATTTCATGAGCCAATAAAAAAAGAAATTGGAGATAGCTATTTCAATCGATTTTTACTTCCTAAAACTGATATTTATGGTACCCAAGCAAATCGCGTGAAACGTATCTTTTTGGTAATATTCACGCCATAATAAAAAATGATTTTTCCATAAAAGAAAATTCATTCGTTAGAAGGGAAAAATGGAAAATGTGGCAGTAAAATAAAAGGTTAGGAGGGAAAATTAAGTAAAGTAGGGTTGCTGCATCCGGGTTGGAGGAAAGGTTACCAAATGAACCTATTTGGTGATAGAAATTGGCGATGTCCGTGGTGTTTTCAGAGGTGATGTGCAGATCGATTGACCTTGGCATTCAAGATCCATCGGAAGCGCCATCTATCAAGATGAATATAAACTAGACAAAAAAAAAGAAACCTAGTTTCCGACGCCTTGCTCTTACTGGTGATTAGTACACCCAGCCCAAGACAAAAATATCCATGCCACAATTTCCAGAACAAAAACACATATCTGGCATCATGATTACCTCATTACGATAATGTTCCAAGCATTATATATTCCATAATTCGGAACAATACATTTATACTTACGTATTAGTTCGACACCCACGCGTGGGGCGCTCCATAGTGGGGGCTCGAGCCCCTAGCCATTCAACAATTTGATTTGCCTGATTCAAGGCGCGCATTTATTTTCAAAATTTTTAGTCACATTATAAAACAAGGTATTATTATTGGTTGGATCAACCAAAGACTGACTAATATATATAAGATATTATTACCCTTCACAGGGATAACACAATTGCCAAATAATGGTCAACACAAGAAAGCCTCCGGGGCGAGATTTTTGTGAGTTTTCGTGGGGGAATTTATTATACAATAATTTTTGCCACCCACGTAGAGCGTTGTTCCTGTCCTCATTCGTCTAGCGGTCCAAGACACTCCGGGCTAAACGGAGGGACCCTGGTTCGAATCCAGGATGGGGAAAGCGTCTCTTTTTCTCCAAAAAGGAATAAAGCTCTAGTTTGAGCTACATACACGTGGGTACCGAAAATTATTGCGTATTTAATTCTGAATTTGCCATGCGGAACATTAATTCGTGATGCATTTATCTAATCAAAACCTGACGTTGCACAATGCTTCCATTTTTGTATAACAAGCA
>QLNU02015270.1:30199744-30215222 GCA_006491805.2 Dysdera silvatica
CACACATATTTACAACCAGTGCGTGAAAAGCGCCAGATAAAACTCAGGTCAGCTGTCCAAGTGCATAGATGATTAGGACATCGCATTTTGCGCTTCTCATGCACTGGTTGTCACTATTTGTGCATGCTGGACGGTTTTAGAACTGGCGCTGTGAGTGGTTTGCGACCCTAGGTTCTATGACAAATATTGTTCGTCTAGGTGTACCCTACCCCTCCTAGATGTTTGCAACCCTGGTGCTGAGACACCCTGTATAAGCTCTAAGGTAGTGATATTACTACTCAATGATGACCTTTTATAATTTAGTGTCTTATTTTGGTTATAGACAATATTAAAAATAATTATTATAACTAAATTTTTAAATGGCAGCGTTAGAGAGACACCATTTTACATCTTTGCATTTTTTTCCTCTTTCGATCAATGGCTAATTTTTCTACCAAAGAACCACTTTTATTTCCTCACCGCCACTGGAATTTGCGAAGTCGGTTAAGAAAGAATAGAGAAAACCTATTCTTCAGGCTGAGCCCGCAGCAGGTCCAATTAAATAAAAATTCAAATAACGAGAATTCAACTAACATTTTTTTTCAGCTAACCTGTGAAACCAATCGATGCGGACTTTGGAAACTGGCTCCTATCTTTCATATCGTTCTGAAAAGTGGGGAATAAAGCAGCACCACCGAAAGCAAACTGTATGGTTGCAAAAGCCAATGAGAAGCTTCCAAATGTCGGTTTGTCGAACTTGGCTGCTGGATTACTGTCTTTATCTGCAATAACTGCGCCAATGAGGAGCAATGTAGCCAAGAGGGTTGTTTCGACAGCACCAACAGCTACTGGCCTACAATAAACAAAAGTGTGAAACTAATATTGATTCGTAAGTCTATATATTTCATTTTCGACATACACTTTGAGTGAAACAAGCAGCTTCGTTCCGAAGATAAGACGTGGCTACTGAAAGAGCCGTTAGAGTGTGCAAAAATGTTTAGCTTCGACAATTTATTGTGATTATTCTCTGTGTATGATTTCAGTACAGTGTGTGTAGAAAAACAGTCTGTTAGTTATGCACATGCGCAGATGATCGAATCTGTGTATGGGAGAGAGGTGTGATTATCGCTCCAGTCCTACTGCAGTGATCATTGCAACTGCTAATATTGGACCACAATTTGGATGAGTAATATACTAAGTTCCCACTCAAATATTAGAGGGGAAAAAATCCCTATCTTTTCCAGATCCTTCCCGACAAAATTCCTTGACGAATCGCAAATAAAACTTTGAATTGAATTTCAATTTCAGGTAAAAACTTCACATTCGCGTAAAATTTAGCCATTTAGAAGAAAAATAAGGTGGTTTCCAATCTTTTCCAGGTTTAACCATGAACATCTTCCCCTGGTTTTCTGGGAGAGATTTAAAATTCTACGTTTTCCAGGTGCGCAGGAACCCTATATATACTATGGCAGCTAATCTCCTCTAGTTTTCCTACCAGGCGTTTCGACAGTATGTGGACAACACTCTGCAACCAACCCCATTATCTATTCTGTCACACCTTCCGTGGGCTATTTATCAGTATTATAATGCCAGACCTCACAAGGCAAGATTCTTTTAACAATGTGTTTGTGGGAGCTTATACATTCTGTAATCAACTAGGACCTCAGACCTCTCGTCAAGAATATCTGGGACATGCTGGGAAGGCTGTGGCAGGGATCAAAAAAGTGTGAGGGACCAGGGTCAGTTTAAGGGCCGGGTGACCGGGGTGGATGCCCGGATCCCGTTTGGATGAGGGGGCCAAACTGAAGCCAAGTTTAAATTTTTTTAACTAATCCAATAGTAGAAAATCTGTTTAAAAAGAGACAAGTTTAGAGAAATTTTTAGAGACATCTTTAGAGAAATTCTTTCAGATTTCAACTACTTTTATAGGGTATGTGACTCATTATGCATCTGTGAAAATCTTCTGGTTTCGCCAAAGGAGGCACCACAAAAGCAATCCGTGCCAGTCCGCCCGGATTCAAACTCAACCTCGAGCCGCCCCTGTGAGCGACCTAGAAGAACTTGTATTGCCACACCAGAGGAAGATTTATTACTCATTAACATCGGACCGTTATGCTGCTACTCTTCTGAAATAAAAAGCCCTTTTACAGCAAGAATGGCAAATACGTAAATGGATACAACAAATTCGTAAAATATTATAACCCTAGAAGGTTAATAATATTTTACAAACCTTAAATATGAAGAAAAAACGAATCGTTCCTGTGTCTTGCCAGCCGGGCAAGTTAAAGCACTGTGGTCCACACAGAGGGCCCCAGGTTCGACACCGGTCCAGGACACGATAGCTCATCTTATTTTTTACAAAAATAGTCTATAGTCTAGGCTTATGTATCGGCGTAAAAAATCATTAATCAATGTAATAATATCCTTAAATATATATATATTACGTGTGCCAAGTGTCGTAGCGATAGCAAACTCGGGTTTTGGCTTTCTTCGGGTGGAGTTTAAAAAAAAAATGTATTTATATTTTATGCTCTATTTCGTAGGGGACCAAACCCTGGTCTGTGGTGAGCAACCAAAAAAAAGTGATTTTCCACATTATTGGATTCGAACCCGAGTTAACGGCACGACTGCTGAACACGTTACCTGTAAGCCACACTAAAGCGTTACAGGATGTTTAACGTGGAGGATGTGTTCTTCGGGAATGAAGCACTGTAGGATATCATCATATGTTGTTTTGTATGCAAAAAAAAATAATAAATTAATAATCTAGAAATGTTGGCCGAGAAAGCGGCACTATGTTTCCAAGAGAGGGGGGGGGGGACATATTCCAAGAGATGAATAAAGAAAGAGGCAGAATTTCCATTTGGGGATCAGAGTCCATTTGGGGATCAGAGTATATGATGTCATCATCGGAATATAATAATGCGTAAATAAAGCGATCCCATTGGCTGATCGAATATTTAATATACTGGAGGTCGCCCTTGAGAAGTTTCAATATTAATAGAAAACTAAAAAAAAGATGTGAACCTTTTATGATGATTTTTTCGTTGTTTAAAAACAAAATTATAAACCGCGTTACAACGAATCAACTCTATGCAAGAAAGCATTGTCCGCGATAAAATAAGCTATTCGGATTAATTAGCTGGGCTGATTGTTAAGCTATTCTATTTAATAAGCTGAGTTTAATTTAATAAGATATTCTTCATAAATAAATTTGTCAAATTTTTAACAGAACAGCTTTAAAAAAATGAAAAAAAGCTTTTATTTATAAACTAAAACTAGTCAAAGGAAATTATATGCAGCCATCAGAGACCCAGAGAAATAAGATGCCTTTTAAACTATAAGATTTCAGTGAGTCTAAATACATAGTTCTTGGTACATGGAATTGTCAAATGCAGTAGTATATATTACACAATTCAATTGATGAATAGTTAACTCGCTAGCAGGCGCACGGATTAGAGGAACGCGAGAACGCGCGCGGGGTGCTTTGCACCCCATCTGATTATATAGCATTATTTCATTAAAAACGTCCAATTTTACAGGGAACAATAAGTGGAATTTTCTCTTTGTCACCCTACCCCAAAGATTGTGACTTTGAAGGCAACAGGAAAGAGTTTGGCCAGTTTCAGAAGCAAGGGTGGACTGTTCTTTTAACATATTGTAAGTTGTGGGATGTGAAACATCCCGCGCGCCTGCTCGCGGGATATAAAGTCACGAGACAAAAAAGTACCTCGCATCTAAAAAATTAGATAAGTACGTTTCTAAATAAATCAATTACCAGAAGTCCTCCGGCGAACCAAGCCACATAAGAGGACATAATATTGCTGCCAATATTAGGATCCAATAGCACATGGGTATGCCCAACTCATCGCAAACACTGGCCATCGTCTGCGAACTCAAAAGAATGAACACTGTTGCCACTCCGAGTAAAGTAAAATCCAAGCAAAAGGATACAAAATACCTATAAAACAATAAATAATATATATATATAAAATATTGGGGCGTGTATTTTTCTTCCTCAAAACATTAAACTTTATATTGCATCGAAAGCAGGTCAAACTGATTTTGTTGTACAAGTTAAACTCATTTTGTTGTACAAGTTAAACTCATTTTGTTGTACAAGTTAAACTCATTTTGTTGTACACAGTCGTTAAACTCATTTTGTTGTACAAGTTAAACTATTTTGTTGTACAAGCAAACTGATTTTGTTGTAAACTATTTTGTTGTACAAGTTAAACCTATTTTGTTATACAAGTTAAACTCATTTTTGTTATACAAGTTAAACTCATTTTGTTGCCTGAATCATTTTGTTATACAAAAACCTATTTTAGGCCTCATGTATTTTGATGATAGGCGTAGGCAGAAAGTCCGTAAGGGGGGTTTATAGGCTCAAGGGAGGTTACAGAGCTTTAACTCACATATTTCTATGTTAAATATACAAAATTTCATTGCAATGGAGAAATTACAACCCCCAAAACCACGCCCTGGCTACGCCTATGATTTTTACGATTATTGATATGCATGCAGAAATAAGTTCTTTTCCTATTTCGTAGAATAATATATAGGAGTAGGGTTATATGAGCTCGTGAAGTTCTGAGTCCTTGCATATATCAGCAGCGCTTATCTACTTTTAAGCGAAACAACTCAACTCTGAGCAACTTTTCATGCTACTCTGTTAATCACAAAATCATTTTTAAATTTTTACCCGACTTTGTGTTTTCAGGATGTCAAGACAGCAAACATCCTGCTGCACCGGGACTTACAGTTTGCCAAAGCATCCGGACTTGTTAAGGGCCAAGGAAACCAAACTCCGGACTACGGAGAGCAGCCAGGCAGTAAGCGTTTTTTCCTCCACCATTTGGAGTCGAACCCGGCTTAACAGCAAGCTACACGAACGCATACCACTACACTACAGCAGGGCTTTTTATCTGACATGAACGTTTAAAAATCATTCAAATTTATCGAATTTTATTTTTATCATTTTTATAAGCTTTAATTCTTTATGTGTGCATACGTCATCATCATTAATACATACACGTATCATCATTAATCCATACATGCATCATCATTAATGCATACATGTATATCGTTAATTCATACACACATAATCATTAATGCATACATACATAATCATTAATGCATACATATATCATCGTTAGTTCCTACACATATCATCATTGATACACGTATATCATTAATTCATACATAATCAATGCATACATATATCATCGTTAGTTCATACATATACCATCATTATTAATACATGTATCATCATTGATATATGTATCATCATTAATCCACGTATTATTATTAATCCATACACGTATTATCATTAATTTATACATATATCAGCATTATTTCATACTACACATCTCATCATGAATTCATATATATATTGTGTCTAACCCCGCTATAGCAAACGTCAAGGGACCGGACTTTTGGCTCCGCTATATCCTAGGGTTCGCTGTATCTGATCCATCAAAAATAACGAATGATTGGAAGGACCAAAAAATTCATTCGTTATGTTGATTCGCTATAGCGGATTTGACTGTATCACCATTAATCAATATATATATATATATATATATATATATATATATATATATATATATACATATATATATATATATATCACCACACCATACATATACCACCACACTGCATATATCACCATTAATTCGTACATACATCACCATTAATTCATACATACTGTGCATTCGCGCTCAGTTGGCGCGTGATACCGTTAGCAGACGGGTTAGTCCATTGCAGTTTAGGGAAGGCCGTCTTGGAGGAACTGGTTTTTCCCTCGCGGAAAACCCTTTTCGGCAAGACGCCCTTCCCTAAACTGCAATGGACTAATCCGTCTGCTAACGGTATCAGGCGTCAGGTCTGCGCGAACGCACAATACATCATTATGAATTCATACATGCATTATTATGAATTCGCATATATATATCATCATGAATTCATACATATCACCATTAATTCGTGCATATATCATCATTAATCATCATGATATCTACGAATTGTGACTTTTATTCGAGGGGGGAGAATGTAAACAATTGGAGGTAACCCATTTTTGAAGTCCCGCTAGGTCACTGCGTTTTATGCATAAAAACACATATCTAGTGTTTGGGGCAGCATGATCATTGTTGTCCTTGCATCATAAATGCCCAGAAACAAAGTGTTAAGCGTAATGGCAACACTTACCTCATCTTAGGTCCTACTGCACGATGTGCAATGGACGGGTAAGGAAATCGGGATTTTGATTTGTATTCATCCCATCTCTCTTCAAGGATCATCCAACTTCTGCCCAAACAGATTCCGCAGTACAATGCATTGAAACAGCAGTACACGAGCACGAATATCCCTGTCCATCCTAGGACATTCAATCAATCAATCGACCGATTAATTAATTGCATCCAAAGAAATAACTTTAAAAGAATTTTAATTCTAATAATTAAACTCATTGACTATAAATTCGTTGTGAATGCCATACAGGAAAAACACCTGTTTTGAGCATAAAATTGTATAAAAAGTGATTTTTTTAATTAAACGAACATTCATTGAGGAGTCTCTTTGAGAGGATATTGAAGATTTTTTATTTAATATTTTTACAGTTTTTAATATTTTTATAAGACACTTTGATTATATATCTCATTCTAAATTATTTATTTTGTCCTCCACCGCAAATTGCATTATTTAAATTAAATTAATAGTCTTAAAATAAGCCTTCGTGTACGGCTTAACAGTTGTTTTGCTTTAAATAGCTGACTTGATGACTATTAAAACATGCTTCTGATGAGCATTAGAATGTCATAACGATCATCGTTAAAATATGATAATGATCATCATAAAAATACGATATCGATCATCATAAAAATATGATAACGATCATCATTACAATATGATAGTGGTCATCATTACAATATGATAGTGGTCATCATTAAAATATGATAATAATTAAAATATGATCATCATTAAATATGGTCATCATTAAAATATGATAATAATTAAAATATGATCATCATTAAATATGATGGTCATATTTTAATGATGATTATTATCACATTTAATGATGATCATTGTCACATTTTAATCATGATCATCATCACATTTTATCGATGATAATCATCATATTTTAATCATTAGAATATGATGATCATCACCATCATTAAAATATAGTGATGGTCGTCATTAAAATCTGATAATGATCGTCGTTAAAATGGGATAATGATCATCATTAAAATATGATAACGATCATCATTGGAATATGGTTCCAATAAATCATTAAAAGCATGGTTATCAAGGAAATTAATACCTTGTATATGATGAAAATCCGCATTAAAACACGTAAATTATCTACTTAATGATCTGTGATTACTATTTATTTAAAAAATTAATAAATTTTATTGCATATCCTGTGTCATTGAATGATAGTACTCGCCTTAATGAATGATAGTACTCGCCTTAATGAATGATAGTACTCGCCTTAATGAATGATAGTACTCGCCATTGAATGATAGTACTCGCCTTACAGCGACACTCGGTATAGCCACTCATTGCGATATAAAACTCCTATAGTAAGGGTCCCTCCAAGATCACTATAAAACGAGTTTATTGTAGTATACGAGAAAGCAATTAATAATTTTGTTGCGTTTAATTATAATGTTTTATACAGCATCTGATAAATTATTAATTTAACGTTCCTGCAGTAAGGAAGGGTCCCTCCAAGTTCGCTATAACGCGAGTCTATTGTAGTATACGAGAAAGTAATTAATAATTTTGTTGCGTTTAATTATCCTGTGTTATAAAACATCTGATAAATTATTAATTTAAGCTGCCGGCTGTTACAAAAGAAATTAAGATGGATTAACATTAAATTAAACTTCTCAATCCCAAACACAGAAAGTAGAGGCGGATGTAATCGCATCAGTGAACCGATTCATCATTCAGTGGTAAGATTAATGAACGATGAACAATCCTGCTCACTTCTCTATCAAAAAATATAATAAAACATTAATGAAAATCAACCTGCCATACTTAATCAAAATTTGTTTTGATTATAATATATAGTTTCAACTAAAACTAACGTTGCTCTTTTTTTTTTAAGTATTATCATGATCAGGGGCGTCTTGACACAATTCGGGGGCCTTGGCCTCGATCACATTTTGGAGCCCTTCCTATACACCTAAATTTAAAATTTTTTGCAATAAGAAAAATATAGTACACAATAAACAAACTACCAGTTTAGGGTCCCTTGTTTGAGTCGAGGTGCTCGGCCCGAACCCTGTTATTCATCCGTTAAGACGCCACTGACTACGATCTATCATGTACTCTCTTAAAACCAGCTTTGACCAATAATGCTGGTTAATTCTAGTTTTGACTAACCAAAACTACTTTTAACCGTCTGTGTTGAGTAATACTACGAGGGCGAATCAGAAAGTCTTTGCCCCTATTTTTTATTAGCCAAAATAAGGTACATACAGGTAATTACAAATATACGTACTATTCTACGTACCTTACACTATTTTTCCACATAGTCCCCACACCGGTTCAGACATTTGTCCCATCGCAGCACTAAATTTGAGATGCCCCTGTGGTAGAATTCGTCCGGCTGACTGTGGAACCACCGTCGGACTGCTGTCTTGGCTTCATCGTTGCACGTGAATCGCTGTCCTGCCAGGAACTTCTTCAGCGGACCGAAAACGTGGAAATCACTAGGGGCGAGGTCCGGACTGTATGGTGGGTGGTCCAGACTCTCCCAGTGAAATGACCGGAGCTTGTCGGCGGTTCTGATTGCATACAGTCCGGACCTCGCCCCCTAGTGATTTCCACGTTTTCGGTCCGCTGAAGAAGTTCCTGGCAGGACAGCGATTCACGTGCAACGATGAAGCCAAGACAGCAGTCCGACGGTGGTTCCACAGTCAGCCAGATGAATTCTACCACAGGGGCGTCCCAAATTTAGTGCTGTGATGGGACAAATATCTGAACCGGTGTGGGGACTGTGTGAAAAAATAGTGTAAGGTACGTAGAATAGTACGTATATTTGTAATTACCTGTATGTACTTTAATTTGGCTAATAAAAGATAAGGGCAAAGACTTTATGATTCGCCCTCGTAATTTTGAATGGCACAGAATTTTCTAATGTGGTAACAGATACTAAAAAGTTTAGAATCAATTCATGATTTATATAAACATAGGTGTTATAAAAATGAAAGAATCTTACACGCGCAAATAAATTAAACTTATTGTCTAAAGTTCTCCTTCACCTGCGTTTGACATTGCCTTGGGCAATGCGAGCACTCCACTTCCTGCCATCTGTCCGACGATGAAGACAGCCGCTAGCCATGTTGATAAACCTTTTGCAGAACGAGTTGAATTGTCTTCAGGTGCTAATGATATTTGATCGTTCGGCATATCCTCACCAGGCTAAAGTAGGACAGAGAAACAATGCACAAAAAACGTATGAAACAAAATGATAGTAAGACAAAAAAAAAAGATATGAATGTCCTTTATTTTATTACATTAATATACCTGTATTACATATGTATATCTTTCTTCTAATTCTTTTGAACTTATAATTATGGTTGCGCTTTTCCTGAGTTATTTTCCTTCTTCCTGTTTAAAGTATAAGAACAAATGATATAGGACCAAAGGCGGATCCAGGAAATGTTTTCAGGGGTCGCGAAGCTTGTAAATTTAGAGCTTTAATAAATGCAAATTTCTAATTCTCGGGATGAAGGGCGCGTCCCTTGCACCTTCACCGGATGCCCCCTTTAATAGGACTCACACGGAATCCCCCCCTCCCACTCCGGAATTCACACGCCGAATCTAACAAATTCAATTCAGCTTAATGTACTCACTATAAAAACCTTACTGCATGAAAATTAACAGTTACCTCCCCGACAAACCTAGAAATTAAATGTTAAAAGGTAGTTAAAATAGCGCCAATTGCAACCCTTTTGGCAATACATGGCGAGATAGATAATTGGTCGAGAAAGGTGAAAAGCGAACGCGAGGACGTATTTTAATCTGGGATTACAGCGCCGCCTCCGGCGGCCACCCTTCCCATTACCCTTTTTGCACAAATCACACAGGACGTATTTTAAAAATTTAGAATACGTCCAGTAATACAGTAGTTGCTCTAATTTATTAGATTTAAGGGGTCCGCTACCACTTTACTTTTCAAAAAAAAATATATATTTTTGAAGATATACTTTCCTTTTTTTTTCTGTAACAAATACAACATGATCGTCAGCATAATATATAACCAAAACTATTCTTTGTTAATTCGTTTATTTGTTATAATTCAAAATACCTGAAAAAATCGAAAAACTAATGTCCAGCATTTTTGATATAGCTGAAGATATTATTTGACTTTTGATAAAATAAAAATATTTTCTTATAAATAATAATAATAATATGAAGAAAATATAGTCTTCAGAAAATTTTGATAAGTTGTTTATAAAAAATATTAAAATTATAAAATTTTCAAACTTTACATTTTTCGAACTTTGGCGTTGAAACTTTTGTTATCACAATTCATATTTTTGGATATAATACGTATACGAAAATCCTGCGAAGACAAATTAAAGAAAATTATATTAACAACACAACTTGAAAGTTTCTAACACTTAACTTAAACGATTTTGAATATATATCAAATTGAAATCGTAGCATTTCAAAAAACGTCGATTTGAAAAAAAGTTATCTAAAGTTTCTCCAGCACAACAGAGACTTTTATTATAACTTCATTATAATTGCCATTTTAGGGGTATCTAATTGCCTCAGGAAAAAAATCAAAACCACCATGGCATTTAGAGGAGAATACAATTTTTTTTTTTTTTCATGCGAAAAATGGAAAATCGATTTTTTGAACCCAAAGTGGCACCAGACGCCCTTAAACACATTAAATTTTGAAGTAGCTGTAAAGGTTTTTTTTTCTCTATTCGTTAGATTGAAGTTCTATATTCCTTTCATTTTATTTCTGAAAGTCATAGCAGAAAACAAATTACTTTAATTTTTATAATCACATTGCAAGTTGCAATTCAGTTTGTGCATAAGAGAAGCATTTATTTTTATTTAGAAAATTCTGTCACAAAGTATCGCTTGCATTCTGTTTATCCGTGTTTTTTTTTCTCTGCCAACTCGATCTAGAGTTCTATGCTTTGCCGACGACACAAGCATCTTTTATAGGGAAAGGAATCTTGATGTGCTGTTTTCACTTGTAAATAATGATATTGATATATATATAAAATACTTTAGAGATAATTATCTCTCACTTAATACAAAAAAAACCAAATGTATTCTGTTTTCAAATAAACATAACAAAAGCAACTACTTATGTAATACCATAAAAATAGATAACGATATAGTTCCGTTATCGCAGGAGACGAAATTCCTTGGAGTTACTATTCAAGCCAATTTAAAATGGGATACACACATTAACCTATTGTGCTTAAAAATTGGTAGATTTTTGGGAATATTGCGCAACATTAGTATTTATATACCTATAAAATTTTTGATCAATCTATATTATTCTTTTATTTTTTCTCATCTTTTTTATTGTTTATCGGTCTGGGGATACACTTCACAGGCTAACCAAAGTAGAATTTAGTCATTACAAAATAAATTCTTCAATATTATTAACCATAAATTACCACAACCAATGTCGATCCGTGAGGTTCCGCAAAGATTCAATTTATTAACTTTTAATCAACTTTTAAATTATAAAATTTTGTTATTAATGTTTAAAAAAATTAAAAATACTAATCTATTCCAGTTGATTTACAGCAACCTACACATAACTATCCAACAACAAGTAGACATAACTACAGACCTCAATTTTCTCGTCTGGAGCTGGGTTGCCACAGAGTGGGTTCTTCAGGTCCTAAATTGTGGAATCAGCTGCCTTCTAATATAAAAGAGATAAATTCCTATTCTAAGTTTAAGTCTTTAATCCGGATCCTCCTTACTAATTCTATTTAATCAATCGCATACTTAATTTAATTTTCGCTGATGTTTGCGCAGTGATATCCCATGGGGCTGCTTTGGCTATCTGGTATCTCCTGGGTGGTGCAGGCTTTGTCAGACTACGTCTTTACCTGCGCTACCCAGGCAGACATGGACAAAATTTTATTTCACAGTATATTAATTAATGTATTGATATTTTTTTTTTAATTAAATTTGATGTATTTATATTTTTGTAATTAATTTTATGCATCTATATTTTCGTATAATGTTAATGTAGATATGTCTTTGTTCTTATAATTAACTTAAACTAACATTGATTTGTAATCCCAATGTATATTTTTTTGTTGTTCATGTTGCTGCCTAAATAAAGTTGCTGTGCATGGCCGGACGGGGCCCCTGACATCGGCCCCTGAGCCGGTGCGCCCTCATGGGCGATAGGACTCGCGCCTATGAATGGATAAACACTCGCGGCCTCATGGGCGATAGGACTCGCGCCTCTGAATGGATAAACACTCGCGCCCTCATGGGCGATAAGACTCGCGCCTCTGAATGGATAAACACTCGCGCCCTCCGGAAGCCCAGGATATACGCCTTTGAGAGAACCCAGTCCGCCCCTGCGTGTGAAGGTAACACGGAACAGACTATAGATATATTTAATGTTGTTTAGATATTTTTTGAGGGATTTTGTGGGAATTTATGAAAGTAATTAAGGGAATTAATTAATCCAAAAGGTGATGAGCCTGTTATACGTTCTCTGTATTTACTTGTGACCTACTTTAGACGGTAATCCATGGCGAATTGACTATATACATGTATATATAAGAAAAATTGTATAAAAATAAAAAATTGTTTAAAAAATATGTATGCTTATGTGTAAAATATAAACCATAACCGTCAGAAGTAAATAAATGAAACTTATTATTAAACAAAAAAATAAACAAAATTAGAAGGCGCCAAATGGCGATAAAGTCTCTCTTCTGTCAACCTAAACTCATTTTTTATTAATTATTTTTAGCGTTAATCTGAAGAGATAGCTGTTAATTTTCGCATACAGTCGAGTCTCTATTTAACGAAGTGCCATCGTTCCTCTGAAAAACTTCGTTATAAGGAAAATTCGTTAAATAGAAATTAACATAAATGATGAAACTTAATTTCGATAAAATGAAAAAAGCTAAATTTGGACAGTAAAAACTAAGTTCAGTAGACTCTTCTTTTCTTACGAATTTAAATATTTTTTGTATACAAGTACGCACAAATTAATAACAAAAGTAAAGACTGAGGATTACTTTATATCTGTATGATCCTCATACAACATATTTGAAACAGAGAAATAATCACTAATTTTGCTTTGTACAGGTTTCTTATAAAAAACGTTTTGTTCATAGAAATTCTCACACTTTTGTAAATATCGGAACACGTCATCTATAACATTTTCTTCAACAATGCAACACGTATGTGCGAGAAGCAAATTTCGTGGCTTAGCCACACCTGCAGAGTGATACATCCCCGCTGCTTCGAAGTTCCCAGTTTAGAACAATAGAATTATTTATCACAACTGACCCTATGTCCACAATACAGAAGGCTACCTCACCTCCGTCTTTTTGCTTAAAATGCTCAACTATCCCTTCTAGCTAACCATCCCGCTGAAAAATTGTTAAAGGTAAAAATTAAAAAAATCAAATTCTTTATAAAAAGAACTTCGTTATATAGAAATTGTTTTTCGTAATATGGAGACAAATTTACATGTTAATGCCATTCAAAGTCAAGGTTCCGCCGAAAATTTCGTTAAATAGAAAAATTTGTTAAATGGAAGTTCGTTATATGGAGACTAGACTGTATTAAGATTCTCACGGTATATAGTCATATGCGTACTCAGAAAATTCATAAGAGGGGATTATAAGCCCAATAAAGCAGGAGCCGCAACTCACATATTCCTATGTTAAATATACAAAATTTCATTGCAATGGGGGGGTGCTACAATCCCCATTAACACCCCCTACGTATGCCAATGTGTATAATTAATTAATTATACACATTAATTAATTATAATTGAATTAAAGTATGGCGTACTTCCAAACAACTTCCCAATTCCACCAGTTGTAAGCGTACCACTAATTAGGAATTATTGAATTCGATGATCCTGAAAAATGGAATTCTACCGTATTGTGGACAAAACACATTAACAAATTACTTTTTATCTACATCCTGTTGTCGTTTGCCACATTTTTTTATGTATAATCCAGTTTTGACACATCCCTTTAACCCTTCTTTCGTCACAAAACATATCAATTGTATACTTAATTATTTCACATAGCGTAAAGAATATATTAATTTTACCAGTACCATATTCATTGGAGATTCACTGGACACGGCCATGTATATCGACAACGATGGAACGCAAATATCCTAAGGTGTAAAAAAAAACTGTTTCATTCTTCAAGAAACACAAGTGTGTGAAGAAACACTGTTGTTTTATACGAAACGAAACGCAAACACCACGTGAGTATCTAAATAGTCATTACAACATTTGTTATCTAGTTTTATTATTCGCTGTGATTGGCCTTTATTGTCCTGTTTATCACGTTTGATCTGAAAAAGAAATTATCTCTCAGAATGCAATAAACTGATGGAAATTGGCATGATTACGTGAGCTATGGGTTCAAAGGGGTAATGTTTTACTTGAACTCATCGCCAATCTTTTACCTTGCTTACAATCAAGAACTAAGACAGTACGTATGCTTATTCGTGTGTACTAAATAGAGTACAAACGTCCAAGGCCTGATTTTCGACTAGGCCCGTAAGGCCCTGGCCTAAAGCGCCCAGTTGGAAAGGGACTCCAAATTATATTGTTGTTGTTGTTTTGTTTTTTTTAAGCTGACTTTTGGTTTATCACTTTTGATCAGTATCTAGAAAAGTTTTAGGTAAAAGTTTATTTTTTGGGCTATTTTGGATAGTTTACTACTTACGAGAAGATTTTTAGAATGAGTATATGTAAGTACCTATTTCTTATATGCTTAGAGACACCCTTTTAAATCTGTCACCACGCGTAAGGGGGACCCCCATCTAATACTGTGCCTATAGCCTCCAAATGGGGCCCTGCATACTCCCATCTGTAAGCACTGTATCAATACGTAGTATCTGCACGTACGGCTGTAAGCACTGTATCAGTATCGATAGGCCGAATTAAGAAATAACAATAATTGGGGAATAATGCTCTTTTCTTAATAGGTATCGTTTTTTTGAAATTCAGAAAAAAATAGTGATATTTTAAAAGTTGTATTTTTTGATTGACTTGTTTTTTTTTTTATGATGAAGCTGATCATGGGAAATGAATACTGTGAAATTTTGAGACCATGAAAAAATTTTCCCCCCACTGTAAAAAATGTTAAAGTTCGAGGTCACACATCACGTTTTCCGTGAAAAGCGAATTGTAAGCAGGGTACGAATTAACGAGGTGGATGAAGGGAATTTCCCCGGCTCGTGAAAATTTATCCCCAGCAAAAATTTTTCATTAACTTCTCTG
>QLNU02015270.1:30215322-30295256 GCA_006491805.2 Dysdera silvatica
GTCGTTTTCCAACTTTTGAAGGGGCGTTTCCCCCCCCCCAACTTCTGCCCCTTGCCTATGGCCTTGGGATAGGAAGTATGATCATTGACTGCCTTTTCGTAACATTTGTTTTTCCGTGAAAATGGCATGAGGCCCCCATTGTTTTTTCTTTTCCATGTGTTAGTAAATATACTCAGCTACAAGATAGTATACTTTATTGTGTTTTGCACTGAAGTTTTTCTTTTTTAAATAGGCCTAATTATAAAATTGTCGAAAATTGTCGATTTTGCAATTTTTGAATATTTAACTAGTTATATCTGCTAATATCATCAATGTCCCAGTAAAGTGATATATCAGTTAGATTGTCCTAATAATGAGCTCTCATGTTCAGTGATAAATTATTGGGATGATGTTGCAAGATAATAAGGGAAGAAAACGGGCAAAAATAGCATTTTGCACACGTTTTGTTGCAGCATAACAATGGAAAGCAGAAAATTATCATGAAAATAATGAATGGAAACAAGTGACAATGTTGTTCTAACAGAATATGGAATCGGAAATTTAGTATGTAGTTATTTTCTAAAGATGCAGCACTCCAAACCTACTTACAATTGAGCTTTCACGGAAAACAGGATGTGCGTCCTCGAACTTTGACATTTTTTTACAGGGATGAAAAATTTTTTTCATGGTCTCAAAATTTCACAGTATTCATTTCCCATGATCTACTTCGTCATAAAAAAAAAATCAAGGCAATCAAAAAATACAACTTTCACTTTTTCTGAATTTCAAAATAATGGCTCTTAAAGAACACTCATTGTCTTTGCTTACGTTACCTATGTTCTCAAAACATCAATTCTTTATCATGACTTCAAGGTGTTTTGACTAATTTATAATGACTAAAAAAAAAAATGCTGTCAATTTTATATTTTTTCATGATTTACTTATTTTTGACTTGCTCAGCTCCACATGTAAATGATCTATGTGACAAGTCAAAACAACATGAACTTTTCGAAATTTAGAATATGGGCAGGGTTTTTTTTTTAGGTGGATTGTGTTCTCAAAAAAAAAAAACGTTGTAAACAGAATTTGATGCAAAGGTATTTACGGTATTATCGGCCCTGAGCGGAACAGATTGTTGTGGCCCCCGAGAATGTATTAACGCAACACACTGTTAAAGAAATAACCAGCGTTTAGCATTACAAATTTCTTCATTAGTTTAAACGTTAAAAAAAGAAAAAAATAATGAAGTTAAATTAAAAATAGAGGGTGAAAAGTTAATTAAAATACGAATTATTATAATTTATTGTTATAATTATAACGAATTAATAAAAAGCTAACTCAATGAATAATATAGCTACTTTTATTTTTGTATCTTATCTGATGTCTCCAGCAGCAGCCAAGTTAATTAGGTTTACGTAAAGGCATAAATTTTTGAAACTATCTTATTGCTCAAGGACATATTTTATCATACTTCTATACTGTGTATAATATGTATATTATTACAAATTATGTACTTACTGACTGGGCGTTTCCCATGTCTTGGTCGTTGTAAATAAATAAAATATTATATTACAACTTACAACGTAATTTTTTGGCCTCTTCTGCAGCGAAGTTATCTATCAAATGTCGGAAACCTTGTCTTGAAAATTATCTCTGAAATTTGTCTCTAAAGTGGCCGCATGGCCACCACAATAAGCATGAAAACGTATACAGTTTACTGCTGCCGATCGAAGTGAATCTGGGCGCCGCGTTGCCTCTCGGCACCCCTGTTTAGAAGTTGCATGAACATTATAAGAACTATGACGTCACATGTAAGAGGCCAATTGACCAAATATTCTATCGAAAGTATATAAGGGTCGTTAAAAGCTTATTTCTTGTTGCTTGCACTGCATTTTTTACAGACCCTGGGCAGATGCCCAGCTCACTTCCCACTAAGCGCGGTTCTGACACAACCAACAAACTTTCAGACTGAGACTAGAATAAGTTCCTTCCGATGAAAGCAGGACGTGTTTCTGCTGAAATCGTTGTAAGCAACGCGTCAACTCGAGTAACTACGCTTTGTGTTAATCTCTTCGATTTAAATATATCCTTGCGCAGTGCAGAGCTCATTTATTTGTATTAATGTATAGCCATTAAGGACACGTGAGACTATTTCACTTTTCACAAAAATTATACGCACCGATACTAAAGAAGGACGCGAAGTAAAACAAATTGTAGGAGAAAAAAGTTTAACAATTACATTCGCAGCGGGTAATAAGATGGCGTTTTCTGCAGTAATTGGCAATTAATGGCAGTTTGGATGAACTTTCTGCGAACAAGTTATTAGCATTTCGGCTTAGATTCTTCACAGATTATTTTCTCGTTTACATTTGCCCTTCTTTAAAGCACAGAATACTAACAACTGGAGGAAGTGGAGAAGAATTATGACTAAATGGAATCAACCACAGGACCACGTGCACATGAGTATATTTCACTTTTGAAGTTACACTACCACTACCTCAGTCAATGAGTTTGCTGTTTTCATTGCTATTTACTCAGCGTTTGTGCTTCATTATTCATTCGTTCTGTATATGTATTTCTGGTTTCCGCCGACGAACTAAATGGGCGTACCGTATGTAGATTTTATTTCAATGGTAGTTGTGAGTTTTAATTTCAAAGTATTTTCTGGATAAAATTTCAGCTTTAAAACTTAATAACTTTCTCAAAACCAAAGAATAGTCTAAAAAGCATTAATAATACTTTTTAAACTATTTAGTCCTTTTTAGATCACGGCTGTCTGACATACGGCCCGCTGACAACTGTTTAAAAAAAATCCAAAAAAATATTTTTGATGACTTTCTCCATAAACAAAGAAAACCCGCAGGAACCGCTTGAGTGACCCCTTTCTATATCGTAAGTGAACGAATAAATAACAGGGAGAAACTCTAAAATGAATAGGTCTGTTTTGTTTTGTTTTTAACAAAACCGCTGACCGGCGAGATTCGTGAAAATTTTTAAGTGGCCCGTTACCTGAAAAGGTTGGATAACTTTGTTTTAGATTATTCCGTTAGGGTACTAGTTCTATTTTAGACCATTCCATTTACCAATGTAGTTCTAAGCAGACGTTTAAGACGAAGGATTAAAAAAAATATAGGGTAAATCCGGGTTACATGCCTCACTTTTTTTAAAATCGATATTCTGAGACCCATGGCGCACAAACATGAAATTTACTTAGTCATAATAATCGATACACTTTTAAGAAGCATATATATTAGAAAAAAATAATCTACAAAAAATTCAATAAGCCGCTATAATTTATTTTTTAACACCCTTCGTTGCGGCATCTCTCCCAATTGTGTCGGGTGTTACGCCGCACCATGAGGCTTGCCGCGTTGCGTATGGTAAATGAATTTTTTGCCATTATTATATATATTATTTTATCATAACATATACATTTTTAACAAAAATAATAGTATATATATGTACCTTTGAAGTCCAATATTATATGGCTTCTTCCCCACGAACTTTTTACAAATTATCCCATGCCTGACCCAGCATTCATTGTAACCACGATATTTAAAATTACTCGCATTCCAAGCATCAGCAAATAAAAAAGCGAGCCTTATCTTGCAACACTGCACCTGAGAGCATAACTGTGCAGAGGCTCAGCTAGGGGGGTTGTAACCCCCAGCCCCAACGCGAAACCTAACGCCTTGTGTCTTTTACTGCAAATCTAATTTGGATAGTTTTGCTGAATATATTGCGTATTAGCGACACCTACATGTGACTTTTGAACTAAACATTTATTGCTACTAAAAAAAAGTCTAGAAACTGCTTCCCACAAACCATACTTCCTTATTTGTTCTTTATTTTATGATTTTTTTAAAAGCTTTTAAGAACTTTTGGCGCACCCTGTATTATAATTAATAGTATTTGCATATACAAACCTTAACCGTTTGTTTCTGGTTACGGCTCAAGGACTACAGTGGTCATGCTGTGCAGCGACCTACTGTTTTCCGAGGAATCCAAACCTCTGGACCTACAATTTTCCGAGGAATACGAACCTCTCGGACCTGCAGTTTTCAGAGGAATCTGAACTTCTTGGACCTACAGTTTTCCGAGGAATCCTAACCTGTTTAGGCCTAGGGAACCAAACCCCGGACTACAGTGAGCAGTGCGATCTTTATGAGATCTCTGAGTAAGTGTTCTTTGCACTGTTTGGAGTCGAACCCGGATAAAAGGCGCACTAGGCGAACGCGTTACCACACTGCGCCACCGCAGGGCATACAAACCTAAAATAATTTTGTACAGCTAGTATAAAGACAGACACTCTTCGTAACGGCGCACCCCGAGATAACATTCAGCGGCGAAGCAGTCTATTGACCAGCAGCTTTCACAATCGTTTTAATAAAAGCATTTATTATCATCATCATCATATTCAACCATTATCTATCCACTGCTGGATGAAGGTCTCTCCAAATGCTTTCCACACAAGTCTATCCTGAGCAATTCGCTTCCACGTCACCCCAACCTGTTTTCTTATTTCATCCACCCATCTAGTTTGAGGACGTTTTCTAGGTCTTCGGTGGTCTCTTGGAATCCAGTTCAGAATTTCTGTTGTCCATCGTTGATCAGTTCTTCTTGCAATATGCCCAGCCCATCGCCATTTCAGCCCTTTTACTTTAACAATGATGTCCTCTACTCTAGTTTGCTCTCTCACCCAAGTGTTTCTTTTTCGATCTCTCCTAGTTATTCCAAGCATGCACCTCTCCATGCTCCTTTGCGTTGTCTGTAACTTTCGTATTGCTCCAACTGTTAGACTCCATGTCTCTGATCCATAAGAGAGGACTGGCAATACACACTGGTTGAAGACCTTTCTTTTTAGACACAAAGGCAATTTCCCCTTCAGGATAAAACTGTTTCTTCCAAATGCACTCCAGCCAAGTTTAATACGTCTGTTGAGTTCTTTCATAATGTTGCCATCCATTGAAATCAGCTGGCCAAGGTAAATATATGAATCAGCAATTTCTAGCTCAATGTTGTCAACTTGTATTTTTGTTTCCTCTACAAAATTATTGAACATGATCTTAGTTTTTTGTAGGTTCATCTTGAGTCCAACTTCTTTACTTCTAGTTGAGAGCTCCTGTACCATGTCTTGGAGTTCTAATGGGTTCGTTGAAAAAATAACAATGTCATCAGCAAACCGCAAATGATTTAAATATTCACCATTTATTTTTATTCCCTTGTTATTCCAATTTATCAGCTGAAAAATCATCTGTAAAGCTGAAGTAAAAAGTTTTGGAGAAATGGTATCTCCCTGCCTCACACCTTTGCCAATTTTGATCTTTGTGCAAAGAGTACAGAGTTTAGCGCAATTTAACTGTTTCATGAGCAGTTTGCAGTGGGTATTTTAAATTGGCGCCAGAATGTTATCCCGGATTCAAATTTCCTTAGGAATGTGTAGAACCTGGTTCAGCATGGCCTTTATGCTACAACACAGAAATAAATAAGTTACAAGCAGTGGTGTAACAATTCAAAAATTATGGGGAGGTCAAAGTAGCTTTAAAGATCGTGTGAAGTGGCATTAAAGAAAATAATGTCCAATGGGGAGGCAGCCCCTTTTCTTGCACACACCAATTGGCCATATGCTGAGGTGGAACAAAGCTTTTAAGACTTCCAGCAGAGTATAAAACTTAACGTGATCGTTGAGTATTAAGCCATGGGCCCCCATATGGGGGGGGTCAAGGGGCTCAAGCCCCCCTCCCCTTAGCCGTTTAAAAATTTTATTTGCCCGATTCTGCTATGCATTTACTTTCAAAAGATTTACAGTCACATTTTAAAATAAGGTACTTTTTAGCTCATTACTAATTGTCAAGCAGTATCAATTATTTTTGTAGCATTTTAGTATCTTGTACATTCACTAAAATGTTTGACAGTCTTGAGAAGAAAGTAATAATATTTCTCAGCCCCCCCCCCACCCCAGAAGTACTCATGTGGGTGCTACTGCACCCAGACAAGCTTGCAAGAGCACTTTTTGTACAAGAATTCTCTGTGGTAAAATAAAGCGCATCACTTACGACAAAACAGTAAAAATATTTCCAATGCATAAAAATTATATTTTTTTATTTTATAAAATACGAATTATTAACAAAGGTTGTTTTGTAAAAGTCGGGTGACAAGCAAGAGATTACAACAAAAATATGTTACAATACTACTTGTCTGGTATCCCCTTCCATGTGTTGAAATTGGCTTGTATTAAAGCATACAAATCTTCATAAAAGCAACTTCCTTGCAGAAAAGTCTCTCATACTATTATAAATTAACAAAAAAATACAGACGTATATAAAATGCGTGATAACATAGAGAACTAGCAACAACACAGCAAACACCAAAGCACTGGAGGCAAGAACAAATATACGGAAATATCTATAAATAAAACAGTGGGGAAAATAACCATGAAGTGTACATTTCCAACAAGAAATTTTAATTTTCACTTGATACTGAAAAATGAACAGACTACTGTAATTTCTTCAATCAATTGTGATATGGAGCATTAACAAATTCACAACAAGTACTCGAATTTAAGAAATTGTGACTAAATTTCACAAAACCAAATATATATATAATGTAAACAAAATTATGGAATTATCGCAAGTTTCAAAGCACATCACAACAGTATCGATATCGATATTTTTTATTAATATCGACACGTCGATATCAATACGAATGTGTTTGCATATGTTGCTGCACGACATAAAATATCACAAAAATTGGCCAGTAGTTGATACAAGGGCCAAAATAAGAGAGGTATGATTTGTAGTCATTGGCAAGGACTTTCCATGACCTGACCCGACCCGCATATAGTAAAGCTTTAAAAGCTAATTCTATATGCGACTCAAAAAATAAATATGTTGATATACACGCACACTTAAAAAATGTTAATATTAATTTTTAATTAAAAAAAACGGGGCTCATTTGTTTAATTGACTGAAAGCCATACTTGATGTCTCAAATGGAATCCTTATTCTCAAAGGTATGATGTATGTGGTAAATAGCAATATAACATGTAAATGCATTGAAGACATACTATGTAATAATATTGCAGATCCATAATGCACAGTATAGATAGCAAACCTGTAACACATAATCGCAGGTGTGTAATTGGCAACATCACAACTGTGAGCGCATATATAAATTAAAATTCCTTTTTTAAAAAATGAAGAAAACCAGAAAGCCAAAAAAAAAATTTCTATGGATATGCTCAAAACAAGATTATATTAAAAATTTCAATTTCGAAATTTTCCTCACGTATAACGTGCCTCAAAGCAGGTGACATTCATGTTTACAAAATTTCTGTATACAAATGCCACTCTCTCCATCTTTTATAGAACTAAATTAAAATTGAATTTTAAAAAATTAAGAAAAAATAGAAAACTAAATAAATCTACATAAAGATGCACAGAACAAAAAAAATGGACGACATTTTTAAAACATTTCCAGATTTCTTCCCAAATGTGTGACATTTTTACATGTGAGCATGATTGAAGTTCATTTCATGTACAACAAAAGATTTGTTTGAACATTTCAGAAACAAATTTAGTGTAGAAATTTTCAGAACGGTACACCATCATCTCCCAAAACAATATCTGGCAAAGTATATAAATACTTGTACTTTATACAAGGTATAAAGCATTCATGTACTTTATGCAAGGCTCCCGATTCTGCTGGGATGCAAGCGATCCAATACGAAAGAAACATATTTCTAAGACCCTTTGATTTTACAGTTATAGATGAGAAAGAACTCGGTTAAGAGCTCTTTTATCCCAAAAATACCGCTATGGCAAACACCAATGGTATTTTGATTCCCAAAATACTGCATGGGTTATCCATGGTAAGATGGATAATACCCACAGAAGCTCACAACCGTGACCTTTTTCACTAGAAAATCAAACCCAAGACGGGTAATTTAGAGTTGATTAATATCTTTGAAGGAATTTAGAGTTGATTAGTATCTTTGACAGGATTAAACGTTGATTGGTTGGATTTTCACAGCATAAGGACAACAAATCACTCTACACTTTGAAGAGATTTGTGAAGACACAACACTGCACTTACGTATGTCCACGCCCAAAGATGAATTACATATGTCAATACCCAACAATGCATAATCATATCCTATCCGTGTCCACCAAGACGAAGCAGTCACATAATAACAAACAACCAAATTTGAAAATGGTTACTAAATTCTACCTGAGAGATTAACAGTCAAATGATGGCATATTCTGCTGGAAAGCTATCTCACACAGAGTTGTGCTTCTTCTTCATGCAATATTTAAAAATGGAAAATGTACCGACCCCCCTTCCCCTAACAAAAAAAATTACCCAAATTCTTTTCCAGTTTCATGACATGACGCATCCTATGCTTCTTTTCAAAAAGTCTCTTTTCTCAAAATTTTGAAAGAAATCCTTCATGAATTTTTTTTGTACAAAGATAAGAGAAAGACCCTTTCTGTTGTTTTGGACAAAGAAAAACATTCTTTAATTCCTTCTCCCACTTTTCAGGATATGAAAGCCATTGTCATATTTTCTCCTGCACTACTTTTAGATGGTACGGTTTTGGAGTTTTGAGGACAAAAATTATTTTTATACGATTTTTTTAACGCAGACTTTTAATATCAAATTTTAGATGAAGACTGCTTATTACTTTCTATACCAAATTATGCAAAATTGCTTATTTCTCCTTACATCAATTTCCACAAATGAAGACAACTTAATTTTTCTGGAACCGAGTTTTGAATAAAGGCTCCTCATCTTCTTTCAGTATCAAATTTTGGACAATTACCTATTACTTTCAATATCAAATTTTGGACAAAGAATTTAGTTCTTCCTATATCAAATGTCAAATGAAGACAATTTTTTTAACCAAATTTTGGACAAACAAATAAGCAATTCCAATAACAAATTTTGGGGATATAATTGTGTATTTCTGCTTACACCAATTTTCAAATAAAAACAACTCATTTCTTCTCCAATACTAAATTTTTGGCAATTACTTATTCCAGTACCAAATTTTGAACAATTGCCTATTTCTTCAAACACCAAATTTTAGACAATTACCTATTTCTTCAAATACCAAATTTTCAACAATTACCTACTTCTTCCAATACCAAAATTTTGAACAATTAACTCACTTCTTCCAATACCAAATTTTGATCAATTACCTATTACTTTGAATGCCAAGTTTTGAACAATTACCTATTTCTTTTAATGCCAATTTTTGAACAATTGCCTATCTCTGAACGAAATTTTAGATGAAAACTACCTTTTCACGATAATCTTTGGCTAAATATTCGAATCTTCCAACATCACTTTTAGACAAAGATTCCTAATTCTTCTCCACATCAAGTTTTGACCAAAGACTGCTATTTAAAAAATGTCTCATCGTTCATGAATCATGTTTTAGAATATTTTATACCTATACCCAGCCTATCACCTTTTTCCCACCTTAACTTCAAGAAAAGGGGCAAACATGCACAAAACAAAATAGCTTGCTTGTTTTTTGGTTGTGTTCCATCATGCAAAAACAGCTAGTATATGCTGCACCGGGGCCTGTAGTTCCTCCCCACACCCGAGAAACTTGCACCTCTATTTCCCAGGAAAATCAAACCTTGGACAATGGTGGACAAAAAAGATAACTTATTTGTGTTTCTGGGTGAAACAATGCCTAAGATTATGTTGCGCCAAGACCTAAATTTCTCCGTGAGATCCAAGACTATTTGATTTTCAGGAATCAAACCCCAGGCTAAAAATCTGCAGAAAGAAAATGGTAAGCGCTAAGTACCTGCTGAAATCAAACCTCGGTTATTTGCATGGCAGTCAATTCGATTGCCACTATGCCATAAACTATCAATAGTGATTGATTTTACCATAGAAAGGAATCTGTTCAAACCATTCTGAAATTCAAAGCTTCAACCAAAGTAATCGACAAAACTTGAATAAAGTACAAGACACTAACTCCTGTGCCTAAACAGCCACAATATTCAAGAGCCCTTACCAAATTTTAATAGCCATATTCCGCTAAAAATCTCTTTGGTAAGCATCTCTTTCATGCTATCTTAAATTTTATCAAATTGTATCATCCAACATAAAATCACTTTCATAGCACAGCTGTTTACCATTGTCTCATATTCCAATTAATAGTTTGATTCTGTCGACTCTGAATTCTATGACGTTTTTCTGCAACTCATGTTAGCTAAAACATGGTCTATAATGTTGAAATATATAACCATCGAAATTATCATTTTAAGTGTAGTTAAGAAACAGAGAATGCACATCTTAAAACATAATGTGTCACCACTTACATTCTGACCCACTTCCATTCAGCATTTACATCGATATACGAAAGATTAATTTTAGATGACGCGGATGAGGTAAGTCAAAATGTTTAGTAAAACACATTAATTTACAATTATCTTATTTCACAAAACTAAAAGAAAATTTACACACAAAAAAAATTACAATAAAAAGCTGTCTCAGAAACAATAAAAATTAGAACTTAACCCTTTACTCAAATAATAGAATCCACAAAAAAAAAATACAAAGCAGATTTTAAAAAATGCAAACTGAAAAAAACAAACAAACACACAGGGAAAAAAAAAGTATATTAAAACTCATTTTTACAACCGGGAAGGGAGTTAGTCCATAGGATCATTCACTTCTCGATAGATGCAGCAATAACTATACGTAAAAAATAATACTTAAATAATTTTACAAGTATTTTGGCAGTATACTACTTGAGGTAAACAGTGTCTCGAATCTGACTGCATACGAATATTCATGTAAAACTGCAACTTTTTCTATGTGGAAATTTGGCCATAAGATTCAGCTCTGTATAACCATTTAATTAATATACTAATAAACACATATGGCATTGTAACAATATGTGCTATTTAAAAGTATGAGGCTTTGATGTGGATGCAAGACTCGAAACCATGCAGTTCATGTACGACAGTGATCGTGTGGGTCAATAATTGTACTTCAATTTTAGGTGTTTTGGGTGGAAACAAAGCTGTAAAACAGTTTTACAAAGCTGTAAAACAGTTTTACAAAGCTGTAAAACAGTTTTACAAAGCTGTAAAATGGAAGCCACAGATGTAACTTTTTAATGATTTTGGTGACATAAAAGATTCGAGAATTGTGCGGCAATCCTGCTACTACGTCGAGTTGGTTTTAACGTCAAGGGATCACTGTTAGCTGGACTACTGTTTAATGTAACAGTGGCATGTTTCAGAACCGTTTCAACAGGAGAGGTACTTGAAAGCTCATTTCCAACATCTTTGTTTCCCTTGTTGTCTCTCACTGAATCAACAAAGCAGTGACGTGAATAAAATGATTCCAAAACGCTTTGTTTATATAATGCATCTTGAAAAGTTTGTTGATTTGATGGAATTGTAGGAATAGTCAATGAATGCACATACTGACTAGAAGATGCAGCTGAAGCATGGTGATATGGATGAGTCGAATAAGGAACATAGTTTGATGAGTATCTTGGAGGAGAAGTGGCATTAAAAGCACTCATGTATTCCATCGAGGTCGGAACACCATGATTGCTATCATGAAGGAAACCAGATGCAAATGGTGCTCCAGCAAGTCCCGGTGGTATCTTATCTATATGCAAAGAACAAAAAAGCAGTGTAAATTAATCGAGTTCTGTATCAGACAGCTTGGTGGTTTGTTCAATCTGATGGAAATAATATCTTATGATCCGAATCGTTGACCCAACTCACTGGATTGGATCTATAGAGTCACCGGCAAATGCCCGGTGACTCCTATGGCCAGTTCCATCCTGCTCTGGACCTACAATTTTCCGAGGAATCCGAACCTCGTATGGCCTAGGCCAGCAAACTCCGGACTACAGTGAGCAGTGCGATCTTTATGACGTCTCTCGGTAAGAATTCTTTGCACAGTTGGGAGTCAAACCTGAGTTAACAGAGTACTTGACAAACACATTACCATACTGTGCCACTGCAGGGCTCTAACCCTAGTGAGTTGAAGAGCTCTAATCTAAGCCAAGGTGTCTCGTTTGTTGGAGTTTTATGGCGCAAGGACAGAAAGGGTCATGATGCGTCGGGACCTACAATTTTCCAAGAAATCTGAACCTCTTAAGGTCTAGGAAACCAATCCCAGATTACGATTGAGTGGTTAGCATTTTTTTTTAGCGCAGCTGAGAGTCGAAACATGGGATAATCGCACCGCACAATTGGCAAATACGTTACCACAGCAATGTAGTCGTGTATACTTAATTACCTTAATATTCTGATGTCATCGTCCTTTTTGATTACACACTTTATTTGAGACTTACGTCTCAAATGGTCGAAAGTGGGTTACTCGAAATTAGACCTGACACATGACTTTTTACCCACAATGAATCTACTCACTTCGAATCCCTATCGAAGAAACTCAAGAAACAAGATTTACACAATTAAATCGCTACATACAAAAGTCTGCATAGCAAAACACGCATTTTTTTTATCAATGACTACACAGCTTGTGAATAACAGTAAGATAATACCTTCTTTGCCAGAGGGTATGTCGAAGCTCATCAAATCATCATCTTTATTTTTCAGAGGCATTAGTGTTTTATGGGTAATGTCGCTAGGAACAGGTTCATTCAATATATCTATTACAAATAATAAAAAATAAAACATTAGGTATAACACTGAAACAATCAAAAAAAAAGTAAGGTAACATCAAATAGCCTGATTACTCACAAGGGCTTTTTGACTTGTGTACAAACCAACATTTTTACTTTGTTAGATAGTAATCGATGGCAATTGCCATAGTGGATCAAAAACATACCATGATCAGGTGTTGAAGATGCTTTTTTAGCTGATGGTCTTGATTCGGGGTTCAAACTTTGCTTCGAGGGTGTAAAGAACGGTGATCCTAATAGAAAAGAGAACTTTATGTCATGAACTACCACAAGATGGTCATGCAAAATTCTTCAATACAGAAATCTGTCAACATGCATTAGATGCATTCGTATAGACATTCGAGATATAATCGAGCCCATCACTCAGTATAACTTTGATGAATGTTATGCATATTATTAGGTAAATACATTGCTTCTCAAAGTTAAAGTATAATTTGAAAACACTAGCAGAATTCATGAATGCAAAAGTAGTATAACAAATATGTTATCGCCATACTACATACTTGACAAGTTATTATTTGCAGGGTGGCCATCAAAACAACAATTTAAAATTCCCTTGCTGTTTCAGACCTTATACCATACCGTAATACAATGACGCCACGTACATAAAACTAATACATTTTCTATTTCTAATAAACAATTTTATAATTACCTTTCTTTATCCAAAGTAAAGATCATGTACTCTTTTTTACATTTAACGATATAATGCCATTTATCAAATGTTTGAAATAATCGCTGGTAGTCGAAGTACGTTGTTGCTATACCAGTTTCCCACTAATCTTCCCAGTACTTTTTATAAATTACCTGCCATTTTCCTGGTCTGCTAAACTTCCAGACAATTTCTGGTCCACTGGCCCCCTGCATTTGTTGTATGGCAGTAGGCTAACGAAGTCCATGCTGCAGCTGCACCGGATTGCAATATCCCAAGGAAGCTGAACCCCTTAAGAAACCCCCCCAGACTATGGAGAGCAGTTAGTGAATGTTCTTCTTTCTCAAGACTGTTAGGAGTCGAATATGGGTTCAAGGAAGGCTAGGCAAACGTGTTATCACTGCAGAGCACTTAAATTTACATCATATTGTTTTCTGAACATGATCACAGGCTCTGATTGCATGTGGTTTAACCATTGATATAGCCTTTTCACGTATAAGTTACACAGTTTTAGAGATTGTATACCCCTTTTGCGGAAAAGGTGAGGAGGAGATTTGATTTTTTATATATTAAGATTTTTCAAGTATTCTTGATACCCTGAAAGATTAGATACTATTCATATAAGCAATACACTATCACAGCTTGCAAAGCATTACTCACCGGAGAGCTGCATGTTCACGTGAATGGTTCGTCTGTTTTTCCGGCCCTTGATCACAAAATACTCAGAGAGAGTATAAATGAGGGCATTCAAACTGAAGACGCCAAATTTTAAAGGCTGCAGCTGAATGCCAAATCGTTTCTCGAAGGCACTTTCAAAGTCCGTAAACAGCATTTGCCCATTGTTCTCGTACAGCAAAGTGAGCATGTCTCGAGCAAGAAGATGCAAAGGCGATAACGAAACCTCTCCAGATTCCACCTACAAAAAACAAAATCTTTCATTGGTTGTTTTTTCTCTTTGTTTGTTTGTGGTTTTATGGCTCAAGGACTACAATGGTCATGCTGCACCAGGACCTACTGTTTTCCGAGGAATCCGAACCTCTTAAGGCCTAGTGAACCAAACCCCAGACTACAGCAAGCAGCGCAGTCTTTATGAGGTCTCTGAGTAAGCGTTCTTTGCACTGTTGGGAGTCGAACCCAGATTAACGGCATACTAGGCGAACGCGTTACCACACTATGCCACTGCAGGACTTTGTTTTTTCTCTGTTTTATGGCACAAAGACAGCCACAGCTATGCTACACTGGGATCTACAGTTTCCCAGAGAGCCCATACCTCCATTTCCCTAAGAAATTGCACCTGGATTACCACGTCTAGAAAAAAAAGTGGCATGTGCCCCATGGTACCATTGAAATTGAGCCTGAATCAATACTATGATAATTAATGCACCATAAGACTAGTATTTAAACAAAAATTACAGCAACTGTGCGATAGTCATCTCAAGACTCTGTGATCATACAGATCATGCCAAACGGCTTGGCATTAAAATTAAAATATATTTACATATGACTAAATTTGCTAGAATTTAGCTGATTTTTGCTAGAAACTAGCCCGGTTATTAAAATTAACCGTTCATTGTGCGTTGGTGAGTTTTACAGCACAAGAACAATAAGCAAGGGTCAAGTTGAACCAGGACCTACAGTTTTCTGAGGAATCTAAATTTCTTAGGGCCTAAGGTAGCGTTTTTCAACTGCCGCACCGGGCCATGGTATCAATTATACCGGAATTTGTCATTTCAGCCTTCTAAGCCTTTTTTACGAATAAATTTCTTTATTGTGGAAATATTCTGAAGAGAATAATAGTCGCAAATGCGTCAGAAATCTCAGACCCAGAAAGCCTAACTAACATCTGTGCAGCAACTGCCAATGGCCAAGCCATGTGGCTTTAAATATGTAAGTATTCATGAACGATCGAGCATATTCAGACATCAAAACCTTTTAGCATTTGAGAAAAGGTATACTGCTCATTATGACCTGACATAAAACGTGCCTGTGGGATGATTACAATAATGCACAGTGCACCCTCTGTTCTTCAAACTGAACGAAATAACATCAGTATTGCAAATGTCAGTGACCATTTAGCAAGGATGTATACCAAAAATATGTGTATTAATAGAAGGACTGTACAGATGCCCTTTTTGATTATGCCATAATTAATTATTCGTACTGATGATAGTTTAATATATAAACTTTAAAAAATGGAAGGTATCTACAAGTAAATTTATCCAGACCAGGCCCTCATTTTATAAAAAGAGAATTTACCAGACCGCGGCCACATAAAGGTTGAGAAGAACAAGCCTAGGAAACCAACCCCCAGAACACAGTGAACAGTTATTCAGCCAGGTCTGTGTAACTATCCATTTGTTACAGGGGACTCTGAAAGTTATGGAGGGTTAAGAAGGGGAGGGGGCTCAGAAAGCTACAGGGGGCTTAAAATTCTTTAATATTTTAATGTATTTTATTAATATATTTAATAACATAAATATCTAAGTAGGCTAATATATTTAACATCAATGAATAAATTTCTTAACTTAAATTTTGCATTGAAAACTTACAGAAGTATGCTAAAACTTAAAATTTTCCTCATCCTTATTATAAAGACGATTAAAAATCAAATCTCTCTAAAAAAAATAAATAAATAATATGATGTTTGCAAGATCTACTGTAAAAATCTATTTTGAACATATATTTTAACATAAAAGAACAATTTCCATTTTCATGTACAATTTTATACAAAAAAAATATAAAATATAATTATAAAATAATTTGCTTTAAAAAAAAAAACTATTTTCCTTGGGGGGGTTCAGCTCCCTATGGCCCCAGCCTGACTACGGCTCTGTATATAGTAACCATTCTTTTTTCTGCCACCATTGGGAGCCAAACTTGGGATAACAGCGTGCAAGGCAAACACATTACCACTGCACCACTATAGGGCCTAATTAACTTTTCATCTTTATAACCAAGTCTTAAACCTCAATTACATTGGGCGAGTTTCCGCACTCCTCGCTAGCAAATTTTCTTATGGCTGCTAAACTCAATCATTGTAATATAAAGTTATCTATTTAACTTGTTGCACACTCGGCTAGTACTAGTGAAGTTGAGGAGTGGACTACTTTTCACACTACATGCCCGGGTTTTCTTGAATTTGATTGGCTGAAACAAACCCTCAAAAAAGGTGGGCGGAGTTTAAAGCTAGTTTAGAAATTCGCTGTTAGTAGTCGTCTACTGAGCAACTCGTCTGTGCATTTTTACTGAGTGAGTTTTACAAGCTGTGTATAATCAAGACTTGCTGAGTGAGTTTTACAAGCTGTGTATAATCAAGACTCACTGAGCGAGCTTTACAAGCTGTGTTTAAGTCTCTCTAAGCGAGTTGCAACTCACTCATATACTGACTAGTTTACAAGCCAGCGAGGAGTGTGTAAACTCACCCAATGTAATTGACGCTTAAGGGTGCATATTACGATAAAAGCTTTACAAATTTATATAATTATATATTCTTACATTGCCAGTATTTTCCCTGCACTCACATTTACATTAACAAAAATTGGCGCAGTATAGCCCAGATGCTCTTGCGCCATAAAAAAGCCAAACAAACATTAATAAAAAGATAAGAACGAGACATTATGAAAAGGAATAAAAAATATGATTTCTATGAGAAGGGGAAAAAACTAAAACAATGGAATCGACTAATAAAAATGCACAAACACAAATTATTTCATTAATAAGATGTAATCAGTATATTCACAGACCTTAACATAATCTGCTAATTCTTTTTGAAAGGACTGCAAATCTATGTTGTAACCGTAATGCTTCTGGCATATGCTATTGACCTCTCCAATGGGTAGTTTTCCACTCGGCTGCCCCATAAGAATACGACGAACACTCGATGACAACTTACAAACATAATCGGCATCCATAAAAGCAACCATTGGTCCTGAGCTGCTATCGACAACCTGGCAGAAAACAAAAAACTTATTTGCTGCAAAAAGCACAGTACATTATGAATCATTAAACTATGGCGGGAGGCACCAAAAGATGTGCCTAAGGAAACTGACACTTAAATTCAAAGTTTAAATCTAGGGTTTAGAGAGGGAGGGGTGAGTTATGCTGGTCATTCCGAAGAAATGCTCAAGCAAGTTTCTAGGGGGAGCGCTCTATGCAGGAGGGGTGATTGTAAGTCCAAACCAGATTCCCTGAACATACCAGAAAATTCCCTGAAAAGTTGCGTAATATTTTTGGTAAAAACACTGATTTCCGAAGGAATATAGAAAATTATAAGAAATAAAATGAGATTTCGCAATTTTTTAAAAAGAAATCCCGGAAGAGGCAAGTTGAAATTCCCGGAATTTGCGGAACACAATCACACCTGTATGCATATTCCCAGAGGGAGTTCTCTATTCAGGTTAATATTGTTCGCAAAAGGCATATAACAACCCACATGGTGTGAATTTCACGCTGTTTTTTTTTTAATATGTTGGTTCATACTGTGATAAGAATGGCATTAATAGAAATTTAAATAAAACTTACTTCAGAGAAATGTTGAGAACAAAATTAAGGACTTTTGTAGATTTTGGGCAAAATTACGGACTTTTGTAGATTTTGGGCAAAAATAA
The DNA here is from genome assembly GCA_006491805.2 of Dysdera silvatica. Taxonomy (NCBI): domain Eukaryota; kingdom Metazoa; phylum Arthropoda; class Arachnida; order Araneae; family Dysderidae; genus Dysdera; species Dysdera silvatica. The sequence continues at coordinate 30,233,249 of QLNU02015270.1, forward strand.
GGACTTTTAAGGACCAAAAATCATTTCCTAAAAAATTACGAACTTCTAAGGACCTTTAAGTACCGTATGAACCCTGACAATTCCTATGGTCCCTAGTCCCTTCGAATAGAGACACATGCATCTCCGAAGAGAGATACTTCTATTTAAAGGACAAAATATCCCATGTGTGTCCCTTATTATATTATATTATATTATATATATATATATTCATCGTGCAAGATTCAGCGTTGGCTTTCTGCCGGCAGAAACTAGCTTTTGCCGTGCCAGTGGCAGAAAGTGAGAGAAACTGGTAAACTTTTAAAAGTATTTAAAACAGTAGTGTATCATTTAGCACATGAAAGCTTACAAATATATACTCTTATTGTAATAATTTAGTATATTATACTGGTTATAAAGCTTTATATTAATAATTTTAATAATTAAAATATTTTAAAATAATTAAAAAATACTCAGAGTAAATCAAGGATTCGTTACAAAAACCATCTTTCGCAGGCCATATTATTTAAATTATTACACCTATTTCATCTTATTTACCTTCTTCACCTTTTTAAACCTTTAGCTATAAAATAAAAAGCAACAAGACTGATAGACCGGCAGTAAAAAAAAGCCTCTGTGGTCTATGACCACTTGGATAAGTCAATGAACCACATATTTTTTAAGTCTGTTATAAAGCATAGGGTATCTGTTTAGAAATATTTTAGAAATCATTACAGACAGGGTGCTTGGCTTAAGGAATATGCATAAACACTGTGAAGCCACAAATACCTGGCAATATAAGGTGGAAAAACCACGTAGATTTCTTGGAATCATTCCTAAAGAATCATCCATGTTACTTGAAGATCATGAAAATGATATGGATGATAAAGGAGCTGTTCAAGTCATAAACAATCAGATGATTAATAAAGATGTAAAAAGACTTCCTGCAGCTCTTAAAACTTATTGCTGTTGCCCTGTATAAATTTTGAAAATATAACTTTTCTATTGCAGATGCTTGAGGAATTTGATTACCCTGATAGATAATGACAATCTCATAGAAATGAATGAAAAAAAAGGGCAAACAATAGACTTAATCAGGCCATAACTCAACATCATATATGCCAGTTTTTAGTTTTCATCCAAAGTACATCTGATCTAAATTCTCACATGAGAAGGAAATTCCTTAATGTCATTAACCTAAATTTTGTGCTTTACTTTATAGCTTTTTTTGGGCAAAATCAGCTCCTTTTCCTGAAACATACTACTCCAATAAAATCTTAGAAAATGTCTCAGCTTCTACGTGGCGGTCTAATTTGTAGAAAATAACTATGAATGAAGATTTTGTAACTGTTGTTTACGCATTGATGATATTGCCTGTGGGCTTGGAAGAATATTTTTCTTAAGCTATTGGTCTATTCCTAATAAATTAAGAAATTGTTTGAATTAGGAAATGGAAGCAAAACTAATCTTTTGCTATAGACTGCTTTATCGAAAAGATCAGCCTGAACTTAAATGCTAGTGAATTTGCTATGATGTAACCTTTGAATAAATACTATACACATTGTAACTACACCTATTTTACTTTAAAATACATTCCCTTTTGCAATTTGGGGCATTTCGATAAGTTTTTAACACATAAAATAATTCCTGGGTTTCTGCTGGTTATTGCCACTTTCGTGGCAGAAATTAGTCTTTGCCATGCCGGTTTTAACCGCTTTGGCAGAAACTTACCGACCCTGGCAGGGTTACCACTCACATTGGGGAAAAAAATTCGGTGACTTTTCTAGGTTTTCTCCTGACTTTTCCAACAAAATTCCCTGACCAATCAAAAAATTTCCAACTACATTTTGGTTGCGGGGAAAATGGCTTCACGTTCGTGGGCGATTTTAGCTATTCAAAATAGTAGTTAAGAAAGTATTTCCTGACTTTTCAAGGTTTTTCCCTGACTTTTCCAGATCTTTCCATGACTTTTCCAACAAAATTCCCCAAATATTCACAAAACTTTCAATTAAAGTTTGGTTGGGGGAAAAATAGCTTCACATTCGTGGGGGATTTGGCTATTCAAAATAGAAGTTAAGCACGTTTTCCCTGAGTTTTCCAGATTTTCCCTTTACTTTTCCAACAAATTCCCTGACCTATCACAAAACTTCCAACTAAATTTTGGTTGCGGGGACAAATAGCTTCACGTTCGTAAGAGATTTATTTACTCAAAATAGAAGTTAAGAAAGCCCCCTGACTTTTCAGGTTTTGGTCAAAATTTTGTTTTCCTAACCTGGGGACAATTTTATATTCCCTGACAATTCCAGATTTTCTACGTTCTCTAGGTTACATGGGAACCAAGAGTTATGACACATCTATAATTAAATTAAACAACTATATTAACCAATGTTTATTGGCATAGCAATACCAGCGCCGATGTTATGGCATGATTAGATGGTGAAACGTTCGAAAGAAAATAAATATTTCTGCCTTCGGTGGGACCTGAACCCACGACCTTCCACTTGCCGGGAGGAGACTCTACCATCTGAGCTACGAACGACAATATTTAATCTCTTACGAACGTACATAAAGATAGAGGCGAGGGGGAGGATTTGCCACATGTACTGGAGCATTTTCTAATGCAGGTATCAGGTATTAAACACTCTCCCATGTTCTGGGAGTTAGATTATAACCTGCTTGTGGTTGTAGAAGCTGCCTGTTTAAGTATGGAGCCTTGGCACTCACAAAACTTGGACTCCTTTGATTGTTAGTAAAAAGACTGAATCTTTGGGTAAGCGAAATTTCCTAGTGGCTTAGTGCTTTCAGTCCAAGTGCTTTCTGACCAAGCATGTCAGATTAGGTTCAAATCTTCCTAAACCTTGTGATGTATACTGAAGCCGGTCATTTCGATCAATTTAATACCAGTCTCTTTGCAATTTGGTTTAAATAGTAGTCCATGTACTACACCATTCTGCGAAATAACCGGCAACAGTAATATATACGTTCGTAAAGAGATTATATATTGTCGTTCGTAGCTCAGTGGGTAGAGCCTCCGCCCGGCAAGTGGAAGGTCGTGGGTTCAGGTCCCACCGAAGGCAGAAATATTTATTTTCTTTCGAACGTTTCACCATCTAATCACGCCATACCATCGGCGTTGGTATCACTACGCCAATAAACGTTGATTGATATTGTTTAATTTAATCTGCGTAGTGTTCGGTATACTCTACATCTATGATTAATGCGGTGAAGATCCTTCTAAAATTGTTTGCGTTCACAAGGACATGGAGTAATGCTGCTGCACAACAATTTTCGAGAGTCAAGCATAGTTCCATTTTTGTCGGATGAAATTAAAGGACTTTTTAAGAACTTTAGAGGGACCAATATTCACTTAAGGACCTTGGCTTGATATTACAATAGGCGTAAAATTTGAAATGGAATGTATTATAAACACAATGTTGAGAGTGAGTGTTTAGTGCATTGCTTTCAACTTGGCTTTTTCCTGCCAGCAAAACCTACCCTTTTGCACCTTGTATGAGTCATGCCCAGCCAGGCGAGGAGGAGGCGTGTGTCTGTGTTGAAAATGGGAGAAATGCACATGAAAAAATTTTTGAGAAAAATTCAAGGACTTTTCAAAGACCAACCACATTTTTGGCAGTTTTCAAGTACTTTTCAAGGGCCCTGACTTGGCAAAAAGAATTCAAAGACTTTTCAAGGACTTTAAAGAATTGTGGGAACCATGTCAAACCTCTCAAGGCCTAGGAAAGCAAGCCCCGAAACTATAGTGAGCAGTTAGTTGGTAAGCATTCTTTTTCTTATCACCGTTTGGAGTCAAATCCAGATTAACGGCATGTTGGACAAACACATTACCATTACTCCACCACACGGCCAGTCTGACATTCTGTACTGCAGTATGAGTAAATGAAAGTTAAATAGAGTTAGTACATACAAAGGCACCGGTAAGTCACAATTTGACAGAATTGGTTTCATATATGTATATAACATATAAATACAAGATCAATTACCTTTAGAGAGCTCTGAAGTTTCTTTAATAAGTCTGCTAAGTCAATGGCATTAAAATCTGATAGCTTCAGATGGTAGCCATACATTTTAGCATACTCTGATCCCAGTTTCGAGAGAAGAATCGGATTGCCTTTAGACTTCAATACATTTATCATACGATCAGACAACACCTTGTTTCGGACTTCGTCGACCAGGTCGAGTATTTTATCTTCTCCAGAGCCCCGAATCTACGATGCAATAAACCAAGTAAACTTATCCATGGTCATATTCAAAAAATGTCAGATAAAAGAGATGTACATCTTGTTATATGACAAAACTTAAAATGGCAATTCCTTCGATAACTTTAAGAGGGGAAATTTAGCATGTTTAACGCCAGGTGGTGACTATTTGGATGTTTTACCACCCAAAATTAGTCAACTGACTGTGCAGTGTGCCTGCAAACGTCCATGACTTGGCCAGAACCTCTGAACGTGAGCCTGCATGATCAAAATGATGGACAGATGGGTAAAGGTGATTCTGTACAGAAGGCACTACTTGACAACAGACCAATCGCTCTGGTACAGCCGGCCAAACAAAAATCCGCTAGTTTGCCATTCACGGAATAATTGTACTACAGAAAATTCAAAGGTGCCAATCGATGGGGAATAATAAAACCTACCAATCCATGTGCATAAAGTTTGCATAAAGGACCGTCTTCATATTAAAACTGGCAGCAACTTTGAAAAGTTTTGACTCTGGTTCTAGCTATTCACACAAGTTTCTGTTTACATTTTACAGTGCAGGGACAACTAACGTCATGCCGCACCAGGATCAACCACTTACAAAGGAATTCAAACTTCAATTGCCTAGAGCAGTGGTCTCCAAAGTGTTATATACTAAATGAGAGGGAAAATAAACAAATAAAATCTAAAAATATAATAAAATTAAATCGCATCCTTTCATGAAACCCTTGTAAATAGATATAAACATATTGTAGGTTGACAGCCTTAAATGAAACAAATACTAGTATTTACAAGCTCAAGAACAATGTAAATACTTATTTCATTTATGGCTGTCAATCCATATATTTGCATTAATTAAACACACACACACACACACACACATATATATATATATAATACAATTATACAAACACACTTATATACATATATTACATCATTTAATCTAACAATTTTCTTTATAAACAGACTATCAAATGTTTCGTAAACTGTCACCAGGTAAAAGAAACGGAGCCAAGAATTTGAGCTTATCCTTAAGCATTGGGAGTTGAATACAACTTAGTGGACTTGACTTAACTATGCAGATATTTATAATAATTTCGGCTGCTGAGTAATTCCATACGCTTAATTTGAGTTTTATGGTGCAAAGACATCAAAGATCATACTGTGACAAGATCTACGGTTTTCTGGGGAATCAATCTCTCAAGGCTTAGAGAATGAACCCCAGGAGTGCAGTGAGTAATTAGTTGGTAAGCATTTGTTGGATTTTTTTTTTTACAAAGTTAGAAGTCAAACTCTGGATAACTGCACATTAGGCAAACATGTTAGCGTTACAGGAGTTAAGTAAGTAATACTTTATTCCTTATTATTATGTACATCAGGAGACCATACAAACGATTTGCTTGGGAAATGGAAAGAGAGCAGTAGCGATGCTAGTAACGGGGCTCTCTTTCCGGAAGACAAAGCAAGGGATTTCTCGTATTCAACAAGAAACAATAACGATATAGATTCGCGCGTACAAATCCGCATTGTTATTAAGAGATTTACATTCGCAGGTGTATCACATTTACAGAGTTTATGAGCAGAGTCTTGACTCGAAGATGTTACAAGTGAAGGTTGAAGTCCAAAGGTGGAATCTTTGTGGGCTGCAGAGTAAGAATGTTTTTCCTTGTAGCCAAGGCCGAGAGAAGAAGTAGGAGAAACAAAAATAGTAGAAAAATGTAAATGAATTTTGAGTTGACCGTTGCGGGTGCAGTTTTAAAGGACATTTATAAGGAAAGGCAGACAAAAGAAAAATGGAAAAGGAAGAGCAGGGAGAGCAGAGGAGGGGGAAGAACTGAAAACTAAAAGGAAAGAGTGGGAAGGCAGAAGTAGCAGGCAGAGCATACTTGATTTAAGTACTAATCAAAGATTTTGGCTTTAAAGGCGTGAAAAGACAGGGCTTTAAATTCTTGAGGGATCGAATTCCAGATTTTAGAACCCGTAACGGAGACACTGTGTGTTTTATAGTTTGTGCGAGTCCGCGGTAGCCTGATATCGTCCTGGTGACGTGTATTGTAATCATGTGTCGTCTGTGAGATGGAGAAAGGTAAAACTAGGTCACCTTTTGTGACTTTGTACATAAGGAGTGCAAGTTTATATTTTACTAAGAGAGTGAAAGGAAGAATGCGCCATAATTTAAAAAATTGGCCAGCGTGTTCATGGAAGCCTGCAAAGTTAACTATTCGCATAAGCTTTTTTTTTTGCGTTCCTATCAATTGCCTAAGGGAAGTAAAATATGTGATTCCCCAGACCTCAAGACAGTAGGTAAGTTTTGAATAAAATAAAGAATAGTAAAGAATCATTAGGATATATTGAGGAACGACATGTCTGAATCTCAAAAATATTCCCAGGAGACTGCTAAGAGAATTGGTGAGATCGTTAATGTGTTCTTTCCAGGTTAAATTTGAATCGAAAATTACTCCAAGAAGTTTGGCTGATTTCGTTTCCTGAAGGATGGAGTTGCGGAAAGTAATAGGAGAACTGTTAGGTAATATTTTTTGCCGGGAATGGAAGATAACGTAGTTAGATTTTGCAATGTTTAGCTCTAGTTTGTTAACGTAAAGCCAACGTGAAATGTTATCTAAATCTTGGTTGACTTTTTGCACTGTTTCTTCGATATTTTTTCCCGATACCAGAAGTGTCGCGTCGTCAGCATAAAGAAACAGCTGACTATTCAGGACAGCTTGGGGCAAATCGTTGATGTAAAGAAGGAAGAATAGCGGAGCTAAACAGCTTCCTTGAGATACACCAACGCAAATAGTTTTGCGAGTTGAGGGAGTTTTACCTATGAAAACTTGCTGTTGCCTATCAGAAAGGTAGCTGTTCAGTAATTTTAGAGGTGTACCCCGAATACCATACCGTTCCAATTTCGTCAGTAAAATGTCATGCTTAACATTTTCAAACGCTCTTTGGAGATCTCTTTGCATTCCTATTACAAAATTGCTTTTGTCTATTTCGTCAGAAATCATCTCTTTGATATTAAGGAGGGCGGTAGTTGTTGACCTATGTTTTCGAAAGCCGAATTGATGTTTGTAAAGTAAGTTTTTACTTTCGAAATATGATTCAAGTCTACTGTGTAAAGCCTTTTCAAAAATTTTGCTAATAACTGGAAGGATAGAAATAGGATGATAATTCTGAATGTCAGATGGGTCGCCTTTTTTAAATATAGGAATAATTTTAGCCATCTTAAGCTTCGAGGGGAAAATACCCTTATTGAAGCTGATATTGATTAAATGCGCAATAGCATTTGCAAAGAAATCTGGGTTGGCTTTAACAATATGCGGCGGGATATTATCGAGACCTGTGGACTTGGAACTAAGAGCATTAATAGAACGCTTGACCTCGTTTCTGCTCAATGGTTTAAGGAAGAAAGAAGACCCGGCGGCGGGGAAGGGTTCAAAAACTTCTGAGTGGTGCGGGGGAGTGGAACTACTGTTGGGAGGGGGGGATCGTTTGCAAAAAGTTCGTTGAAGCCGTTGGCTATTGTATTAGTTGTGTGGAGCTCAGTGCCAAAGGCATTGATTTTGGTGGGGAGGAGATTATTTGATTTTTTGCGGTTTAGGGCCTCGTAAATTGTTTTCCACGTAGATTTGTTGTCTCCGAGTGAGATTTTAAACTTCGCATCAAAGTAGTTCCTTTTGGCTACTCTCAGGATTGTAGTTAACAAATTTCGATAAGAAACATATTTTGATTTTAAAAGGGGGTCAAAAGGACTGTTCCTGTATTTAGCATGAAGCCGATCCCTATTGATGATGGATTTCAGGATACCTCCTGTGATCCAAGGCTTTCTTGGAGTGCGTTTATAAGACTTATTAGTTAAATATTCGGAATTTTTTAAAGCCCCAGTTACCCCTTTTGTAAGAATATTGTAAGCCTCGTTGGACCATACTCTTAGTCCAGAAGGGGGTGGAGGACGAGTAAATGACAATGAAGAACCGGTGAAAAATCAAGGACGACTGAGAAGAATGGTCTTCACAGGAACAACAAGTACCTTCATAGGAAATGACCAGTACCTGTAAAGGAATTCAAGGTGTGCAGGGGAAAGTGCTAAAGGCAATCTTTGCAAAGCAACAAAAGACCTTCCAGGCAAGGAAAGACTGAAGTCATTGTCCGTGCAAGTCATTGTGAGGAGGCTAGGATCAACCAAACACAGTGGGCTCATGAAGACAAAGAAACATTGAGAACGTTTAAACATGATTAGCTTACAACATCCAATTTATAATACCGAAGAGATTCAAAGTCTTACCTCAATGATTGGAATGACTTCAAAAAGTTCAATGAGCTTGGAGAAACCATAATCTGCAACGCGACACTGTTTCCCAAAGTGATGATGATAGGAGGGAATAAACTTGTTGAATCCCATTGAGCATGTTGGAGTGTGTTTTAGAAGCTCCACAACTTCGGAGGAAAAGACTTTGGTTCTTTCAATTTCTTCAGGTGTTTGATCTTAAACAGAAAGGAAGAGAGAGAATGAAGTCATCCAAACCAATTCAGCGTTCCGTTATTTTAGACAGGCAATCAATATTTAATTGACACTGTTGGTGACACTGTACACAAAATAATGGACAAAGGGAGGACCAATGCATATTAAAAATATTAGCAATTTAATTAAATTGTACGGTCGGGGGGGGGGGTTTAGAAAGAATATATATGTTTAAATTATTCAAAAGTACACTGACAATCATATATATATTTCATTAGCCATCATCAATTCACTGTAAAATGATATATTTGTTTGTGGTTTTACGGCTCAAAGACTATAATGGTCATGCTGCGCCGGGACCTACTGTTTTCCGAGGAATCTAAACCTCTGGACCTATAATTTTCCAAGGAATCCGAACCTCTTAAGGCCTAAGGAACCAAACCCTTGACTACAGTGAGCAGTGCGATCTTTTACGAGATCTCTGAGTAAGCGTTCTTTGCATCATTAAAAGTCGAACCTGTATTGAACGACACACTAGGCAAATTCGTTACCACACCGCGTCACCGCAGGGCACCACTATAGAATGGCGGTTTTCCTAAGTGTCATTCATACATACACATAATACAGGGTGTAAAGGTATAGAAAAGTAATGACTTATACTGGGAGAATGACACAGGGTTAGTTATAAATTTCAGTTGCATTAAAGATGGCAACTCCTTAAGTTTCTTTTCAGATTAACGAATTTTAATGTAATCACCATTAGTGGCTCTGCAGCTGTCCAAATATTATTCGATCTCTTGCCAGGTATTTAGATACATCTAAGGTATTCTTAAATCAATACTACTACTGCACAGATACTCTGTTTCAAAACAACCAAATTACGAACTTTTTCCTGGTACACAATCATTTCATTGAAGCCCCAAGCAAAAAGTCCAACGGCCTTGCGTCCAAAGATCTCTAAGGCCAAGCAGTAGGGCCTTCTCTTCTGATCCAGCATCCAGGAAAGATCTTATTCAAAAACTCGGTAACATCTCCATGAAAGTTTGGTGGAGCACTGTCTTGCTAAAATATGAAATTTGGTCGAATATGTGGAACAGAGAAGTTCTCCAACAAGTCAATGTCACTGCGTCCTGCCACTATCGGTTCTGCGAAACAAAATGTGCCGATGATTCCATTTCTAAATATTCCTTACCACAAGTCAGCATACGACTGCTGTGGAAAGCAGCTCAACGCAACTGTCAACAATGCGCATGCGCGACCGTAATAGCAAACTTGGATAAAAAAATTGGAGCAATCCCCTATCATTGGCGCAGCACTTCCATAACTAGTCCAGCATATTTCTCTCAGTATAAGCCATTACTTTTGGATACCTTTGGCCTGGACACCCTGTAGGATGATAGCATCTTTAGTGCCCTTAGACTCACCATGTTGGCCAAACAGGTGGCAAGCTGAACTTCAACACGGAATCATCTGAGTTAAACACGGAATTTAAACCTTAGTTTCACAGCACAACGGCAATTACAGGTGATATTACCCTCCCAAAAATGGACAGCATTGCCTGTCGCTTAACTTCAGTCAACAGATCAGTAACCACTGGTGGTCTCAGCAGAGCATGCGGCCACAGGACAACAAGACTTTTGTATGGTAGAAATTGTCACTGGTCCCTAATTACACAGAGAAGGTTGTGGAAGGTTTAACTGCATCGTAGTTGGTTGCATTTTCATGGCACAGGGAAAGTGAGGGACATTATGTGACAATGAGCAATGGTTTAAATAAAAGTCATGAATGCATTAATTTCTGAAACAGAATTTTTATTAAAAACTTTATCACATTCACAACTAAAGGTATGCGAAACATTACATTTAAAAATTCAGCACAGAAAAAGTTAAAGATTTAAATTAACTAATTTTGGTACTTAGTATTAGCCCATCACCCATTTTTACCAAATCGAAAACTGTACACCAAATGCTGTACACTAGAGCCAATAGTGAAAATATGTCCCCGTGAGTACTTGAACACAATAGCCTTGTTTATAAGTTCTCTTATTTTTTTATTCACGTATTTTTTGTGTGAAATATACAAATTCCTTGTTTACGTTATCATGAATTGCCGTTTTGAATCGTCGCTTTATTTCCGGTTGCCATGATGGATTACCGTTTACAAATGGACAACACATTTATATTGTACTGATTCAACCCTTTTAATATTCAGGCACCTTCTCGAGAGTCTAACAATATTAAGTCTAGGCAGGTGTGGAGGTCGAGCCCCACTAGTCATCCACAGATTCAAGTATTATCTGATGTGTGTGTCTCAATGTCCAACATGAAATGTTATTAAAATAAATGAATTTAAGTGATGAAATGTAATTTACATTCAGCTATTTACGTAAATGGACTTTGGCGCAAATTCTTCAAAATCTTCGTCAATTTCTTGATCGACGGGCTAATATGTAAGTACCCTAATTAAAATTTTTAATGCTTAAACTTTAACTTTGTCTAAGTACATTTCTCAAATGGTCAAAAATTTAAATAAATTACCTCGTTTTGGAATAGATAGAACGATTTCGTTATTTGTTTTGGAAACCTAAAAAAAATATATATATTTTGATTTATGAATTATTTTGTGGTTAAATTTTAGCTTTTATATAAATTAAAATACCAGAAGTTTTACAAAAGTGGTAAAACATAATGATACCATTTTTAATGTCGAAAATATTTTTTAAACGACAGCAAACTGGGGAAAAAATTATTAAATGTTACTCAGTAATTCTAAGACAATACACATTTATGACATAAAATATTAATTATCATCAAATGAAATAATCTAAAAAAAACTAAAAAAAATTTCAATGAGATTCAAAATTATCTGCTTAAGCTCAAAAAAGTAGAACGACTGAACTAATTACCTCAATTTCTCTGCAAACCACTTATATTATTACTGTTATTATATTATTTATATATTATTACTGATATCATAGCGCAAAAACAGCAAAAGTCATACTGCTCAAGGACCTATAATTTCCCAAGAATCCCAACCTCTTAAGACCAAGGAAACCTAATACAGTAGAACCCCGCTTAACCGGCTTAATTGGGACCGAGGGTAAGCTGGTTAACACGTTAAACGCCATGCCGGTCCCGACGGACCGGTACTAGACTTTCCATTTATGCCATGCTGGTCCTGACGGACCAGTGCTGAACTTTCCATTTATGCCATGCTGGTCCTGACGGACCAGTGCTGAACTTTCCGTTTAAGCCTCGCTGGTCCGCATGGACTTCGCTGGGCATATCGGCAAGCGGACAGGAGTGGCCTGCTTAACGGCTAACTGTGGCGTGAATGGAACGGCACATAAAACTGGCATGGCGTTTAACGTGTTAAGAGAAAATCCGGTTAAACGTGAGTGATTTAAATCCATGGCATTTCTCTTACAGCTTTGTTATATATTCTATGTTACAAGGAAAACTGTGCATTATAAACGTATTTAAACAAGTTAAAACAAAAATAATTACTGTACGTACTATACTATTACAAATCACCTATATTTAAAAGACTACATCAAAAAAATTAAAAATACGTACTGTACTAGTGTACATACAATTGCATTACTATTCTTTAAAGAAATCGGTTTTTTAGCGAACCTCCACTAGAAATTCTTGTTATCCTTCAATTTTTTTTATGTAGAATCAATACCTTTTCTTTCAAAATAGGACCATTGATGGCATTCTTTTCTTTCGTTCTTGATTAAACCAAAACAGTAATGCCACATCCAAATTTTCAAAATTAGGCTTCTTCAATATTACACATGACTCCAGTCCATGCTTTGACATTAATCGGCTACAAAATGCCTCTATCTCATTCCTCATTCCATTTCCTCTTCCACTTGCTGGCAGTACTCTCTCCGACATCAAAATCCAAAGCGATTGTCTTTGAATTTTTACCTCTGTCCATTCTTTTTATAGCATTAAGTCTTTTCTCCATAGATACCACAACGCGCTTTCTCTTACCTGCTACACCAGATCAACAACTAGTGTAGCTAAAACCACACGTGAATATTTTTCCGTGCCTTAAGTGATGCGATGAAATAAAAACTAAAGAAAAAATATCACTCTTAAACCACCTACACTATGGCTAGGATGCAGGAGGGAATTCAGCCGGCCGCTGGAGGAGGCGCTGTAATCCCGGAACCTACACTATGGAACATGTGTTCCCATTTTAAAATATACAATCACAAACGAAGAAACGTATGCCCTCCCCCCCCAAAAAAAGGTGAAGTTTGCTACCCCAGAAAATTTTCTAAAAATAGATCCACAAAAAACAACGAACACCTGCAGATCACGTGATAAAACAGCTCCCATCATTAGAAGAAGTGATTTTTAAAAGGGGGATAATTTTTAACTTTTACAGATCAAATTGAAGCTAATTTAAGTAGAGAGCCAGTTCAACAGGGGTCGGTTAAGCGGGGTTCTACTGTAATTCAGAATGTGTTTCATCCAATGTAAATACATTTGCTCCCACGTAATTTGCTTATATGTAACATCCTAACTGCACCCCCTACAGGCCATGTAATATTGAATGAATGAAGTTTTACACATCTCTTTCACTTTCGGTTTTATTGACATTCAAAAACTGTGCCGAACCCATTACGCACCAAAGCATAATTAAAATTGTTTTATTGTTTAAGATATGCAATGAACAAAAAAACAATGCAGCCTTAAATACATTGCATTACTAAATAAAAACAGAAGTAAAAGTGTGTACGCTTAAAACTTCTACCAGTTTGCAAACCGTTTTTGATGGTTTTCTGAATTGAAAAAATGTACCCTTTCAGTTATGACCGAAAAATAAAAATTACAATTTCTTAATTTCTTTTTATGAGTTTTGATCTTTTTTTTATTAGATTTACACTAAAACAAGAATGAAACCATAATTGCAGCTTTGGGGGGGGAGATTACATAAGTGCATCCATAATAGTTTTCACGATAGGCACAATTAACGCTTATAGTTTGACAACGAAGATATGTCAAATGAAGTGTTGCAATTTAAATGTTAATCACTTCTAATCATAACTATGGAGCTTTTCTTCAAATAAAATGATGGTCATAGTTTCTGCCCTTTTCATTTGATTAGGTTGTTTTGGAACAACCTGCATCTGCCTATAGCACTAATATTAACATTTATATTTTCAAATTTCATTGAAGATTTAAATCCTTCCTCTTTGAAAAAAAAAAATGAAAAGCAGCAAGTATTTTTTAAATTGCAGAAAGACGTTAATATAAGCATAAAATTGGCACAGCACCATGCAAAATAGATTAAATACTAATAGCAATGTTGTAGAATGTAGTGAATTGTTTCGAACAGATATGGTAGTCCATCAGGAATTAACAAGAGCAAATTCCAAGTGTGTAAATATGCATAAACCTTATACCTGAGGGAATAGTATTTGCTACACTACAATAGAGTAATATAATTACAATAAATCATTTTACCAGAATTGTTGTCTCTGGCATTTCTGACAACATGTCCTCGATGTTACAGATGCAATAATTTGTCACATCAAAGACCTTTTCCATACATTGTTCGTATGCAGATGCAAACTCTGAAAGCAGTATTTGCTTACTGGCCCTTGACTTTAAGATGCGGAGAAGATCACCTGAGAAACGCCGCACCTGTGCCCTATGAGTAAGTGTAACCATTCGATTCTGCCCTTGCCCTAAAACCTAAGAAGCAAATACCACAATGTCAAAACAGACAAGAAAAATTATCAAAAACTTCCACTTTTTTTTTTTCTGTGCTTTATAGCGTAGAAATAACAAAAGGTCATGCCATACTAGGACCTACGATTTTCTGAAGAAGTCAACCTACTTGAGGCCTAACGAATGAACCCACGGACTACAGCACGCAATTAGTCCGTAAGTGGCAGGGGTTTGGGGGGCACCAGTGGGAATTGAATCTGGATTAATGGCACGCTAAGCCAGGGATTATACGTCCAAACCAGATTCCATGAACATACCAAAAGTTCCTTGGAAAGTTATGTAATATTTGTGGTAAAGACACTGATTTCCAAAGGAATTATAAAAAATTACAGGAAACAAAATGAAATTTGTAAAAGGAAATCCCAGAAGAAGCAAGTTTAAATTGCCGGAATTTACGGAAATCCCAGAATATAATCACCCTTGTGCTACGCAAAGACATTACAACATTGGGCCTACACAATTACATTTCAAAGTTAATGGACACAAATTTGCTTGATTGAATTTTTATGGTACAAGGGTCGTGGCAAAGGTCATGCAGCATAGTATACAAATTTGACCAATAGAATATTTGAACACATACATGTTTTCTACCATTAAATTCAACGTATCATTATAAAACCAAGGCTCTATTTCACAACCATGGAATAAATATAGCCATAGAATATGATGGTTTCTATTAGTGAGGTGGACAAAGACATGTACGGCTGATTTATAAAGTAATGCACCTGGATAATGTGTGGCAACGCTTCCAGTAAGTCCACCAGCTTTGTAAATCCATAGTCGGCGACACGGCACTGACGACCAAAATGATGATGGTATATGGGAATGAATTTACTGAAGGGCACCATGCACCGTGGCTGACTTTTCAAGAGTTCGACAACCTCGCGGCCAAATGAAGCCAGGATGGCCACTAACGGAGGGCTAACACAACGTAAGGCACCTGCAAATAATATATAAGATTTAGTTGCAAAACTATATATATAATTTACACATATCCATACCATGAACGTATTTTGTTTAATTTTCCAAATTCTTGCCAACAAATTACGATATGGAACAAGGGCATAAAAAATATCTTTTGTAGTCAGGGTGTCTACTAAAAATAAGAAACCCAGTTCCTTGACCTTTTCTTGACTATTTTTATACATTTCTTGACCTTAGAAAAGTTTTTTGACCTTTTTTACAATTAATAAAATGGATATAAACCCCTAACTATTGCCAAGTACGTCAAAAAAACATCTTAAAATAAATAAAAATTGCCAAGCTATGACAAAAATACGTAAAAATAACTAAACCAGTAAAAACTCATTAAAATATCGTACAAAAATTACAATTCAAGGCACATGAAAAATTGAAAAAGATGGGCATAACCGTGACCGCCAATATCAATTTAGTGACCTTTTCTCGACTTCTTTGACCATTTTTCCTGTTTCTTGACTTTACCTTGACTTCCATGACCTGGTAGACTCCCTGATAGTGGAATAAATTAATATGAACTGATTTATAATCTTATTTAACACTTTTTTGGTTGGCTAGTTAAATTTTATGGTACAAGAACAACGAGGGTCATTTTGGGCCAAACGAGTTCAATACATGCGGTTCAACCTTTTTTGTTTGCATTTTTAAGCTACAAGGATAATAAAGGTCGCATTGCGCCAGGACCTACAGATTTATGGGGATTGTCATTTAAAGTTTTTGAAACCAACCCCTGGCATACAGCAATCAATCAATTGGGGGTAAGCATTTTTTAGGGGGGGGGGAAGCTGTTGAGCACACTAGGTGAAAGCATTACCACTATACTACTGCAAGGCTTAATTTTTTAATACTGCGCATATCATAGGAAATTTATATACACAAAAGCAACATATTAAAATCAATATACAATAGCCACAAAGAAATGTACACGTAAAAAATATTTTGTACATTTTGGATCTTCGTTTTCTAACCAGCGTTTATAGTTTTAAAATGCGAACAAATCACAAAGAAAGAAAAATGGGGGTCTGCTAATTCATTTGGCCAAAGTGGTAAGCATATGAAAATGGTCCCCAAGATCTTTCAACTAAGACCTGAGGGGCATTCATATCTATCTTCAATATCAAAGGAGACCTCATTAAGAAGGTTGTGGAGAGAAATAAATCAGTATGATTTATTTTAATTGGTTGATTGAATTTGTATGACATAGAGACAGCAAGGGTAATTCTGCACCAAACAGGATGACCAACACAATTAAAACTGACATGTTAACATGTATATGCTTGAGGGCAACCTTCTTTGATAAATATATATACGAACAAGAAAGAAGCCATGTTGAGCTATGTTCTGTGGCTTTAGTGGTCAAAGCATTGGTATAGTAATCCAAAGATCATCAGTTCGAATCTAATTGTGTGTGTACGCATCAAAATTTCTTTTCACTTGATACTGTAACCCAAAAATTGGTTCAGCTGTGAACCTTAAAACACGGAATGTGTTAAACGTCATATTCAATTCAATTGTGCATCTGTATGTTCCAAGACTGGTGACAAGTTACCCGAGATGGAATGAACAATTTAATGTTACATCCAAATCACAAAATACATTTGTACATTCCTAAGCCTGACGGGGAATAAAACCCTGCCCAACAAATCTAAAGGCTACGACAGTAAACACTGAAAAACAAACCTTCGTACTGAAGAAACTCGAGGAACAGTCATTCAAAGAGAATAACAAATGATAGCATAACACAGAATAAAAAAGCCAGCAGAGATGTCACAGCATCTTCAAAACATCACCAACAACGCTGATAAATGGGTCACTCCAAACGTAAGGGATTTTGATGAATAAAAACTTACAAATGAAATTATGGTAAATAATGGACTATTATTTGAATATCATCATATTCAACCATTGTCTAACAATAAGTGTGTGTGCTCTCATACATATCTTTGAATATGAGAGAATATATGTATTCATATACAGAGAATATACTTATTTGAATATACAAGGTGTAAATAATGCATGATATACCTCCTTGGGCACTGGCTTTATTTTCACACCACTGTATTTTCTTCACACCGAGTGGCGATTTTGTGATTTCGACACCTGCGACACAAGTTATTAAATGCTCTACTGGAATGCCAACTTCATTTGTGGATGACTCTTCATCAGGTAGACGAACGATGGGGAGCAGTCCAATATCAGCCTCATAACAAGCACAAAAACTAAACAAAAAAAATTAAAACATTGCAAACAAAAAATTACCATGTCGCATACTAATACATCATGTAACCTAAATTCAAACGGACATAGTTTTAAAAAAAATTCCATTTCCTTAAAGGTAAAACTGATAACATGCAGCTGGCACTTTTTAAACCATTAGAAAGGAACAAAAATATATGACGATTGTATAGTATCGACTTTGTTATATTGATAAGGATTCCATTCATCTAAGCTTAATAATATATATATTACAGTTACATTAGTTGACGAGTTCCAACCAGAAATTATTCAGCAGATCATGGAATCTCCACTATCTTGAATTCAAAACTGTTCGTTTATGTTTTTACTGCACAAGGACAACAAATGCCATGCTGCATTGAAGCCTACGGTTTTTTGATGAATCCGAACCTCTGTTATCGAGAGAACAAAACCTCAAGCCATGGTGAGCAGGAAAACAAGTGATTCAAGCTTTGTTATTATAATCATTAGATTTTGGGTTATCGACTGCTGTTGACATTCTTGACACATAGGTTTTCAACGTGATAGTTTAAACCACGGATAAAATCGGTTAAAATTGTGACCACCTAAAAAACTCGCCAACCCTGGTGAGAATGCATTACAACTGCACCATTGTAGGGCCTTAAAAAAAATCAAACTAACATTTTATAATTCCGTACCTGTTGAGTGGTAATGAGCCCTGGTGGCTATCCAGTAAAGTGTGAACAGCCGGTGCCAGGAACTTCAAGGACATACACACATCTGGCATAGGATATACATTCTCCTGATCGGCCCATCCCTGCAATTCGGGAGTCTGGAAGTGGCGTTCACAATAGGGTTTTTCCAAAGTTACCAATTCCTGAAACATTATGCCTTCACTGCTGAACAGTATCTTACATAAATTAGCATATAAATATGAATATATTAACATTAATCAACATTAATATCATTCAGATCTTAATCAACATTAAATGAACACTTTTTTATCAAATTAATTAATCCTGCTTCTGTTACCAAATTCCTGGATTTTATTTTTCAAAAATAAATTAATTAAAAATAATAAATAATAATTAATAAATAAATAATAAATAAATAAATAAACTCCAGGAACCTGGAATGGTGAATAGGACAAAAAGGGTCACATCACACTAGGACCTACAGTTTTCGAAGAAACATAAAACGTCCATGCCAAGGGATGTTAGTTGTATTTTTATGGCGCAAGGACAGCAAGGGTCATTCTGCACCAGACAAAGTTCGGGGGCCAAGAGAAACGAACCAGACTCCAGTGGGTGCAGAAGAACAGCATGTATACCACAATACCATTACGAGTCAAACCCTGGTTTATGGCAGCAATAAACAAATACGCTACCACTATCTGCCATAAAGCAGTGGACCTGTATCTCTCCCTCCCCTCAGATTCTGAATTTTGCGAAACATTGTTTGTAATAGTTGCACTACATTTCTGTGTGAATGGTACAAAATCATGGTTGATGGTGTGAAACGTTTGCAATTTTAAAAAAAAAAATTACTTGAGAACTTTCTGATTCAACAGGTGAAACGGCATCGCGAAAGTCAGGTTTTAAGCAAACCATACGGCCTGTTGAATCTTCATGGACCTGAACAGCATCCCACATTTTATAAAGCTCCGAAACACTGATTGCTCGATGATACCTGTTGGATGAATCAACAAAAATTAATGGCACGCCTTAATATCATGACTAACTAAAAATCAACAGATCATAAACTGGAATGAAAAACATGGGGCTCTAAAAAAATGCTTAAAGCGTAACAGACTATTTTCCTATTTTTATAAGTTACATAACAAGATTACAGTGCAGGTCATCCAAAATATAACAACAGTTTGTCGTTATATCGAAAACTATGTTACATGCAACACTTAATGGGGATGGAGCCTAACAGCCTCAAAGGAGACCACCGAATAAGTCTGATATATAATATTTTTAGTCTTAAGATAATGCTTAACTTATAATAAAAGATGATTCATTTTAATTAGCTAATAATAATTAAATGATAATTTTACCTCTGCTCATACAATTCTCTAAATTTAAACAGCGGTAATTGCTTTGTAGGCACATCTTTTAAAAGAGTAACAACCTCAGATCTATAATAATAAAAAAAAGTAACATTAAATGTGCATTTAATACGCTTTATTAATGAGAATTTTGTTAGAAAAAGCATCTTATGACCAGCTTTCTATGACGTTTTGCTGATGTATATACATCGAAGGCTATATTTCACCAATTTCAGTTTACTGAGACAAAATCAATAGCGTGACCTCTTCAAACCACAAAATATTTTCAAACAGCCAAGATTATCCAAATTTCATCCAAGATTGTGGTTGTAATTTATTGCATTAATATCCATTTAACTAAGCTATTAAAACAGCAGATCAGTGCCAAGTTAGAAACCGAAGAGCAAGAAAGTGGTCATTTAACGCTTAAACATTTGGCTTGGGACATCATAAAAAAAAAATGGAATTTTTGCTTTCGTTAGCGGCAAAGGAAAACCTAAGATTATACTTGTGGCTAGCTAATTTGAAGGAAACCAGATTTAACCAGTCACATAAACCCAGCATAATCAAAATGGAATGCCAATCCTTAAAACCACAAACCTCAAAATTTACATTAAAATCAAATAAACAGTACATTGTAACATCACTAATCCTTAAAACATTCGTGAATTTAAAGAAATACACTTTAACAGTGAAAAAGAGTTGAGTTTGTTGAAAGGAGCACATGTGTTGGTTGAGTTTCTGTTTGCACTTTATGGCACAACGATGGCAAAAGTCATGTTGCACCTGAGATTCAGAGTTTTCCAGAGAAATCCTGACCTCTTCAGGCCTAGGGAACCAATCTCCAGATTACAATGATCAGCTGGTCAATATATGACTTTTTTTCTTTTGGAAGGGAGGGGGACAACGTTAGGAGATGAACTTGGATTAAAGGCATGCTAACTGCATGCATTACAACAGCAATGCTTAGGCTGAATTTCTTTAATGTGAGAAAGAATGTGGATGTATGACACAGTTTAAGCTACGTAAGGGGTTTTTTTTAGTGTTCTGCAAAAAATTTAATCCTATTTTCGCTAAAAAGCAAAAGCACTGAAAATTAAAAATTTCTACAATTTTATGTCGGTGGCCGTCATACGACAATCTTGAAGACCTGTGATGTCATAAACGAATGAATCGAAAGCAGGTTGGTTTTGAAAATGCCTACAAACTATGGCGGGTAGCAAAGCCAAGGAGAATTGTACGATTACATAGCCGATTGTATAATTCTGTATAATATAAAAAATGTTATTTGTAGTTCTAAATTTTAATTATGTTATTTTGTTTAGCATTCTCCTAAAGTACAAAATTTTCAAAACTATCGCAAGTATTTACAGTAGAAAAAGATATCTAAAAGAAATTTAAAAATGCTAAAATTCATTTTTACATTTTAGCTAAAATGTTAAAGGAAACAAAAAATCCAGCTTAAATCCGGGGTGCACAACCAATATTATTATTACATATTTCGATTAAAAATAAACATTTCCAATTACTGGTGCAAAATGACCTTTGCTATCCCAGCACCATAAAATATTAAACCAAAGACTATATTGCTTGTATTTTTGTTTTGATTTTCATTACATAAAAGGTTATTTCAGTTTGCTCCAACGGCCCATTTCTGTTGCTCACTATATGGGAGAAAAACCTATTAAGAAAATGAAAAGATGTAAGAATGGGCAGAATGTAATGGCAGAATGTAGAATGTAAGATGGGCAGTAGGGTGCTTCTAAAAAATAAAAGTGCTGGAAATTTATCCTCCTGCCCTTTGTTGAATGATATCAACTGCTAAGAGGTCCCAGCAAAAAAGTTCGGTTAATAGATTAATATTTATGACTTGCCCAACTCAAGTTTTGCTGTTTTTTTAACACTATGAGCATTATACAATAATTTTTGCCACCCACGTATTAATTAGCTCAAACTAGAGCTTTATTCGTTTTGGAGAAAAAGAGACGCTTTCCCCATCCTGGATTCGAACCAGGGTCCCTCCGTTTAGCCCGGAGTGTCTTGGACCGCTAGACGAATGAGGACAGGAAACAACGCTCTCTTTCTCCGTATGTAAAGGTGTTAAGGTATTATTACCCTCCGCAGGGATAACAGAAATTATTGTATAATAAATTCCCCCACGAAAACTCACAAAAATCTCGCCCCGGAGGCTTTTCTGTGTTGACCATATTATGAGCATTGTATTACAAAAATTTGAGTTGCCCTTATTTATTCAAAATACTTTTAATGTTCACACAATACACTATAATATATTGTATACTGCATTACCAGTATACACTATAATATATTGTATACTGGTAATGCATTGTGACAGTTAAGCAAATGTAGCTTGCAATTAGCATTATTTATCAGTTACATTGAATATCTTAATGACTAATCTAGTTTATTGTCCGCGTGTCTGGATGGCTTTATAACGTCAGCCTTGGTCAGTGCAGAAAATTGCTTCCTGTACTCCTTAACAACCTGCAATAAGTACTGTTTCTGTTCTTCACTATGGGGGAAGAAAAGAACTGCTGAATTATTATGTAAGTGCAACCCCTTGCCCTGCAAGGTTGTTGACCACTTTTAGAGAGTTAACAAGAGATTGATTATTTCGGTATTCCTCCTGAAATCTCCATTTACTAGGATCACTACATAGAAATCTCTCACACGGGAACCTTACGAGAATTGATTCTGGGAGTTTTGAATTATTGGTCTTAATCAATAGGAATTTTGATTGTGAGTTCAATGGTACCAATCGCTAACTCCTCCCACTCCTAGATTGGGAGATACAGTGTGGTTAAAAAAAGTAACCCTATTCTAGACCCTCTAGGGCGATAAGGGAAGGAGATATCGCCACAAAATTTTGTAGGTAGCTTAATTAGGGCATGGGGAAGCAATTTAGTAAACAAAAAAAATGCTGTCCAAATTTTGCTACTAGGGGTGAAATTGGCATATCAGGTATGTAAATCTAGATTCACTTACACAAAAATATGTTTCGTATGCAAAATTAAATCTCCCTGTAAAGTGCGGAATACTACACTAACTGGAAACAACAGTCATTTCTTTCAAAATGCCCTTCCCCACCCCACAAGGCAGCAAAATTGAACTAAATTTAAATTGGTTTCCCACGTGCAAATTACACTACCTACAAAATTTCATGATATTTTCTTCCACATCACTCTAGAGAGAGTATAGAATAGGGCAATTAGTTTATAATCACCCTGCATATTAGGTTTAAAATTCCCATGTTAAGTCTATGAGTTAATTTTTATAATTAATTTTGTTAATTAATTGAAAAATAACAAAATTAATGTGACAATTGCTGCCATTTCACATTGGGCAGGAAACATAACGAGGAGGTTGTCAGGAAGTTTCTTTCTTTCATTCATTCATTCATTCAACCCACCCACTCACCACCAGCCGTCTGTGCTCAGAAATGGTAACTGATTATCAATTATTCTGCAGATCAATTGATTAGCTAAGTAATCACATAAACTTAATAAAATTCAGTTAGAAATTTTATAAAATTGTACATGAATATTTTCATCATTGTAACAATAAGAAGAACCAAATTCTAACCGTAAATACTCATAGTGCATACTTTTGCATTAAAACATGGCTTTTAAGTAAATTTCAGTTGAAGTGGGCAAGTCCTAAATATTGTTCAATTTAAAAAAAATTTTTGCATATACACTTCCTATATGAACCATCACCAAATGGCACCCTGGAGAAAGATCAAATACCACGTTGAGATTTTAACATTATGGTTGGAAGCATCGTAATAAGCAGTTACCATGAGTTAGCTCAATGATGGCTTTTTATGGCGCAAGGACAATGATGATCATCCTGCGCCAATAAGCTCAATGAACTGAAATTCAATTTAGAGAGCTCATGAACACTTTTATGCAATGAACTGATTAAGATACATTACTTTAATATAGAAAATGGCAGTCCTTTGTTATTGGTAGCAAGAGAGATCAGTATTCGCTTGTGACCAACTTGCTGCCTGTGAAATCGTGATATGGCCAATCGTGCTTCATTCATGGACGGTACTTTCACAACAGCTTTTCTGTTTCCATCCGGTTGAAGGAACATGGATATGTGAAGAACCTAAAGATCAATACCAAATATCTATACCAAGAATTAATGCAGCAACTTAATCATACCTCCAGTATCTGCTTCCATCCCTCTTTTAAAATAATCATTTGTGTTTTATGGTGAAAGGTCAACAAGTGTCATGCTGTGCCGAGAACTACAGTTTTCTAAAGAATACAAACCTCTTAAGTTCCAGGGAATAAACCCCCGGACTACGGAATCATTTGTGTTATAAAGCATACAAACACCTAAGATCATATTGTGTTAGGACAAATTTTCCGAGGACTCCGAACTTCTCTCATTTAGGAAATGAAACCACAAACAGTGAATCTGTAGAAAGAGGGGGAAGGGGGGACAGCATTAGAGCCCCGCTGGAATCAATCCTGAATAATACACATGACTGCCAATTATGTTATCGCTACACCATTGCAGGGTTGCTCTTTTAAAAAAGTTCCTTAGAATAATTCTCATCCTTTTGAATTGTTTATTCATTCATTCACTGAAATAGCCCATTTGTATTCGCCAAAATGGGAACAAGAGAATCATCACTGCCATTCAATCACTAAATAGAAACATAAAAATGAGAATTATAATTTTTTTAAATGAATGAGTGATTATTTGCATTTACCTTAAGGAATGCTTGCTTTCCTTCACCTTAAAAACTTACGACTCGCCACTAATTTGAAATAAAGATTTGTAAGAGCACATCCTGAATCTAAGAATGACTCTGCCTATTTGTAATAGATGAGAAGATTAGATCATTGCTTAGGCTAATGGACAGCATTGCACACTAGCAATTTAGGGAGCGAACGGTTTATATGAAGCATATGAACTCATTCAGAAGAACTTTGCATACAAAGATGAATTGATTATGAAGTACGTCAACTGGTAAGTTTTCCACTTATTTCAACTGCTTGATAATTATTCAACATATTGCAGGCCTATGTTAGTTGGTGTAATAAAACATAAGCCTTTTTCCTCTCCTAAATAAAGTTGAGTTGCGTCTTTAGCGACATGAAAAACATCGATAATAATGTGGTTTATAATAGGTCATGTTTCGCATTTACATAATGTCCATGAACTTTGAGAGGACCCCGGGCCCCCAAAAATATCCTTGGGGGCAAAAGGGATCTAGGCCCCTTAAAGTTGGTGTCACTGATCTGCAACCTAGCACCCTGTCTAACTAAACTAGAAATCATCTAAATGGAGACATACAGACCTCCAAAATGGTTGCAAAATAAGCCTGCTGATAACTGATAGTGGATACCAAAATTTACGGTTATAAACAGGAATCAAAGTGAGGATCCCAATTAAGAACATGATGTGCCATAGTAACAGCTGTTTGAATTATTGCATGTGGTGAAGGCGTGAGACGAAGTATCCACACCGAGGGTCGCCAAACTTATTTGACCATTGATCCTTTTCACAGTTCCTTGAGCTTTTATCAACCCTCTCTATATTACTACTATACAATTATAATAAAATAAATAAAAATAATTATTTTAAAGTAAAATATATTAATTATAATAAAATAAATATATGAAATTTAATTTAGATAACAATAATACAACCTTCATATATAAATGACAAAAAACTTTTATTAACTTAGTAAACAATTCACTAAGGTTGTCACTGTGAATGGTGGGCTTCGTGATAAGATTAGCAAAAGTCAGTTCAAAATTAGTTTGTTTCAGCCTTAAATCGCCATGTAATTATATATCGGTATCCATAACTATTTTCATACCCTTGCTCTATCTGAAAAACGTTTATTTATATATAAAGTATTAAAATTTTTCTTGCACTGTTTTCCTTACAGAAAATCATAATCATCACAATGAAAGAAATTACACTTTCTATAAGAAATAACAAACACTGCACATTCATGTCGATGTTCTCACGATACATCATTCTTACTTGTGTTATTAGTCAAGATGAAGGTAATCCCCGTTCAAAAAATTAAATCTTGCCTGTACAATGATGTCTTATATTTTTCAATCAACCCTTTAGCCCGAATAGACCCCCCAATCGACCCTGGGGAGCCGATATTGACCATTGCACTACACTATGCTGGGTTACTGCAAGTACTAGGTAATTAAAAAAATAAAGGCAATTCTGATATTTCACATCGCCACTATTGCAGACAGAGGTAGAGTGTGCGAATATAACACATGCAAACAAGTTGCGCATCATCATTGTTATTCTGTCGTTTCATAAAGGTAGATACCATACTTATTGATTGCACCATTAAAGAATAGCATTCTGTATCAGATTTTTGTGAGTAGAGAGCATCAAACCTGCTGGAATTCATCATAAAGTGTTAGCATAGTAATGAAGGTAATAGCATAGTAATGTATGCCCCAAAGAATGGATAAAATGGTACGAGTACAAAAGGAAAAAGTTCAAGTACAAAGCCCGAAACGGTCAGCCATAAACTTTGCATGCAAAAAACTATATAAAGAAGGCTGACACAATGATAAAAAAAAAAAAAGATGGAAGTATTTCTGTAGACGAAATCAATCGATGTTTGGACCCCAACATTAAATCTGTATAACGCTGCATAATGATGTTGAATATGTGGAAAGTATGTTGAAAGTATGAAAGTTTGAGTATGTTGAAAGTATATGGACCACTAAAAGCTCTGAATTAGCAAAGATTCAATAACAATGAGGAGGTCAAAAAAAGGGAACACACAATTAGAAGCACTTCCATGTCTCAAAAATGGTTCAAGTACAGAACGAAGAACCTCACTAACGAAGCCTGAAATAGTCAATCATAAACCTTGCATGGCGAAGAGTATATTAAGAGAGCTGACACAGTGATCAAAGGTGTCAGAAGAATTTCTGTAACTGAAATTGTTCAACATTCAGTCATCAGCATTGAACCTATCTGTACAATACTGCATGATGACTAGAATATCAGAAAGTATCTAAACTGCTATAAGCAGCTCTGGATTATCGAAAATTCGATAATGACGAGAAGGTCGAAAAGGGGGTGCACATTGAGCAGCCACAAAAATATTTCCTTATAGAATCAGTATGCCTCTAGACCACTGTAAGAAGTATGCAACAGTAAAAAGGAGACTACATTAAAAAATAAATATTTTATTTTGCATCAACTTAAACATTAAATGTGTAAAAATAAAATTGCCTTTATTTCTTTAATTATCCTCCTATCATTTGTTTAACATGGATAGTTTTTCAGTACTAACTTGCACAATACCACTCAAAGTAACTAAATTAACATCATACTGTAACGCCATTACAGAACTTAGCATGGAAATATTTAGCCTAGTTAACAACAAGGGTAAAATATTTAAAGCTATGCAAATCAACCAAACAAGAAGTTTAAAAATGAAAATTATAACATTTAATTCCAAAGTCCTTAAGGAGCAGATAACAGCATGTCTGAAATCAAAATTTTTAACTTAAAAAAAAGTATATTCAAAGAACTCACCCAAACACATTCTCGGAACATCGACTGTAAAATATTTTTCATTTCATTGACATCAATACTTTGATCTAAGTTGGAAATTATTAATTCAACTGGTTCAGAAAACTCGGGACATGACACAGGGGAAATGTGCTGCAAATCAAATTGCATACTGTTAGATGAACTTGCAAAAGAAAGAATCGGTGACTTTTTCCCAAGGTGGTGAGCGCCAATTTCTAGGTTATTAATGCCTTGAGTAACATTAGAATAGCCTAAATATTTGCTATTTCTCACTGATGATTCCACTTGCGTATTAATATTTCGTCCAATCACAGTGGGTGTCTCAACACATTTAAAGTCATTGGATTGCTGCCAAGCAGCACTGCCGTTCTCCTTCATATAAGAAACCTTTCCAACTTTCTTTGGCCGAGAATTTCCTTGACCTAAAGGTGATTGCAGCATTAACAAACACATCAACTTATATATACCGCATAAAAATAGCCACTTGTACCACATATTTGTATCAACATAAGAATAAAATCCACATATGGTTACTTACGTGACATTCCTTCTTGTAGCATGTACATGGGAGAACTAACCCGCTGCAATATGGTACCATTACTCGATGGGATACTTTTGTCTTCGTGATTTAAGCTGTCCTGGTATGTACCGTTGTCTTGATGAGGTGGCATACACTTGCTTGCAAAAAAGTTAGGCATTTTATTCATTTTCAGTATAACGGGAGAATTGTACTCATTTAGCACTGGTGGAGGAGGGAAGCAGAATTTTTTCTCAACGCCTACATTGCCTTCATGCTCACAATAATCGCTCTGCGATGATTCATGTCCACTACTGCTGCTTGGCTCGCAAGCTCCATTTGATTCTTTGCTCGGACATCTTGAGTTCTCTCTGCTCTGGCCAGATAACAAGTTTACCCGAACCTTTTGCCCATAGATGACAGTGTTATCCATTCGTTTTTGAGCCCTGTATACACACATAGGAATTAATCATTACCAAACTTTAACATATGTTAAATATAAAAAAGATACAGAATTTTTTGGTGAATTTTACGATGCAAGGGCAACAAGGGTCATGCTGCACCAGCACCTACAGTTTTCCAAGAAATCCAAACCTCTTATGGCCTAGGGAACCAATGCCCAAACTACAGTGAGCGGTTAATTGGCAAAAGTTCTTTCTTTAGCAGCATTGGGAGTCGAACTCACGATAACGGTATGCTGGACGAATGGGTTACTGTTGCACCACTGCAAGGCCCAAGTACAGAAATGCTATCTCAGAAGCGTTCAGGGGATGAACAACAGTGCAGTAAAATCTGTCCAGGCCAAAATATGTTCAAAGTGAAAAAATTTTATGGTCTTGTTAAATGTCAATGTTCTTAATATGTCAGTCAAGAACAAAAAACTGTACAATGCAAGATCATTAAGTATAGCTAAAATTTTGTAAAAAAAAAAAATCTGCAATTAAAAAATCAGACTGTTTGAACATAAGATTATATGTAATCAAACTAAGGTTAACAAATGGCAGAAAGGATGAATGTATTACCAGTATGCCACAATAGGAGTGTGGGACCTTGTTGTAACTATGATATGTGCACATTTTAATGTTTGCACAATATTATCAAAAATATTTAGTCTTGCGGACTTGCAAGCCAATTTGAAATTCTTTTATGCAAGTTGTAAGCTTTGGTTTGAATATGAACTGTGCTTCACTAGTACTGTTTCGACGGAATGTCATATAAAGTACAACAAGTAATATATTTTTAAGCGGATTATAATGCATAATTTTTTAAGCAATGAGTAGAATTTTAACTTAAGTGCCATTTGTAACAGAGTAATTACTATGGAATCAGGGATAGCTGATTCACATAAGACCGCAAGTGGCAGTCAAGGTATTTCAGAAGTGGTGGTTCTCACAATTACTGGTTAGGATTTGTGTTTCATGGCACCGTTTGCCTAAAATCATGGAAGATTTACAGCTTAAGGAATTGTGCCATGAACATTTCAAAGCCTCTACCAAAACCTTATGGGATTGTCAAACTTTGATTTGGGAATGGTCATCTGATGTTTGTTTGTTTTTTGGTTTTACGGCTCAAAGACTACAGTGGTCATGCTGCGCCGGGACCTACTGTTTTCCGAGGAATCCGAACCTCTTAAGGCCTAGGGAACCAAACCCCGGACTACAGTGAGCAGTGCGATCTTTATGAGATCTCTGAGTAAGCGTTCTTTTTGCACTGCTGGGAGTCGAACCCGGATTAGCCGCGCAATAGGAGAACGCGTTACCACACTGCGCCACCGCAGGGCCTAAGGTCATCTGATGTAGAGGTTTCCTCAGCAGAGAAGTCTTTATGCAAGGTTTCCCGACCACATTTCACAGTTATCCCAGTCGCCAAAGGCACTAACTTCCACGGCTAACTTCTTTCTCTGGTAACCAACTGTTCATTGTTTCGGATAAAGTCATCATGGATTGATGTTTTGTGAGTCATGAATTTTTCTAAATGTTTTAAAAAAAAACTTACCAATGTCGTGGCATGAAATTTGCTAAAGTTGGAATAGGACCATTAGGGTTTTTTTGTGTGTGTGTGTGTAAACATGTCCTGCTTTCCTTTCATCAACATTAATGGCTGATGCATGTACACAGGTGAGTTATTTTTTTTTATTATTACAAGCTTTCGAATTGCGGGAGAGTACTACTCCGTGCTTTACTGATGATGTTTTGGTAGACTGATTCAGGAAAAATACTGATCCGCAAAAAATCCCCTTGCGTCCGAAAGAAACGTAGCGTCGCCAAGATCTTGCTTTGACAATGTTCCAAGATACCCTGGCTTTGCGTACGCTGACATTCACGCACAGGCGAGGTGCTTAGAGCTCTCGGATTCATTTTTAAGAATATGGCATGAGTGTCGGCGACCAGGATAATTGTAAAATTTCACTGATTCCCCCTAAATGGGAACTTAGGACTTTCACTTGCTCTTCCTTCTGCCTTTACTTAACAAAGGGAGCAGTTTGAAACTGAAACACTATCTTTTTAAACCATACATCAATGTTGAAATGACAGTTCTTTACAATACAGTGGCAGCTAAGATCATGTTGTACTGAGTTTTCCGGGGAATGTGAGCCTCTGCTTCCTAGGGAATCCTGGCTTAGACAGTGAGCATAAAAACCACATACATTCTAAAGTACCTTTGATACATAAGCAGGGTTGACAACATGACAGATGACAATGTTACTCCTCCTCACACTGCAGCAATGATTTTCGCTATCTAACGTTGATTGATCTTACAAAATCAACAATTTTAACACATAAACAGACTACATCTGGCTAATTGTGGCAAAGTTACTTAAAACAAGTTCGTACTTCATCAGCAATTTTATTTAAAATTTGAAGGGGAAAAATCAACGATTAATAAAATAAATGATAATTATTTGATCTTTAACAGCAAACATGTTGTACAAGGCAGACAGATATCACAAGAAAAATAACTATTTTAAATACACAAAATCTCACATCTGAAAAACATAGTGTCATAAAATAAAACAATTTTTAGAAAGCATCCAGCGCAATGCACTATAATTATCTATAAAATAAAATACCAATAATTACTAATACATTCAGCTATTGTTGACTGGCATAAGATCCCCCAAAAGTAAACAGATGGGAAAAATATACATATATCCCCAAAATAAAGTTAAGATCTCACAACATTATCACAAGCTATAAAGTAAACTTCATAACTACTCAAAACCTCACAATAAAAAAAAAAGTAAACTTTAAGATACTTTGAAAATTAAAGACTGGAAGAAATGTTGTGTTAGCACAAAACTTGTTCAAGCACCACATTAACCTCCAAAACAGACATATCCCATCACCCCCTGCTTCCCCACTAGTCAATAACACACTTCAAATGTTAATTTATTTTTAATGATGTGATACTCTAAAATGTATTATTAAATTTTTAAATTAATAAATACATGAGTTTCATTGATTCAAAGTGAAGTTTTATTTATTTTTATGTATACACATATATATATTGTGTACTTCTGACATAGTAACCACCATTACCCATGATGCTTTAGCATAGTGGCAGGATTGAGGCATGGGCAAAGGTAAGAAACTGTAACTCATTTTAATAATACATAAATAAAAATAAATATTATTATTGTAAAACATTATAATCATATATATAATAGGTAACAAATATTATAGTTACTACATAGGCATATAATGTATAAAATAATTATCAAATATGATAGAATATTTATACCATCCACATACTGTACATTAATTTTTTTTTTTAAATTATTAAATACTGTTTATTACATGCAGGCTATTGTGTATGCAGCAAGTTAATTGAAACAAACAATGAATTTAGTAGTTTAGTGTACAAAACTGACCTATATGTACATTAGTAATGGATATGACCTCCTCTATTTCTAAGCAGCATTTGAACACAGTTTGGCACGGAGTCTACTGATTTCAAACAGCCACTGTTGATTTTTGGATCCCTGTACCACACTTGAGTGAGTGCCTGAATGAGTTTCTCCATAGTTGTAGAGTCTGCCGTACGGAGATGACTTTTGCATATAGCCCACAAATTCTCAATGGGATTTACATCCGGAGAATACCCTGGCCAATCAAGTACCAGTATTTGCTGCTCCGTCGTGAGTTTCTTCGCCACTTTCGATGTGTGGCAGAGGGCTAGGTCCTGCTGCAATATTCCAGTACCGTCAGGAGACCTCGCTTCCAGTTTTGGAATAACTGTTTTTGGTACAACCTTAATATATTTTAGCAAGTACATCATTCCTTCTGTTGACTGCAGGTTTCGACACTATAATAACTGAAATTTTCCCAAAACCTCTTTTGCCGGTGCTTGATAGACTGGTCGATGTGGCAGTCACAAAGCTTCTCTCCCTGTGGCCTTCGAACCTGCTGACTTCCTTGACCCTGTACAAAGGAATGGCTTTCGACGGTGAAGAGGATTTTTTGTCACTGATCTTTCGTCCATTCCTTATACTTTTTTTGCCCAGTTATATGGCTTTTGTTTCATTGTTGTGGTTACAAGCTGTTTCTTAACAAGTCTTTTGGCTTTTTGTCCAACCGCAATAAGGCACCTGTGAACTGTAGAGGAACTGATTTCGATTCCTTTCTTCTTCAAATCCATTTTCAATGTGTGGTTTGACTTGTGGGGTCACACTTTCCTTTACGTTTATGAGAAAACGATCTGGTTTCCTGCTTCAACTTGATGACACAACTGACAGCTGCTAAACTCACACCACCCACTGATTCAATCTTTCAATACATTTCAGCTGTATGTTCATGCAGAGTTATGATCTTTGTACTTTTCCTAGGTTCACATCCATCTTGAATGGTGGTCGAATCACATATGGTCAGGTATCTAAAATCTAACGAAATACTGCAGCTGTTTAGGTAATGATTGCATCAGCTGATGAATACTATGGGGGTCAAACAGGTTTCTAAAGTCTGATGCAATACAGTAGCAACTGACGTAATGATTACATCACCCAACAAAACAAAATATCTGACTTTTTGTGTTTCTTTTCAGCACATGATTACGAGTGATACAGGAAACATGCTTTGTTCCAATTAATTTGCACAAGGGTGAATAAACAAGGTAAAACTGCATTATCCATCACATACCTTCTTTCTCCTCCTAAAATGTATCGAAAATTGTAATAGATCGACTTGTGACATTGTAATATCTCTTTAACTTCATACTTGCATATGCCTTTTTGAATTTTTAGCTATTTTCATGTTTCTCAAGGCTGTGTTTTTTTCATTGCAGCGAAATTATGTCGGAAATACTTTTGTAATTCATTTCTGGTCTTATTTTTAATTAAGAATTTGCAGGTTTTTAGTGATTCAACTACGTCATCTTGATTTGTCATTCTGCACATTCGCTTCATTTCTGGCCACCCTTGTTGTTTACAAATGAACTACGTATTTGTATTATACCTTTCGGTTACTTAATTAGACGTAATACCGAGACATTAATGAGGTTTTCTTTATTCTTTGTGATTAAAAACAATAACCACTATGCTAGCGAGGCCTCTGCCTCTTGATGCATTATGTAGTGGTACCCTTTCAGTTACTTACACATGACACCAATATTCAGACATTCATAAGGTTTTTATTGCTTTTGATTAAAAACAATAACCATGGAGCTGATGAGGCACCCTCCCCCATTTGTTTTCAAACATAAATTTTGTAAAAAGTAAACACTAACCCGAAAACAAATATGCAAAAAACACAGTCAAGAACATTTCCAACAGGGCAGTAGGTGACTTCACCCATTGCCATTCGATTTTGGCAACATTGCAAAAAATTCAGGAGATAGAAGGCGTGTGATGAACTATGCAGTTTCACCATAAACGAGTTATAGTGTATAAAATACTGATAGTAAGTATATAGATCAAAATAGATGTTGGGTATGGTGATAAATGATAAATCTTCTGTAAAATGTTGAATTGTAGTGGCTCAAGTCTTAGATAAATTTGAATTATTACCAACGACCACCAAAAGATCATAAAGGAATGGGAAAAACAACATAGCAAACAAGATGATGATGTCTAAGAATTTCATTATCCCCACTTTCTGGCCCAGCAATGGTAACGTAATCACCTTACATACCTTGAGAGATTCAGACGCTGTGGAGAAATGTATGTCCCAGTGCAGCATAACATTTGCTGTCTCTGTGTCATAAAAACATAATCAATCCTTCCTTTATTATGTTCGCAGTTTACTATATGTTGGTTTTTAATCTGAACCTAGGTTTAGTTGGGGAATCTGTCTTTAGACTCAACCTACTCAAATTAAGGGGGAAATCTTGCTGCACTGTTGGTTACTATAATAGATTTTTTTCTCACAATAAAGTGTTTCCATCCTGTATATATGTAATGTAACCAAATATTTTGCTTCCACTCGTTACAACCAAGTTCTTTATAATCAGATCCAACTGTAGTTTAATTGCAATCTGTGGTTTAGTTAGACCTAAATCCTTACCAAATCAGAAATATTACCATAAGTACCAACTTCCAGAAGTAAAAAATCTGTAGTCAATAGCCACGCATGTGCCGTTAATGGCAGATGAATTTTTGTTGCTTGTTTACTGTTCATATTCATAATTGTTTAGATATGCACATATACACAAAAAGTTGAACGAATGTGCACCAAGTAAAATATATGTTTAAAAAAAATTTAAGAACATTACTGATCTTAATTGGAATCTCTAAAAATCGGAAGAAATTGTGGTACTCGTTTTTTAAAGTGGCTCCCCGGATAAATTGCCAAACAACCGTGAGGTATCACCAAGGTAGACTGCGGTATGTTGCCTTTCATTTACAGTCCTAAAGAAACAGTCTGTGCATATTTGTTCCTTTTATACTGCTTTTGCATAGGCGTTTTTATTTTTGCATTCTTGATAGCATTTTAGTTTTTGAAAATCATTTGTGTCCTTAAATTGTGACACTAACAATCTTTAAATGACAAAAAAAATGTTTATTGTCTTATTTACAAAAAGCAAATTTTCTGGAAACCATTGATTCAACCCTTCCAATATTCGGGTACAACTCAAAGACAACCTCAAGTCGGGTAGGGAGGCACTACCCACTAAGCATATGCCGATTCAGGAAAATTGCTGGATTGCAAAAATGTCTGAAAAATAATATGTGTAAGACGGTTGCTATAGCTGATGGTGGGCAACTTGTAAGCTTGGTGACGACCTTGGCGAGATCGTAATCTCGGGGGCCGCTTCAACGGACAAGTACCGAAATGGTTTTACAATGGGAAAATCGATAAAAAATCAGAAAGATTGGAACCCATGCTTTACCAACAACAGCCAAAAGATCATAAATGGACTGTGAAAATAAAATAACAACCAAGAACCTTAACATGCATTACTCTTACTACTGCTCACTCTTTCCCCCTCCATCTTGTTTCAATCGTTAACTTGTAATCTTTCGGATGTTCATGATAGTCCAGTTGGTTCCTTAAGCCTTAGGAAGTTCAGATTTCTCGAAAAACTGTAGGTCCCACACCACAACTCGACCCTTGCATTATAAAGCTCACAAATAAGGGCAAAGGTCATGACCTCACACTTACCTTTCTGCAGCTTCCTGAGTGCTGAAACATAATACAGCTTCTTTGTTTGAGACTCGCATGACTTTTCCACCACAATTGTCTGATAAACGTTTCAGAATTTTTTTGATCCTATAGGATGGCTTTATGGGTAAATCGGTAACCAGAAGTTCAGCAGGCTTATTTTCGAGAGCCTAATTGTAAAAGTAGAAAATTTCAATCATTATGCACCGTCCAATCAAATTGTTTTTATTTTACTTAATATAAAAGTATGGTTCAGATTTCAAAACAAAAAACAAGCCCTTCCTGGACAATTTTTATTTTTAATTATTTTTTCCCCCCTCCATTTTCATCTCCTTACTTTGGGCATCATGGGCTTTGTCAGACTCCTTCGTCTTTTCCCATTGTTGCCCAGGTAATCAATATGTAACAATTTTTGTAATTATATTTGTGTGGTGTTGCTACCTGAATAAAGTTATTTTATTGTAAATTACTGACAAAATACAATTGCAGTACCACTTGGAATATTTTAGATATTTAGCTCATTTAAAGTAGTCAATGGTTCACATATAGAACATGATTTTAATTTGTGTTTTATAACAATCCTCTACTGCTGCCGTGTATGCAGGACCTTGACCTACCTTTCCTAGTTTTTGAGGAAATGGATGTCATGTTTTATTCTAGAGTACGGGGTTGTTAGCATCATATACAGAATACTTGCAGTTCAACAATAAATCTCAAGCTCTAGCGGCTTATTCCAAGGTAGGGAACTGAACCTGCGACTATGGAAATATGAAGAAGAGCTCACAGCACACCCTGCGGTACGTTACGAAACAGGCGCATATTTTTTTTCTGCATGTCAGAAAAATAGTTCTATAATGGTCCTTTAATGGTACATTGGTAATAGGCATTTGTTTAGCAGTAGTAGAATGGGCAAGGGTGGCCACCAAAGGCGGCACTGTAATCTCAAAAGCATTTGATTATTGTGCTGCTAACCTGAGTTGGAATCCAATGGCACCATGGAATATAGAGTGGTGGTGTTCTTTCTTAATGATATGGTCTGGGGTCTAATTCCCTAGGCTAAAGAGGTTTGGATTCCTCGAAGGCACCTGTAGGTCCCGGCCAAGCATGACCTTAATTGCATTTAGGTCACAAAATGGTCATTTTGAAGACACAGAAACACTTCAGCTACCATCACGGCTGGACTTTGCAACTGCCCACGTCTGTTTATTGCTTAGGGCCGCCGACAAAAGGGAGGTACAGTCTAGATTTCTATTTATTACTGGCTTCTCCGACTTTGCAAGGCCTGGTGATCATTGATGATCATGTCTTCAAAAGCAACCCTTGTCATCAATCCCTTAACCCCTTCACTACCAGGCATACTACTTATGGTGCGATGTTTTGCCGTTCACTACCAGGCACACTACTTATGGTGTGTTTGTTTTGCCGTTCACTACCCAGGCACACTACTTATGGTGTGATGTTTTGCCGTTCACTACCCAGGCACACTACTTATGGTGTGATGTTTTGCCGTTCACTACAAGGCACACATATAAGTGTGCATCACATATGGGTGTGCCTGGTAATGAACAGCAAAACATTATTACACCATACGTGGTGTGCCTGGTTGTGAAGGGGTTAGAGATTGCTCTTGTGTTGTAACATCTTTTATATACACCTTTCTTCAATTTCCAATTCCCAGTACACATTTCTTTGGTTGATCCCGACTTCACAAATCAGTATATGCAAGATGGGGGATATAATCAAATTGGGAGGGTTATAGGGCTTAATTTCATTTTCCAATATGCAATGATCAACTAATGTAATCTCCTCCTAACCTAAGAAACCTTCACATAGGAATGAAGTTGAAATCTCAGTTAGGGCTGCCAAATACTTAAAGTCGGCACTGGCTACTGTTCACAGTATGGTCAAACTTGATTAATTCATCAAAGGGATTCCCTTGGTCAATTGAGCAATCAATATTAAGCTAGAGGGATGATAAACTCCGTTTGAATTATCCAAGAATTTGAAAAGTTTTATATAATTCATTTTAGATCCATCAGACCGTGGGAAAAGGATTGAATTATATCCAGGGGTAGACTGGGTCCTCTCGAAGGGTGAACACCCTGGATTTTCAGAGGGTGTGGGTCCTTGCCCATTCAGAGGCGCAAGTCTTATCACTCGTGAGGGTGAACTGGCCCAGGAGCTGGCAGCTCAATCTGCCCATGATTATATCCATGAATTCAAATTAAACATTTTCAAGTTATCCAAGTGGCACTGCAACTAGGTATTTAATGTACAACCTGATGATGGACTAATTCTGCAGACAGCAACTGAAGCATTACGTAGTGCCTGGTAATACAGGTATACCATAGTGCCTGGTATCCTATTATAACATCCAGGCAATATAGAAAATATGTGACACATAAGAAAATGGATATTAATATTCAAGAAGGACATGTATAAAATAGCGATAACGATTATAAGAATATATATTTAGAAACAAGAATATATGATAGATGAGAAGAATATATGATAGATGAGAAGAATATATAATAGATGCAAGAAAAATATATAATAGATACAAGAAAAATATATAATAGATATACAAGAATATATAACACATGAGAAGAATATATAATATATTGTGACATGCAAATTTTATGAAGAAATGGCACGTTGCATGGTGATTTTTACCGATCTGTTCCTAGTGAAGATGTAGCGTAGGATAAATATAACTATTGGAATAAACATACAAAGTACTGGGGAAGAAATTTACATATAAAAGGTACTTGTAAAATAACAAATAGATAATCCAAGATTTCAGATGTCACCAGCTGCCCTTCATCACTCTTGCTGAAGAAAAACTGCTAATACATCCGAGAACTTGGGTGATCAATTTGCTATTTCACCAATGTTTAACTTTTCACATGCAAATAAATTTAACAAGCAACTGACCTTAGTCGGGGTGCGACAAGGAAGATCTGCTACTACATCCGAAAAATCGTAATGCTCGTTAGCACATGCTATAAGGGGATCTGGTGCTTTGCTCCTGTGCAATAAAATTACATGAATATGATGACGATGTCTAAAATCTGAAAGATCAGTAGCAAAATTGATGTCATCTAGGAAAAAAAAGAGCAGTAATGTTTTTAATGTCTTCTTACAAATTTTGCAACATACGTTTAAAAACAATATGGTCGAAATGTATTAGAATTCCGAACGAGACTCACCAGATATGAGGATAAGTGTGGCAGGATATTTGTGAATATCCACAAAACGTCTCATACACTGTTTGAGTTTTTCATCGGCTGCATTTTTGCTTGTAGCATCCACATGGACTACAGTAATCTAAAAACAGAAACAGACGAGTTATTGAATTGCGATAGTCAATGTAATACAGTGGACTTGTGTCTTTACGAGATTCCTCCAATTTACAAACTACACATTTTTTAAGCTACTTCTGTCGATCCCAAAATATATCCCATAATACTAATGTCGATTTCCATTTGCAAACTTTCTATTTTATGAACTTCTGGTACGGCCCATATAAGATCGTAAAATCGAGAATCCACTGTATTTTGCTTTGTTTAGTATTTACATTTCAACACTTATTTGACACATTTTTTCACCTGTAGTGGCATGGTAAGAAGTTTATCAACCAGGCACAAAATCCAGATTTAACTATTTAACACCAATTAATTAGATTTAACTATATAATATATTCCTACGCAACAGAGATTTGGATTCCTTAGATTACTGTGGTCCTGGACAAGCATAATCTTAGTCTTTTTGGATAAGATAGCTTGGTCACACTGAATATTAAAACCTTGCCTCTGTCGCCAATCGCACAAATTTCCTCTCTGGTTTTGTTGTGATGCAATAGCATTCAAAGGGTTGCTTTTACTTACTGGGGAGGGGGGTCCCCCCTTACATTCATTCTTACAGAAAAACTATGTGAACACTTCAGAATGAACGTGCACCTACTCCGCACACATGAGAGGGGTGGAGCTACGCTTCAAAAATTCCTTCGCTTCATGTTTAGATTACAGCATGAGTTTTGGCGACATTTCGAATACGCTTGACAACAAAGCTTTAATATGTAGTATTCCCAATTCACTATAGCTTTCAAATTTACATTTAAATTACATGTGCAACACCAATATTTATGACTTGAAGGTCTTATCTTGAATACGGAGCCAGTTCTATGTACCTTGCCACAAAATGGACTTTCAATTCAAATGTTCAAATAAGTGCAGAAGTCGAGGCAGTCAAAACCGACAAGAGGATTTTGAAAATCAAAAATATTTGGAAAAGTTCCGGAGGTTGAATATATGTGTTCTCACAACACTGTATAAAGATTTATCATGGTAACCAAGTTATATTATCAAAAGAATCTGAATTTTTGTGAAGCTGTGTTCAATTTCAAGCATTGAACTTAGTATGTGGGTGTTGTTGGCTTAAATCAACAATTTTCAACTGCTGTGTCGTGAGAACTTTTAAAACATGCAATACCCGACTATTTAGTCACAGGAACTAATCTCGTTTTGATTAAAACCTATTTTTATTTTATCGTTACTTATCTATATTTATTTTTTTATCGAGTCAGAAAACTTTTTTTGCAAAATTTTAGTTATTAGTTTTGATATGTTGTGAGATGAAAAAAAGTTGAAAATCTTTGGCTTGAACTAAAAATTTAAAGCAAAAATCAAGAGCACAGCCCATAAGTCGCTGACCAGTAAAACAATTTCCTTCCTAAAAAGTTATCAGGGATTACAGTAGTGGTCACCTCCTTAAATGGAACTGTTGCCTGAATCAGAACTACACTCTGGTGACACAGAGGTCTATAGGTGGTCTATATAGGTGGTCCATAGAGGTCTAGAGGTAGTACACTTGTCTATAGAACCATTAATGCTAGTTCAATTCCCATAATGCCCAGATTTTCTGCACACCAGACTCAGAAATTTGGTTCCCTCGGTAATGGAGATTTGGATTCTTTGAGAAACTGCAAGTCCCAGTGCAGCACGACCTTAACTGTCCTCATGCCACAAAAGATCAATTAATTAAATTCATTTCTCGGCTTACAAAATATTCTCTGCCGACAGTAACATGAAATGGCAATAGAT
Source organism: Dysdera silvatica (assembly GCA_006491805.2). NCBI lineage: Eukaryota > Metazoa > Arthropoda > Arachnida > Araneae > Dysderidae > Dysdera > Dysdera silvatica. Next base: position 30,273,661 of record QLNU02015270.1, read on the forward strand.
GATCAGTTTTCAGATGGGTAACCACTCATAGCAGGTTCTGCATTTTGGAATTGAAATTTGGATTCCTCGTTAACCTTTTAGGTCATGGCAAGTACAAGGAGTGAATTGGCCTTCTGCATGGCTAAAATATCTGAACCTGAATGTTTTCTCCTCCTTATGCTCTTTCTCGGGTCAACGTTGTGACGTGGGGTCATTTGCAAATTTTAGCAAAATGGTTACTGTTACCTCTGCCTCCTCAAAAGCCCTTTATTCCCTGAAATTCCCTGTATTCTTTATGCCGATTCAGAATCCATGCCTCGCAGATAATGTGCGGATCTTAAAATAATAGATCTTCGTTGATCGAAGCAACTACAGGAGGGGGGAAAGTAGTGTATGGTCATTGTATGGTAAATATATGTCCCCCGAGCCATGAACTTCGAGAGATAATCTCATGGAACAGTCCCTGTCCTGCCGTCACCCAAAGGTTAAGCTGTACATCTCCTGGGGGTAGGGTTTACAGCCCCACCCGAACACAGAAAAAATCTGTACCTTCTATAATGAAAACCTTTAAAGGTAGGCAAAGGTCTTTGCATTACCAGTGGAGGAAAGGAGGGGAGGGATTATACTCTTTAGTTATTAACTTGTTAAAAAGAAATCCATCTGGCCCTGGAATGATGCAGCAGTAACATACTTGCCTAGAAAGCCATTATCCTAGATCACTTATCGGTGGTACCAGAAAAAAATATTACCGACTTATGCTAATCAGATGTTCATGGCAGTGTAGGGGTTGGTTCTTTAGGCCGGAGATTCTAATTCCACAGAAAACTGTAGATGCTGGTGCAACATAAGCCTCGCTGTCCTGGAACCATAAAACAAGTGAAATCTACAAAGCTACGTTTCTTGCTTCACTTTCGGAGTCAGGTGTTTTGCACAATACTCTATCAGTTAATGGGTGAACATGAATTAACTAATTAACAAGTTAAGCTGATTGTGCTTGTCTTTTAAATGACAAACAAGATATGGGGTTAATATATGCTAAGCTGATTAATAGAAGCACATAAATCGATAACAAAAACGAATGTCTGAGAAAAAAAAAAGATCTGTTAATGCACCTACCTGAGCATCGTTCAGTTCATTTATGATAATCTTATGCTCCTTATTAATATCACAAACGCACAGAAATTCAGCTTCCCGATGTTTCTGGAAAAATCTTTTACGGATGCAAGTCACTAAAGCACACGCAGATTTTCCTCTTGGAACGCCACAATTTTCTATGTCCCAAAACACTCCGATGGGTGGTAAAATATTACAGAGGCTCGTAGAGATGTTATTTTGAAAATTGGCTAATTATAGGCATAAAAAATAAAGCATTATTTAAAGCCTACCAAATTTCACACACTTTTTTTGTCGAAAATTATAGTTATTTTAGCAAATATCCTACTAATTTTTTTAATAGTACAGCAGTCATATGCAGGGGCGGCCACATTTTCATTTTGAGGGGGTTAAGGACAGAATTTGCCATGGTCTTGGAATAACACCCTTCATTTATCATGAAAGTTGGAATTTTTTACAGTGAAAAATACATTTTTTTAGGGGGGAATGACCCCTTGATTACATGTTCATGCTTGGTCACATGTTCTCCTAATGTACTGTTAGTCAGGGTTCAATGTCCTGTAGATGAAAAAAAAAAAAAATCGACTAACTGCTCACGGTAGTCCGAGGGTTTGTTCCATGGTCATAAGAGATTAAGATTCCTCAGAAAATTGTGTAAAGTGACTGTCCTGTCTTTTTAACTTTGCTGTCCTTGTAAAGGCACAAAGTCTCTTGTTTCCATAATATACAGCTGACATTCTAAAGCAGTGTTTCCCAATCAGCGGTATGAATACCACTAATAGTACATCGGAAATTGTTCAGTGACATGTAATACTTAGCTTCCATTTTTAATTCCTGAGCAGTAATGCCAATTTACAGGATATGTCTACCTACTTGAAAACATGGTAAGGCCAGTATCATCGATTCACTAGACCATTAGTGCAATGTATATTGATTCATTTCAAATTTGCGAATCAAAAAAATGTTAAAGAAACACAATGCAGAAACAAAACAAATAAAACATCAGTACTAAAGGATTCCTACTCACAGTGGAGAAATAAATTCCCTGACCCGTGACAAGCAACTTCCAGCTAAACTTCAGCTGTGGTAGAAACTGGCTTCACATGTTCATAGAAGATTTAGCTATTCAAAACGGAAGTTAAGAAAGCTTTTCCTGAGTTTTCCTCGACCTTTAAGGAAAATTACGACTTCCCTAACAATTCCAGATTTCCTAGTTATGTGAAAACACTGTTACCAGCATTCAAAGTTAGCAAAAGTCAATTAACATTTTACCTTGAATGAATCAAACTGGAAGAAAATCAGCTTAACCAAAATAATGGAACGCCAAAAAACACTGGAATAAATTTCTGCTTCAAAATACGCAATGCACTATTCCACAGCCAAATGCTCACTCAGACCTATGCATGTCGTCTGAAGACGACTTTCAAAAAATCAAGTTGAAATATTGATAGAGGTAGGATAAAAACTTCAAATTTCAACGATCGTTAAACTTCCAACAATCATCACAGATTATAATTAAAGAACCGTCAAATTTTAGGTGCATTTTCCGGATCAAGTCAGATGATAAATCCCATGAGATCATCCCATAGGATGATAGATCCCATGCACTGATATTAGGAACTTCAAGAATTGACTAATTGTTTTTTCCCATTTATTTACTCAAAAATCTAATATATCATACCTTCCACATAACCTTCAGAATGCTTCTAAAAAAATAACTTTATTACATTAATTTATATAAAGAACTTTCTTGACTGAACTTACCACAATAGTTTGAATGTCCAATTAAAAATAATGTGAGTTTAAAAATACAAGTTAAATAAAGTAGATGACCTTGGTCCATTGATAATATAGCATTTATAAATTTCAGTAACTCCCATATTTCCAAAAAACAAAACAATATGATTATGTATAAAATAAAACATATACTAAGTGTTTTATTAGGTAATTACTGGATCTTGTTTCCAAATTCCCTCCAAGATCTGAAGTTCTGGTACAAATTTTGCCAACCATTCAGCTGCTAACAAAATTTTGACTTAAAAACAGCAATTGATTTTCTACGATATTGGTACTGGTCACACGTTTGAGTCAAGCACTTCTTTAACTTTTTGACAAAAATTGCAGGTTACAAAAGAAGTTGCCTTTTGATCAATAAGAAATAAATTACCCAAATCCTTTTCTGATTATGGCAACAGGATGCAAGTGGAATTCATTGAATTATTTATTTGGAAAGCTCTAAACCAACCAGTTTAACCTCCTCCCCATTATGAAACATATTAAAGCTTGTGAATTTTACCAAAGCAAATTTTTAAACCAACTTGAATGCTATACAATTACTTTAAACAGATGCATCTAAACCATCACACTATATGAAAAATAAAAATAAAATAAAAAAAATCCTATAATATTTGTATATTAAATATGTTATCATGGAGAAATAAATTATCTGTAACATAAAGAAAATACATATACAGTAACAGTTCTAGACAAAAAAAAATTTGGGACCTAAATTCCTGCCTATAGGCATGGGAGCCACCAACGACACTCATGCACATAGGAAATGTAATAAAATCTGGTTATATTTGAGCCTCTCCTAGCCCTAACCTAGAACCACTGTACAGATATCCACTTGGAAAATTGGCAATTTTAAAAATGACCTTTTGATAACGCTAGTAGAACATTTTCAGGTCCATTTCTGTCAGTTGCGACATGTACGCAGTAGCCCTCCATGGATGCTGTTAAACTTTAAACTCCTTGTAATCATGTTTCACCTAGTATGTTATGCTGAATAAGTAAAAGAATCTGAAAGAAAAGTGAATGCTTAATTTTAGTACATATTTTGCATACATATTTCCATATTAAAGCAGGCTTTTACATAATTTTATGTTAATGTAACTGCTTAAACTTACGTGAAAATGATATGTATATCTAAATATGTAAATTAAGTATATGTATATTTTAACGATATGTACATATATCTTAACTCTAATTTATGTATATCATCCTGGTTCATGCAGCTCTAATTCAAGTTTGGGCTTATATACATGACGCCCTCAATTAAAATTCCCCTACTTGCAATATAAATGGCCTTGGTAAGTGGGACGATTTCCATGCAAGGTAATGTACACTATATGCCCAAAAGTATCCAGACACTTTGGATTTTTTGTTTTTTTTTTCGAATTTCTAAAAAACTACTCTGCCAATTATTCTCTAACTTTGGAGATATATAGAAGGTGCTTGAATGCACACTTTCCAATAAAGTTTCGGTGACTTGTGCATTTAGGGGACCACCCACATATTGACAAAGTGAAAAAATATATTTGATCACCCTGTATCATAAAAAGCTGGAAATTATTTGTAACTTTCAGAAAATATTTAACCAGCTATGCTTAATGCCTGTGTGCATTTTCGTAAACCAAACATGTATATTCATGAAGATAGAAACGTTTCTTTAAGAAAACCCAAATTTTGTCACATATTTTTTGCTTATAATATCCACAATTTTCAGTCAAATTTCACGAAACTTACAGAACATTTGTCAACGTACAAGAAAAATATTATACTTAAATTAGAAATTAATATATTGAATACACGATGAGATATGAGCATTTGAAGAAAATAATTTTTTACTGCGCATGCGCGAAAGATATAAATTTCTTTCATAATTTTGTAGTCAATAGTATAGGGCAACTTAAAAAAAATACCAGTGGGATATCTTGAAAATTCAGAAAGTTATCGACGATATAGTGAGCCGTATTTCTCTAATTCTCTGAAAGTAGCTAGATGATAAGGGGGTTTTCCACAAATTGTCATGTTCCAAATTACCAAACACCCCTGTTCTGAAAATGAAATATTCCAGATTTATGCAAATAAGGATCAAAAGTATTTGGAAACCTGCATGTTTTGCTTGGTGCAGAATAACAATTGTTATCCTTGCGCCATAAAAATTCAACAAACCAACAAGAAGTCAAAAATGACTATGAAGTGGGACCACCTTTTGTTGCAGTGATGACTGCCACTCTATCTGGGAGGCTATCTACTAGTTTCTGGAATTTTTCAGTGGGAATTGCATGCCATTCTTGCAAAAGAATATTAATCAGCTCTTTCGCCAATGTGGGGCATTCTGGCTTAGTTCACAGTCGACGTTCTAATGCATCCCATAGGTGTTCTATGGGATTTAGGTCTGGGCTCTGAGCAGGCCAGTCCAATTCCTCAACATCCATGTCAGCAAACCAGCTCTGTACAGCCCTTTCTGTGTGGATAGGAGCACGATCTTGTTGAAACAAGAATGGACCCACTCCAAACTGTTGTCACAATGTAGACAACATGGAATTGTTCCCTTCATAGGAAGCAGAGGGCTCAGCCCGAACCATGAGAAACAGCCCCAAACCATTATGCTTCCACCACCAAACTTAACTTGCGGCACAATACAGTCAAGTAAAAAGCGTTTACCCAGCATTCTCCACATCCAGTCTCTACCATCTGATTGCCAAATAGTGTACCGTGACTTGTCGGTCCATAACACTTAATGTCACTGCTGCAAGCTGCATGTTTTGCACTATCGTAAGCGACGCTTGGCATTGGTTGCGGTAATGCTCGTTTATATCAGTGGTTCCCAACTGGTGGTCCGCCAAAGAGTCCCAAGTGGTCCGCGAGACGGGTCATTATTTAAAAAAACGATTAAAAAAAATACTTATAAAAATATTATTATTATTAAATATTAAAATTAAATATAAAAATGAAATTGATTGTACATTTGTAGTATTTTACAATCTGATGGAACTTCAGAAAACGGTTCATATTAAAAGTAATTCGTCTTAACAAGCCTTGACTGTATTATAATTAGATTTTTTTTCCGCTTATTATCTTTTTTTTCCCCAAAGAACAATTTTACAAACACATTTCCCCCTCAAAAAAGACTCAACTCCCTTTTTTTATTAATGTCTTACAGTCAACTCATGAGAATTTTTCAAAGTGGTCCGCGGGTACAATTGAAGTGGAAAAATGGTCCGCGGGTACAGTTGAAGTGGAAAAGTGGTCCGCGGCTTAAATTGAGTTGGGAACTACTGGTTTATATGCAGCTGCTCGGCCATGAAAACCAAGACTTTGCAGTTCCTGACGAACTGTCTTTGTGCTGACGTTGCATCCAGAGGCTTTTTGAAAATCCGCACAATCGGATTTTCCGTCGATTTCATGCGGTTCGCTTTCACAACTCTCTTCAGCACTCTGCGTTCCCTGTCTACTAGACGAAGTGGTCGACCAGGTCGTGGATGCACCGTTGTAGTCCCCGTATGTTCCCACTTTACGATAACATCATTAACGGTGGAACGGGGCACTCGTAACATCACAGAAATCTCACGAACAGATTTTCCACAGCGGTGACAACCAATGACTTCACCACGTTCAAAATCATTTAGCTCGCGCTTTCCTCCCATTTTACTTTTCTAGCTTTGAAATTATAATTGTTAACTCGTCAGACTTCTTTTATACTTGTCTGAGAGCTAGAAATTTGACGTCACTAACAGAATCCACCACGTAGGAGGGTGTCCAGATACCTTTGATCCTTATTTGCATAAATCTGGAATATTTCATTTTCAGAACAGGGGTGTTTGGTAATTTGGAATGTACCAATTTGTGGAAAAAACCCTTATCATCTAGCTACTTTCAGAGAATTAGAGAAATACGGCTCACTATATCATCAATAACTTTCTGAATTTTCAAGATATCCCACTGGTATTTTTTTGAAGTTGACCTATACTCTTGGCTATAAAATTATGAAAGAAAGTTATTCATATCTTTCGCGCATGCACAGTAAAAAATTCTTTTCTTCAAATGCTCATATCTCATCATATATTCAATATATTAATTCCTAACTTAAGTATAATATTTTTCTTGTACGTTGACAAATATTCTCTAGGTTTCGTGAAATTCGATTGAAAATTGTGTATACTATAAGCAAAAAATATGTGACAAAATTTGGGTTTTCTTAAAGGAACGTTTCTATCTTCATGAATATACATGTTTGTTTTACGAAAATGCACACAGGCATTAAGCATAGCTGGTTAAATATTTTCTGAAAGTTACAAATAATTTTCAGCTTTTTATGATACAGGGTGATCAAATATATTTTTTCACTTTGTCAATATGTGGGTGGTCCCCTAAATGGACATGTTACTGCCATAATCATTTCGCATCACAGTTTGCTATGCAAAATCTTGACTTTGCAACATTTTTCACGTTTTGCATCGCAAATTGCGATGCGATGCTGCTTGTAAAAAATGCTGGTCAGAACACAAGGAATTGTGGCCAATTCCTTCTGGAAGCTGTGGTAGCCTTTTCTCCCTATAAAGAGTCTGTTTGGCAGTTATGATTAAGGATATTCTTTGACTTCATGATCATTTCCGATTTTTAGATTTGCTCTCAATTTTTGATCATGAATCCCAAAATAAGCAAAATTACTAGTAAGGATTCTTTGACAAAGCATTCATGTGTGCACAATATTTTAAACTGTGACCATGTGGGGGTCAAGCCAGAGTTTATGCATATGCACAGGCCTGCAGTATTTGCCCAGAGGCGACCCTAGTGTTTGCAAAGTCCAAAGCAGGGTGTATTGTACAAGGCCTTATATAAGAGGAGCTTCGAACCAAAAAAATGCTCGCCATATCCCACCCGCAAAAATCTTGGTCATTAAAAGCAATTGAATTCTATTATACATAATAATTATACCAAACAAAATCCATATTTTCCTCGCTGTATCCAGAAACTCGCTAAATGCATACTCGTTATAAGTTTGTCCTACTGTATTTGAAAACTTTTCTAAACGTTTTTGATTGAGAAGAGTGGACAAAAGTGGGGAAGCAAATTAATAAAAGAAAATGAAATATATATTTAAGTAGCAATCATATTCAATCAATGACTCAAGTGTTTGAAACAGAATATATTAATATTTAATTTGAACACTGTGACTTTCTTTCGTCACATTTGAGAACTATGTCGCTGAGGACAATATTGTTTTACTTCATTTTAATGCATGTCCATTTAGATAAACTAATATACTGGAAAAATATCAAACCTTCGTTCATGCCAGTCAAGAACACTTCCCGGTCCCCTTCAACTCCATCACAAAAAAACACAAACCTAATTCAGAATTCCCTGCCACCTTGAACAAAAAAATTGGCTGATTTTTTCAGATTTTTTCCCCTGCCTTTTAAGATAAAATTTCCTGACATTGCGAACAAAACTTTCAATTGAGTGATGGTTTCAGAGAAAATAACGTCATGTTTGCGTTAAATTTAACTATTTAGAAAGGTTTTCACAGACTTTTGGAATAATTTCAAATTCCCTAACAATTAAAGATATGTGAGAATCCTGTTAATTTCTTGCTCATGTCCGAAAATGAAACTCTAGAGCAGCGGTCGCCAACCTTTCGGACCTCACGGACCACTAAATTCATAATTTTAAATCCCGCAGACCACATTTCGTGAATTTAGTGCAATATAAAGGTGGAAATTGCATTCAGAATATGAGAATTTCTTAGAATATTATTTTTGTTTTATTATTAATCAAACATTAAAAATGCAAATAATGTCCAGATTTTGCTGCGGACCACCGGTTGGCGACCGCTGGTCTAGAGCACACATCTAGGAACTAGCAAATGAATGGCTGGTTTTCAAAAATAGAAAAAGGTTGCCGCAAACAAAAATAAGGAAACCACAATTGTCAAAAAAGCCAATTATCACCTTCGCTTGGCTAAGAGGCAGCCATCTCTGGCCTAAGGCCCCATCCTATGGTTGACACTTGTTCATAATTTGGGGGAGTAATTACTTGCTGGTGACACAGGATAAACCATATTGCCGAACATGGCATATAAAGAACAGTTGGCTTATGAACGGTATTTCAAAAAGAGAAGGGTAGTGAGAACATGGATGCCCATATGAGGGCAGAGGGGATTCGATCTCCCCCTAGTCATTAAAAATTTGATTCGCTCAATTCTGCTTTTATTTTCAAAAGTCTTACAAGCGCATTTTAAAATAAGGTACTTTTTAGCTCATTACTAATTGTCAAGCACTATTAATTACCTTTGTACATTCACTAAAGGGTTGGAAGTCTTGAGAAGAAGACAATAATTTTCCTCAGCCCCCCCCCCCCCGAAGTAATAATCATATGGGCGCGGATGGATGAGAGCAATGAAAAAGCTTTCAAACCGTAACGTTTTTGGTTATAATTTTCATTGTTTAAAAATGGGAGTAAACCTCAAAGATCACCCTTGCACACGGCCGTGATTTGATTGGTTGTTTGAATTTTAAAGGTGCGACAACAGCGCGAGTTACGCTGCCCCAAATACGATCTTGAAGAGTAACAATTGAATGAACCATAGACGTAAACAAAGAAATCGCACAATGGGTTGAACATTCAAATACGATAAGAAAACATGCAAACAAACCTGAACAAATGATGCTATAACCATAACGACATCCATTCTTCTAAACACAGTAGATAAAGATTATTAATTTTAAAATTAATTAAAAAAAATTAATTTTGAATTTAAAAAATTACGATCGACTGTTTGCCAAACCGTCTATTCAAATTTTTCTTCCATTTTTTAATTACCAATTGTAGTTTAAAATATATATAATTAAAAAGTGTATATATTAACATTGAAACTCCTTCAAAAAAAAACAATACCACGTGAAGACATAGGGCAGTTACAATGTTTTCCTGCTTCTTAGTAGTTTGAAATAAGTTGGCTCATAAATACTACAGGTGGGGAAGAGGATGCCCTACCGCTTCGAGTATGGAACTACCCCATTGGAGTATAGAATTTCTCCACTGGAGTTCTATGGAACTTCTCCACTGGAATTCCATACTCGAAGCACTACCGGGAGATGTAGTGGTGTCACGTACTGCCAGCACACCGTTAATCCGGGTTCGACTTCCAACCTTACCAGAAAAAGAACGCGCAACTGGTAGAGATGTAAAGACTGGAAGAAAAAAAAAAAAGATTTAAATTCGCGGAAAAAAAACTTTTTTTGGGGGCGGGGTGGAGATTGATTGATTGTTTGGCTTTTTTATGGCGCAAGAGCATCTGGGCTATACTGCGCCAAACATGGTAAAACGGGGGAATTGTCAAAATTCCCAAAACGTAGGTATTTTTAACATTATGGGAATTTTGAAATATGATCGTTTGAAATGTATAAACGATTTTTTAATTACTTATGTTTAGAAATAAATATTGAACTAATCTTGACAATTAATCGTTGACAATTTTTTGTATTTAATGCCTTAAAGTGATAACATTATTTAATTTGAACTTGGGAACATTTCTAATGGAATATAATTTCGTCACCTAATAATAATTTCTGCTGAAAGAGGAAAGGGTAAAAAATATAGGTTAAAAAAAAAAGGTTTATTGAAATATTTTGGGTTTCTTTTAAATGCTTGTTAACTGGTGTTGTGCAAATAAACGTAAACATTGTCAAGGTAAAGTTTCCAATATGTCCAAAATTCCCAGTTTATTCTCGAAAATTCCGGGTTCATTCCGCGTGTCAATATTCCCGGGTTTCTTACAACTCTAGCAACTAGTCACTGTAGTCCAGTAGTTGGTGCCCTAGGCCTTAAGAAGATCGGGTTTTTCGCAAAATGTAAATACATTTCAATATGGTGACACAACGGTAACGCCTTCGATTGGGGTCATTAACGTCATATGCTTACGCAGAAAGTTCACAAGAGGGGCTTATAGGCCAGGAGGTTACAGAGCTACAACTCATATATTCCTATGTTAAATATACAAAATTTCATTGCAATGGGAGTTACAACCCCCATCAACACCCCCACTACGTACTTCAGTATTTACTGTCGTATTATCATACTCAGCTGCTTGGCTGTAACATGTATCAATTTTACAGAGCCTTTATCCTTTCGAAACTCCTTTATGAAGGGGTTAGTTCGCTTTTCGAAACTCCACTTTGGAAGCGACCCTTTACGAGGTTAAATCCAAAGCGTTGCGTCTTTGTTTCGGTGTTTCAGCCTACACCCGACTCACAACTCCGCGAGCAGACGCCCATATCGCAACCATTGCCATAAGAACCAACTTAACTTGGTCCTGTGTTAAATGGTGTACGGGGCTACTGAACACAACATCCACTGACAGCTGCACACGAAGTCGAACTGTACAGCTGATGCCAAGCACTATCGAAAATTAGTCTGGCTTTTTGGTACCTCTCCCACCATCACACAAGCAATTTCTGTCCCTTGGTTACTTACCTCCTCGGTTGCGCACATTAATTTGCCAGGGGTGCCAAAGAAGAACTCAGTCAGCCCTCAAGTTCTGAGATATCTATGCCAGGACGCGTTTATAAATCTTGTTCTACTGACGTTCCAGATCTTTACAGAGTGATCCTTCAATGCAGGCAATCAGAAAGAGGCTGAGTCCTTTGCTGTCCCAAGCATTAACTATGCACTTTGTTCTAACCTCTCGCTCTACTGCTTCTCAGCCTCCATAGGAATCCGGCCACCTGGACGGCTTGCCCAATCACACAAAACATTGCCACCGTCTCCAAATGTGTTACAGCGAGCAAGCCGGTCTTCTGCTGGATTCCTCGATACTGTGGCGTCTATGGCAACGAAATTTCTGAATCCTGGGCACGTCGAGCCATAAAGGACCTGAATGCTGTCCGCAGCGACCAACCTTCGCTACGTCAGCACAGTCTTTCAAACGACCTTCACCAGTTGAAGGAACTATTCCTACAAGAAAAGATCAAACTACTCAAGTGTTATGTAGCAGAACATTACCGCGCCATGTTTGCAATCAATAAGACTCCCACCTTCTTTCAAGGACGCCATGCTAGAGACGTTCACACCAGGCTGTATCGTCTCCGCCTTGGTTTCAGCTACACGAACACCTTTCTGTAGCGTATATAGGCACAAACCAGTACCGTGTTCCTCTAGTGGCAAGACAATCAACGAAACACTACAACACATTCTTTTCTCTTCTCCAGCCTACAGTCTGATCTTCTGTTCTTCTTCTTCTGGCCATTAGATGTCTAACAGTTAAATTGCAAGGTACTGGCGAATAATTATAAGTCATTTAGACTATGTAGTAATTTAACAATGATAAATGTACACAAAAGGACACTCGTAAGTTATATATCGTCTGACCATTTTTTTCACCAAAAATTTCTTGCACCACTGCCTTCCCCTTGGGAATATTCTGGGTACGTCACTGTGAGAGATTCAGGTAGTGACGCCCATATGTGTACTTTTAGGGGATTCTATGAAATATCATTACCTTCCTGCAAGGCTGTCAAACGTTTTAGTGAATGTACAAGATACTAAAATGCTACAAAAATAATTGATACTACTTGGCAATTAGTAATGAGCCAAGAAGTGCCTTCTTTTAAATTGTAACTGTAAAATTTTGAAAGTAAACGCATGGCAGAAACGGGCAAATTGAATTTTTAAACAACGGCTGGGGGATCTCAAGTCCCTTGCCCCCCCCCCATGGATCCAGATTCCTCGGGAAGCTGTAAATCCCAGTGTAGGATACCCTTTGCTGTCTTCGTGCCGTAAAACACAAATAAGTAGGAATTAATGATGCTGTCCTTGCCAGTTTTTCAATTTTGTAGAATTTTATGGCTTCAATTTCATGCGCTTCTTGAAAGGTATTATGATATATTCCCCTCCAAATTCCCCTCCCCCCCGCATTCTTTTCATTTATACGTTTGCACGAAAATATCGAATATATCTTAGTTTTAGGCTTAATACGTTTACTGCTGTTGGTGCACATGTGAGAATCAACGCAAGATCCCACTAAAGCCTTTCAAAGCTCTACACAGAACTTTAGGTAATTCTACCTAAATTTACTGGCCTCCTAACTTTCTGAGCAGAATGTTCAGAAATTTAGGAGACTTTGATTCTACTCCACGATAGATGTGATATCTCCGTCATAGGGATGTTTTTGCAGGTTAAAGAAAGGAGGGTAGTTCCATTTGAGTGTTCTCTAATGTTTTCTCTCTCTAGCCCCCACTATGAACTCACTATGTTTTTTTTTGTTTTTGTTTTTGTTTTTTTAGGTGTTACAGTGAAAGTGATAAGGGATTTTTAACTCTTAGTCATATTTGATGATATAAAGATGGATATTTAAAAGTATGGCAGGTTACAGTAGCCATGGAGCTGGTGTAAAGGTTTTTGTTACAAACACAATCTACACCATGACTTTCAAAGATAAAGGGATTTTATTTCAACTGAAATCAGTGAATACACACAATAGGCAAGTAACCCAGTTTATACAGCATATAGAATAGGCTCTTTTTCCCTCTCACAAGTTTCCTATCTTTACAAATTAGTTTCCAGATAATGAATTTAAATAATAAATTTTAAAAATCAATGACGAAATGCGTTAAATGTGTTAAGTAAACTAAACTCACTAGATATTTATAAATTCGATTGTATTTGACAAAGCAATTGAGCTCATCTGGGTGCATAGGTATCTTACTTTTTAAAGACTTCCTAACCTGAGCTACTTTTTATATCATATTCGACAATTTCTTTCCCAAGATTTAAGGGCAAATATTAATTCAATATCATTTTTGGTGCTACTATGTAACACGGTAACCTTGGCAATTTTTGGAGAATTCCAACATGACGAAAGAGTATAAATGTTGTTACGAGTCGTTCATTTTGAAAAATCCCGAAAGATACGTTTCCTAAATTAGTGGATGCTAAATTAGTGTATGCATACAATTAGTAGACATTCCTTTGCACACACCTCTTCTGGATTGTGTAATTCGAATAATTACCAAAAAAATTACCAGACCAGGAAACCACATATGGAGACGAATTACCAAAATCGCCAGGTTACCATGTTTTGTAGTAGAGCATTAATGTTTAATTGCAAATGAAAAGTTAAACAATGACATAACATTTTGTATTGAGTTTTTTAGGCCCTGCGGTGGCGCAGTGGTAACTCATTCGCCTAGCGAGCAGTTATCGAGGATGCGACTCTCAACTATACTAAAAACAAAACGCTTACCGAGTAACTGCTCACCGTAGACTTGGGGTTTGTTCCCTAGCCCTCATGAGGTTCGTATTCCTCGGAAAGCTGTAAGCCCCGGCGCATCATTACCCTTGCTGTCATTGTGCCTTAAATCTCAAACGTATTAAAAAATTTAAATGAACTATTAAAATATTCTTACTTGCGCAAAGAAAAACTTTGAATTCTTTAAATTAATTCTTAATAGAACGCACTTTTTAAACACTGATGAGAAGAATGTGATACGCGAGATATTGCTTGTTTTCTCCTCGAGATACCGTGCTTATTACTTTGAATTCAATTAAATAAAAATTCCTTAACTATGAATATATTAAGACTGGAAAAGTGACGAACACTACGCAAATATAACAATAATGGAAAAATAACAACGTTTTTTATCGTAGTTGTAAGTTTAAAAGATGGTTCGACGCACGTTTCGAGAGAACAAGGTTTCTCCTCGTCTGCACGCTAGTTCCAGACGAGGAGAGACCTTGTTCTCTCGAAACGTGCGTCGAACCATCTTTTAAAATTACAACTATGCTAAAAAACGTTGTTATTTTTCCATTATTGTTATGAATATATTTACTAAGGGAGAACTTGTAATTTATAAAAATAGAAAAAAAATGCGTTTTCACAATCACCATGATAAAAAAAAAAAGCTTGAATCCGAATTTTACGAAACGCTTGTTTTTACTGATGGTCTATATATAGTCCAGGGTTCCATTCTCTGGAGTAGGGGCTCTCAAATTTTAATTCTATAGAACCCTCTTAGCACCATACCCAGCCACAGAACCCTCTTTAAATATTTTTTGAGGAAACCCCAGGTGCTATTATTTATCACTACTTAGACATAAATATAAAAATGAATTGATAATTAAAATTAAATTTATTAATTAATAAATAAAAATTAATCTCAGTCGGGGACGATGCCTCTTTTTCTTCTATACCTAGAAAACCTCTAGTCTGAGCTAAAGCGTGGGCGTCAAAATTATGAAGTTTAATAAAATTCCTCACGAAAAAATTACAAAATTCGCCCCAGTGGCTTTATGTGTTGACCATTATTTGGCAATTGTGTTATACCTGCGAAGGGTAATAATATCTTACAACATATAAGAAGAAAAGGAGCTTCGTTCCTGTCCTCGATAGTCTAGCAGTTGAGGCGCTCGGGGCTCAACACAAAGACCCTAGTTCGAATCTAGGTCGGAAATGTCTCTTTTTCTCCTATACTTAAAAATTCTATTCGGATTAAAGCGTGGGTGTCAAAATTATTAAGTATAAAAATATATCAATTAATTAATAAAAATAAATTGTTGAAAAATAAAAATAAATAAAAAATGTAAAGTAGTAAAATAAATAAAAATAAATAAATAAATGTAAATTAGTAAAATAAAAATAAAAATAAATCGCCTGCTTAGACATAAATATAAAAATAAGTAATAAATCAGAAATAAAAATACTTAATACTATATTGTTTCAGAATATTGGTTACGTTTAGTTGATTAGATCTAAGGGATTATCGTGTGGAAGGAGGGCGAAATTTCAAAATTTGCAGATTTTTTGAAAGTTTTGACGATGTTTTGGAAATTGCTTGGAGTAAAATCTGGAGGGCCGTCGGGGAATCCAACGCCTTGGAAAACACACTGCTCTAGTGACTATAGTCCGAGACTTATTCCCCTAGACCAGGGGTCTCCAAACTACGGCCCGTGAGCACCACCAATCCGGCCCGCCATATTTTATTTTGATTACATTGTAAAATTTACAATGTAAGTAAATCATACAAAATAATAATCAGATGTTTTTATTTAACGACCAATTAAGAAACGCAATAATTGACATACATAATGAAATTGAACATTTTAAATGTAATTAATGACATGGGATTTATCCTAAAAACTTAAAATAAGTGACACACATTCACGTAATGACATTAAACGTTATAATTATGATTAATGAGATTTATATAGCTGTAACATTCCACTGGCAATTGTTTGCAGTTGTGAATCAGGTTTACTAGTGGAAATTATCAGCAGCGACTTCAAATACGCATCAGTTAATTTAGATCTGTAAATATTTTTTACATATTTCATTTTGGAGAATGTTTTTTTCACAGAGATAGGTAGGATCGAAAGCGGAAAAGAAAAGCCACGAGCAAATTTATGCAACTAATCAAACCGTGTGAGTGGAAGACTGTTATAAAATTCCATTAATGATGACTTTAAATATGTTTCTTTAAAAATATCGTTACACTGCAAATCAATCATTTCCATTTAAAGTTCAGTGGCAAGGGTTTCTATATCGGCATTAAAAGGATTTAGAAAAATCTTGATATCGTTTGCAATGACATCAAAACCTGAAAAACAAGACTCAAAATTTATTTTTAAAGCACCCAAAGCTTCAATTGCGAAATCTACCGGAAATGGTGTCTCAGTTTGCTGACTGAATGTTTGGCATGTATTAAAATGCGTAAAACATTTTTGTTCAATTGAGATTGAAACAAAACAATTTTTTTGTCGAAAGGACTTAATATGAGTGTATAAATCAACCAACTGGTTTTCTCCTTGTAATTTTAAATTAAGGTCATTCACGTGTTTCGTTAAATCTGTATAAAATGATACAGATGATGTAACCACCCAGTGTTGTGATACTTTGAATTCGTCTGGCGATATGACTGGCTGTGGTGCCATTGCAAGGGCAAATGCTTGAATATCAGCCCTGCGAACAACCAAATACTTTGCTCTTCTGTCAGCAATCCATTCACAGATGATATGTTCCAATTCAGGAAATAATGGTTGCCGATCTGATCTACACTTACGCTTCTTGGGATTTCCCTCGTCGACCTGTTGACTGAGATTATTATACTCTGATCGCCATTTTTGGACCATTCGTAGATCCATCTTCTTCTCTGTTCAGAAAGCTGTAAGATTTTTATCCCTGGGGTCTTCCACAATTCCATTCTTGTACTCAACTGGATAGCTCTTTCTTTTTGCACTCATTTTATCTGAACATCAAAATTTATTATCCTTTAAATTTATTATTAAATCAAGTGCTAAACGTCCGGTGCTAACGCGAGGTATTGAATACTGAAAATTCTAATTTGTCGCCACCACGTCCGTTTGTTTCAAATGTGCATGTATATTGCGTTTGCACTTGGTCATTCGGCAATGACGCGCCAGTCTGGCTGACGACCTTAACTGGAGCTTAGTTTAGGGGTAGGGCTTATATTAGGAGTACACTGAAAAATCATGCTAGGGCTTATTTTTTGATTAGGTCTTATTTTCGGGGAAATACGGTATCTGTCTTTCGTTTCTTTTCCATATTTATGCAAATCCATACAAAAGACACGTAACTTCAAATCAAAATAATGCCAATTAATAATTAAAATTAAGAGTTAATCAATTAATTACATTAAAACATCAATACTTAAAATTAATACTTAAAATTAAGAGCTGGGGTTATGGATTTTTTAGAATACACTGGTTTTATCTTTAAGATACTTTTAATTAAACACTCACAATTAAACACACTGTATTTTCACTGAGAAACTATAGTCACAAAACACGCTAGTCGCACTATATTTCGCTTTTCAGATCGCACTTGTCAGTGTGAATTCAAACTTTGGAACTGTCCAACTCTCGGTTGTTTCCCGTATTTGTACCACGCGTCCTCTGTGCGAACAATACGTAACGCACAGCACGCTCATCGGCTATCTCCACAGCAATGAAATGTCCTTGACACTTCACCCGTAAGTACCAACCGAAATTGGAAATGGAGCGGAGTCCACCCCCGCGCCTTGCGCCATGGATATCTCACTCGCCTCCCCAAAACAAAAATTTACTCGTAAGTCAAAAATACAGTATGTAGGAATAATGAGCTAGAAAAGGTCTTGGCCCTTTGGACTTAGTGAAGGAGTCAGTGTGGCCCTTAGGCTAAAAAGTTTGGAGACCCCTGCCCTGGACTATAATAGGTTTGGATTCTTAGGAAAACTATAGATCCCAGCATAGCATGACCCTTGCTGTCCTTGAGTCATAAAACCCAACAGTAAACAAATCGGGGTTACCCAACCTGGGACGTAATCAATGGTGTCTTAGTGGATGGGCCAACACGCTCAAATGGATGAGCCGCGGCACAAACAGGAACATGAAATTGACAAAATCTGTTCATTATGTAAGACAGCGGTTCTTCAACTGTGGTCCGCGGACCCCTGGAGGTCCGCGAGATCCTCCTAGTGCTACGCAAAGGTTGTTAAATTACTAAGAAAAGAGCATTTGCTCTTTAATGCTAAGAATAAATTATGAGGGGACGAAAAATTCCTTCCTTAAATGGTGAAAATTAGTGATGAAACACTAGAAATAAATATGTATGATGCAAATTCCGGGCTTTAAACTTTGAGTTAATTCTTGGGGGTCCGCGAGGGTGAGTGATCTCTGAAGGGGGTCCGCTGTCTAGAAAAGTTAAAGAACCGCTGATTTAAGATATTATTACCCTTCTCAGAGCTAGTGCAATTCCCAAATAATAGTCGAAGTGCAAAGCCATCGGGGCGAGTTGTTTATGAGTTTTTCGTGTGGGATTTCTATTACTAATAAATTTGACACATACACACGTTTAATGCTCATATTAGATTTTTTTTTTTTTTTTGTATAGAGGAAAGGAGACGCCGTCCCCATCCTGAAGTCGAACCAGGGTCCTTCATTGAGCCCGGAGTGTCTTAACAGCTAGACGAAGGAGAACAAGAATAAGCGGCAACCTTGGCGCCGTTTAAAACGTTGGTATCATTGCCAGTTTTCGCCGCTTGACGCCAAGTGTCTAAATCGATCCGGGAATAGAAACACGCGTCCAGTTATCAAAGGAGATGGCACCCCAAACCATAACGCCCTGTTGTGGGCATGTGTGGCGTGCGATAGTAAGGGCAGGATCCCCACGCTGCCCTGGACGTCTCCAGACACGTCTGCGGTTGTCGTCAGGACACAGTTGGAAACGGGACTCGTCACTAAAGACTATACGTCCCCAGTCAGCGCAGTTCCAAGTTGATCGAGCCCGGCACCACTGTAATCGGACTTGACGGTGTAAAGGCGTGAGAGGTAAGCGGCGTAACGGTCGGCGCGAGCGTAAATTCCGCTCTCTCAGTCGTCTGCAGAGGGTCATGTTGGACACATGTGTGCGGGACACACATTGGATAGTTGATAACGACGAATCCGGTGCTGTGACATCTGCTCTGACAATCGCTCTGTCTTCCCGTTCTGTTGTGGCCCTAGGTCGACCGCTGCCGTCCCGACGCTGACATCTGCCGTTGTTGACCCACTCTTGCCAGCACCGTCCAATCGCCGCATCGCTTCGACCCACATGTCCAGCGATTCTTCGATTCGTCCAACCAGCCTCTTTCAATCCGATAGCACGACCTCTTTCAAACTCTGACATATGCTCGTAATGAGCACGAATCTTTCGGCGAGGCATTGTTACAGTCGACGTAAGATATCCGCAGTCAAAATGCAACAGAAATTTTGAGAATCGCTAATTACATAGGTACACCTGCTGAAAGCGCAGTTCCGATGCGCTGGAATTCCTTCTATTCATTCATTGGACACCAAATTTTAATCATTTGCATGTTCGGTCAAAATGTCTTTACATACGAAATTTCATTACAATCGGACAACTCCTTCTTGGTGCGTCGATTTTTTTTTTCTTCTTTTTTTTTTATACAGTGTATTATTACCCATCTTAGGGATAACACAATTGCCAAATATTGGTCACGACACAAAGCCACCGGGGCGAGATTTTTGTGAGTTTTCGTGAGAGAATTTATTACACAATAATTTTCAGCACCCACGTATAAATAGCTCAAACTAGAGCTTTTTTGTTTTAGGGGAAAAAGAGACGTCGTCCTATCCTGGATTCGAACCAGGGTCCCTTTTTTGAGCTCCTTGTGTCTTGACCGTTGGACGAACGAGGACAGGAAACAACGCTCTCTTTCTCCGTATATAAGGATGTAAGATATTATTACCCTTCGCAGGGATAACACAATTGCCAAATAATGGTCAACACACAAAGCCTCCGGGGCGAGATTTTTGTGAGTTTTTCATGGGGGACTTTTTTTATTACTAATAAATTTGGCACACACGTTTAAAGCTCATACTTTTTCTGTTTATTATTACAGGCTAATATCGATTTAACGATTGCTTTTATTGGTCCAGATTGAGTTATATTCAGTGTTATATTTTCCTCCATTTAATGATAACTTTTCATCATTAGCCAGTAGCTGTAAGTAGAATTTCAGTCAGCAAATCAATTTCAATTGAGTTCACTTAACTGAAGTGAATTCCAGTTTACAGTTTGTAAAGAAATATGCATTTACTGTGTTTTAACGTAAACGATAATCGTTTCGATGCATTTGAAAAAATCGAAAAGGCAATGTTAAATGCCAACTCCCAAGAAAAACTAAAGCAAATGTCAATCAAAGATTTGTTTTCTGGGTAATTATTACGTATGTACTTGTGTCTTATGTTTATTAAAATTAACATGTATTCTTCAGAATGCTGGTAAGCATTTTTATTGTTCTCCTTTTCGATAATTTCTTATTTCAGTTCCCGAACTATAGTCGAGAGTCGCATCCTCGATAACTGCTTGCTAGGCGAATGAGGTACCACTGCGCCACCGCAGGGCCTAAAAAACGCAATACAAAATGTTATGTCATTGTTTAACTTTTCATTTGCAATTAAACATTAATGCTCTACTACAAAACATGGTAACCTGGCGATTTTGGTAATTCGTCTCCATATGTGGTTTCCTGGTCTGGTAATTTTTCTGGTAATTATTCGAATTACACAATCCAGAAGAGGTGTGTGCAAAGGAATGTCCACTAATTGTATGCATACACTAATTTAGCATCCACTAATTTAGCAAACGTATCTTTCAGGATTTTTCAAAATGAACGACTCGTAACAACATTCATACTCTTTCGTCATGTTGGAATTCTCCAAAAATTGCCAAGGTTACCGTGTTACATAGTAGCACCAAAAATGATATTGAATTAATGTTTGCCCTTAAATCTTGGGAAAGAAATTGTCGAATATGATATAAAAAGTAGCTCAGGTTAGGAAGTCTTTAAAAAGTAAGATACCTATGCACCCAGATGAGCTCAATTGCTTTGTCAAATACAATCGAATTTATAAATATCTAGTGAGTTTAGTTTACTTAACACATTTAACGCATTTCGTCATTGATTTTTAAAATTTATTATTTAAATTCATTATCTGGAAACTAATTTGTAAAGATAGGAAACTTGTGAGAGGGAAAAAGAGCCTATTCTATATGCTGTATAAACTGGGTTACTTGCCTATTGTGTGTATTCACTGATTTCAGTTGAAATAAAATCCCTTTATCTTTGAAAGTCATGGTGTAGATTGTGTTTGTAACAAAAACCTTTACACCAGCTCCATGGCTACTGTAACCTGCCATACTTTTAAATATCCATCTTTAT
>QLNU02015270.1:30295356-30318904 GCA_006491805.2 Dysdera silvatica
GCGACGTATTGAATACTGGAGATTCTAATTTGTCGCCACCACGTCCGTTTGTTTCAAATGTGCATGTATATTGCGTTTGCACTTGGTCATTCGGCAATGACGCGCCAGTCTGGCTGACGACCTTAACTGGAGCTTAGTTTAGGGGTAGGGCTTATATTAGGAGTACACTGAAAAATCATGCTAGGGCTTATTTTTTGATTAGGTCTTATTTTCGGGGAAATACGGTATCTGTCTTTCGTTTCTTTTCCATATTTATGCAAATCCATACAAAAGACACGTAACTTCAAATCAAAATAATGCCAATTAATAATTAAAATTAAGAGTTAATCAATTAATTACATTAAAACATCAATACTTAAAATTAATACTTAAAATTAAGAGCTGGGGTTATGGATTTTTTAGAATACACTGGTTTTATCTTTAAGATACTTTTAATTAAACACTCACAATTAAACACACTGTATTTTCACTGAGAAACTATAGTCACAAAACACGCTAGTCGCACTATATTTCGCTTTTCAGATCGCACTTGTCAGTGTGAATTCAAACTTTGGAACTGTCCAACTCTCGGTTGTTTCCCGTATTTGTACCACGCGTCCTCTGTGCGAACAATACGTAACGCACAGCACGCTCATCGGCTATCTCCACAGCAATGAAATGTCCTTGACACTTCACCCGTAAGTACCAACCGAAATTGGAAATGGAGCGGAGTCCACCCCCGCGCCTTGCGCCATGGATATCTCACTCGCCTCCCCAAAACAAAAATTTACTCGTAAGTCAAAAATACAGTATGTAGGAATAATGAGCTAGAAAAGGTCTTGGCCCTTTGGACTTAGTGAAGGAGTCAGTGTGGCCCTTAGGCTAAAAAGTTTGGAGACCCCTGCCCTGGACTATAATAGGTTTGGATTCTTAGGAAAACTATAGATCCCAGCATAGCATGACCCTTGCTGTCCTTGAGTCATAAAACCCAACAGTAAACAAATCGGGGTTACCCAACCTGGGACGTAATCAATGGTGTCTTAGTGGATGGGCCAACACGCTCAAATGGATGAGCCGCGGCACAAACAGGAACATGAAATTGACAAAATCTGTTCATTATGTAAGACAGCGGTTCTTCAACTGTGGTCCGCGGACCCCTGGAGGTCCGCGAGATCCTCCTAGTGCTACACAAAGGTTGGAAAAATTACTAAGAAAAGAACATTTTCTCTTTAATGCTAAAGAATAAGTGGGGATGAAATTCCTTCTTAAATAGTGAAAATTAGCGGTCGCAAACTTTTAAATACGTCTCTATATGATGCAAATTCCGGGCTTTAAACTTTGAATTAATTCTTGGGGATCCGCGAGGGTGAGTGATCTCTGAAAGGTGTCCGCTGTCTAGAAAAGTTAAAGAACTGCTGATGTAAGATATTATTACCCTTCTCAGAGCTAGTACAATTCCCAAATAATAGTCGAAGTGCAAAGCCATCGGGGCGAGTTGTTTATGAGTTTTCGTGTGGGATTTCTATTACTAATAAATTTAACACACACACACACGTTTAAAGCTCATACTAGATTTTTTTTTTCTTGGTATAGGAGAAAAAGAGACGCCGTCCGCCGTCCCCATCCTGAAATCGAACCAGGGTCCTTCATTGAGCCCGGAGTGTCTTAACAGCTAGACGAAGGAGAACAGGAATAAGCGGCAACCTTGGTGCCGTTTAAAACGTTGGTATCATTGCCAGTTTTCGCCGCTCGACGCCAAGTGTCTAAATCGATCCGGGAATAGAAACACGCGTCCGGTTATCAAAGGAGATGGCACCCCAGACCCTAACGCCTTGTTGTGAGCATGTGTGGCGTGCGATAGTAAGGGCAGGATCCCCACGCTGCCCTGGACGTCCCCAGACACGTCTGCGGTTGTCGTCAGGTCACAGTTGGAAGCGGGACACATCTGTACGGGCTATAGGTTGGATAGTTGATAATGACAAATCCGGTGCTGTGACAGCTGCTCTGACAATTGCTCTGTCTTCCCGTTCTGTTGTGGCCCTAGGTCGACCGCTGCCGTCCCGAAGCTGACATCTGCCGTTGTTGACCCACTCTTGCCAGCACCGTCCAATCGCCTCATCTCTTCGACCCACATGTCCAGCGATTCTTCGATTCATCCAACCAGCCTCTTTCAATCCGGTAGCATGACCTCTTTCAAACTCTGACATATGCTCGTAATGAGCACGAATCTTTCGGCGAGGCATTGTTACAGTCGACGTAAGATATCCGCAGTCAAAATGCAACAGAAATTTTGACCACATATTGAGAATCGCTCCTTATATACACCTGCTGAATGCGCAGTTCCGATGCACTGGAGTTCCCGCTATTCATTCATTGGACACCAAATTTTAATCATTTGCATGTTCGGTTAAAATGTCTTTGCGAAATTTCATTACAATCGGACAACTCCTTCTTGGTGCGTCGATTTTTTTTTTCTTCTTTTTTTTTTATACAGTGTATTATTACCCTTCACAGGGATCACACAATTGCCAAATAATGGCCAACACACAAAGCCACCGAGGCGAGTTTTTTTGTGAGTTTTAGTGGTGGAATTTATTATACAATAATTTGTAGCAATCACGTATAAATATCTCAAACTAGAGATTTTTTCGTTTTAGGAGAAATAGAGACCGTCCCTATCCTGGATTCGAACAAGGGTCCCTTTTTTGAGCTCCTTGTGTCTTGACCGTTGGACGAACGAGGACAGGAAACAACGCTCTCTTTCTCCGTATATAAGGATGTAAGATATTATTACCCTTCTCAGGGATAACACAATTGCCAAATAATGGTCAACACACAAAGCCACCGGGGCGAGTTTTTTTGTGAGCTTTTCATGGGGAATTTTATTACTAATAAATTTGGCACACACGTTTAAAGCTCATACTTTTTCTGTTTATTATTACAGGCTAATATCGATTTAACGATTGCTTTTATTGGTCCAGATTGAGTTATATTCAGTGTTATATTTTCCTCCATTTAATGATAACTTTTCGTCATTAGTCTGTAGCTGCAAGTAGAATTTCAGTCAGCAAATCAATTTCAATTGAGTTCACTTAACTGAAGTGAATTCCAGTTTACAGTTTGTAAAGAAATATGCATTTACTGTGTTTTAACGTAAACGATAATCGTTTCGATGCATTTGAAAAAATCGAAAAGGCAATGTTAATTCAATGCCAACTCACAAGAAAAGCTAAAGCAAATGATTTGTTTTCTGGGTAATTATTACGTATGTACTTGTGTCTTATGTTCATTAAAATTAACACGTATTCTTCAGAATACTGGTAAGCATTTTTATGATTTCCCTTTTCGTTAATTTCTCATTTAAGTTCCCGAACTATAGTCGAGAGTCGCATCCTCGATAACTGCTTGCTAGGCGAATGAGGTACCACTGCGCCACCGCAGGGCCTAAAAAACGCAATACAAAATGTTATGTCATTGTTTAACTTTTCATTTGCAATTAAACATTAATGCTCTACTACAAAACATGGTAACCTGGCGATTTTGGTAATTCGTCTCCATATGTGGTTTCCTGGTCTGGTAATTTTTCTGGTAATTATTCGAATTACACAATCCAGAAGAGGTGTGTGCAAAGGAATGTCCACTAATTGTATGCATACACTAATTTAGCATCCACTAATTTAGCAAACGTATCTTTCAGGATTTTTCAAAATGAACGACTCGTAACAACATTCATACTCTTTCGTCATGTTGGAATTCTCCAAAAATTGCCAAGGTTACCGTGTTACATAGTAGCACCAAAAATGATATTGAATTAATGTTTGCCCTTAAATCTTGGGAAAGAAATTGTCGAATATGATATAAAAAGTAGCTCAGGTTAGGAAGTCTTTAAAAAGTAAGATACCTATGCACCCAGATGAGCTCAATTGCTTTGTCAAATACAATCGAATTTATAAATATCTAGTGAGTTTAGTTTACTTAACACATTTAACGCATGTCGTCATTCCGCACTCTTGATTTTTTGCTCCAACGAGAGGGCCCAAAATGTAATATGTGTGTGAGAGAGAGAGAAACATTTATAGAACAAATATACTGAAAAAGCTTTTTAAATGATGAGAACACAAGACTGTTCAGTATAAAATATAACACCATTGTAAAGCTGCGCATGATGCTGCATGACTCCAACAAATATGTGAATATTAAAAACACTTTAAGTTGAAACATGGAGAACAATGAAAAACATTGAAAAATACACAAAATAATTTTACTTACATGCTGGGCGTCGTGATGACGTGTCGTCCAGTGGACGACGATATATGATAATCCAAAGCAGGTTCCTGCACGTTCTTAAAAAATCAACGGATTATATTAGTAAAGCAAAGCAAATAGGATACAAAAATGAAAAGCCAAATCAGCCAAACGAAGAACTGAGTAAGAACTAACGGAATGAAGTGTTTGAAACACCCTACAGGCTCTTTTTCAAGGGGAATCTCCCATAGGATATTTCCATATATGGCATGTTTCTGAAGGAAGTATGCTAGTCCACAGATACCTCCTGATCCCCCGATATGCCATGGTATAAATTATTCGATATAAATATAATAAACGGAATAGAAATTGGATTGAAGAGATATAAATATACACTGACACACGACAACAGGTAAAAGAAAACCTTCGCTCATCACATACTACTCAAACTACTTTATCTCAAGTTTTTCAACTACTGCATGTTGTTTATCGCGCCCTCCAGTAACTGATTCAGATACTATATTCCAAATTATTGTAACGTCGATTATACTCGAATACCCCTCTCAATATGTAGGAAAAAAGGATAGAAAAGTACGACCTTATTGAATCCAACAATATTCCTTCTGCTTTGGAGGCCTTCACAGACAGCATTACAAAATCTTCTTTAAAGGCGTTTGGGCCCTCCCCGATAGCCACGAGCCCCCCCTATGAGTTTTTAATTGCCACGCTACTGTATGTGGCTCAAAATTTAGAAATTATTCTTCGTAATCTTCGAATATACTAGTATTTTTGTAAGGATTACGAGCACAAAGCAAACATTTTCTAAGGACGTGGAGCAGTGTCAGATTTGCGTATAGACCAAGTAGGCCCCTGCTAATTTGGGGGCCCTACTGTTACCTTGGTGAGTTTGATAGTTTTTAAATATGTAAGATGTATTTTAATCTTACTTGTTTACAAAGATTAGAGTTTCATAATTGATAAACCATAATTTTATATACACAATGAACTTCAAATAAAAACTCATGATTTATTGATTGAATATCGTGTAGGCCACATTCTTTAGGGGCCATCCTCCCCTTTAAATCTTATGGCCCACATTATCTTTAATCCGACACCAGATTTTCCCTTTCTGTTTTTTGCTGCTTTTCATAAAACCAGTATACATTTATTAAGCGGAAAATTAAAACATGCAAACAAAATGGCGTTCCCAAATTTAGAATCGAATTCTGAACTTTATGAAGTAACGAATAAACATTTTTATCGACCATTCCTCTTAAACGTTTTATCTCCTTTTTGTCTGTCGTTTCATTTCACAGAGCCAAACTACATTTAAAAGACAAAGTGATAAAAAGAAAAAAACGATGTTCCCAAGAAAGATAATCGAACTTATGAAATAAGAGAAAGCCAGTATTATCGACCATGGCTATCAACCATGCCTGCTCAAACGTTTTATCTCTTTATCTCAGTGTGTCACTTTATTTCACAAAACCAGACTACATTTACTACGCGGAAAATAAGTAATAAAACAAAAACGGCGTTCCCATGTTGAGGATCGTACTTGTTACCACTCTGTAGTAAGCAAGGGCCAATTTTGACGGCGCTGACTCTTAAAATCTCTGCTCTTAAACATCTTTCCCCTTTCTTTCGATGTGTCGCTTCATTTCACAGAACCAGATTGCATGTGTTAGACGGAAAATCTAAAAAAAAAAAAAATGCGTTCACGTATCGGGGATCGTATTTCTTACCCTGTGTAATAAGCACAAGCCAGTTTCATCGGCAATTACTCTTAAAATGTTCGCTTTTAAACATTTTTTTTCCTTACTGTCGATGTGTCGCTTCGTTGCACAGAACCAGACTGCATTTATTGGGCAGAAATTAAAATTTAAAAAAAAAAAAATGCCTCATGTCAGGGACCAAACTTATTACTCTGTGTAGCAAGAAAATGCCAGTTGTCACTGATGTCGTCTCTTAAAATGCCTGCTATTAACATCATTATGTACAAAGGTAAATTTATCTTACTCCTTAATGTTAAAGAAGTGGGTATTTTTTCTTCCCATATCTGCTGCTAAACGTTTTTTTCCTTTCATTCGATCTGTAACTTCATTTCACAGACTCAGACTATATTTATTAGGCAGGAAAATTAAAAACAAAAAAAAATGCGGCGTTCCCATGTCGGGAATCATGCTTGTTACCCTCTGTAGAGAGCAAGAGCCAGTTTTATCGAAGATTACTCTTAAAATGCCTCCTCTCGAACGTTTTTTCGCTTTCCTTTGATGTGTCGCTTCATTTTACAGAAACAGACTGCATCTATTAGAGGGGAAATAAAAAATAAAAAAAAAACGACGTTCACAAATCGGAAATCGAACGCAGGATCTTATAAAGTAAGGAAAGGTGAGTGTTATCAAAGACATCTTTTAAAATGCCTGCTCCTAAACACTTTTTCTTCCGATTCCTTGCTTCATTTGAAAAACCGGTATATATATATATATATAGTGAGTAAAAAACATCGAACTCGGGACTTTATGAAGTGAGGAAAAGCTAGTGTTTTCAACGTACTCTTAACATGCCTACTTTTAAACTTTTTTTGCCAAGTGTTAGATTTACGTGTGGTGAAATGCGAAAAAATATAAAAGTTGCAGCTCTGTAACCACTCCATTATAAGCTTATACCCCACCCCCCACCACTTCTTATAAATTTTGTGTACACGCCTGTGGCTGGAAAGTGGTCACAACAATGACTCGGTATTTCCAGAAGAGGATTGAACAAAGCCCAAACTGAAATAGGTAGGGAAGAACAGTATTTGTGTTAGAAAGCAGTACAAGATCCCTATAAAAGGTCATACTATCTTATAAAACTTTATATACGAAGAAAAACGAACATCGTTTTCAGTAGTGTAGTCCGTTAAAGCATAGACGTCCTAGAAATTATCGTTGACTGTAATGGTAACAATGTTGGGTTGAGGCATTGTGATTCATACTGACCTTCCTCGATTGGACGTCAGTCGTGGCCGTTGTCATCGGCCACATTTTGGGCCGAGAGAGTCTCTCTTTTTATTCTCTGTAAAACACAACCCTGACTTAAGAGTATACACATGGGTACAGAAAAATATTGTCCGAAAGACTTCAAGAAGAAGAAATCCTTAAATGTTGCTCATGTGCGGATAAGAGCGAAGTAAAATTTTTTATTCTTTTGAAGATACAGAAGCAGAACAGAAGTGGACGTGGAAGATGTTACTTCGGATACACTTCGGATACAGCGCTGTTTACAAACGATGAAAATTAGTCCGCAAAGATGTTATACGGCAATTACAGTTGGAACTAGGAAGACAACAGATACGTTAGATATGAGGAACCTGCCGGTGAAAAATATTTGCGATAGATTGAAAGCTTCCCACGATGCCATAGGCCTTATGAAGAAAAACTACTTCAAAATTTACCACAGCCAAAATGTAACATTCTTCACGGAATAATCAAAAATAGCGAAAACCTCTATTTAACGGTCACCTTGGAACAGCAGATAAATGTTAAATTTCCGAAGTTCCCGCTTTTCAGCGGTTTTTACTGTAATTATTCTTCAATGCCCTGAAAGGTAAAAATAATTTTTGTCAAATCTTAGCTTCTCCTACCTGACTACATTGCAATATCCCATGGAGGTAGGAAACCATGGCGACAGCACCACCGGGATGTGAGGCTGGGTCTCCATCGAGTTTAGTTAATAAAACGAAGCCTATGGCCTTTTCGTCGTTCCCCATTTTTGACAGCAGCTTACAAATTCAAAACGCATGAGATGTCTCAAATGACTATTATGGGGGGAGGGGGGATGCTCAAGTAGCTTTAAAAATTATGTAATACGTCCTTGGAAAAAATGTGTTTAATATCCAATGGGAGGTATTGAGCCCTCCCTTTCCAACTGATTTCTGAACATTGTGACAAAGAACATAGAGATATCTATATTCTTTGATTGTGACCCAATCAACTGTAATTTTCCCTATTCACTGGGTATTACTTACTTTACATGTAATTTTTTTCTGTTTACGGTATAGTGAAAAGCATTCCATCATTTTGTAACATTGATTTTGGAGAAAAACGTTAAAATATGAAAATGTTAATCATTTGTAAAAAATAATTTCGACATTAGAAATTTGTTTTACGAGTCTAATTATTTTTATTCACTATTAGATTATCCTAATATAGAAATATAATAAAGTTTATGTAGTAGAATTCATACAAAAAAAATGTATTTTTTAAAATTTACACTATGGAATTTCTTTAATGAATAGAGCGGGCTAACATAGCGAAACATGCCTCATTTTGAACGAGGAGTTAGGTTTCGCAACTGACCCTGAACGATTATCCAATTACAGCGTTGCAACCTATGATGTCGTAAAGGGGGCGGGACCCTCTTTTCCCCCTTCAAACCAAGACGATGGAAAAAATATTTAGAAAAACGCCTAATAGATAACGCGTTTTTGTTTTTTTTAAGTTATGGATGCTTAATAGAAATTTTTATTTCGGATGTTTACAATTTGAAGACATATTAATTTGAAATAAAAGAGAGAAAAAAGAAAAACTCTCATCCAAACATTGGGATAAATTGCAATTGAAAGGCCAGGGTTAAAAAAAAACGCTATGCCGGAGAGAAGGAAATAAATTTGCTTTCATGCCTTTTTCGCATTCAGCAGTGAAATAATACATTTGTGTTTTAAATTTAATATTTATGATTCGAAATTTTCTTATTTAATAACTGTATAAGACCGTAATAAACAAACTTATTTTATTATGAATTATATTATTGTTATTTTTGAATCCTAGGCATTTAATAAATTGTATTTCATCCATCCTGGTACAAATGAACTTTTAAAAAACAAAATAGACAGCTTTTTTTAAGACGTCACAGGCTACAACGCTGTGATTGGATAATCGTTCCGGGTCAGTTGCGAAACCTAACGCCTCGTCATTTTGAAGGAATTGTTGGAAACTGTGGCGCCCTGTCTCTCTCTCTCTCTTTTTATGCTATCTTCCCTCCATGGCAACGTCCCTTTAAATCGAAGTAAACAACTACGAAACTCACTTATGGATTTGTGATGTTTTCGTAGGAAAAGATCTCGATTATTTGAGATTTTAAACCGTAGTGTGTATGTGTAGGATTATTATTAATTCAAAATAAACTTATTTATAAATTAATTGATACTCATCAGTTACCAAAATTAAATACTTTTGATTTCACTTCATCGTCAATTGTTTATGCCGGACTTTGATTGTAGGTGTTGTGAAACCTTTTTTTTTTTTTTAAATATTGCAGAAATTTATAAGATGCTTATTATTGTGCTAATGTATTTTATTTTTCCGGCGCTAATGCAGAAACAAAGTTGAAATTATAAAAACAATAATGTTAGTAAACTAACAAGGAAATATTATGTTTATTATCGGTCCAGGACCCATTTGTGAATTTTGCTGTTGGCTATAAAAAGAACTTTGTATCTACATTATATAATATGTAGTAAAACTTCATTAATGAATACTCACGAATAGTAGACACTTTTCTAATTTCCATTCCCAGTGCTTATGCCAGTGCATTGGTACCTCCAAATATCATACAAACTAAAGTCCCCAGGTGTTCACTGTTCAGAAAGTTTTATTGACTACATATATAATTTTCTTGTTAATTAATTTTACTTTTGCATATCTGTAAACTCTCCGTGTTTCTCTGACCAGGCATCGAAGGCAAGTGAAATATATATTTTTCATTGAAGCGGGTTTTTGGTGGAACTGAGTATGAGTAAAATAACGAATTGGCACAAAACTTACAAACAACATTGCGAAATTTTTATAAAATCTTTTAACGCAGTACAAAAGGTTTGGTTCCTAATACTACCATATTTATATCGTTAATAAAATGTATTTTAGTTTTCATGATAAGGGAGAGTTCAAGTATTACGTGAACACCTTTGTGGGAGTGTTGAAAAGACCAAAATATTGCTTACATAATATTTGAATTCCCCCTAAACTATTGGTAATTAAATAGCATTTTGTATTTACAAAACATGCTGCTGGTTTAATTTTACTAAATTGCAAGGCTACTTTCCTTAAATAGGCTATAAAGTTCATAAGGATCATTTAGGTGATGTATCAGGCAATGTCATGAGGTGGTAGGGGGAGACTTGGAAGGTTCCAGCTGCTGCCATTGGATATAAAGGCATATTTTTCTCTTTAACATTGAATAACATGACTTTAAAACTATAAAGTCCCCACACACACACACAATTTTGTATTTGTATAGGCTTACCTTCGAGTCATGTTTGTACTAAATTGTTTGCTACCTTTTCTACTAATCTATAATTTGGGGTTTGATTTCTGAAGTGACCGAGTTTCAGGTTCTGTAGAAAACTGCAAGTTTTGGTTGTTAAAACTATTAAATTTAGTTTCAACTGTCAGTGTAATAGTTTAATACCAATGTGGGGTGTCCCTGATTTTTCTTTTCTTCTTCTTCTAATCTTCAAACCAAATTTCAATAACCAAAGAGTCAATTTTGATACCCCACTAAGGCAAGTTTTTATGTAGCAACCGAATTTCATTTTTGGATATTCAGTTGCATTAATTGGTTCTTTTCAAACATTCATTAGTGATAACGTTAAAATTATTTCATTGAGTTTTGAAGCTAGATACATCTTCGTAATTAAATTGCTTCGGTCTGCTCTACCGATTAATTTTCAGCATAGGTGATACGTTGAATTTAAAAATTCGCTGTGCACAGAAAAGCAAAGGAAAGAATTCTTTGATTTTTATGCTTTTTTTTTATCTTCTGAATTTTTGTGTAATTATTTATCTTATAACTTCATTTCCTTGTTGATGTAATGAAAATGCGTGCATTCTCCATTTGTAAGACTTAATGCTAATTGGTGCAGTTTCAGAAAACTTGCTAAAATTTGCAGAAATGTAACAATGAGAGTGTGCCCTATTCTGGTGTGTTACTTGGTATGCTTTTAGTCTAGATAAAACTCTGACCTTTATAAAGATATAGTTCACACTTCTAATTAAACTGATTGTCTTACCTATAGTAATACCTTTTAGTGATCTTGAGGTGTAAAAGTTCGGAAATTAAGTCTTCTCCAAAGCTACAACTTAAAAATTTCATTTCGATAAAATGAAAGGATTTTATTTATTTACAGGATTAGTTGGCATTGACTGCAAAATGTGTGAAGAGGAAGAGAAGGATTTTGATACCCTTGCGGAAGAGCGAGATTATTACAAAGAACTAGCCGCCACATTTGAAAAAAAGTAATATACTGATTTTGCTTCGTTACGTTTTCTGGCATGAGTGATATAATACAATACAAATGAATTTTATTTTCATACATATGTGTATAGATTACATATACATACATGCATGATGGATTACATGCTAAAACTGCATGTTATTTACACATGCAATCTAGAAACTGTGGCATTTTATGTTTGGTTAGATAAAAAAAAAAAATATATATAACATTTTTTATTTCGTTTGGTATGCTATTCCAAATATTTAATCCGTAATAATTTATATTATCTTTTCCATAATTAGTTCGAATATATTTTGTTTTAATTTCTTTTTTATGACAAGTATTATATTTATGATCTTTTATTACGTCTGTATTTTCCTTCATTTATTCTTTTGTATGTATATTGAGATTTTTGATTTGTGTATATCCTATGTTTAGTAGTTGATATTCTTGTCTAAAGTGAACAGTTGATTAATATGGTGGTTTTGCTTATTGTGTCATTTAATAAATTATTTGATTTTATTAATATTAAGCCAAACAGTAGTTATTGCCGTTTTTGAAGTTCCATAACAAATTACGTATCCCATTTCTGTAATTATTTTGCATTTCTCGTGTATAATAATATTAACATGAGCACTCTGCCATGGCACAGTGGCAACACATTTGCTTAATGTAATATTGACTTCCAACCGTGTCAAAAATACCAAACTCATCACTGTGGTTCAGAGATTAGTTCCTTATGGCTTAAGAAGATTGAATTCCTTAAGAAAATATAGTAAGTCCACGGACGCCATTAGTGGAGAGAAAGGGGGACTTATGTCCCCACCCCCCAATGTTGGTATCAAGGTTCCTTGTCTCCTTCCTCTGGTGCTATCCTTGTGGCATAGTTAAACCATGAGATTCATAACTCCAAACTGTGATTTAGTCCCATAATAAAGAACTGACTGCTTTTACAGCAAAGTTCTAAATTTGAAATTGGAGATCAACAGTGGTGTAGCGGAGTATGGCTCAAAAAGCCCACCTTCATTGCATATCAAAACACATTATTTTCTCTAAGGCCACATCACATAATCTTCTTTAAAGCTACTTGAGATTTGAATTGCTACATTACTGAAGGTATACCCGTACATAAAAGTGTGACATGAAATCAGATTTTTTATTTTTTTTAAAGTGAACTACATGCAAACTTTTTTTTTGCCTGTCCTATCATTTGTTTCTAATCTTTGTGGATGTTTTTGAATTTTTTTTAGATATCGAGAAACAAAATTAGAATTGGAGGAATTCCAAGAAAGTAGTCGAGAATTGGAAGTGGAGTTGGAAGCACAGCTTGAGCAGACAGAGACACGAAACAAAGAACTCAAGACTCTGACAAGTCGCTTGCAGATTGAATGTGAATCGCTCAAAGTGAGATATCGCAATTAGAGTCTTATAATGTATTTTAAGTGCAAGAAAAATAATTTTATTTAAAGTTAAATGTTTTTTAAAGTTTATTCCACATGGTTCGCGAATTTACGATCCATTAAAATGAAAGCGAGGTTTAGCAATTAAAGAAAATCTTTTACTTCTACATTACAAATTTGGATTGCATTCTTTAATAATAATTAAGAAAATCCTGGAGGAATTAGCCATTCCCATCAAATGTGACACTG
Organism: Dysdera silvatica; assembly: GCA_006491805.2. NCBI lineage: Eukaryota > Metazoa > Arthropoda > Arachnida > Araneae > Dysderidae > Dysdera > Dysdera silvatica. Next base: position 30,308,488 of record QLNU02015270.1, read on the forward strand.
CACATCTTAAGTTTAGTACTGGAATTCATCTTTTGGTTTATGATAGCTAGAGGAAAGAAAAATTGCCATGCACTCTCAAACCAACGATCCTTCGATTATGGTTCAGATACTTTAACCACTAAGTAAATTCTTGAGTGACGCCTTTCTCATACAGAAGAACCTATAACATAAAGTCATTCAAAGAACTGGGAATTTTTTTTGACACAAAGGACTGTTGGTCAGGGCTGTCCTGAAGAAAATTATTGAGAGTATGTGGCGTAGTTTTAATTAAAGAGTATTGTAATTTCCAGGGTACTGAACTTCGTGACGTCACTACTCCACACTAACTGGCATTTGACTGGTCGTTTATCGCCTATCCAAGCCCAAGGTGGCAGTTGCCACTTTCATCAGTTTTTCATTCCTCTTCTGGTCGTACGCAGGATATTATTTTGAGGCTTGGGGGAGTTCAGGATGTTTTTCCTCATTTGTTTTCATTCAAGTTTGTAAATGACTAGAAAAAAAAAAGGCTGAACTTTGTTGAAAGTTGCCCCAAAACTGACGAATACAAAAACTTGCTTGAGAGTGTGCGGTGCATACTCGGTATTTTTCAAATTTTTTTGAGAGTATACAGCGCACACTGTGCATACATACCCTTTGAGGACAGCCCTGCTGTTGGTGCATAGTATGGTTGCATTTTTTTAAAATTTTAATCGTGATTTTCTTTTTTTATACCCTGATCAGTTGCATATGGAAACTGACATCGGGGTTTGTAGATCATGCATTATCATGTTTATGGAATTGTAATGACTTGGCATGACGTAAGTCGTCAGTCCCATCTCAGATAACCTACAGTACATCTATAAATGAAATGTGTAAATGCAAACTACCAAAAAAGCAAACACAAAGTGCATTTCGTCTTTACTTCATTGACGTAGAATGACCATTACTGTGTTTGGCCCATAGAACCAAGCACTTTATGCCTCATGCTAATGAACAACAACAGCAGTAAATATACTTATTATAATTCTCTAATTTTAAGAGAAAAATGAAAATATACTGTAAATTATCTGTTTTAAGGGAATTAAATTCGCACACATGTTTTCTGACTTCGAAAGAAATGAGATAACTAATACGGGTCTGTAAGATGAGTTGTCTAATTTTTCTGTGCAAAAATCCTTATCAAGAAATAGCATTTTCGATTAAAGAAAAAAACTGTCAAAGGATAATTTCATAATTCGTATTTTGTTGATACATTGTTAATTACCATATTGCAGATTTTAATTAAAGTAAGTAGGGCATTTATATTAGTATGTTAATGTATCATTGATGTTTCTTTACTGTTTACATACAGGATAAACTTCAAAAAATTCAATATGATGGTCATAAACAAATCGGAGATTTGGAAGATGAATTGTTGCGAGTCCGGACTCAAAGAGATGACTTACAGAAATACATTAGGGAATTGGAACAACTCAACGATGATTTAGAAAGAGCTAAAAGGTAAGTTAACATTCGTGATTTTCAGATGGCATGCTGCATTTTCTTATATAATATATATATATTCCTGTGTTTAAAGTAGCACAATAGTAAATAAGCTGCCATTTAGTAAAACTTAAAATAAGCTATGGTCACAGTATATCGATAGATGCCCTTCTGCCATCGGACGTAGCATATTAGTAGCTGCAACACGTGAGTTTTCATTATCATAAAAATGCAGTTAAAACACTATAGACATACTTTCCCCACAATGCCATAGCATCTCTGTAATAACGAGATGCCATGAGGTTTTTAAAATGAAGGTTAGCACAGAATGATCTTAACTGTCCTTGTGCCATAATTCATAAACAGGTAATTAAAAATCAGAACAGTAGGCCTTTCAGAGAGCAATAGGTGATGTATTTACCATTATCCCGAATTTGACTTCTATCTGTTCCAAAAAAGAAGGCTTTCCTACTAACTGCTCACTGTTGTCTGAGGTTTGGTTCCCTTGCTGTAAGAGGTTTGGATTCTTCGAAAAACTAAGTCTCGGCGCAGCATGGCCCTTGCTGTTCTTGACTCACAAACTCTAAACTTACAACACCAAACCTTTGAATGCAAAATTGGTAGAGTTTTTTTAAATGGTTTTTGTTATGAAATGTGATGAATGCTTTTTGTGATACCGTTTTTTATTCTTAGAGCTACCGTTTCATCTTTAGAAGATTTTGAAGCAAGGCTGAATCAAGTACGTGACATATTATTTGTCGATTGCTGATATTAATATCGTTATTTGTTTTAAGAGAAACCAACTGATTAGGGTGGTTTCAACGATGCATGCTTTATAAGCTTTAATCAAACATATCTAATTTGGACTATGCTGTCCCCTCAACCCTAAAATGTTTCTGCTTAGAGTCCCACACGAAAAATATCCAATATGCAAATGGCCTGTGTTTTAACCAATAAGATAAAAAGTTAATTATATCATTTAATAACTAGTGTTTACTAAAGCCAGCATGGATTATAAAATAACAAAGATTGCACAAATTAACACAGTTGAAAGATTTAATTAATCGTCGACAGCTGCTTTGATAGCCATGAGCTCTCATCATCAGGATGCTAACTGATGCAGCACAAGGTGCAATGCCAGATAATGTTACAGAGAACGGTTGTTGCACACACAGATACAACTATGTGGCTGGGGAAATACGAGAAATAGACCATGATACTGTTGAAAGGTCTCTGGTTACAGAGTAGTTTTCCCAAAAGGGAAGAAATATTTTCCATATCGGGGGAAAAATGATGTCGGAAAGTAAAGCTGATCACTAACTGTGCAGCTAAACTAACTAAACTACTAACTAACAGCATTACTGACTATATGTATGGCCTCAAAACAGTTAAGGGCAAGTGGCATGAAAACTTTTTGAATGAGTTATGCCATATGAAGTAAGAATTTATGGCCAACTTTCGACTAGTGTTTTGCCAAGGCTAATTTATGGAGTTCCTGTTTGCAAACGTAATATTTTTTTAACTTAATGTAAAGGGCTCACTTTGTTTGGGCAATGTAAATTTAACGTGAAAATGACCTTACCACTTGAATGAAGTGACCACTTTTTAGAAGAGGGAACTGGTAGGACTTGGTCATGCCTGTCGTATATAGTGACCACCTGTCTGTGATGACCATTGCAGTCCAGTCCCAAAGGTGGTCACTTTAGACAGGTTCTACTCCATTTATACCTATATTTATAAACACCCTTTTATGCAACATGATCTGGCTTCACACATAGTACTATATCAGTTGCCATTCTGATGATGGTAGCTCATGACTGTCGAAACAGTTGTTGATGATTAACTAAACCTTCTAGTTGTGTTAATTCGTGCGATTTCAGTTATTTTTTATTGCTGCAGAGTGGGTCATCAAATTAACTTCAGGATAGTTCATCTGAAAATGCTTCGTTGTCTCCATTTGAAGTTATAATATACCCTCGCAGTAACGTCGTTCTGATTAACAACTATTTCCATTTAACGACAGTATTTTGCAGTCCTGACAAATACTTCATAGAATTACGGATGTTTTAACATTTTTTTCTCTCTCCGTCCTTAGGAATTAATAAGAGAAATATATGTAAGTCGTTAATGGGAGGAATTACTGTATTTCCATTTCATGGCATGATCGAAATAACATGAGGTGGATTGTTTGAGTAGCGGAAAACCAAGAATTGATCTTATGTAAAGGCAAAAAAGAAACTCTAGCTCATCAATTTCCAATCTTTCAGTACCGCAACCCTAAATAGCGATTTGTGTATAACCCTTGACCCTGCTGTAGAGTTGGAACATCGACTTTTTTAGAATATGGATGTTCCGAAAATTTAATCGATATATCTATTAAATTTTTACTTTATATCGATGTTTGTTTACTACATAAGTGATAATGCTGCTTTAATGTGACTACAATTTAATCAAATTTTTTATACAAAACTTATTACTAAATTAAAATATTATGAAGAATAAAGTGGCACTAATAGCAGAATATAATGTGACTGCAAATTTTTAACTGTTAATAGTTTCTGGAAAAATTTCAGGGAATATCTAAAATATTTTTAACACATCTCCAAATTTTAAGAAATGTTTTTCCCTTCATAATAAAAATTGTAAAAAAACAAACAAGCCTTTTTTAATAATTATTGGACCATTGGTAACCTTTCTGCGACCCTGCATCAGTCCTCTGCGATCATGATTCGGGTCACGAACTGAGGTGAGGAACACCTACTGTAGCTCAACTGAACACATTTGAACTGAACTGAACTTATTTGTAAACCCAAAATTTTTGTAAGCTAAAGCCCCCAGTTTTAATGGCAGTTCATTTTATAAATAATTATTAAATAAGAAAGCAGTTGGCAAAAAGAACAGTGTGCAAAGTACATTAGTAAGAAAAATGCAATCACAGTTATGTCTTTCTAGCTTTTTGCTCAGACGGTAAACATGTATTCGTTCTGAAGAAGGAAGGTATATCCTTTGAAACAATAGTAAACATTTTTCGAATATATAACTGTGGTTGTGTTGTTCTTACTAATAAATTATTAAATAGTTAATGTCATTGCATTCAAATGGTACAGGTTGCACATTGTTGCTTATGGTGTGTGGTTTTAACCGTTTCAAGTTCTGAGAGACTTTGAAATAAAAGTGGCACATTATAACTTACCAACGTTATTTTAGGCAATTGAAAGGAATGCGTTCCTGGAAAGCGAGCTTGATGAGAAAGAAGTTTTGAAGGTCACTGTCCAAAGGCTGAAAGACGAATCAAGAGGTAATTTAAAAGATTTTCGTTGAATAGTTTAAACCAGGTGTTACTTATGCTTGTTAAATAGGTTGATTGAGGTTGCTTTTAAATGGTAAATAGGTTTATCATGGTGGCTTATAAATGTGGCACCCCGGTTGTGCAGTGGTGGTATGTTTGCCTAACATGCTGTTAACCTAGGTTAGACTAACAGTGTTGCTAAAATAAACTCACTTGCCGATTCACTGTTCATTGTAATCCAGAGGTTGATACCTGAAGCCACAAGTAATTTTGATTTCTCGGGGAAACTGTAGGTCTCAGCACACTATGACTTTTGCAATCTTTCTATCGTAAGACAGCAATAAACCCTTCACTGGTGCAATGTGGTAAAGTGTTCATCTAGTGCACCATTAACTTGGGTTCGACTCCCAACGGTGCAAAGAACGCTTACTCAGAGATCTCATAAAGATCGCACTGCTCACTGTAGTCCGGGGTTTGGTTCCCTAGGCCATAAGAGGTTCGGATTCCTCGGAAAACAGTAGGTCCCGGCGCAGCATGACCATTGTAGTCTTTGAGCCGTAAAACCACAAAACAAACAAAACACCAGTGACGGTAAGTATTAAATTGATCGATCAATGTTGCCTATAAAAGTTCAACAGTTCGCTTCACGGGTATATTGAGTTTATTATAAAACTACAAGATGTAATATGTACACTAAAGTCCGAAGCAAATGGTAATGATTGTTCCCTAAAGTGAATGAGAATGGTAACTCATTCACTAAAAGAAATAATCGTTCTTTTTGTGAACAAGTGAATGCTTCAGCAGAATGGGAATGGTTTCAAAGAACATCTGCTTTTGGAGGAGCGAAAAAGTATACGGTTATTCGAGCATTTTGAATAAAAGGAAAGGAACTGTATTCCAGGCTAGTATCGAACCAGCCTGAATCGTATATAGAGCTTTACCTTTCGTTTGGCACAGAATGACCTTTGCTGTCCTTGTGCCATATGTGTTCAACCATGGAACCAGCTACCTTCAGGTTCCCATCATTATTTCTTACCGAATTACCATATACGGTTTTGGGGCTCTGTGGTGGTGCTCTGGCAAGATGTTTACTTAATTTGCCATTAATCCAGCTCTCAATGGCACTTAAAAAAAATGCTTCCTGTAGTCTGGGTGTTGATTCCCTAGGCTTTGGGAAGATCGAGGGAAATGTAGGGTCACTGTCCGACGATGGTGATGATGTGTTAATGCTTTCATTTATCCTTCCATTGACCTCATTCAACTGCCGGTAGTATCGAATGTGTGCCATTTTTCGTCACACCGTAGACTGGGGTTTAGTCCTCTTGGAAGCAGACATTTGAATTCCTTCAAAAACTGTAGGTCTTGATGTAACATGACCTTTTCCGTCCTTTTTTTTTTAAAAAAAAGATACAAGTGAACAAATCAAAGAATGTCTCATGTAAAAATGAATGTGTATTCGATTTAAAGTCCCCGTAACCTTTTGTTTCGAAGTAAAAATTTTAAATGTAATGTATACTTTGTCACCAAACATTTCATGGAAAAAAAAATTATTTAGATCTCCGGCACGAAATGGTCATCCACTCATCTGCGCGACCTGTCTACGATGGCACTTATCCATTGGACAGAAGTCGGAAGATCGAACGACCGTCGCATTTGGATTCAAATAAAATACAAGAAGAAAACGAACATCCCAATGGCTATCCCCTCAAGAGTAAGATGTGATTTTATCATTTTTATATATTTTTTAATGTCAAAACTATTGCCAATTCTTTTGAATATGTGAATAATTAAGTAGTAGTTTCAATTGAGGCATTTTCTGAATGTAGCAGCAATTGTGCATATCTAATGAATTTATTATTATTATGATGTAATGCTTTGAGTCCGCATTATACAGTAGAACTTTTACGTATCAAACTTAGGTATGTCAAAGTTCTTGTGAATCCCGAGATTTGAAGCCACTGTTCATATTATATAAAAACTGTTTCTACGTAACAAAATTCTTTAATGAATCTTCGACCGATATATATATATGGAAGATCCTGCTACATGTATGTGCATTGGGGGTGGGATTATGAACTATATTATGCATGTGGAAGATTTCATTAAATGTGCATATGTACATAGTGGAAATAAAAATCCTGTTTGGCAATATCTATAATCGATTGATATTAAAATGCTGATACATCCTTTCATGTGTCCTTGCTTCTTAATCTTCAGTTATAATAATTACTTAAAGTAAAGGGGTGTTATTGTTTAAGTTAAAGCAGAATATATATATATATATACAAGCAAGAGTCGTGGTTCTCTGCATGGCGTTTGGATGTGACTTTTAGACATTGAAATTAAGATGAGAAAAACTGCTTCATTCAATAGATAGTAATAGAAATGCACATGCTGAGAATGTGTGTGGGGGAACCTTTAAGAGACAAAGTACACAAATGTACAAAATGAAAACAGTAAGTTTAATAGAGAAGGGCATCTTACATCATGAGGGTGCCCTGCAGTGGTGTAACGCTGCTCCCTTGTGCCGCTTAATCCGGGTTTGACTCCCAGAGAACCATCATGAGGGTATGTTCTTACAAGAGAACCATTTGCTACAAAGAATTAGAGAAAAATAGAGTATGTCAACAAAAGAGGAACAAGAAGACCAAGATTAACAGTAGAAGCGAAGTCCTTTATGCGTATGACTGCTCTTGGTTTGATAGCCAGCGATGCGCTGGACAGAAAGTAACGTAACCACTGATGGCACGTAACTTACCTCAATTAGGGAAATAACGAGGAAAACGTTAGTATCAATTTTTAATTATTAAAATGTTTTATTTCTTATTAAAAAATTAACATACACACTTATATATATGCCGAGGCAGTTTGAGTTTGTGAATAATGGGTAAAAACATTCCTTGCTAATCTTTTGTGTGAAGGACGAAATACATATAACCTTATACTTTATGATGCATTTCAAATGTAGTGAGATAGTACTAACTTTATACATTATTTTGCTTTAGGTCTCAGCTCAAACCAGTTGAATTCTTCTTGTGTCCCCCTTACACCGTCCTCACGAATATCTGCTCTGAACATCGTTGGAGATCTGTTGCGAAAAGTTGGAGTACGAACCTTTTTTTTTCCTATTCTTCGTCGATATCTTATTCATCTTTATCCTATAGAAAAGTTCTGCACTATAACAGGGTGTCTACCAGGTCGTAAAAGTCAAGGGGAGGTCAAGAAATGAGTAAAAGGTCACGGAAGTCAAGAAAAAGTCATTAAATTGATGTTGTAGGTCACGATTGCACCATTTTTTTCTTCAATTTTACTCATGCGTCGAATTGTAATTTTTGTACGATATTTTAATGAGTTTTTACTGGTTTAGTTATTTTCAGCAATTTTTCTCAGGAGACAATTTTTAGTGATCTTTGGCTATTTTCTGTCATAGTTTAGCAATATTTAGGGATTTTCATCTATCTTTTATATAGCTATTTTATTAATCGTATTAAAAAAAAGTAAAGAGGTTTATTTTAAGGTCAAGGAATGTACAAAAATAGTCAAGGAATTGGGTTTCTTATTTTTAGTAGACACCCTGTATAAAGCCCAGTTTCAGATTAAAACTACCGTGCACATGGTCCAGGTTTGATTACAGCAGACTCTCAGTGCTTGCCGATTCATCCTATGAATCTTTGGTCCAGGGTTGAATTTCCCAGGTCAAAGAAATTTAGATTAACTTATAGGTCAAGTAGGTCCATGCCTAGGGTCTCGTGATTTTGGAGTCCTTAAAGGATCTAGTGTTAAGTTTTAATCTTGTTTATTTACAAATATTTAAGGAAGTTTCATTATTTATGATTTCTTTGTAGGGGCAAAGTCCCCATGGGAAATCAGGGGAAAAAGTAGATAATAACTACTTGGCAGCCCCAGGCTTCCCTTAAAATATAATTTAATATAAATATATAAATAATTTAATATAATTATTGATAGACTTGAATGTTTTAGATAATGAACTTCAAAGAAATCTCATGACATTGACTGAATGTCATGAGGGTCGCCTTCTCCAGGGGCCCATTCTGTCCTTAATGACTAGGGCCCATAAAAATCTTAATGCAGCACCACACATTAAAATATAAGCACGTCAAAAAATTTTCACCTGAAAGTGCGAATGGTAAAGGTCAGTACTGAAAACTATTGCCATTTTTGGCAGCTACCATACATTAATATGAAAATTTATAGAAGTAAAATTCTTCAGTGTTGAAATTGTCAGATTTTAATATTTAAAACTACGCCTTATAGCTTTGTGTATAACTTGTTCTATTTTATTATATAGCATTGCCTTTTTATGTTTGATGAATTTTATAATAGATAATCGAATGATGAGGATTATGTGAATTATAAAGAATTTTATGATATGTTTCTAATTTAACATATCTAGCTATGCTACTCCGTGTTTTACATAAAATAAGAAGCAAGTTCGATCAGGAATTTAATGCCACTAACATCAAAATCATTTCAAATCCATCAATAAGTGAATTTTATGAACTTAAAATACATTATTTCATTTCATTGTATATTTAATATATTTTTAACATTGTAATTTTAATTTATTTTAATATTAAAACCATATGTACAGTCTCACCTTGCTTGATGCAGAATGGCCATTGTTGTCCTTAACACTATAAAAGTACAACCAACCTATAAACCTAAAAGCTTTAATAAAGAATGTGTGCTCGCATAAAAAAAAACAATATTCTGTATATGTATAAAAACAATATCCGTTACTGTCATCAGTATGTATATTAAAAGGCTTACAAAAGATTCCTGGTAGTAAAGTGGAATGAGACCCATAGGTGTGTTTATCTAGACTGACCATAACTTAGTGCTTTAGTCGAGCCTGAAAGGTAATACAGGCATGGGGAGTTCTACTAAAAACAATTTTTTATATTTGTGAATTACAGACAGGATAAAGGAAAAGGGCTAAACAACCCATCTGACCAACAAAGCGATGATCTATGGTAAATACCCCAATCTTTTTTGCATTTCAACCATCAAGCACACATCCACGATCATGATATATTACTACATTAAACAATTAAAAACTGGTACTACAACTATGTATAGATTGTATGAACATTTAAACATTGCTAAGTAATTGCTTTGAATTTTAATGACCACTGTATTCAGATTTTTTCAAAGTGATAAATTGAGAATTTGTTTTTAAGTTTCAATTGATTAATAGTGTATCGTTTTCCTCCTTAATTAGGCTTTAGAATCTAAGTTGGCGTCATGTCGAGCCTATGTCAAGGATATTTCTCCAAAGTCTGAGAAAGAGGAGCCAGGAAGCCCACTCACTTCACCCTCGTATGTTTATTTGCTTTTCCCTTTGGCATTTTCAAATGCATTAAATAAAGTGTTTGGCCAAACGATTTCCGAAGTTTATTCTTTTAATGTCACATAGCTGCAGGCAGGACAGTAGATAGTTTCGTTTTCCCGTAGACTAGAGTAGTTCTTTATTATATTAGAGGTCAGTAACAACATCGATGCTGTCCCTCATCAGGAATCGTCCGAGGTGAGAACACACAGTGTTACTGTTCCATGCTACTCTTGGTTGTCCGATAGTAGCCCTGGTCACTGGAAGATGAAACACTAAGAGCCAAATTGGAAAAGGAAGGGGAAAAGAGATTATTA
>QLNU02015270.1:30329544-30404046 GCA_006491805.2 Dysdera silvatica
GGCTCTAGGAGGTTCGGATTCCTCGGAAAACGTTATATCCCAGTGCAACATGAACGTTGTAGTCTCTGAGCTGTAAAACCACAAACAAATGTGCTGATGGTAGCAGTATTACTTGATAAATCACCCACAGAGAAAAGAATGATACCATGCATCTAGCAGGGACGATCTTGCAGCCCTTGCAAGTCAACTGTCTGTAGAGCATTTGACTGGCAATCAAAGGGTCGTGGAATTGTATCCTACCAGACACACAAAGCCGTTCTTTTCTCTACAGGTTATCGAGCAAGTATATACCCAGTAAAAAAAAACAACTAAGCAATACTTATGAAATTCTATTGATGCTGCAGTCTGTAAAGGACTTTCCCTCCTTACAGATCATCATCTACCCTGTGATTTCAAAAGGCTGTGTGAGCCTTTAAATACTTTTAGAAATTTTAAATATTTTAGAAATAATACAATAGGTTTATACGATATAAATACAGTCAAGCATAGTTGATATGAATTACTTTTAACATGAACTATTTCTTGAATTCCTGTAAAATTTAATAGCACAATCCTTTCTGATTAACGCAAACTACTTGTAACAAATTTTTTGTCACAATGAGGGATCACATTAACTAGGTTCAAATTTATGAAACTACAAACTCTATTTCTTTATTACGATTATTTATACTAACACAAGGTCATGGAGAGATTGGTAGTTCATGATAGTCTTTTAATTATTGCAGATCCATATATTGTACTCATTGTAAATTCCATGACTTTTAAGTGATTAATTATTTTATAATAATTCCTATATTACAAAAACTATGACATTCCGGCATATAATGAATTATAGTCTCCGAGTTGTTCAACTGGCCCTATAGCAGCTACGGAAGGTCGCTTACCCTTCAGGTATTTCGAACACACCTCTCTGACAACACTGGCATCAATGGCGTTGATTCTGGCTTCCATTTCTGGCAAAGGTATTCTTCGACCATAATTTAACATTTGACGGCCAATGTCTTCAAAAATAGCTGTTGAGCCATCCAAGAGTAAAAGAGAGTTTGTCATGAGTAGCTGCTTTGCTCTGGTAACCTCTTCTTCGGTAACTGATGTATAAAGACGTTCCCATTCCTCTTGAACGGCTAATGCCATATTGTTGACGTTGGCACCATCTACGACAGTGTAGATGCCCCATAAGCCTGTATCCTTGTAGCATGTATTGAAGGACAGAAAGCTATGACAAAGGTTTTTTGTAGCAGTTTCTTGAGCAAGCTTGCTGAAGACACTGCCTCCTATTCCATGTGATCGATCAAAATTTCCAATGAGAATGTTAGCAACTAGCAGTGGAATACTATCAGCATTGACCCATCCACAACCTTCTACGGCTATAGCAACATGAGCCAGTGGCATTGATGGGTCACAATGCCTTACTTCACTAGCAGTAAACTTGCAAGGTTCGAGGAGACTGGAGTCGACTTCACCTGTACTCTTCAGATTACCAAAATATTCTTCTGCAAGTGATACAAGGTGATCGTGCTGGATACCCCCTGCACCCACCAAAACCATATTTGATGCGACATAATGATTGCTTTTGTATTCAACGAGGTCTTTTCGTGAAATCCGCTTTATGTTCTCTGTAGGCCCGAGAATCGTGCGGCCAAGGGATGTATCATTAAAAGCAGTTGCATGCAGATGGTCGAAAACAAGCTCTTGAAGGTTCATTTCAATCTCCTGCATCTCACGAAGGATTACTCCACGTTCCACTTCAATTTCTGATGTTCCATACTTGCTGCTTTGGATAATGTCTGACAAAATGTCTGTAGCAAAACGGGTATCTTTTGAAAGGCACTTGGCTTGAAAAATAGTTTGCTCCCTTGATGTGCAGGCATTCAAATGTGCTCCCATGTTTTCCACTTCCAGTTCAAGAGCAGTTTGAGACCGTTTTGCTGTTCCTGAAAAAAGGTAAATATTTGACCAATTTTTTAATGTTGACTTTAACTGGACATTATCAACACATAATATTATACAGTATCGGCCGAATGAAATTCTGGCAGAGAACAAAAAATAATATTCCGATTCATGAATCAACTTCTTAAAAATGCATAATGTTACGCAGTTACGAACTATAAACTTAGATTATAGTCAATTGTTTGCTTGCTATTTCACGTTCTAAACGTCACAAAGTTGATCATTTAAAATGTGTTTGTGCTTTATGAGTATAAGGGTAACTTGGATCATGGGACCTACAGGTTTTTCGAGGAATTTCTCGTATCTAAAGACTCGAACACTCGATTATATGGACAGGTAGAAAAAATAGTATATGCTCAGTACCATCAGAAGTCTAACCCGTTTTTTCTGCAAGACAAACATATTACCTTAATATCACCACTTAAAGTGACTTTGAAAATAAACCCAGCCAAGGTAATCAAGAACCAAGCGCAGCCTGGAGAGTTAAATGATTGTATCTCTCACCAATAGGTTGCGATCCCACAAAATTGTGGCTATAATTATCAATCCTTTTTACTTATTTAGCATCATAGGTTAGTTTTTCGAACTGCCCTCTAAGATTGTGTGCTCAATTTCAACATTCCTCTTTATATCCATGTTCATGACTTTTAAGTTCATTTTTGCATCTACACTCTATAACAAACAAATCGACGCACCAAGAAGGAGTTGTCCGATTGCGATAAAAATTGGTGGATGTGAAGAACATACATAGAAAAAGAAAGGATTAAAATTTCAGAACAATTGAATGATTTATTGCAGAGTTTGACCGTTACAAAGGGAGGAAGTCAATAAGGCGTTGGTCCACCTCTGGCCTGGATGCAAGCTGTCACCCGGCGTGGCATAGACTGATAAAGATCCCGGATGGTGTCCTGCGGAATTTCTTGCCAAATTGTCTCCAACTGTCGGGCTAAATCGTCAACATTCCGGGATGGTTGCAATCGCCTTCCCATAGCGTCCCAAATGTGCTCTATGGGAGAGAGATCAGGAGACCTAGCTTGCCAAGGAAGTGTTGGGCAAGCTTGAAGACAATTCATAGCAACACGTGCCGTGTGCGGCCGGGCATTGTCTTGTTGAAACGTAAGTCCAGGGTGTCGCAAAAGGAACGGTAACACAACCGGTCGTAGAATGTCGTCTACGTACCGCTGTGCTGTAAGTGTGCCAGAAATGACCACCAAAGGGGTCCGGCTATCAAAGGAGATGGCACCCCAGACCATAACGCCCTGTTGTGGGCATGTGTGGCGTGCGATAGTAAGGGCAGGATCCCCACGCTGCCCTGGACGTCTCCAGACACGTCTGCGGTTGTCGTCAGGACACAGTTGATAACGGGACGCGTCACTAAAGACTATACGTCCCCAGTCAGCGCAGTTCCAAGTTGATCGAGCCCGGCACCACTGTAATCGGACTTGACGGTGTAAAGGCGTGAGAGGTAAGCGGCGTAACGGTCGGCGCGAGCGTAAATTCCGCTCTCTCAGTCGTCTGCAGAGGGTCATGTTGGACACATGTGTGCGGGCCACACGTTGGATAGTTGATAACGACGAATCCGGTGCTGTGACAGCTGCTCTGACAATCGCTCTGTCTTCCCGTTCTGTTGTGGCCCTAGGTCGACCGCTGCCGTCCCGACGCTGACATCTGCCGTTGTTGACCCACTCTTGCCAGCACCGTCCAATCGCCGCATCGCTTCGACCCACATGTCCAGCGATTCTTCGATTCGTCCAACCAGCCTCTTTCAATCCGATAGCACGACCTCTTTCAAACTCTGACATATGCTCGTAATGAGCACGAATCTTTCGGCGAGGCATTGTTACAGTCGACGTAAGATATCCGCAGTCAAAATGCAACAGAAATTTTGACCACATATTGAGAATCGCTCCTTATATACACCTGCTGAATGCGCAGTTCCCGCTATTCATTCATTGGACACCAAATTTTAATCATTTGCATGTTCGGTCAAAATGTCTTTGCATACGAAATTTCATTACAATCGGACAACTCCTTCTTGGTGCATCGATTTTTTTGTTATAGAGTATATTACATCCTGTACCGTGCTTTACAAAACGATGAAATAGTCATTTTTATTTTAAGTTACTTTGTCCTAAGAATTGAGAAATAAATTAAAAAATTATATTTAAAGCATTGGTTTTAAAAAGATCATAACAAATTTAGACTTTAATCATATGATTTTTTAAAAAAATCACACAATTAAAATCAATGACACCCTGATATGCAGGTATATTATACTAATACAAAAATGCAAAATTATGTACTAAAACCTCCTTATCTTTCTGAGAATCTGAATCTCTCAGATATCTGAAGATATCTCTGGTGCTAGTACAGACTATGATAAATGTCGGTGACAGTTAACAGAAAAGTTAAAAATAATCATTAGAAGTGTAATTAATTCTCAAACAGATAAATGTTTAGTACATGAACATGTAAGTCATGGCATTTCAATTTTAGCCTTAGACATTTTTTGACATGAATACAAATAACATCATTGCAAAAAAAAACATCTTAACATAATGATAGCACCTATTAAAAAAAAACAAAAAAAACCCACTTAAATCAGCTTTGATTTCAAATTCCATGGAACGGCCCTAATACTTTATTTCAAAGTCATCGTATTTAGTAATCATGTAAGTTATAGCCAATGTTAATCTTTATTTTTGGGGGAGGGGGAGCAAAATTTATGGGTTACTATTAAATCAAATTTATCACTAAAAGTTTTCTGCCGAATTACTAAATAAGGCATTATATGAAACTCATAGTCTGCGAAACTTAATGTATAGTTCCGGGTGAATGAAAACAAGCCAGCAATAAATTCTGTTATCTTAACAGTTGCTTTAGGTAAGGAATGTGTATCTAGAACAAAGTGCCAAATTTTTCATCAAAACCAGAATGACAATACTTTGAGACATGGTTTCACCTAATATGAGAAATGAAGGTTGATATAACGTAATTTTTTTTTTCTAAAGAAGGAAATGAGCTAGAAAAAGAAAAAATTAATGTTTTGAGTTGTGCAGATTACAAATTCTGGACGTGGTGAAGGGCATTCGGGAAAGTGCGAATAAAGGTACAAGACAAATCAGTGAAGAATAAACTAGTGTGAACCAAACAAGGGGAAAAAAAAAAACTATAAATAAAGCAAAAAGAAAAAATCAGGCAACCTTATTCAACAATATTATACAGGCAGAAACATCAGTAATTTGGTGAAAAATTCGGAACTGTGTCACAAATACACATTTTCAACTGCTCTTTATTTGTATTTTTGTGTCTTGATGGCAATACCAGACTCGACTGGGACAAGATCCACATCTCAACATGATGTCTGAATCACAACATTTATATACAGCCCATAGGCATAAGCAGAAAGTTCACAGGGTACTGAGTTACAACTCCATGTAATCTTATGTCAAATATACAAAATTCCATTGCAATGGAGAGGGGTTATAACCCCTACCAACAGCCCCCCCCCCACTGCATATGTCAATGATACAGCCCAGCTTACTGGAAAATCAAACTGTGAACTTAAAGGCTGCGGTTAGCAAGGCCTGATCTAGAAAATATTTTCGGAGGGTGAGGGTGGCAAAGTTGAAAAACCAATGTAAACTTATTCTTAAAGACAGAAAACAAATGTAAATCTATGACTCTTAGAAGAGGGGGCAAGATTGCCTCTCCCCCACGATCCATACTTTCTGGTTAATCACTGCAGCACCTTGGACAGTCGAAAGCATAACCACGTGGTAAGGGGGTGGGAATTATCGAGCTAGACCCAAACGCCGATAATTACAAAAACTCGTACTTATAATTTGTCTAATCTACCTTTAAACGCCATATGTTCCAGAAAATGAGCAACACCGTTATTCCGTTCATTTTCATGTCTGCTTCCTGCGTCGATCCACAAACCGACTGTGCAAGTGGGGTATCCGGAATCTTCGGTGGCTATGCGAAGACCATTGGATAGGCGGCTGACTTTCGTTTCAGGTACATTTAATACTTTCTTGGTAGCTTGAGAAACTGATGTATAGCTACGACATAATTTGGAAATATTCTTAAACATTTTAAAATTTTGATTTCAAACGAGCTTTAATTTTCAAATTGCATCCAACTTAGTTAAAGCCTTGAAAACAATCAAAATATTGCATCACGGTTGCAACGGTCTGATTACGGCTTACTTAGCTTTGTAGCAACAGAATCCGATTTAAATTTGTTAAAGATTAAACGAAAGCATAGAATTTAAAACATTTGCTTTATTACTTTTTAAAATCCTCTAATAGTGATGTTAATTAAGCGGTAACTATTTTTATAACTTTTCTTCGGTATAGCAAAGCTGTCCCAAGTAACCAAAGTAAAAGTAAGGAAAGCATTCAGCAACTTGTTGGGTGCTGTTCTATTCCCTAATTTTCAATTACCTCTAAGGAGGAATTTCGTAGTACAAACATTAAATTGTTTATGAGATTTATTACAATTTTAAAAGGGTTTTGTTTTTTAATTTTTGAAGGACATAAGCCAATATCTCTGCTGAGCAACAAACGATGCAGATTAAAGGAAATTTTTGTTTTCTCGATTTTATTTCCAACTGAGGAAATTTTTGTTTAATGCGCCTTTATAATAAAGAAAACATATAAATTAGCTATCAATTTCGTTTCACCTATTGCAATGTAGTCAAGAGAGCTTTGAAAGCTTAATAACGTGAAAATTTTCTACTTTACTCGTCATTTTTGGATTGTTATTGGATTTTATTAATTTGTCATTTCTATGACAGGTGGTACCTGCCGACTAATTTGACGAGGGACGCACAGTATTTTCGTGTTGGTGAGTTTTGTCACGCTTAAGGAGGAAAAGCCGTAAATATATAAAAGCTGTAATATGGAGGGGAATAAAGATTTAAAAAATGAAAATATCAGAAATAAGCGAAATGACCAGCTTCACAAACACACACCATTCAAAATTAAATTGCTTGCTTGCGTAGAGTTGGGGAGAAGTTCTTTCGGTCAAAAGACTCGCTCATGAGAACCGATTCGTTTACGAACGATGCATTTGTAACTTTCGGTCTAATAACGGTGGGGGGCCCTCTTAGAATCGAAGCGCTTCTAATGTAAAAAGCTTGAACTTTCCTCTCGCCCCCCATCCATTTTCACGCCCTGCAAAGCAAAAGAAAATGTATTGAAACACCACAAAATGAAACCGAAATTCTTTCACAAAAATACGAATCGCCCAGTTACGTTAATTGACTAACAAAGAAAGAAATACCGCATTTAAATCATTAAAATGCTCCATTTTTTTGCTTCCTTACTTCATTTTTTATACGAATACTTATATTCACGCCTAATTCTTAATTTTTATATTAAAAAAAAAGTGTTTCATCGACCGCTCTTCCTGGAATAGGCGCATGCCCGAACAGCTGATTTTCGTTCTAAATCGTCCTTAATGCAAAGCAACTATGGCTGACGACGGTGTCTATTGTGGGACCTGGCGGGTGAATAATATTTTGAATTCAATATTTTCCGAATTTAAGATAAACTTCATGAATTGCTCTATACGCTTGAAATTTTTTTACTTAAATTTTAATAAAAAGTGGATTCTCTCTAAATTGAAAGCAGTTTTTAAATTTCGTTGTTAATCGTATATTTTTCACGTATGAATATATGATAAAACCTCTGAATAGCGGGCACCTCGGAACTGGAGTACCTGTCTGCTATTCGGGAAGGTTGCGAATGACGAGTAAGGGGACTGGGAATTTGAAAAGTGACCATTAAATGGACGTGTCCGCTTCCCGGGGGTGTCCGTTCCGGAGGTTTTTCTGTTCTACCATTTTAGTTTATTATTTTTGATTAAAATTATAAAATTTATGATACCAAGTTCTGCATTTTTTTTATTATTAAGTCGATGGGACGTTTGAATTTACTGTTTATAAAATTTCCTTCATTCTATTAAGCAATACTGTATTTTGTTGTTGTTGTAAAAATAATACCTTTTAGTAAGGCGTTTTTGTGCAGCCAGGTTTATAATCTTTTGTGAACCAACTTTATTTTTTTATTTTATTTATTTATTTATTTATTTATTCGTATACGCCTAGATGTACAGTAAAACCTCTAAAAAAAAGGATATTTCAGGACTTGAGTATCTGTCTATTGTTTGGAGGTGTCTGCTATTTTTGAGTGTTTAATACACGTTGGGAGTATCTGCTATTCCGGAGTTTATGTTAAGGAGATTTTTTTTTTTTTGGTATTTTCTGTGGTCTATTTAAGTTTATGTTCTAATAGTTAGTATTTTTTTTTTACTAAAACCTTGTTTATATTTATTTTTACACCTCACACTTGATAAAGGGCACACACTTGATAAATAGAACATTAGTTTTCAAAATGTGGAATCTTTTCTTATACATTGGACCAGTAATGGAATATTACTAGTTATAGCTTCCATACGCTAATTGCCATGTTACCTGGACAATGGGATTTAATAATGGGATTCCTTTGCGATTAAACCTGGGTCTTTCTGATTCGTAAGAATAAAAATAATTGTAGAGACATTTGTAATAAAGGCACTCCCTTTGCTGGGTCCAATGCAGCATGACCTTTTCCTGTAAAACACAAATATTCAAGGAAGTAACAAGAAAGGGATGCGACGCACTGGTGTACGTAGGGGTGTTGATGGGGGTTGTAACTCCCATTGCAATAAAATTTTGTATATTTAGCATCGGAATATGTGAGTTGTAGCTCTGTAACCCTCCCATTGAAATTATAACTCCCCTTTATGAACCCTCTGCCTACCCCTATGATATAACTTGATTGTGAAGGATTGGTGTCAACTGAAAATTAAATATATGGAAATTTTAGCTGAATCTAAAATCGGAAACATTTTTGGTCCCAAGCATTTTGTATTAGGTATGCTCCACTTATACTATGTTCATGTTTGTTTAATAATAAACACGTAACATATATTTTCCAATATGATCAGCATTTTTTTTTTCAGAATATCTTACTGAGTGTGATTTTCATTATATGTATATGTGTTACTCCGTAACGTACACAGTATATACGAATTGAATCAGTGGCGTAGGCAGAAAGTTCATAAGGGGAGGGTTACAGAGCTACAACTCATATATTCCTATATTAAATATACAAAATTTCATTACGATGGGGGTTACAACCTCCAAAACCGCCCCCTGGCTATGCCTCTGAATTGAATACTAGGCCTACTAAATACCTGCTATTGTATATGGACAAAATAAATAAGTGTTCAAATTATTTAATATATATCATAGTAGAATTAAAATATATAAAAATGTAGGATAGCCCCTCCTACCCCCTTGCTATACAGTCCACTGTCTGAAATATGCTCATACCTTTTTACATCCAACCTGCACTTCATGTTGTGTTATTTTTGTAAACTTTATTTATTTACATGGGAATTTGGCAAAAAGGAGGTGGTTTTGTTACACATGGTTTCCCGAAGTGGTATAATAATGAGAAGTGTTTGATTACTGTGCGAATAATCTGGGTTTGGACCAGGGCCGTAGCTAGGGGGTGGCATGGAAAGCCCATGCCAGTGGCATAGGCGGGGAAGGATATAAAATCGGCTGAAATAATTCACAGTGTAGAATATATCCATGGCTAAGAGAACACAATCAGGATGGTTCTGTCAGGAGTGCAAGATCAGTTAGTTATGGTGCTGCTTTAAACCTAGTAGGTAGCCAGTTCTTGCCTCTTTTTCGGTAGGGGATAGATCCATAGGCTAGTGCTTGATTTCCTTAGTAAAAGAGTTTTCAATTCCTCGAAAAACAGTAGGTCCTGGCACAGTGTGACTTGACTTGATTCTAAGGCAGTGGTCTCCAAGCTTTTTCGATTCACGGCGTTCTTGCTGAATCCAAGGTACCCTGTGTCAAATTCTAACAACTACACTTCGCATATATCAAATTCTAACAAATATGTCTCAGTAAAAATCAATAAAACACGTCTTGAAGATCATAAAAAAATGTAATTGGAAAAATCCAACTGTTTATAATTTAAATGGATATAATATGGAATAATAAATATATAATTAATATATATATATATAATTAATAGATACAACACATCACCAACCTGCCCTGATTTGGATTTGGGGTAGGTTACAAAGGATGTTGATCTCCATCCTCAAACGTAATCCATTGCAGGCCAATCTAGGGTCCTGTCATGGAGCGGTGGTAACATGTTTACCTAACATGCCGTTAACCTTGATTTGACTCCCAACGTTGCCAAAAACCCCAAAAAACATTTACCTACTAACCGGTCACTGCGGTCCGGGGGTTGGTTCTTAGGTTTCTAGAGGTTCACACTTCTCGGAAACCTGCTGTTCCCGATGCAGCATAACCCTTGTTATTCTTGCACCATTAAATAAAGAAAGCAAGTAGATTAATCTTAATTTTTGGATCCTTTCTATATTCTCCAGTATATATAGTTGATGAAAAACTAGATTGAGTAACTGAAGCAAAAGCTTATATGAACTCCTCCTTAACCTCTGGTGATGTTCTGTGAAGTACAGAGTGAAACATCAAGTTTTAATTTAAAGGAAGGATGGGGAAAAAAAAAATCTGTCCTGTAAAGTTATTGTGGGGATCATAGTACGATGTGGGGAACATGGTACGTTTATTCTTGAAAGAGAAAATGACATTTTTGCAATAAGGAAAGGCAAACTTAAACAAGTAAAGTTGGTGATTTAGGGCATGATGAGTATGATGTATTTTGCAGTTATTAATGAAATTTGTTTTTGGTAACTTACATTTTGAATTTCAGATAGTCAAGTGTTTAGCTTTGGCATGGGGTGTAGAGTCCTCTGGTATTGAAGGGTAAGTTATATCATTAACGGCATGAAATTGGTTTTTGAGAAGAAGTATGTATAATATTTTAGCATGACAAGAATTCAGTAAACGTAGATTTATTGGAACTTATTGCTTAAGAAAAATCCACATTAAATACAAGCAAATTTATTTTGTCTTATCAGTGATCTTTTGGCCCAGTCTAGGATCTTATTTTAATTCATAAGAATTAAAGGAAGGAACTTTAGTTTTCATAGTGTTATCTCTTTTTTTTTAAGTTGTAGATGTGTCGTGCTGTTCAAATTACTTTTTTGCAAAAAGGAAGAAGCAGCAGCGTCCCTAAAAAATAATCAAATCATCTCGAAATTTTGCGTGCAAATTACTTTAGACCAAGTGTGCAAATGAGCCAATGAGTGTTAACTTCGATCATAGCGCGCATTTCTACTGCACAACTGGCATCGTATAAAAGAGGTAAAAATTGCGGACGGTTTATTTTTCGTTGTTGTTGGTGTTGCTGTTCTCTGGAAATGTAACCAATAATGCCGTTACGACGTTGACGAGGACCTTATAACCAATTGGATGACTTCGAACGTGGTCGCATAGTCGGGATGCTTGAAGCTGGCTGGTCCTACTGAGCAATAGGCTGCCACCTGCACCGTACGGACACTGCTGTTCAAGGGTGTTGGCAGCAATGGTTTCTGCGAGGAACTCATCGGCAGAATAAAGGCTCTGGAAGGTCGTGGTGTATGAATGCGAGGCAAAATCGGTTGGTTGTGCGACAGACCCAAGCTGACCCAATGCCATCCGACGTGCTACAATCTTCTCCATGCTACCCATGGCACCTTCCACCATCTCACTAGGCTTGGATGAGGTGGGGTTGTGCTCACAAAGGCTTTTAAGACGTTTGCCTTTAACCCCACACCATCGATAGAGTCGTCTGGAGTGGTGTCGTAACTCAGCAGATTGGCATCGCATAGTGTTCAGTGATGAATCCCTCGTTAGCCTTGGAGCAGATAACCATTGGATCTGTGTGTAGAGGTGCCAGGGCCAATGGTCCTAACCACCCTTTTACAGAGGCACACAGCCATTGTCCCCTAGTGTGATGGTGTGGGGTGTTATCTCATACGACAGCAGGACACCCCTAGTCATCCTGCGTATAACTTTAACAGCTCAATTAGTATGTTGATGACATCCTGGAGCTGTTTGCATTGGCCAGACAGCCTGGGGCCATTTTTCAACAAGATAATTTCAGACTCCATACGGCTCGCATATCTCTGAGCTGTCTCGTGCTGTTGATACCCTTCCTTGACCAGCAAGATCACCAGACCTTTCGCCAATCGAACATGTATGGGACATGGTAGGCTGCTGGATTTGGGCACCGCAAAATGTCGCAGAGCTGGTGCAACAAGTAAGGACTGCCCGGAAGAATATGTCGCAGGATGACATTAAGAACCTTTATCACTCTTTATCTAAACGTGTAGAAGATGCATCGCCGCCAGGGGGTGTTTCACCAACTATTGATTTGAACATTCAATGTGCAATTCCTAGCCATTGATGGGTCCTACAGCCTTGACTTTTTTGTCATTTCCATATCTCTGCTTTATGTACATTTAATTTTAATAAAAACAGATAATTTCCTAATGGTGCTTCATGGGTTTTTTTTTTCCAAAAGAGTGTATTTTAATTAGAAATGCTTCTGAATTGCAGAACGGAATTTACTCTCGATGAAAGTGGCGACGTGACATGGACAATACCAGAAAATACTGAGCCTATGCCATTTTTTAATTGCGAAACTTATGAAGTAAGTATATATATATATATGCTTTTTTGAGTAGCTTGTATTTTGATTTAGTGTATATACCAAGTTGTTATAATTAAAGAGTCCCTATTGCATCATCTCCAAGGAGAATTTTTGTAAGTGTATCCAAAAAAATTGTTTATTCCAATTAGTACATAATGAAGATCCATAAAAAAAATAATTTTCATCACTAAGAGAAAAGAGGGTAATTGTTTTGTGGCGCAATGACTTAAACTTTTTCAATGCACGAATTCCTCGTTCCATGAAAATACAATCAACCAACGTATGAGCCCATGACTTACTTAATTTGCTGGATATGTAATATAGCACATATCAACAGCAAGATCAACTTTTGCATGTTGCATTTTGTATGGAATGGTTTACTTCTATTCATTATTTATTATAAGCATTTATATATTATATTTCTATATAATATATAAATGCTTATATTATTGATTGTAAACATTTTATGGTAATATCCTGATGTGCTTGCTTTTAATTCAGCTGCGGAACGAATGTTTATGTGAGCATCATTGCATGTTGCTTGGCCAGTGAAAGAGTTTCTGCAATAATTTTATCTCGGGTAAACATTGAAATTTCATGAATTCTTTTAAAAAATGCGGAAGTTTAACATTAATAACATTTTAAAAAAAATCTCTGCTAGTTTCAAAACAATAATGCAAATAACCAGTATATCACTAAATAAGCATTATACATTCAGACTGCCATATCTGTGAGTATCTCTAAGGTATCTGAGAGTATCGTTAAGGCCAGCTGTGTATATATTGGTTTTTCATTTACATTTATACCTGTGATAAAGTAATTAAGCAAGCAATCAGTGATTAATCAAAATAACCCATTACCAACATTAAGTATAGCAACAGTGTATATAGTAAATTTTATTAAAGAAAATTATATCAAATTATACCGCCATCTGTTGGTACTGAAAAGAAATAAAGTAGTACAATTGAACCTCGTTAAGACGAACACCAAGGGGAACAGAAAATCTGTTCGTATTAACAGTAATTCGTCTTATCCGGAGGGGCTAGTATGCTATATAATCTGATAGGATTTCAGAAATCTGTTCATACTAAAAGTAATTAATCTTAAGCATGTTCATCTTAGTGAGGTTCGACTGTATTATATCACCATCTGTCAGCACTGAACGGGTTGTTCAGTGCCTACATTGTTTGTGAATGCTGATATATGATGGGATAGTGACTCCATATAGTATGGGAAAAAGATTTTCTGTTGAAAGTGGTATTAAAATTTAAATATGAAAAATAATATAAATTAAGCAGTAATAGAGAAAAAAATCTAAAATATTTATGAAATTGTAATAAACCCTTAAAAATAGCAGAAAAAGCACTAAAATTCTTGAAAAGGGAGACAAATTCACATCGCTGTAGAATTACTGCTCTAGTGATAATCACAGTATTTCCAGAAGTTTTCAAAATGCTTGCAGCATTCTTTCCTCACATTTGAATCCCCTGTATCGTCTGGTTGTGAAGACAAAGCAGGGTCACTGTAATTTATTACCACACTGTACATATTGCAATTTCTACCACCATAACTGAGCTTCTGATCTACTGTACATGTTATAATCTCCAAGTGGTTCCACCTACTATTACTTTAAAATTTCATTTTGGAACTGACTCGTTATTTACTGTTTTCTTAATATTAACACTAATTATTTCTGAGACTCCAAAGTTAATTGCCTTGTTATACTCAATATTGTTTTTATTAAATGTAACAGAAGACAGAATATCTCTGAGCTGTGATAATGTAGCATTACTTAGAAACAATCATAGACCATTTTTGGTCCTCCATTGAGAGAACGATTTTAGAAGTTCTTGGACTGTAAACTGAAAAAAAAAAACTAAATATGGTGTGAGCATTTCTAAATATTTTAAATTTAAAAGTCATCTTTAGCTGCTATTGATTCTACTATAAATGAATCTACAGGCAGTCCCCTTCAATAAGACTTTAAAGCAATTAACAGACCTTCTGTTGGAACCTTCGGTAGTTAAAATTTTTTATGTTAATGGTAGCATTCTACCAAAAAAAAAAAAAAAAAGAGAGAAATTGTAGGTGTGTAAGATAGTAGTAAAGTGTAAAAGAAAGTGGATGATGCAATTCTTAAGGAGGCCTGGGTCTTGCAAATTTCAGCACCAGAAAAAAAGTGTATGAATGTTTTGAAAGGAGGTAAAATAAAAAAGGAAAAAAAAAGGAATAAGAAATTGTAGGTGAAAGTTGTTAAAAGAAAGAAGCGAAAGTGGTTGAAAAGGAAAATCGGGAAGAAAAATGAAATTGAAAATAAAGGAATACTTAAACTCAGGGCGATGACAGAATCGTGAGAAACCAGGGAATTTTACCATTCTTATAATAATTTATGGCTTAATGTTTTCATAGGAGGATGCAGTACTATTTTCTACATCTAGTTGTAACATTAAGTCATTTTCACCGAATTTTGAGTTGTAACACTTTTGTCACAAAGGTACAATATGGTGACTGTGAAAGTGTATCAAGTAATAGTGATGAGAGAGACCAAAAAACTTTTGAAGTTCTTTCATGTTCTGACTCTTTTCAATGATATAAAGTATTTGATATATGAATGAAACAGCATATGACTGGCATCAATAATATTTATTGAATTTTGTAACTCGGGTTCCATAGGTAAAAATTACAATAGCAGTTTATTCCTTGAAAGTTAAAACTAACGAACTTTCAATGTAAATTATTAAAATGAAGTTAAATAACTTAGAACACAGACTCTACGTATGTAGACATTTAAACGCAATATAATAAAGTACTTAATTTTATGGGATGCCCTTGAAATTTCATAATAACCTCCAAGTTGAGTTTTTGAAAATTTCCATTGTAAAATTTTGGCTTTTTTAAGTGGGGGGAAAAAATCGAAAAAAAACAGTTTTTTTCCAAAGTATCCATTTTTTTTCCCAGCCTTTACATCTCTAGTGTAAATAAAGTTTATATATTGTAAAAAATAAAACGATACATAATTTATCTAATTATTCTAATTAAGCAAACTTTTTTTTAGTTTTAATTATTCATGTGAAGTGCGACTACAAAAAAAATCAGGGGAATTTTAAACATGTTTTCTGGAAATCAGCAAAATTCTTATTTAGATTCCGTTTCCACTCCATAAAGAGCAGGCTTTTTCTTAACCGGCCATGATTAGAATCTGGTCAGTGATTTGCCTACTTGGTTCGAAAATATCAGCTGTTCATATAAAAAAGAATGGTAAAAATATTTAGCAGTATTATAATGGAAACTTCTAAATTGTTTTAAAACAATATAATTATCATTTAAAGCAAAGATATGTAGCAACTAAATACTATAATGTGGGATCCTTATTATGGTTTTGATCAACTTTTTTTTTTTTTTTCAGATGTACTTAAGTGACCCACACTATTTAAGATTCTTCGGAACATTTGTTGGTCACGTTATTGAGTTTCGGGTGAGTGTTTTTATTTTTATGAATTCAGAAATGGCAACAGTGGTGCCTCATACTAAATTTACCGACTGAACTGCATGTGTTTAAAATCTTCAATTAAAGATGGTTCTTCAAATTTGCAGTGTTAAAATTTTTGCGTTATAGGCCAAGTTGTAACTTTGTATTTAGTTTCAAAAATGCACAATAATATGGCACCAGAGGAAACAATCCTCCTTCAGGAATATGATGTGCCATGTTTCCATGCCAAAGCTAATTTAACCAGAATTTATCGTTGCTCATACAATGAGAGGATTGAAAAATGTGAAGTTTTTTTCTTTTTATAGAACAGTTCAAAAGTATGGAAGGGTTTTTTAGTAAAATTTGAACAAAGTATTTTTTTCATGGGAATCACTAAACATTATATCTGATCAGGTTTCTATTCTGCTGCTGAATTATTAATCAGGTGTTTGAATAGTATATAGCATTTTTTTTTAAAGTTTGTTTGCTTTAAAAAAAACTCGCCTTCAATTGTTCTGAATGTAGTGTTTGAAAAACATGTACAGTTTAAAGCAGATTAAAGAAGGTCGAAAATTGGTTCACAAGCACCCTGTGCCTGTGTAGTGATAATGCATTTGTCTATCTCGCAAGAAATCCAAGCTCCACTTACGATGGCGTGGTGGGGGTTTTTTTTGTTGTTTTTTTTTACCAATCTGCAATACTAGTTTTTAATTTCTTAGGTGATAGAGGTTTTTATTCTTCATAAAATGGTGGTGACAGGCCTAACAGGATTTTAAGTGCCTTTCCACCGTAAAATATAACTGATGATAAAAAAAGAAAAAGAATAATCTTATATTTGAAAATGCAGTGAAATTTGGTAAAGTGACTACTTGAATTAGTAAGTGATCACTTTTTATAAGAGAGAACTGGTTGGGACTTAGTCTTTCCCATTCCGAAGTCTGCCATGTATAGTGACCACCTGTCTATGGTGGTCACTGTACGCAAAGTCCAGTTCCAAAGGTGGTCACTTTAGACAGGTTCTACTGCACTATGAAGACTTTAGACCAAGGTTCCCACATACCTGGAGAACCTAGAAAAGTGAAGGAAAGCCTTTTTAACTTCTGTTTTAATAATAATAATAAATATTTTGTTTCCGAGTGACAGATGTGTATAGCCTCAATAGTATACAGTGCGATGCTATTTGAGATTCTCTTTATATTAATACACAGAAAAGCAACACACTCGGTAATCCCAAAATGGGTCCTTAGAAAAAAAACAAAAGATTTAACTGGCTAAGGACTCTATAGAATAGTTAAATCTCCCGTGAACGTGAAGTCATCTTCCCAGCACCCGAAGTTTAGTTGTAAGCTGCTTGCAATTGATCAGGGAATTTGTTTCTCTAATGTGAGGGGGAACCCTGCAAAATGAATATATATTTTATAACTGAACTGCTTGCGTTTCATTTAAGTGAATGCAGTCTCTTGAACTAAGTAGTAAAGGACTGAGAGCTATCGATCAGCAAATGCCCTGCAATGGTGCAGTATGTTAACTTGTTCGCTTAGTGTGCCATTAATCCAGGTACGACTCCCCAACGGTGCAAAGAACGCTTACTCAGAGATCTCATAAAGATCGCACTGCTCACTGTAGCCCAGGGCAGTGGTGCCAGATTGGGCTACAAGTATGGTATTGGGCGATGTTTTAAGTGCCCTCGCTACAAACATTTCGAATTGGGCGACACGCTACTTATTGGGCTACTTTTAATTACCTTCAGGCTATAAATCTGAAAAATACGCTATTTTTTTTTTTCATATATAAAATCACAAAATATTATTAGTATTACATAATACAATAAAAATTTTGTTTTTTGAATATTTCTATTCGCAGTGAATGATAGTTTCACTAAAACATAACAAGTTCGATACTCGTTCAATTCATAAAAGATCTCTGTGGTTCAATTCTTGTTTTGGTACTTTTAATCACAGAGATCTTACATGTACTAGAGTGGACGTCACATGACTTCGAAACTCGTTTAACATTGCAGTTCCGTGCAAACCTTCGAGCATATATATATACACACACTATATGGGAGCGTTCAGATATTACATAATCACCTTGGGGGTGGGAGGAGTTGCTGTTGGTCTTATTTACCTGTATTAGCCAATGTTAATTTTTGCTTACTAGGTGGCGGGGGGGGGGTGTTGAAATGGCCAAAATTTTGCTTACATGATTCTTGAATTCTCCATGGACTTGAAAGTGCAAACCGTGGAGCCACATTAGTAAGCACACTAGCGGTCCAAGACACTCCGGGCTAAACGGAGGGACCCTGGTTCGAATCCAGGATGGGGAAAGCGTCTCTTTTTCTCCAAAATTACATAAGCTCTAGTTTGAGCTGTAATTAATACGTGGGTGGCAAAAATTATAGTATAATAAATTCCCCCACGAAAACTCACAAAATTCTCGCCCCGGAGGCTTTCTTGTGTTGACCATATTTGGCAATTGTGTTATCCCTGCGGAGGGTAATAATACCTTAACATCTTTACATACGGAGAAAGAGAGCGTTGTTTCCTGTCCTCATTCGTCTAGCGGTCCAAGACACTCCGGGCTAAACGGAGGGACTGAGATTACAGCATCCGCCACCCTTCCCAATGAAACCCTTGCACAATCCTCCTCCTAAACAGAGGGACTCTGGTTCAATCCCGGATGGGGAAAGCGTCTCCTTTTCTCCAAAAACAATAAGCTCTAGTTTGAGCTGAAATCAATACGTGGCAAAAAATTATTGTATAACACATTAATGAAATCAATTTTTCTATTTTCCTGTGTTTCAGTATGTAATTATAATCAAGCATGGGTATATGAAGGAGGTTATGACTCCTCAAAAGTACTCCAACTTCTATAATATATGAAGGGTGTTATTCCCAGACCATGGCGAATTTTGTCCTTGACCCCCACTTCACCTAAAATGAAAGTTGTACACTTCACTGTGGAAAATCGTTAACTTGGCAGTTCTTTCCACAGTTAAACTAATGTTTTTAGTTTAACTTGCATTCCATTCAATTTTCGTTTTATTTTCGTTTCAACAATGCAAGTATACAAACGATAATGTTGAACTACTTATATGTCTGTTAGGCTGAGCTGAAAAAAGCCAACGTTGTAGGAAGTTTCAAAATGCCAAATCCAAGGGTTAAAAAAATTTCCAGGCGTCAGGAGCGAATCGATTCGGGGATAACTCAAACCCCATCCTTTTCTCGGCTGCTATTGGAGATATGACTACTATATTTCATATTCAGAGAGCATACATACGGATACTTGAAATGTTGTTCAGGGCCGTACCATAGGGAACCGGAGCCCCCATCCTTTTTCTAGGCTGCTATGGGAGCTACTGCTATTACTAGCAGGGGAGAGTTCAAGTATTACGTAAGCAATATTTTGGCCATTTTATACCCCTCTCCCTCCTAAGCAAAAATTAACATTGGCTAACATAGGAAAATAAGCACAACAGCAATGCCCTCTCTCCCCAAAGGTGCTTACGTAATACTTGAACGCTCCCTTGCAAAATAATTCATTTTGTGTTTGGGCTACAAATAGTTCAAATCCGCTACTTTTGGAGCACAGTTTGCTACTTTTTAATCTTCAGATCTGGCAACACTGTGGCCCAGGGTTTGGTTCCCTAGGCCATAAGAGGTTCGGATTCCTCGGAAAACAGTAGGTCCCGGCGCAGCATGACCATTGTAGTCTTTGAGCCGTAAAACCACAAACAAACAATCAGGAAATCTGAGAGATGCCAGTCTTTAAATTGCTCTAGTGGTTATTCATTTTGCATCGCAATGGATACATTAAAAAATATAGTGGAACCTGAATAAAGTGACCACCTGAGTAAAGTGACCACCTGAGTAAAGTGACCACTTTTTATAAGAGAGAACTGGTAGGGACCAAAGTTTAAGTGACTACCTGTCTACGGTGACCGTGGCAGTCCAGTACCAAATATGGTTACTTTAGACAGGTTCTACTGTAGTTGATACTTTTTTTTTTGTATTGTAGGTTGATCAACCAAAAGAAGATGTAATTCAATTAACTTATGAAGGTTGGTGTGTACTACAGTGCGAAAAGGTATGTTTTGTAATGTTCTAAATACTGAATGCATCTTCGGTCTGTTAATTTTATATATATATTCCATATTTAATTTTACTCATTGGCAAATTAAAATTAAACGTATGGAATGTTAAATGCAAAACCAATTTGTTTTCTGCTTCTTTTAAGGAAGGTATATTTATTTTGTATACATATAATTTGAGGGGATAAGTATGTAGATATGATTGATTTTTTAATTATGTGTTTAGCAGTAGTAAATTAGTTCAATACTTTAGAGATTCCATTTGATCGATTGCAGATATCTACTGGCAGCTCGAAACACGATCTCCCCTTTTCCTTTCTGAGTGCCTTAGAAGAGCGGTACTTCTCCGATCTTTCTGTCTTAGCCAGTAATGGAAAAGAGGTATGATGAATTGTATTTCTCATACATGCGCAACAAAATCATGCAGCTAAATTATCATTTTAAATGCAAAATTTACACTGTGTTGCTGTTTAAACATTCTGTTTTGAAATGTACAAATTTATAACATTTTCCACTAAGGCGTATTCCTTGTAGTGGCATAGCTGTAATGCCACTCTCTACTGCACCGAAATCTCTAGTTTGACGCTCAGTGTGGTAGAATGCGGGCCATTTTTCCCATATACGCGTAATCTGAAGTTTAATTCTCCATTTGAGAAAGAGGTTCAGATTCTTCGGAAAACAGTTGAACCTGTTGTGACCCTGACTGTTCATGTCCCATGAAACACAAACTAATGGGTTATAGCAATCCGGTGGTAATAACCTCAGCCAGTGAGCTGACTGGACTTAAGCTTTGTTTCTGGCAAACTTAGTTGTGTCTAAATGCTATTTGGAGGTCATGTTGTCGCTTCCATACCTAATGAGCTACTGTGTGCCCTTGGTTTGCAGAAATGCAAGTAAACTAACGCACTAAAGCCATGGCATATAGTTCTCTAGTCATTAATAAAAAGTTATCACTTTTCTGTATAAAGTCAGATTTTATAACGAGTTTTCTGTTGCAGTTTAAAATCCATAAAACAGTCTTGAAACTGGGGAATCCCACAATCGACTGGGAGCAGAATCCATGTCCATTAAACGACTTACCAGAAGATGTCTTGTATGCAACGCTACATTATCTGTACTGTGAATGCTTACCCATTGATCTTCAGGAAGAAACGGCGCGGAATTGTTTACTCTTACTCGCCAAACTGCCGGGGTTCCAGAGGTTTCAAGAATTGTGTGAACTCTTCTTAAAAAATTCTGCCCTCAAGCAACGTAAGTGCTCACAATGTTGTACCACGAACTATACCAGTAATTTAGTACAAACCAAACTTCGATAGAACTTAGTTATAATGAAAAAATAGTTTTGGTTATCTTGGCTTAATGTAGAATATATGTGGAATATCACGACTATGAGAAACCAAAGTTTTTCTTCTCCAATTTTGTTTTTACCTCTTTATTCACAGGTATTAAGGGCCTTGCAGTGTTAATACATTCACTTGGTATACTGTTAAGTTGGGTTTGGCTCACAACAGTGAAAAAAAAAACTTAGCATTTAAATGCTCACTTTGATTCAGGGGTTGATTCCCTTATCTTTAAGTGGTTCGAATTCCTCAGGGAGAATGTGGGTCCATTGCTGTACAGTGACATAGTTTTAGCACATTCATTTATCATGTCATCAATCTGGATTCGATTTCTAATGGTGTCAACGAACGCATGCTGTCCAACAGTAGTGTACTGTGTGGCTCCCTCGGCATTGACTGTGAGTTCGCATTCCTCTGGAAATTGTAGATCTTGGTCCAGCATGACCTTTGCTATTCTTGCACAGGAAAAATACATTGAAATCTTAAAAAATGAGACTCTCAGTATGAAATACAAAGTTAACCGCATTTCAGTAATGTTTGGATCGTTCTAGCATTGAAAACGGATAAAATAGTAGGAATACTGTGCCATTGAATTTTAGTACCTCTTAAAACTATTGATGGTGGTTGGTTGAGTACATGGATTTATAAATTATACATGTTAAACAGTTATACAAAAGCGTAATTTTTAATAAATGGTTATATGAAATCAATTCTGTAGTGAAGGAATGCCCCCATTTCCTGGATGTTCGTTACAACCAAGTTTGGCTGTAGGCCTATACAAGGATGATTCAAAAAGTTTTTAGATATAAAAAAGTTTGCAAAGTTATAATAGTAGCTAGAATTTTTTCATAGTCTTTAAAAATAACCTCCATCAGATGCTATACACTTTTCAATCCCCATAAAAACCAATTGTTAAAAGCTTTGCACCACTCCTCTATTATAGTTAGTTTTCAAGTTAATCAATAAAATCCTGCACTGCTTCTTCGGGACTTGAAAAAGGAGTTACACACAATTTTTTTTTTTTGAAACAGAAATAAGTAACAAGAAGCCAAGTCAAATAAATGGGGTAGGTGGGGTAAAGATTAATTTTTTTTTCTTTTTCTAAGCAATCCTACGTTCTCTTGGCAGAGTGTGATGATGCAGCATGATTCCCCTAGTTCCTCTCTTTGGCCGCTTCTTACGCTATGGCTGAAGCACTGGTGGAGGACACACACCAACATACTTTTCTTCTATGATTGTTTTTCTGTTTTCTAGAATTACTGACGCAACATGTCCAGAGTAGGAGAAGAAATTTATCATCATTCTCTTCCCAGCATTTCTCACATGTCTAACTTTTGCGGGTGAAGGCTGATCTGGGAAGCACCATGTTATGAATTGGCACTTAGTTTCCGGTTCAAACTAATAAACCCATAATTCATCAATAGTTACAATATCCCAGATAATTTTGCGTGTCCCATCATTATTTTTTTTTATAAAATGGCATCATTCCACATAAGCCTTCATTTGATCGTCTGTCAGTTGATGGGGGGGGGCGGGGATATAAAGGGCACATCGCTTTCTGAGAAAAATGTTTTTATGAAGTGGCAAATTCAAGGCCCCAGAACTGATGTTTAGGGTCCTCGCAATCTCCTTTCACCAGAGACTAAAGTTTTTGAATGTTCGATTCTGTAGTTAATGCACTCAGACTTCCACATTTTGTTTCAACTTTGAATGATCTTTTCCCCACTTAAATTGAGTGTACCAAGTAAAAATGGTGGCACATCAAGGAACCATGTCTGGAAACGTTGAGGATACACTTTGAAAATACACCTCTGCTTTTAACCCTTTAGAAAAACCATGAAAAATAATAGCACACCAAGTTTCTCTGTTTAACAGGATTGTGAAAACAAGTACTGTGCATTCGCGCTCAGTTGGCGCGTGATACCGTTAGCAGACGGGTTAGTCCATTGCAGTTTAGGGAAGGCCGTCTTGGAGGAACTGGTTTTTCCCTCGCGGAAAACCAGTTTCGGCAAGACGCCCTTCCCTAAACTGCAATGGACTAACCCGTCTGCTAACGGTATCAGGCGTCAGGTCTGCGCGAACGCACAATATGTACTCGACCTTCGCTTATCCTTCCCGGTACAGAATGTGATGGTGTTGTTCTGTTAAATACTGCCATCACGTATTGTCTTGTAAGGATATATGCTACACTAGGGTTATCCAAAAAACTACAAGTACCAACTTGTGCCTACTGGACGGTTTCCTATTCTACTGTTATTACTGAATTCAGAAACACCTTTTTATTTGAAAATTGGATGTCATCCTGAGGTCACTCAAACTTACGTTCCCCAAAAACCCGGCAAGACAAAGTAATTTTTGGTCTAAAAACTTCATAACTTAGAAAGCATCGGCTTGTGACTTTCCTGTAGAGTCTAGCAAACTTGGCTCACCTAAAAGTTTTCCTTCTGTATACTCAGGCTCACCGAAGATTAGAACTGCAAGCCGCTCTTGAGATTCGCTCAGAAAATCACTGAGAAGTTTGCCGTCCCAATACAACGCACCAAACTGAGGAGGATTTTGTCGTACAGCATCGATGATGTCTTCCGCTATATTTTGTCTGTTAACCATTCGGCTCCTACAACTAGTAGATCGAGATATATCAAAATTATCCAGATAAATGATGTACCAGGAGCATGAATAAGAATTGGAACGGTCTTTTTTTTTTAACATACAATGCATTTAAATCAAGTTGCGCTGCATACAAAAGTTGTAGATCAGTTAATACCCACATATAAATTCTACTGAGTTTGTTATTTGTATGTTTGTGAAAGTTATGGAGTTGTTAGATAAAAAATTACATCGTTTTGCCAGGTTTTTGGGGAACGTACGTTCGAGGGCTTTGAAGGACCTCAGGATGACATCCAATTTTCAAATAAAAGATGTTTCTGAATTCAGTAATAATAGTAGAATGGGAAACCATCCAGTAGGCACAAGTTTTTGGTACTTGTAATTTTTGGACAATCCTAATGCTACACTATGATACAAAAACCGAAGAGTGTGATGATTTTTCCAATGAGTATCAAAAACGTTTTGATCATCCTACGTATTAATAATAGAACAGACTATCTAGAGAGTTTATGGCAAATAAATAATGATTTATTTCTCTCTTACGTAACACACTTGGTTTGGCAGTGTTGGAGTTGCCCTAATTAAAGAGGGAATTATGGAATGAGAGACTTCTTTGTTAAAATGCAAGGCTGGGGGGGAGGGGTATTCATGCATTGCGCATAATAAAAGGGTCTCTCTTGTTGTCTCAGTTGCATAATAGTTCTAATATTGAAGAGGAATGGGAAGGTTGCAGTAATCCAAAAGTGTCACTGATTCAAGCGGCCTATCGTTATGGACAGTTCTTTCAAGAAAATTTCTTTGGGTGGGGGGTGACTAGTTTGAGCAGAAAATCATGAGTATGCTAAACATCAACTCCTGAAGATTCTTCATTTTAAGCAATTTTTACTCTTTTTTTTAATGTTACCTAATGTCATACAGTTTGGGACTTCTATGCTCTTTTTTTTTTTCTTATTTAGAAATCATAACGTTAGTTACAGAGATGCATAGCTGTGCCAACCACATCATTGATTACTTTAGCGGGAAAACGAGTGGCCAAGATTCGCCGTTGTCAGCAACGGCTAATGAAATGATGTCTAACGGAATTGTGGAAGGTGACAATCTCGCTGGAAACCCTGCCAAGTTATGTTATGTGATCAAGCAGGCCTTACGTGAAAGTGCAGTCGGTAATAATGCTTTATAAACATCACTATCTGCATTTTTGGATTTGTATTGTCTGACAGTTTAGAGTTTCAGTTTTGAAGGGAAAAAATGGCTTCGATTTGTGTGCTGTTCACAGTCTATTTTGTTTCAGCTAATCTTTGATCATATGTCTTTTAAAAGTTGAAAATGTTCTTGCTGAAATTAAAAAAAATTGTTTATTCGTCTGATTTTAATAACAGTCAAAGGCTATTAATTATTTATATTAGATTCAACAATAGAAGTACTATGTATTCATTTTATTAATGGCTTCCTGCACTGTTGCCACTTGGGATACCAAGTAATGCAAACTTGAGTACAATTTCTAAAATTGGCAACATGCCAAATCAAAAATTAGCAACATGCCTTTTATTTGATGTTTTCCAAATGTTGTACATACCGTCACTTTCCGTATCTGGTAAAAAATATTGTATATAATTTCCTTTCGTAATATATTTGGCAACAGTGTGCATTTTTGTGTCCGGAATCCTAAAATAATAGATCAGTCTTCCGTTTATCATTGATGTGTTCAGCTGTATCGCTTCACCAAAACGGCATACTAGTTTCTCTAATACCTTAATCAAATTAATTTATTTATAAGCATATTAATGAATTATCCTAAACTTTTTATAACTTTTTTTAATTAAATATTAATTTAAATCCAGTATCAGACTTCAAAATTAACACATGTTGGAGCTGTAATTTATGGAGTATTTGTTTGGTCGAGGGTTAGAAAAATTTTACTGTAGAAATTGCATCTCGCACTTCAGCTACTATAGACCAATGATTAGGTCTTTCTAAAGCATTCATTAAAAAAAAACCTTCAATATTATTGAATACATTTTCAATGTTCTCATATTCAATAACACTGAAGATTTTTAGCTTTTAATCTTCTATTCAAATCCCTTCATTAACATTTGGCCCCGATATAGGTGCAGTGTTAGCATATTTGCCTACTATGACAGCAGCAACCCTGGTTTGACTCTTGTATTTAAAAAAAAAAAGAAAGAACGGAAAGAAAGAAGAAGCTTATTAATTACTTACCATTGTCTTGGGATTGGTTCCCTAGGCCATAAGAAGTTTTGATTTCTTGGAAAACTGTAGGTCCTAGTGCCCCGAAAAGCAAACAAGCTTTTAACCTTTAACGTTCAGGTAGTACTGTGCTTATAACCACCAATTTTAAATCTGCTAGTTTGGGAGTGACTTTCAGTAGGCTTGGTTGTAAGTGTATACTGGTTCAGAGTTCATGTTAAGCTACCCATTCTGTCTCAAATAGCCCATATTACAGTCTTAAAATGTAAAATATGCAAAAAAAATCTTTAATAATTGTTCTGCCCCTCTGAAAATGATCAAATCTGTACTGAGGACAAGCTTGCTACCAAGAACCTTTTTGTCGTATAACTGTATAGTGAAATCTTTTAGGACGCCGATAAGTTCTCACAGCTGGCTTTTATAATAAATCAGTTATAACATTTAGGTAACTGTATGTTTAAATGCAATATTAATTTTTTAATATGTAGGTTATTTTTCATTTTAAGGTGTGCTTGCCGCAGTAGTCTGGATTTTCAAAGAAATTAATACTCTGTAATATTTTCCTGTAATTGCTGTGGGCGACAGCTCTTACGATTAACCTATTGTTTCGAATATGGATTCATTGACTTATATCCAATAAAGTAGTTTGCATTTTTTTAATTAAATTTTCATGTTAAAAATATTATGTTTCACCTTTTGGCATTTGTTCAATAAATGTTGGTTTTAATTTCAAATATATTTATACGAAATACATTATATATATATATATGTCCCACAGGCGTCCTCTGCCAAGAATACCGGCACTCGACCGATTTCCGTTGAAAACCATCATCGGTAGAGATTTCGTAGGGGGTGACACTATGAGTCCCATCTTAGCCATTGTCTCCTAAATTTAGGAGGCAGTGTCTTAGCGTAGAACTTTGGCTGTGGTGACCGAAGTCCGGATTCTTCGTAAAACTGTAGATCCAGCTTGACAACCCGTCTGGCCAACGTGGTGAGAGTAAGGCTGCTTCCTCTGTATTTCTTTCACCGCACTACATGTATGTGTGATAACAGAAAAACCTCCAGCCTACAGTGGATTGAAAATGGTTGTCAATGATGATATATATATAAATAATGCTTTTTGTTTTTTAGCGGGAGCTAAAATGCTTATTCTCTGTGATTTATTCTCAAGAAGAAAGAACGAACTGTCTAGAGAAGAGAGACATGAAATTATTAAATATTGTAAATCAAGGTAATAACTTTATTCTAGCAAAAATTGTACAGTAAAAAGTATGTAATATTATTAATACTTCAATTATCAAGGCAAAATTATAAGGCCAGTCATGTTTAAACTTTTTGTATGAATTTGCTATTTTTCTGAATGCTGTTGCTGTGTTTCTGAATTCCAGAC
The DNA here is from genome assembly GCA_006491805.2 of Dysdera silvatica. Classification (NCBI taxonomy): domain Eukaryota; kingdom Metazoa; phylum Arthropoda; class Arachnida; order Araneae; family Dysderidae; genus Dysdera; species Dysdera silvatica. The sequence continues at coordinate 30,357,239 of QLNU02015270.1, forward strand.
TGCCAATATTTATGAATCAACTTCATAAATTACTCGATGTTATAAAAGTGTCGTTTGGAAATTTATCTGTCAGTGAAAAAGTGGAGATAGCATCGTACCTCGTCCCAGAGGTAATCTTTTTTTTTAACCCTTTAAGGTTTTTTGATGACCAACATGGCCAAAGAGTTAATAATTTGTATTTTGTTGTGTACTTTGTTACATTGAATAAATATATAAAGTAACTTTGTATAATGCCTTATATAATTACCAAAGGACTCTCCTCAAGTAGTTATACAGTAGTGTGGTGATAATTCATTCATCACTAACTCAGGTTCGATTCCGACAGCATCGTAAAACACATGCCCTTTTTCTCAACACCGTCATCCATTGTTTAATTCCCGAAACGGCAGAGCATCGGATTTCTCAGAAAACCGTAGGCCCTGCTTATCATGACCTTATCTGTCCATGTGTTGTGAAACACAAACAAATGGTTGAAGAAGGGTACGGAGATAATTCTTGCAATTATGAGTGTGATTTTATTTATTTATTTATTTTTTGGAGTTCATTGTAGAACTTGCTTTGGAGTCCCATTTTACAAATTTTAACATGAGCTATAAAAAATTGAGTCATGTAATAATAATGGTTATGTAATATTAAATAAGATGGAAATAAATATAACCTTTATTTTTATGTTAGGTTACTTTTCCATAAAGCACAATGTAAATTGGATCTGGCATAAAATGAATTTCCTATAAATTTTTAAATCAAATTGTTGTCTGCCCAAAGTTAATTTTATGAATACGAATTAGGTATGTATGTATGAAAATTGTTATATATTAAAATATAAAATATGAAAAGATGTCAAAACACACAAAAACTTTAATTAAAATACACGAAAGAATATAAAAAGAAGCACCTGTAAAGTGAATTCGTTGGAAATCACTTTAGATGAAATTGACCTATGAAAGCTATCAAAAATGTAATTGCTCTGAAAGTGGAATGATGGAAACTAAAGCGGCACAAAATGGCGATTGTCTCTACGAGAAAAGTGATTATCGAATTGGTTAAAGCAATTGATTTTTTTCATTTAGGAGTGGAAATATATATTACCGAAATGCATTTTCGTGTCTTGATCAAGCATTTCAATCCCTTTTTTTTTTGCTCATTTTATTTCAGATTGAGGCGACGTTAGACTCCATGTTTCAGTTTGTTACAGAGACTAAGACTGCTCTAGAACAGATCATAAACAGCTCGAGTAGCACAGGTGACAAAGCTTCATGCCCCTTTAGCGAAAAGTCAAAGAAAGGAAGTGTCGGTGAAGCATTGGGTCGATCTCTGAAAAATGTATGTTCTGTTCTTCAGTGTTTGGTCATTATTTATGAAATGGGTGGATTTTTACTCATGAAGTTATCTATTAATAGGCTTTGCACATGAGGGAGCTCATGAAGTTGAGGAGTTTTCATGAACGAGTCACCGTCAGTTTTATGAACCTTATGCACAAGAAGTGAGTACCTTATAAAATACTCATTTGCATAAGAAAAATAACTATGTTCGTATTGATTTAATTTTAATTGTCCGTATGGTACCTTAATGATAATACATTATTTATATGCCACTAGCCTAGGTTCAATTCCAGTTGTATGGCACCATTATTAATATGCATGCTGCTTTTCAGCCCACAGTTGTCTGAAGTTTGGATTATCCACAAAACTGTAGGTCACAGGGTGTCTACTCATCTGGAAAAGTCAGGGAAGTTTTTTCTGACTGTAAAAGTCAGGGAAATTTGAAATTCATTGTTATAATAAATAACTTATTAAAATAATTTTCCTGAACTGTGCTTTTCATACCACATTACCTACTGAAAAATTTGAAAAACTTGTACTTTTGACTAAACTTCTTCCAAAAGTTACCATTTTGCACCAAAACTAATATAATTTATATAAAATTATTAAGCCTATATATTTTTCAGAAGAAACTGTTTGCCAATATATAATTAAAACACACAAAAAAAAGTGTTTTTAGCTAAATTATTTAATTTGTAAGGGATTTTGATCATACCACTGCACGTCCATTCACTCCAACATTTACTTTCCAAGAGGTCATGCTATCATCTTTTTTCCGACATCCCTGCTACTCGGGTGGAAGCTGGCTACATACAAAATCAAACATACCCTTCTTGGACTCGTCTCCGACCTAATGAACTTTACAAACATGGCATTTTGGCAAATGTAGGATGGTTCTCATGATGGATATTTCATAGAACCAAAGTTATTATTGAAGAGATGTCCTTTGGGAGTAGATAACCTTGTTGACACAACTTTTCAAGGCAGGAATCAACGAACACATCATCTCACGGCTGAGAAGTATCTAACCTTTAGTACAGTGGATCACATCTCGTTTCTTCATCTTTGCCTCATGATTGTAAACAACATCGATGAAGATAGACAAGAAAGGATTAATTAAGCTTATAATTAATCTCCTTATCGTAACAGTTGTTTATTCATGTTCAATTCCCAATGGTCCACCAAAATAAATTTACTAACTGATCACCACAGTCCAAGGTTGGTTCCCAAAACCTCAAGAAGTTCAGGTTCCTCGTGGGGAAGAGGGTGTAGGTCCACACATAAGCAGTTACCAGTGGTTACATTGAGAGCTAGCACGAGAGTGACGTGTTCTCCGTTTGAGAACTGTTGAGGAATGAACTTGCACTTGTTGTGAGTGGCTAGTCTGTGATGACACTAGTTCATGACTTTTTATTAGCCATGAGTGCAATAGTGTGGCTAGTTATCCGTAGGCATAAAGTTTTCAAAATTATTGTGGGGGCCAAGCAGATATTATGTGTACATTTATACATTACAATATGTGTAAAATTGCAATTTATTTCAAATTATTGGTGGGGAGGGGGGGGTGACTGAGCTCCATGGACCCATACAACTCTACGCCGGTGTGGATATCGGACTTTCACAAGTGCTTGTAAATATGTCTGTTCTGCCCGCCAGTGTGTTTGCTTCACAATGCAATGGGATTTTTCATTTGTATGTGAGAAGATAGTTTCCCCATGAGTTATTATCGGCTTTTATGTATTAGAAGAGCAGCACTGCTGTATTTTCTGACCATGAGAAGATTTTTGCCTGTGAGATTTGCTGCAATAGCATGGGAAAAATGGCCTCTGCAGGAGTAAAAGAATAGTGAGTGGAAGCTTCAGACAGAAGAGAGTTGACAGTGGTTGTTAAAGAAGCCCAGATTCTTTAGAAATTGCAGTTGCAGAAGAAAATAACTCTGTACCAGATTGAAAATATGTCGTGATAGAGTGGTTATCGCCTCAACAAACTTACTATATTTGCTCTCTTCCATTTCTAATCCACCTGACATTGATATTTCAACATAAATGCCAATGTACCATCCTTTGCAAATCGATAATGCTTCATATGTATATATGCAGTGAATTCTGTCTGTAACAATACTTTCTACAGTCCTGACAGATACAGTATATCAGGTTCAACCTTGGCTTCAACGGTTATATTAGGAGGAACGTTCAAAGAGTAAGTTACACTCAAACATTGTAGGTCTAGAACACTTTATTCATACAAGCACCACAATACAATATAACACACATGCACTAACTACACTACTTCTTTATATAATCACCAAGTAACAGTAAACATTTCTCGGAACCTTGCAGTCATTGTTTGATTCCCAGACAATAGAAATCCACTTCTTGGTCATGAAGCCGGCATAGAACAGCTGTCTTAACCCGGTCATCGTTGGCAAATCGGTGTCCCCAGATGTTCTTTCAGTTTGCCGAACACCTGAAAATCGCAAGGTGCCAGATTAAGACTGTACGGTGGATGCTGCCAGACTTCCCACCCAAACCTGTGAAGCAAAGTCTGTGTTGTGTGTACTGCGCGAAGTGTTGCATTATCGTGCAAGAGGACAATGCCTTTTGCTTAATTTTCCACACCCCTTGATATTCACCTCTGTGTATAATAAAGCACTTAGGGTTTTTGCAGTACAACGCAACATTAATGGGTGTGACCTTCTGCAGAAAACCGTGCCCATGACTTTACCTGATGATGGAGCAACTTTGTTCTTACAGGTGACAATGCATGTTTCCATGCCATCGATGCTTTCTTTGTTTCTGGAGTGAAATGGTGCAGCTTAGGAAGTCATTGCCTTCCATAGCATAACATTGAAGGAAGTTCAGGGAAGCCTCAAACCTTGCTCCTTTATGCTCGGAAGTCAATGAGCTAGGAACCAATTCTTAAGACAATTTGCAATAATCCTGTTGGTGATGCATCATGAAATGAGCATTGTCAACAGATATTCTTCAACTCCTTTGCAAACTTTGCGATGGTCAATTTGCGATTGATGACAATCATGTCATTCACATGCTGCACCAGGTTTGTTGTGCTCATCATTCTTGGCCTTTGCTTTTCCACGTTGGTCAAGCTTGTGTGATCATCTTCAAACTGTTGGCACTGTTTCATATGGCTGAATGTGACATTACATGTGGCTCATACACCGAAAATATTGCATGGGAATCTCCGCACACATGTGTTGTTTCGCCCACGAAAAACATACTGTTCTGCATACTCCAATGTTGGAGTGAGTTTTCAACTGATGTGCCATTTTGTTCACATGCTATGTAGTAACGCTTGCCAATACTTGAACAAAAATGACAGCGTGGGAAGTCGTAGACCTCAACTCTCTTCTGCGCAAGTTCCCCTATTGTTGCCCAGTGTTGCCATTTTTAGGGAGACAAGTGTAACTTACTTTTTGAACACTCCCCATAGAAATATAGACTATTGTCTATATTTCTGGGGCCCCTAGAATATAATTATAGACACATTTTACTACATAGGTTTATATATAGCATTTAATATTTTTTAAAGATTGAATAAAAAACATTATAGTTCTGTAATTTCATGTGATCATTTTCTACTACCTGTGGCATAATTAGACTTATAGCTTTAAGCAACCATGTCCAAGTTGGAGTTCTGAATAAGATGTGGATGCTTGTCAGTGAACTATGGTTTAAAAATTTTCTTGAATGACGTTTCTAAAATTCTTCGGACATTTAAAAAAAACTCACACTGACCATTATTATTTTGTAACATCTTTTTGCAGAGAGAACTTCAGTGACATGAATTATGTAAATAAAAACCGTTCTGTTGCCAAAAACCTGGAACAACTCATTGAAGAAGTAGGTTTCCGTATTTTTTAATAGATTTGTAATAAATGGAGTATTTGTGTATGTAGCATACATTAACACCTAAATACGTTATGAAATATATAGTATATTATTCTTATGATAAAATTAGTGTTAATATGTGCTCTTTGGTGTGGATGAAGGGTGGGGCTTAACTCTTAGCTAAAAAACTTAGCCCCCCCCACCTCGAAAAGTGAAAAATACAAATGAATGCTATGTACCAATTATAAGGCTTGAGTTGTAGTCCCTCCCCCCACCCACCCCAAGACCTTGAGGCTTGCTACGGCATTGTATGTTGTAGTAGAAATAACAAAATAAAGTGGACTTTGGATTTTTTTTTCTTTACAGATTCCAATGTTTCTTTTGCGTATCGAAGAATTACGTTCTGCCCTCGATGAAAAATTAACCTGGAAAGAATGGAAGTACCTATTTAAATTAGGAACGTCAAAAGTGGTAAGGAAATGTGTGTGTTGACACTAATGTATAGATGTGTTAGACATTAAATACATCTTACTAAACGTTTCTCACGAGACAGGCAATGAACCTTTACATGAAATCTTAGCGTGGTAACTCTTGATGGAAATTTAATATGTAAGAGTAAACACTTTTCAATTAAATTTAGATTAAACTACAAAAGTCTTCCTATCCATGCATAATATCTCATTTGGAGTAATAGGCCAAGCAATGGTAATGCATTTACCTAAAATGCCTTCAACCTAGATTAGACTCCCAACAGTGCCAGAATAGAACTCTTACTTAAAAAGTACTCACTGTAGTCTGAGGTTTGATTCCCTGGGCCATAAGAGATTTGGATTCCTCGGGAAACCTAAGTCCTGCCACAGCATGAACTAGAGATGAGTTCGAGTTCAATTTTCGAAGCCCTAAACACTTTGGGGAAATTTGAGCCCGAAACTTCAATATCGAAAAGTCAGTTTTCGGCTTCAGTTGCATCCGTTTTATGAGCCCAAAAATGATACGAAATATAGAGTCTGTCTCATCTCTAGTATGAACATTACTTTTCTCACACCATAAAAAAATTTAACAACCTGTGTGGTGGCATAAATATAACACTTTTGTCTATAGCGTGGAAATTTCGGATTTTTTTTTTTTTTATATATCACAGGTGCCATCTTTCTACTGCTCTATGTTTCCGGATTTGATTTCCTGAGCGACGTAAATTATGATCCACTGAAAAGCTGTGGATCCAGGTTCATTATGATCTCGGCTACTGCCATGAAATATCAACTTTTTCCCACCCCAAGCATGTTTAATTGAATGTTGACTTATTAGGTATTCTTTTCATCTTTGTTGCGGATATGAGTTATATAGCATAGTTGTTATTCTGGGTACACTTGCGAAGTTTTTGTAAAGAAAAAAATATAACTCTAAAAATAAATCATTGATCAAACAAAAGTTTTAAAGAGATTATAATTATCCCTATATAGGCTCAAGTGGGGCTCGACAAATGCAGCTGCTACCCGTGACCAGATTTTTGCAGTTGACAAATAGGAAATATACCTTTCCTGTTTTTTTGTTGTTGTTGTTTTTTTTAGGTGGGTGAGTACCATCCTTGCTTGGCGAGTATGATTTGTCACAATTTGTGAAACTCTGACACCAAGCGGCTGGGGCCTTATACAAGATATATCTATCCATAGCCCTGTTCTAAATCACTGCTTTACTTATTCTTCATTTGTAAAGTCATAATAACAATATACTGTGTAACTACAGCGATAATACCGACAATATATACTAAAAGTACATCATATTAGACTCTGATAATAATACATTCGCCTAGCATATATGGTTATCCTGGGTTTGTTTCTGAAAATGCAAAAAAAAAAAATGCTTAGCAACTAACCAACTAACTACTCATTGTAGTCTGGTAATTGATTCCCTTGGCCTTGAGAGGTTCAGATTCCTTGGATGACTATTGATTCCGGTGCAACATAACCCTTGCTTTTCTTGTGCAGTAAAATTCACATGAACAAACAAGACACCCATAGAGCGAAATGTAGGGAAATACCATTAGTGTACTGGATCAATAAGGTGCTCTGAACAACAGTTATTTAATTTACAGGCAAGGCAATTGAATAAACAAGAGTTCATCAGGTGATGGTTCTGTTCATTATGGGACGTTTAATTGCCAAATGCGAAAATAAGTGCCATCCTACTGCTGTATTTTTGTAGGAGGAAAAGGTTTAGTAAATAGGGAAATGAGATCATTTGACACCCATTATTTCTTCAACCATGCACAGTAATGGGTTTAATATACTTAATAATGTAACCTTTAATGTGTACTGTCCATGTGCCATAATGTATAATGTCCAATTAATCTCACTCCCCTCCTTTTGTTTTTTTAAGTCCTCAAACAAATTATCTGAAGATGACTGTTTAAATTTGCTGTGAAAAAATACTTTCTTGACTAAACATGTTAATTGGTTTATTCCATTTTTCTGTCTCTAAATTTAGGCTTGGGTGTTAAGTCGCTTGGTGTGTCACAAGGCGACTCTTCACACGATGATATCACACATATGTGATCTTGTGAACAGAGAACAGTTCACTCGTAGCCTCGTCCAAATTGGCCTTCTCGAACTTCCAGTTCCTACCACAGGTTCAACAATGCCTGCCGCAACTAGTCAAGAACATTCTCAGAGTAATGGAGTGGGACCTTCTGGAAGTGGTCTACGCAGTCCAGTTCATAGCCCCATTGCTCTTTCACAGGTATTCTTTTAACATTAAGGACACGGTTTTTTGCTATTCGTTTTCAAAATCATCATACTCAGCGGTTGTGTAACATTAATCTAGCAATCAAAAATCACGGTTTGATTCTCCCGATGGTACTTGGTACCTTTTTTCCTTTTACTTATCCGTAGTCTTGCAGTTTTGAATATTTTAATTCATGTACTCATGTCAAGCAGGTGCTGCATCTACATGTATCCGTAAAGGGGATGCAAGGATAAAAAGTTTAAGAATAAAACCTTGTGCCTTAGGTGACAGAGGTACAAATTCCTCAGAAACGTGTAAACCTCCTTCCCACAAAACGCTAATTGGGAACATAAGACCCAAAACCAGCTTGTTTGAAATATAAGCAAGCACAAACGTCATCTGCCACTATATAGTATAAAACGTATCTGACTCCATGATAGTTCTAGGATTTTATCATAATATCTGTGCGTCACCTGGATGTTGCTTCAGACACACCATGTGGCATCTTGTTTGGCACAGAATGGCCCGTGCTGTCCTTTCACCATAAAAATACAACCAACACACCGTGTGGCACTCCAGTTTTTATGCATGGAATTACAATTTTTTCTTCCATTAACGACTTTCAGAGGACAGAGAAAAATGTTGTTGAACAAAAAACGACATTAATCAGATGGTATGTAATTCTGTGAAACCTCTGCCAGGATCGCAAAATGTTATCAGTAAACAGAAATGGTTGATAATCAGAATGATGCTACGGAGAGAAATTGCAATAGCTTATCACCGGATGATGTTCCAGACATTTGCTGGCTAGCACTGTGGTCTCCAGTTAGAAACTACCTTAATGGCACTGTGTTTTGGGAATGAATGAGTATGGAGATTTTGAATGTTCAGTGGGATTAATTCAATGCAGCTTTAACTGTTCGGTGGCGTTAATTCAATGCAGCTTTAAGTGTTCGGTGGCGTTAATTCAATACAGCTTTTGAATGTTCGGTGGGATTAGTTCAGTTCAGATTTTGAATTTTCAGTGACATTAGTTCCATGCAGACTTTGAACGTTCAGTGGGATTAGTTCAGTGCAAATTTTGAACATTCAGTGGGATTACTTCAATGCATATTTTGAACATTCAGCTGGATTAGTTCAAAATATCTTTTAAAAGGGAAGATGAGATTGTTTCCATCATTAATGCTATTTTCAGTTTTATTAAAAAATAAATTGATGTTCACAAGCACCTTGAAGTAAGTTAAGGCATGATTTGGGAATATGTTTTTTTCCTCATTGAAAGAAAAGTTTTTAGAATTTTACATGATTTCCAAGATTGGCTGGAATTCTACAAAATTTTTGTGAACTAATAGTTGGATGTTCTCCAAATACCAGTTTCCGCTGAATAAACATATAGTTAAACAGCACTGTTTGTGATTAACATGTGAATTTAAATCAGCTTAAGATCGTGATGTGACTAATTACTTGGAATACTGTAAAACCCCTCTTAACAGGCACTCTTCAATTACAGTCGCCCCATTTTTGTGGTCAGAAAAAAGTTCCCAGGCGGAAACTCATTTACGATAGTGTATTTCGATACCCTGATTAGCTGTCATCCTCAGATATGGACATGGATACTGTTTTCATGGTTCATTTCATTTGAATAGAACCCCTGTACAGCCACAATATGTTTCAGCTTCAGCCATTCTCACTGGAGGCATTTTTAACAACAAGTTATCAAAGGAAGATGAGAGTTAACAAAAATTTTCCCTTCTGTTAATAAAAAGTGGCAGTTACCTCAAATTTGTTGATTCAAAAGAATAATGCTCAACAAAGACTCTGTCCTAATGGAAAAACTGGACTAACACCACACAGCTCGTGTATGCTAGTGTAAGTGACCATTAAAGTGACAGGATTAGAAATTGGCGTAGTGGTTCTAAGAATTTTATGTCACCTTGATATTTGTCACAGTTAAGGTCATAGAGTACATGTGGTCACTCTTCTTATTCCGAAATATTAGATGCGGAATGACCCTTGTACCATAAAAATACAACCAGCCAACTAATCTTCATCCGAAAGGGCCAGAATCAGTCATTGTCAAGCTAGATTGATTGGTAAACCACTATCAAACATGAATCAAATCAATTTTTTTCTAAGGCAAATCAATTTTCCAATCCACCTCCACTACAATTTAAACATACCTTTTGCTCATACTAATTTCTTGTACCATGACATTACAGTTCCGGGTCCCAAGTTTTGGAATTCTTTTCCAACTGATTTGAAATCGATCAATAGTTTAACCTGATTCAGGTCAAAACTAAAAAACGTCTTTTGGCTGGTTGATTTTGCTCCAGTGCTTATGGCGTTTATCTTATTTCAACATTTTGCAATGTTCTATTGACTTTGCATTCATCTACATTTATTATTTTTATTTTTTTTTGCCATTATTGTGTTATTCATATGTCTATCTGTATGTACCTGTTTGTTATTACTATTTCATCAACGTTTTGTGTAACTCATGTGTCTGTATGTACTGGTTTGTCATTCTTGGTGATGAGAACTTCGTCAGGCACATGTGTGACTTTATTCTCATCACCAACTTCATCTTTACTGTGTTATTATTTGTGTTGCTTTTTCTTAATGATGCCCAGGAAAATTGAATTGAATTTTCGTAATTAACATTTTATTGTAAATTTACTTGTTTTTATTCAACAAATGCTTATGTTCAACTTATCTTAACTTAAACTTTTTTTATATGTTCAAAAATACATTATGCTTAATAAGTTTCGACACCCACACATAAGCTCAAGCTAGCGCTTTCTTGTTTCGGAGAAAAAGTGACGCCATCCCTGCCCTGGAGTTGAACTAAGCTCCCTCCATTGACCCCGGAGTGCTTTGATCGCTAGACCAACGAAGACAGGAACAAAGCTTTCTTTCTCCGTATGTAAGGATGTAAGATATTATTACCCTTCTCAGGGATAACACAATTGCCAAATAATGGTCAACACACAAAGCCACCGGGACGAGTTTTTTTGTGAGTTTTAGTGGTGGAATTTATTATACTTAATGATTTTCCAACACACACGTATAAGCTCAAGCTAAAGTTTTTTTGTTTAGGAGAAAAAGAGACGTTCCCACCCTAGAGTCGAGCTAAGGGCCCTCTGTTAAACCTGCAGTTCCTTGACTGCTAGACCAACGAGGACTGAATCAATGCTGTCTTTCTCATATAATATATAAGGATCTAAGATATTACCCTTAAATTACGTTAAATTTTGTGTTAATTAAATGTTAAATTGTGTGTTAATTAAATGTTAAATTGTGTGTCAATTAATTGTTAAATTGTGTGTTAATTAAATGTTAAAATTATTACTTGCAAAAATACATGTTTCAGAAGGAAGTACTTAAATGTTTAAAATATAATATTTTTGGCTACTTCAAAATGATCCTCCCCACCCCGCTTTTGTGAACAAATCTTTCTCTCCAACAAGTATCTGCTAATGAAGGATTTCACTGTATATGAAGTCGGTGGGTTTTTTTTATTAGTAATGAATATAGCTCTTCTCTGTTGAGTGTATTTTGAAGGGCATTGTATTTCATTGCAGGTCGGAATGGTGGAGTCTCTTTGTCATTCTCCTGCATCAGCAGATAGCAATTTGGCAAAGAACGCCGTACAATTACTTCGCAGTGGAGAAGCCACTGATATGAGTTTTGAAATCGTTACAGGTCTTGGTAAGTGCAGTCATATTTAAAGAAATGTTTTTGTCATTGCCTTTGAGAATTCAGGATTTTATAGTCTGTGCAGTGTCCTCCGCTACTGCTGTCATGTACAATTAATTCTATATGTTCCTTCAGTTATGTATTGTACTCTGCCTAAGCACATCCATGGTGTGGTGCACAAATATCGCTTGTGCAAAAATTGAATTTCTGAATAAACGCAATTTAAAAACTTGCATTTATAGATCAAACCATTCAATTTTGCAGAAAGTTTTTAAACGTGTTAGGGCTTGATCATATTTATAGGAGGTCGTAAATGCGAGCAGCGTTATTGAAAGAAATTACTCTATTTAAATGAGCCTGTTGAAGGTTTTCTAATTATGCTTTGAACAGGTTTATTTTCTGATGAACTTCAATGTATATGTATTTTTGTATTAAAGATGCTCCTGGTTCACTCGTCAATCATATGCAAAGTCCATGTACAAGCAATCTTGGTAGTACAAATGCTGAAGCAGAATCTCCTATCATTAAAGCCCATTGTGTTATCATTGCATCTCGGTGTGACTGGTTTCGTAAAGCACTTCTAAGTGGAATGCGAGAATCAATAAACAAGTGCGTTCATTTCTCATTTACTTTCCAAATAGCACATGTAGGATTGTAGCTGTTTTCTTAACACTTTTATGTGTGGTAACTGAAACGTGTTGTGCTGATATCACATTTACCTATGAATACGACATTTTTGTCAGATGTAAAAATCTGTCACTAATAACGCATGCTGGAGAACTTGCTTGTAATTTCTCATTCTTAATTTTTATTTTTAGAAAAATAGTCATTCACGATACAAATCCAACATTGTTTCGAATATTTCTGGAATATTTATATGGTGGGAAAGTTGACACACATCAATTATCGACTGAGCAACTTGCTGATCTCATGCAACTTAGTGATAGATATGAGGTTTGTTACTCATTTCTTTAAAATATCTATAATGATTGATATTATTTAATTTTAATATATTGTGTTAGTTGGAAAGTATTTTCGTTTTTTTTTTAGCTTATAAAGAAAATAATTTTTGCATGCTAACGATTTAATTTGTCAATGGTGTCATTTCTTCTATGTTACCGTTCCATCCATCAACTTATTAATGCCGCTTGTGTAAAATTTTGTTAATTGTCCTTTAAAGTATTCAACAAGCTTGCATTTTCTGACAACTAAGTAATTTTTCCCATTTAAATAATTCTGTGATGGTTGAGACAGATAATGACCTGTTAAAGGGAAAAATCAAGAGAGTATGGAAGGTGAGTGAAAATTTCTCAGACAAACTTGTTTAATACCTGTATCATTCGAAGCACCACATGAGGCCGGCATTACCTCAGTAGAAGGCTATGCCTTTCCGATTCACCATTGCTGGGCATTTTGCTTGTGTAAGTTTTACGATCAGGAGTTGGCCTCTAAAAAACCTATCAATCAAAGCAGGTCTCTTTTTGTTTTTGTGAGAGGGAAGTGGGTAAGGAAGGTCATGTGGAGGAGGAGGGTTATAAATAACAGTGGCAGGTTGTTGTGTGTGAAAACTGGATTTTAAACAACGGTTCTGATACTACTACTCATATCCTGTTTTAACCAATCAGCATTTCCAAGTCAAATTAGTGGAGTGACTTTTTGAGCTCATCTCCTTAGTGTCAAACAGTAGTGCCCCCTTCAACCTATCCAGTTGTTGACAATAACAAATTATGCTTATGGTTTGGCTTGGTTAAAGCAACTCACAATAAACCATTCCTTCAGGATTCCACCAGCATCACATTTTTATGCAAAACTGTTTTTTCGTTTGCAAAGAAAGTTTTAACTGTAGTAGACCAATGTCTTTTTCATAATACATTGCCGTATGTAACCTATTCTCCATCACTAGTCGAAATGATATGTAAAGGGTTGTCACATTTGTAACCCTTAAGTAGAACAGTGTAAGTAGTAATCTGGTCTATTCAAAATTTCCGCAGAGTTCATGAGACACCAGAACATGGAGTTGAGAATTCATGCGTAATTGGTGTAAATGATCCAAAATGGTTACATGATCAACAAGTAATTGTTCCGCTAATTCTCATAATGTTTGGTGTGGATTTTCTTCAGTTATCTGCTTTGAAATGTCATTCCCGTAACAAGCTTCAGCTTTATATTCTCTTCCAATTCTAACCCAAATCATAAACGTAAAATGTAAAAAGATTTCTTCTATGTTTTTTCTCAAAGCGCTGATGGTATGTACCTCACGAAAATGTATACAAAATTGGGTTAAATAAACAGACAATAATTTTCAGTAATCTGCTAGATCATGGTTTATCGTGCAGATCAAAATCTCTGAAACGAAACTTGCTAAACCAATTTTGACATATGTGTTTGTTTACCAATCTCACTATTAAACGCTTTCTTTATACTCCTTCCACATATTCTGCATTGATACTTTTTTAAATTCATAAATTATTGAATAAAAATATATTCTTTCACACTCCATGAGATAAGTCATACGCCTGCTTTTATATATGAGCTCTTATATGTAGTAAGTGATCCCTCCACTTCTTACAACAGCTTTGCATCCAAATTCAGGTTAACGGTTTTATGAAAAAAAAGTCACCAAATTTACATTTTTAGAAAACAAAATCATTTTCTTATCAATTCAATATATATATATGTCCTACAGCCATTCTCTGCTGAGAATAGCAGCACGCGGCGGAACACCACTTCGAAGTAGCCGCGGTATCGTTCACTTCGTAAGAGGGTGACACAACGAGTCCCACTGTAGCGCAAGAATTTTGGCTGTGGTGACCAAAGTTCCGAATCTTCGTTGAACTGTAGGTTCAATTTGCCAACCCATCTGGCTAACGTGAATTTTAGGCCGCTCCCTTTGTATTTCTTTCACCGTACTACGGTATGTGTGGTAACAGAGAGACCTCCATCTTACAGTGGATTGAAAATGGATGATGATATATGTATATCAGAAAATTTAAAAAACCCTGTTTACTCTTACAAGGGAACTACCCCGAGTGGGAGTCCTAACTGAGAATTGAGACATATTGCAATTTATAGATTTCAGGCTGCTAATTACAAATCTGAAATCCCTTTTCTGTGAAATTCATATAATTTTTAATTAATGATTAAAATTTTCAAAATTGGCACAGATTCAGTGATTTAGTGAAATATTTATAAAAAGTGGAGATGCTTTTACTATCGTTTCAAAAATGGTTTTCTTTTTTGATAGAAAATAAAGTTTTAAAACAAAATACATGCTTTTTGTGGAAGCAAGCAAAATTTACATTTTAGATAAATTAAACTTTGAGTGCACTTTCTCTATTTACAAATAATAAATAATAAAATTTACAAATAAATAAAAATAATACCACGAAATTTTAAAAATTTGGATAATGTGCATACAATGTGAAAATGGAAAGTAAAGATTGAAACATGGGTTTGTTTCACGCAGAATTACTAAAAAAATGAATTACTAAATGAATATGTGTTCATAATGCTGAGACTGTATGTTTATGGCACTAGAGCAGCGGTCGCCAACCTTTCGGACCTCATGAACCACTAAATTCATAATTTTAAATCCCCCAGGACCACATTTTGTGAATTTAGTGCAATATAAAGGCAAAAATTGTCATTCAGAATATGAGAATTTCTTAGAATATTATTTTTGTTATATTATTAATAAAATATTAAAAATGGCGTATGTCCAAGATTTTTCTGCAGACCACCAAAATTTTCTCGCGGACCACCGGTTGGCGACCGCTGCACCAGAGGGTGTATGGAAGGCCTGAGAATTGAACATTCTAAGGACTAAAAACAATTTTTAAAAAAGAATGTGTCACTTAAACTACAATTTTTCACAGGTCGATTGCTTAAAGCAGATTTCTGAAGAGGCTTTAAAGGATCATATAGATGAAGATTCAGCACTATTTCTCTTAAGTATAGCTGACCAGTTTAATGCTAGGTCATTGAGGGTAAGTTGAATATGTAGCTTTTCAAATGTCTATCTCTTGAAAGGGATTTTCCTTTATTGTTGTTACATTTTGGTCACAAAAGTTACAAAGAATGCTATATTAATATATATATATATGTGTGTGTGTGTGTGTGCAGTAAAATTTCCCTGTCAACTGTCCTCAGTTCCATAGAAAAAGTGATCATTCGTAGAGGTGGGCTCATACCGGAGGTCCGTGATTAAGGCTGGATAAACATGAAATGGAACAGAAAACAATTGAAAGTGTGTAAATAGGTCCAAATTTTGTGTTACATCAGCATTCGACTTTAAAAAATATAATTTTGTAATTTGAATTTTTATTTGCAAGCTATAAAATTTACATTTTTTTTAATTAAGAAAAAGAATAGTTTGTGGTGTGATTTTACAATTTTGTTTTTCGAAACAATTTTGAAGTCCAGAAAATAAATTAAAAGGGTATCTACCATGTTATGTAAGTCACGGAAATCAAGAAATAGGAAATGTCACCAAATCAATGTTGTAGGTCACAGTTATGACAGTTTTTCAATTTTACGTGTGCGTTGAATCGTAAATTTCGTATGATATTTTAACCATTATTTTACTGGCTCTGTTTTTTCAGCTATTGTTTCCCATAACTTGGCAATTTTTAATGATTTCCAGTTACTCTCCATCACATTTTGTGAGTATTTAAGGATTTTCAGATATTTTTTCTATAACTATCAATCGTAAAAAAAGGTCAAGGGACTTTTTTAAGGTTACGGAATGTACAAAAAAATAGTCAAGAAAAGGACAAGGAAAGGTCAAGGAATTGGGTTTCTTATTTTTAGTAGCTACCCTGGTTAACTACCTTGGCATCTTCAACAGATACAGAAGCTTCCATTAATCTGTTTACTCCCTCCAGTGTTCCCTGAAACCAGAGCACACTAGTTTTTTCTGCAAAAGTTCCATTAATGGTTTTTCATTGGGATCAGATTGAGAATCTTAAAGGTCAAAAAAGAAGAGTTCCATAATGGAAATTCGATTTTTAATTAAAACAAAATTTTTATAATGATAAAACTTTGAAGGGGAAGGTTTTTGCTAAATTGTTTATACCATTCGAGTTCAGAGGATAAGCAGGAAGTGAAAAATTTCTCCATTCTCCAAAATGTACTCGCTTTTAGAGCGAGAATGGTTTCTGGTGGTCTCTGAATGCAAGTAAGTTTAGCATTGAATCTATGGGGGGGGGGGGTATTTTTAGAAAAGATGGTCACTCTCTGATGGAGGTGGTCTTTTAAAGAGACTTTATTGTACAGGATGGTTATATATTAAACTTGGTCTATTTAGTGCACCCTGAAGCTTGAACCTTTCAATGAAGAGACACCAAAATTCGTATATGGACTATCCAATGGATGCGGAAAAGGAATTTTCAAAGAAAATTTTACTTCAAAAATATCCGCTGGGGAGCGTTTTTGTAGCACAGTATGGCAAAAGCAATCTATGGAATGACCAATACGCAACACGAATGACATTTTTAACATTTAGCAACACTTACTGCATGGAAACATTCTAAATGAATGTTGTGCAAGCAATAGCAGTACGCCGGTGCTACAATGAGTGTTACTAAATGTTAAAAATGTCATTCCTGTTGTGTGTTGGTCATTTCAGAGCTCGCTTTTGCAGTATTGCGCTAAAAAGCGCCCCATAGCGAACGTTTTTGAAGTAAATATTTTTGCAGATTCCTTTTCCGCATCCTTTGGATTGTCTATATACCAATTTTGGTGTTAATCCACTAAACAGTTCAAGCTCCAGGGTGCTCTAAATTGGCCAAGTTTAATTATAACCATCCTATGTGTATTTTTGTGGGAATTCTTGTTTTCTAGACATTCTTGACTCATCTTGAAGTTAATTTAAATAATTGGCAGTTACAAAGTCTCACATGCTACTTCAATTTGTTTAATTCAAGAACGTTATTATATTTTCACCTTCCATTACAGACGAGAGCTCTAGAATTCATAGCTCTTAACAAGGACATTATAAAGAGTGAAGTATTTTATGATTTACCGGAGGACCTACAATCAGAAGTAGAGGAGATGATCACTTGGGTTGAACTAAGGTATTGAAAACATATTCTATGCTTAAAAGAATGTATAATTAATACTTTTTATATAATATTGCAATAATATATATGTTAGTAACTAGTTAATACAATTTAGCTTGTTATTTGGCCTTGCTAATGTATGATAAATACCATTTTTCTAATGATTGTCGATTGTATTATCGTAAAATTCTGAAATACACATTTTCTAATGAGTTTGCAATTGAAGTTTCTCTCCTTTTCTCAGTTTCTTGATGCCCACTGTATACACTTTTTTTTTAAGGAATTCACAACGTAGTGAAGAGCTTTCTTGTCCTCAGTATTTAGGCCCTGATAGTCCTAGTTCAATGTCATCTAGTCTCCTTGATATTGAAGACCTCACCTCTGCAATGAACATTTCAGTGAAGGAGGTAAGATGTCTACATCAAAGACATATATATATCAAATAAATATGTACCAAATTATCGTTTTAAACGTAAAATCTCTGGATTCTGAAAGCCTGCATATCTACAACAAGTAATTTCTAACCCAAGAAAAAAGACTTTCCCGGTGTGACGATTAGAGCTTGGATTATATGCGTTAAAAACTCAGCAGAATATGCATGCAAATATGCACTAAAAACCTTAAAATATACATGTATATGTTCTTAAAATGAATAAGCATGCACCTAAAATGGATAAATATGCACTTAAATTTTTTTTTAACTTACTGGAAAATCATATTACCTGCATTTTAGAATGAATATATTTATCTTCTAAGTAGAAATATTTGATATGTATAAAATGATATGCTTTATACAGTGCAATTTCTATTACAGCATATCACAACGTGTCTCTTGACATTCAGAACAGTTAAGCATTGTCTTCTATCATGCAATGGCATTTTTATAGTACTTTTCAGAGCTACTGAAGTTATTGGGCAGCACTTCTAAAATTTTGCAGGTTGTGCCCACGTCTATTGTTGATAGATAATGTGGAATAGTTGATACATAATGATGTGGAATAATTGATACATAATGGTGTGGAATAGTTGATAGATAGTGATGTGTGTTTGTTTTAATTTGAAAACCCTTAAAATATGCATTTATTCTGGAAATTCATCGTTTTTGTGCATATGCACTGATACTAAAAAGGGCTTCAATGTTCAATTGCATATGCACATACGCATTTGTATATAGTCTGGGCTCTAGTGATGATTTTATACTTGGAATCAAAGGTTGCAGCATCACTAAAGCTGAGCTAAATTTGAGCTAATCTCATGTCTCACTGGCTGGATAACCTTACCTATTTCTAAATGTATTACATATACACTAATTTATCAATCTCATAAAAACCAATCGAGCATTTTTGCAATGGTCAATACTGCAATTATCTTAAATAATTGACAAATTTTGGATAAATGTGCTCCTTCCCTTCCCCTTCCACCCTACCTTTATGGTCTTTGATTCACAGAATTGAAGTAGATTTCTATTAAGGTTAGTGATGCGTAAGTGAACCATTGTTTGGTTATGTTAAGCAATTGGTCCTGACCTAAATAACCTTTCGTGTAGTCTTGAAACACCGCTCACTGTAGTCCGGGGTTTGGTTCCCTAGGCCTTAAGAGATTCAGGTTCCTCAGGAAATTGTAGGTCCAGAGGTTCGTATTCCTCAGAAAACAGTAGGTTCTGATGCCACATCACCATTGTAGTCCTTGAGCCGTAAAAGCACAAACAAGAACTAATTGACTTTTAATGCTGATGTGTAATGAGGTACTAATTATTTCATATTGCTATTTAACGTAATAATTATTGTATATTACTATTTAACGTGATGATTATTGTATATTACTATTTAACATGATAATTATTGTATATTACTATTTAACGTGATGATTATTATATATTACTATTTAACGTGATAATTATTGTATATTACTATTTAATGCGATAATTATTGTATATTACTATTTGGAGAATAATTACTGCTTTGTTAACATGCTAATTATCTCCAAATGCACGTGTGACAACCTGTCTCCAGATACCCGCATTCACCAATCATGGATGAATGGCTACATCATTCACATTAAAGAAGATTAGCATGAAGTGATAATACTCTGTGTTTAATTAAGTTTCGGTCTAATTAATTTCTTTTGAAGGATGGCCATATATGTCCGAAATGCATAGATGTGTTCAACCTAACATCAAAAACTATGCTTTGTAATGTCAATACTAATGTTTAATATAGTGGCAATTAATTAAATCAGTGTTAATTCTTGTGAAATTATAAAGTAATTAATGTGTATGTTTAACATATGCAGTGGACCTTATTAATGTGGCATCTGCTTAAGATATACGTATTTCTCGTTAGTGAGAGCAAATTCTCTTTTGCCCCCCTCATCTGAGGTATACGTATGTCAAAGACGTTGTTTATACTGCTCATTCGATAATGCAGATAAAGAGTTAAGAAATTCGTGCCAAAAATGCCTTTTTCTGGAAAAATCACACTTCAGGCAATTACGAAGTATCGAAAAGAACATGATTTTATTTAAAAGGTATGTGTTCACATGTTTTTGTTTTGTTTTTTCAAAAGCAACCTCACAATTTCGTTTGGATTTTCTTTTACCTTCTGCCCAGCGAAATGAAAGTGGGGTGAGAAAAGGGTTTTATGCAAAAAAAAATAATTTGGGGCAGGTTTTTAAGACAGATAAAGACTCCCAAGATCAAGAAAGAACTGGAGAACTATGATGAAAAAGATAATTGTCCTTACTGATGCAAAGAAAAAATACAGTTTTTTTTTAATGAAGAATTGCCAATGTGAAATAGAAAAATCTGTACTTTATGAAGTAAAAGTATAAACGGGTTTCCACTGAATGTATGGGCAATAAAACCTTAAAAACAATATATATATCTTACAAATATCTAGGGGGTGTAGCGTACGCCTAGACGAACAATATTTGTCATAAAATCTAGGGTCGCAAACCACTCACAGCGCTATTTCTAAAACCGTCCAGCATGCACAAATATTTACAACCAGTGCGTGAAAAGCGCCAGATAAAACTCAGGTCAGCTGCTCAAGTGCATAGATGATTAGGACATCGCATTTTGCGCTTCTCATGCACTGGTTGTCACTATTTGTGCATGCTGGACGGTTTTAGAATTGGCACTGTGAGTGGTTTGCGACCCTAGGTTCTATGACAAATATTGTTCGTCTAGGTGTACCCTATCCCTCCTCGATGTTTGCAACCCTGGTGTTGGGACACCCTGCATAAATACTGAAATCAATGGTTCCACAAAAAACTTTGATATATAGAAATATTTTTGTGCACTTATACCATGTAGTATTTTGTATTTGGAGACATATTTCCTAATTAATGCATTTTATAAGCTAAATAAATATGAATCAAACTGTATGTAAGTATTTAAAAACAATAGTTTATGAGAGAGAAAAGTATTCTGAATATAACTTGAAAAACAATGTTTTGTGTAGAATTTTAGAATTTATATTCGTGTAATAAATTTTCTAATGTCTTTTGCTACACAACAAATTTCAATGATGCTTCATCATAAATACGTTCAAATGTATCAAGTCCATGAAATTCATCATCAGGATTTTATTTCATTTTAATTACTTCATGAGTATTTCTTTACAATATTTTATTTTAGTGATATCCATCCACTTATGTTGTACATCAATACTACATTACTGTACAAAGTATTCAGGAATTGTGTGAAGTCTTAACTATTGAAATATGTCCTCATAATGCTGACTCCCATTTGTACACACAAAAATTGGCAGCCCTTGACTGTCTACACATTAATGAGAGCTCACTGAATGTAGTAAATGTTTAAAGTATTCTTTTTCATCTTTGCAGGGTGAGCCAGCTTCAGACTCTAGTTCCCTTGAAGATCTCCCATTGACTCAGGACTCGGCACAATTAGAAGCTTGTGTAGCTCAATTGCGAGACATTGTTGGTGAAACCGTAGCCCGGGAAGAACTCGTTCGTATCTCTCTCGCCGCAGACTACGATATCAATCGAGCCTTGAACTTTTTCTTTTCCTGATTCTGTGTACCCTCCTCCCCCTCTTCCCCAAATCTGACTTTCCTATTACACTGAATATCCCCATTCTCATCGATTATACTAATATTTAAATCATAATATTTTTCCAAAAATGAGAAAAGGTTATGTTCTTGGTTGCAAAATCTTCACTGTCATAATCACATATTATGTATAGAGATTCGTAATTTTATTTCTCCCTTTTATTATTATTTGGCAGGGTGTGTATTTTCTTCGTGTTTCTGATTTCGCGTACTGCTGTTGCCTATTTGTCGTAGACAAGTTGAGAAGCAAAATGTTGCTCTGTAGTGTATGGGCAACGAGAACAAATGATTTATCGTAATCATACACACAAATCTCATAAAAAAAAAAAATCAAAGCTTTGTTGAATATCCTTGTTACCTCTTCTGTACTAAAAAAATTTGGCATCTACTACTTAATATATATATATGATTTGACTATGTACTTAAATTATCGGTTCCAAGTCAGATTGCTGTGGTAAGTTAATGCACACATAATGAGCACAGTGTTGGGCTTCAATATCAAAAAAAAGTGGGAAACGGTGAATGTTGTTGAATTGTGAATTGGCCGCTGCTTTAAGCCAGGTTTAGTGAGTGCGTAACGCTGGACGTGGACATGTGAAAGGAATTCCGTTGCACCAAATTACTTTCCAGTGTTCTAGAATCTCGAATTTTAACCTCAAGTATGCCATTGTTGCATTGATACATCCACCACTTTTTCATTTTAATTCCAGGGAACAGTACAACAAGATCGAGTCATCTTTCCTTTTGTGTCTGTTATCGACGACCCGAACTGCATGATGAAATGCGAAGTGGGCATGACTGTTAAAGTTGACCCCAACCTAGTTTGAATAATTTAATCTGTCAAACAACAATGTCAATCAATCAACGTTTATTGGCGTAGTGATACCAACGCCGATGGTATGGCGTGATTAGATGGTGATCTCATCGGCGTTGGTATCACTACGCCAATAAACGTTGATTGATTGACATTGTTGTTTGATTTAATCTGCGTAGTGTTCGATTTATATAAAATAAATTTAATATGTGTTTTTTTAAGCATGGATTAAAGCAGTGGTTCTCAAAGGGTGTGCGCAAGTGCAACAGTGTGCCCGGTGACATTGCTAGATGTACCCTAGGAAGTCCCAGATACGTATGAGGTTATTATTGAAATTATTTTTTAGTTGTATATTTAAATACAGGGTTGTACACCCTTGACACACCTGTGGGAAATATACTACGTACCTGTAAAAATTAATACTAATAAAAATAATATTAGTATGAATGAAAATCATTTTTGCATTTTACTCCTCATTAGCATTTTGTGCATCGTACATCTACAATTTTTTTGTAGGACTACAAGTGTGCCACGACTTCAAAAGGTTTGAGAACCACTGTTTTAGAAAGTCTTGTTTTATGTCTAGTTTCTGCCTCGCTCATATCAGAATGGGAGCAACCAACCACCTACGTTAGTTGAATATTATTAACTTTGAAGTTAATGTTCTTAGTTTGTGTGAAAATTTAGTCTTTAGCCTTTATTGCCAATTGGCGAAGTGAATTGGGCAACTTTGAGATATCGCAAGTTCTACCGAAAGGCTGAAGGTCAGATAGTAAATTAAATTCACGCAAAAAAATTCATTGTCATCTGTTTTTTTAATAGAAAACTGCTTTCCTTGTTTTCATTTCATCTCTAACTACTGTTGTAGTTGTGTAAGAAGAAAGCATCAAGGTTTTTTAACTGTTATCATAATGCCATGTTCAGAAAATATTACCATTTGTGTATATGTACCATATCGATGTCTTCTAAGATATATTACATGGTTCTGTTCTATGAGAACTCTTAGAAATAAACAGAACAGGGCTTTTAAAAATATATATGTTTTATTAATGTAGCATATTTTGACATAGGAAATTTGGGATTGATTTTTAACTTATTATGTTCTTAATAGTAGCCAATACTTTTTCCCCAATTTATACCGTGCTTGTAAGGTCATTAAAATGAAATTTGAGAAGTTCCAATTTAAAAAAAAAAAGGCAGGTTCTGATCAAGCATGTGGCAGGGGAAGCGGGGGAGGGTTCTATCACTTACCATGGTCAAAGAAAAGCTTTAGCCTCAAATCTTGTGAAACTAAACCAGTAAATCAATTTTAGTCCCCCCACCCGAAGCTGAGGTCTCCACCTGTACCTTGATTCTATTTAATACCATAAATTTTAGATAATATTTGTAAGCTGAGTGATAACTCACCACTCTTCATTGCACTCCCCCCCCCCTCCTCCCCATTTGGAAACTCCTGACATAGAGTGTGTGTCATAAAAGTGCATTAGTTGTTGTAAGCAGCATTAAGTCGAACCGAAAAATAACACCTTACTTAAGTTCATAAGTTCAGTGCTTACGTTAAGTTTGCACCACCATCCCGCAAGCTGCAATCGTTGCTCTTGGGCTGACTAAGCTAGTTTCAATTTGCAGTCTTACTCATACGTTTAACACGTTGATTGACTGCTGCGTCACCCGTATTTGGGTGAGAGCAAAAGTTCTCATCGGGCCGCGTCTCCCGTATTCGGGGTGACGCTTATTTGACTACTTACAAAGGATCTTCGAAAATATTTGGACAGATATTCCACAGGATGTAATAAAACTATCGAATTATTATAAAAATGTTTTATTAAAAAAATTATTTGGAGTGTAAAACATTAAAGCATTCTATGCAAAGCTGAGGTTGGTCAGGACATTTTGGACAAAAAGTTGTTTTCTTCAGATTCCCTCATGCCTTTGATGGGTCCATTTTACATCTTTTATTTGAATAACATCGTTTGCATGCACGTCTAATGCTTTTTGCAGAATCATTTTTGCGAACAGTGATATTATGCTGACTTCATCGAACAGAAGGCTTGGTTGTAATTCTATTTATATTTCTCTTTCTGGGCAATCTGATCTCTTCCTCATCGCTGCTATCCGAATTTATGTGAGTATCATAACAGGTTTCTTCGTCACTGCTATATGGCTCACTAAGAACTAACTCTTACATTTTTCTTTTCAATATTGAAATGAATTAGGGCAGAGATTTTTTAAGTTATACCACTCGGTACTCAGCAAAGATTCGAACTGTTCATTCAGAGTAGCGAGATGACAAGTGAGGACCTTGGGAATCTATTGATAGAAACAAATGAACAGATATGAGCCAGCAACTTACGCTTTGTACAGCGGCGTGCATGGCCTGACGGAGATTTCGTTGCAAACACGCGTGGCAGTCACCGTGCTAAACATATTTTTGAGTTCACATTGAGCTACCCGATGACCAGTGATTGAGCTACTACAACTCCAGCAACCAGTTTACTTTTCAGCTAGGAAAAATTCTCTTCAGTGTCTAAAAATACATATTAACAATTAATTCTAGCTCACTATATGGCAAGTGAAATCATTCTCCACAGCAGTAACATGTTTGCCTAGTGTGCCGTTATCCCAGGTTTGAGTCTCAATGGCTAAAAAAAAAAATTATTTACCAACTGTTCGCTGTAGTCAGGGGTTGGTTCTCAAGGCCATAAGAGGCTCGAATTCCTCACAAAAATGTAGGCTCCAGTGCAATATGGCCCTTGCTATCCTTACACTAATTTTGTGAGAAGTTGTTAAAATTTTAACTACCGAAGTGCTGCTGCGATCTACATGCTCATGACAACATTCATAAAACGAAAGTTTAACATTTATTTTAGAAACATTTAACAATGGCTTCTTATAAACCAGGTTGCCAAATCTTCATTTACGTTGGTCTCAAGCTCCTCGTTATGTATGGGTTTCACTGTAATTACACAGGCTTGATTTGTGTTACAAGGGGCCTGGGAAAAGCATTTCCCTAGGGCCTCACGAAACCTTTATTCAGCTCTGCATTTATTGTACATAATATAGAGCTTAACCATATATTCCTTTTATTTTTGTTATATGTGTGTGGCAACCAAAAGTGTAGAATAAATATCTTAATATGATTTCATCCTTTCTGGAGAACAAGAACATATGTTTTGTCCCCCCCCCCATGAAGTTTGTGTTAACCATGTTTGACTGTTTCCACTTTACAATCAAGTAATGCAAGCATAATGTTGGGGAGAATGATTACATAGCATTTTAATGCCCTACAGAAGGTGGGGGGAGACTGGAACCATATTGGATTTAGAACTCATGCGTGAGATTATTACTTGATTTCGGTGACAACATATACAGTACTTGAAGCAATTAGATCGTCTTCATGAATAAGATGTCATTTACCTTTTCTGTCCTTGCGCCATAAAAAAAATCAACCAAATTGATTATAACAAGCACTGATTATAACAATGGAATTTTTACAAAAAGTTAATTTCCTATTACATTTTTCTTTTAAATTTCTCAAACCTGTGGTCCAAAAAGGACTTGCTTGATAAAAGCAGTTAAATTGTATTGCGCTTAATCATTATACCAAACAAAATCCATATTTTCTTCACTATATTCGGAAATTCACGAAATGCAGGCTTGTTATAAGTATGTCCTGTATTTTACATTTGCCCCTCCCCCTTCAAAATCCCTCTCTGGATCTGCCTCAGATCATGTAAATTCAATCCACGTATTGCTTAGTTACAATTATTGTGTACTCTGTTAATTAGTTTTGTAATTAATTGCTGATTCCATCGAAAACACACTCCTCCTCTTCAAACTTGGAAGCAGATACTATAGAAAGAAAATGAAAATTTCCCAAACAATGGGAAGTTGAATTTCCGTGGATGTATTACCAATTATTAATCGATAATACAGATTGTAGAAGGATACATATGGTAATTTTAACCTATGTCTAGCAGCTTTGTTTTTTCGACCACCAATTGGTGACCAGGTGGCCTTTTTAGACCACCAAATTTCTTTTTGGTGGCTTGAACCTTATTGATAACCATTAATCATTTTCACCGTATTCAATCTCCGAGTTGCTACTGTTTTTGCTTTTAGTGGCTTCAACACACACTCGTTTGAGACCCTGTGATGATGTCAAAATATTTATGAATTTTAAGGTCTCCCATCCCTATAACAAGCGTCTAACTGTGAGCCTGCATGCTATTACACTTTAAAATTAAAAAATGTCATTTAACTAAATCCAAGCATTACATTGTGTCGTGTATCATATTAAAATTCTCCTTTGTGTAATAAAAAGCATTTTTTTTTTCTTTTCGATTTAAAATTTTTGCATGATAAAGCATAAAATTTCTGTCTGATGTTATGTCCACACATCTCATGTCTTGTAAACAAGGAAGGATAAACGATTACAAAAATAAAAATATATATATTTTGAGAAAGCAAAGATATATGAAAATATAATCTATATATTAATAATTCATAACATTAAGTCTTGTATAGAAGATTTTATTATATAAATATAAGGATTTGTAACATTATTATTTTTTATTTAAGCTATGTTGTGTATAGTGGCAAGATGCTCTTTTTTGGCTTAGACTGTAGTGGAAAAATGAACTGAAACGATGCCGACATATTCTGCTCTGGTTCTTTTAAATATCGTTGTACATAGAAATCTAATTTGTGCTGTCTGAAATATGTATTGGTCTCGTGCTATAAGCGTAAGGGATTTTTTTTTTTTGGTTGAATGGTGAAACTAGGCCATGTAATGTAAATTGAGCCTTATTCAGTAGAAACCACCATGTATATTGAAGTTGATGATTCCGTAAAAAAAAAAATTGAGATATATATAAACGATCTTTGTATCTACACATGTATTGTGTAGTATATTATGTTTAGTGATACATTTCTAAATCTGTTCACTTTCCTTATGTGATGTGTGAATATGAGTCACATTTTGTTCATATAGGTAATTAAAAATGAGAATCGATAAGAAATATGCTGAACATATTAAAGTACAGGAAATTTTTCCTCATCATAGCCATTAATGTGGTAATATTAGATGATAAATTGCTCACAAAGAAAAGAAAGATCTTGCGGTGCCTGGTGAAAACCCACAGTTTCGTGATATCTGGCCAGGGGTTCTTCCAACTGAGCTTCAGACAACCTATCATCCTCCCCTCTACGAGCGCATGTAAAGCTCCATTGTAGACGAGTTTTTTTTTTTTTAATGAAGCAGTGCCAGGATTGGTTTTTAAACCAAATCGATGTCAAAAAAGCAATTTGATTTGGTTTAAAAAGCAGTCCAGGTACTTCCCCATTTAAAAATAACTCGTCTATAGTGAAACTTTATATGCGCTCGCAGAGGGGAGGATGATAGGCTATTTGTAGCGCAGTTAGAAAAGCCCTTAGCCAGATACCAAGAGGTTGTGGGTTCAGTTCCCACCAGACGTGAAATCATTCTTCTCTTTACACACAGTTTATCATTTAATGCTGTACATACTTTGAAGACTATCATGTTTATGTAGTACTTACCTTTGTGTAATGAACTTTCCAGTGTTTTTTGGCACAACTTTCAATGATGATTTATTATAAAAGTGTTCACATTTAATAAATTTATGAAATATGCTATCAAGAGAGGGGCAGAGAGAGAACATTTTTGGCGAATTGAAAACCATGACGTTTTCGAGTGTTTCTTCTCAGGTACGATATCTTCAAAAGTTTTCATAATGATACATTTTTTTTATAATTATCAATATAATAATATAAATGTCATAATTTAATTTCATTACAAAATAGAGGGAAAGAAACATGGAGTAGTTCATAAAAGGTGACTTTGCAAAAGCTGCAAGTGCTTATTTTTTGTGATGAAAATATGTGCATTTGAAAATGTAGAAAAAACATGTAGAATTGAAATGATGGGAAGTAGATAAAAATAAAAATAGCAGAAATAACAGTAAAAAATAATGAAAAACAACAGAATAACAGAAAATTAACGTAAAAACCACATGCCAATAAACTTAGCAACTTCGCAGGATACACAAAAATAAAGTAGGTAATCAGTCATTAATAAGTAGAGAAGTGACCAGAGTGAATTTAAAAGAAAATATGAGGGAAATAGAATATGGAAGGATTAAGAATTGAAAATAAAACTTTTAAGTGTAGGAACGTTATCAAGGAAAGCTCCTATCACACAGGCCCCAAGCAGGGTACGTAGGCAGAAAGTTCATCGGGGGGCTTAATGGGAGGGGTTACAGAGCTACAACTCATATATTCCTATGTTAAATATACAAAATTTCATTGCAATGGGGGTTACAATCCCCCCCCCCGGTTATGCCTCTAGCCCCAAGCTACGGAATGTTTCTCTATGGAAATTTGCCTAAGTTAAAAGAATTCCATACCGAGCGAAAAAAACGAATAAAAATCAAACAAATGATAATTAATAGGAAGAGAAAAATTGAAAGCACTTAACAGTGGGATTTGGACTTCCTTTTGATGCAGAAATATTAATCAGAAATAAAATTGAGCATAAAAGGAAGCGAGTGAAGGGGAAGGCAGCATGATCAGCTTATAGCTCAAGCAGCTGAAAGCATATGGAGAAACTCCAAAATGGAGAGATTTAGGACAATGTTTAAGTTTATTTAGAATTTATTAAAAAAAACAATAAAACGTTCTGGTATTAGATTGCTCTTTAGTCTGCATTCGAGTGATTTGATAATTTCAATAAGGCTGGAGTCTTCAATGCAAAATCTGTTGATATACACTATATGCCCAAAAGTATCCAGACACTTTGGATTTTTTAATTTTTTTCGAATTTCCACAAAACTACACGGCCAATTGTTCTCTAACTTTGGAGATATATAGAACATGCTTGAATGCACACTTTCCAATAAAGTTTCGGTGACTTGTGCATTTAGGGGACCACCCACATATTGACAAAGTGAAAAAATATATTTGATCACCCTGTATCATAAAAAGCTGGAAATTATTTGTAACTTTCAGAAAATATTTAACCAACTATGCTTAATGCATGTGTGATTTTTCGTAAAACAAGCGTGTATTCATGAAGATAGAGACATTTCTTTAAAAAAAAAATTTTGTCACAAGTATTTTGCTTATAATATCCACAATTTTCAGTCAAATTTCACGAAACTTACAGAACGTTTGTCAAGGTACAAGATAAATATTATACTTAAATTAGAAATTAATATATTGAATACACGATGAGATATGAGCATTTGAAGAAAATAATTTTTTACTGCGCATGCGCGAAAGATATGAATAACTTTCTTTCATAATTTTGTAGTCAATAGCCTAGAGCAACTTAAAAGAAAAATACCAGTGGGATATCTTGAAAATTCAGAAAGTTATCGACGATATAGTGAGCCGTATTTCTCTAATTCTCTGAAAGTAGCTAGATGATAAGGGGGTTTTCCACAAATTGTCATGTTCCAAATTACCAAACACCCCTGTTCTGAAAATGAAATATTCCAGATTTATGCAAATAAGGATCAAAAGTATCCGAACACCTGCATGTTTTGCTTCTCCTTTACAGAAGTCAAAAACCTTACCTGGTGCAGAATGACGATTGTTATCCTTGCGCCATAAAAATACAACAAACCAACAAGAAGTCAAAAATTAGTATGAAGTGGGACCACCTTTTGTTGCAGTGATGACTGCCACTCTATCTGGGAGGCTATCTACTAGTTTCTGGAATTTTTCAGTGGGAATTGCATGCCATTCTTGCAAAAGAATATTAGTCAGCTCTTGCGCCAATGTGGGCCATTTTGGCCTAGCTCGTAGTCGACGTTCTAATTCATCCCATAGGTGTTCTATGGGATTTAGGTCTGGGCTCTGAGCAGGCCAGTCCAATTCCTCAACATCCATGTCAGCAAACCAGCTCTATACAGCCCTTTCTGTGTGGATAGGAGCACGATCTTGTTGAAACAAGAATGAACCCACTCCAAACTGTTGTCACAATGTAGACAACATGGAACTGCCTAAAATGTCGAGATAGCCTTCCATCTTCAGAGTTCCCTTCAAAGGAAGCAAAGTGCCAAGCTCGAACCATGAGAAACATCCCCAAACCATTATGCTTCCACCATCAAACTTAACTTGCGGCACAATACAGTCAAGTAAAAAGCGTTTACCCAGCATTCTCCACATCCAGACTCTACCATCTGATTGCCAAATAGCGTACCGTGATTCATTGCTCCATAACACTTCACGCCACTGCTGCAGGCTCCATGTTTTGCATGCTTTGCACCGTTGTAAGAAAAGCTTGGCATTGGTTGCGGTAATGCTTGGTTTATATGCAGCTGCTCGGCCATGAAAATCAAGATTTCGTAGTGCCCAAACTGTCTTTGTGCTGACGTTGCATCCAGAGGCATCTTGAAAATCCGCACGAACTTTTTCCGCCGATTTCATGCGGTTCACTTTCACAACTCTCTTCAGCACTCTGCGTTCCCTGTCTACTAGACGAAGTGGTCGACCAGGTCGTGGATGCACCGTTGTAGTCCCCGTATGTTCCCACTTTACGATAACATCATTAACGGTGGAACGGGGCACTCGTAACATCACAGAAATCTCACGAACAGATTTTCCACAGCGGTGACAACCAATGACTTCACCACGTTCAAAATCATTTAGCTCGCCCTTTCCTCCCATTTTACTTTTCTAGCTTTGAAATTATAATTGTTAACTCGTCAGACTTCTTTTATACTTGTCTGAGAGCTAGAAATTTGACGTCACTAACAGAATCCACCACGTAGAGGGGTGTCCGAATACTTTTGATCCTTATTTGCATAAATCTGGAATATTTCATTTTCAGAGTAGGAGTGTTTGGTAATTTGGAATATGACAATTTGTGGAAAAAACCCTTATCATCTAGCTACTTTCAGAGAATTAGAGAAATACGGCTCACTATATCATCGATAACTTTCTGAATTTTCAAGATATCCCACTGGTATTTTTTTTAAGTTGCCCTATACTATTGACTACAAAATTATGAAAGACAGTTATTCATATTTTTCGCGCATACACAGTAAAAAATTATTTTCTTCAAATGCTCATATCTCATCGTGCATTCAATATATTAATTTCTAATTTAAGTATAATATTTTTCTTGTACGTTAACAAATACTTTGTAAGTTTCGTGAAATTTGACTGAAAATTGTGGATATTATAAGCAAAAAATATGTGACAAAATTTGGGTTTTCTTAAAGAAACGTTTCTATCTTCATGAATATACATGTTTGTTTTACAAAAATGCACACAGGCATTAAGCATAGCTGGTTAAATATTTTCTGAAAGTTACAAATAATTTCCAGCTTTTTATGATACAGGGTGATCAAATATATTTTTTCACGTTGCCAATATGTGGGTGGTCCCCTAAATGCATAAGTCGGGGAAACGTTGTTAGAAAGTATGCATTCAAGCATGTTCTATATATCTTCAAAGTCAAAGAATAATTGGCAGAGTAGTTTTTAGAAATTCGAAAAAAATTAAAAAATCCAAAGTGTCCAGATACTTTTGGGCGTATATTTAGTATATATATATACCAGGGTGAGTCATAAATATTGATATCCTTGGTGGTACATACTTTATTAAAAAATACCTAAGAAGACAAAGCTCATGAATCTTCAAAATGAAGTCCATCATGTTCAATCGTATTTAGCCAACATTGAGCCAAACTTTGAATTCCGGCATGATGCCAGCCTTTTGGCTTCGAGGCTGAGAAATCCTGAAACCCGGTTTCCACCTCTCCTTGATTTCTGAAATTCCTACTACGCTGGAAGTGAGCCATGGACCTGAAAAAATGATAGTCACTGAGAGCAAGATCTGGGCTGTAAGCCAGGTGAGGTAAAAGTTCCACACCATAAAGTTCCTGTATTTTGGAAAGGGTTGATCCTGCCATGTGTGATGCAGCATTATCATGACGAGTTCTGATGCAGCATTATCATGATGAGTTCTGATGCAGCATGATAATGCTGCATCAGAACTCGTCTACAGTTGACCGAATTTGAGTATTTCTATAACAAAGCAGTATACATTCGCTGAATTTGTTAAGAGTGAAGTTCAGCTGTGATTCCATCGCCATTTGGAACAAATTCATAATAGACCACACCTTCACTGTTCCTCCAATTGCACAACATCAGTGCCCATATCTTTCACGTTTGGCTACTGGTTCTGGTAGCTGACCCGGGTCTAACCACTGGTTTTCTATGTTTGGTCGAAAATCCGTTTTTTTCATCTGAGGTCACAGTTCGGTGGAAAAAACGATCATCACAAGGGTTTTGTAGCAGCTGACAACACTCATTCACTCGTCACTGAATTTGTGCTGGAGTCAAATCATTTGGTACAACTTGACGACTTCTGTTCATCTTTCCCAGCTAGTGAAGGTGACGCACAATGCTTGACTGTGGAGTGCCGAGTTTTTCTGACAATTGTCGAAGGCTTGTAGATGGATTTACCTCAACTGTTTGGCGAAGACAGTCAGAATCGAAGGTGGTTGGTCTTATTTTCCAAATCGTGATTTCCAGATTTGAATTTCCAGAACTATTTTTTTTGCAGTAAGATGACTCACAATGCCTTTTCCTTTTTCATGAAAGATATTTCTAGTAGCCTCCGCCGCATTATGCCCCAATTGGAATTCATAAAGCAAAAGTTCACAAATGAGACGATTTTGCTTATCTGTTTTGACTTGCTAAAAAAAACCCCTTAGTATTAAATATTAATTATACTGTTTTAAAGAAGAGGTATACAAGTATTATATAGTATAAAAAATATTTGTAAATATGTTCATGATAGATGTAGGTGGGCTCTGTACTCTAAAAGCTGCCGAGGATATCAATATTTATGACTCATCTTAGTGTGTATATATATATGGAAACAAGATGGGCTTTTTAGCTCAAGCTGTCTATCTTTTAAACACTCATTATTCAGACCTCTAGAAAATGTTTCCCCTGATGATGAATTTTCCAATGTCGTTGAAATTGGTTCATTTTCTTCCTTTTTATTTTCTTTTTTATTCTTTTTCATTTTAGTTTTATTATTTATTTCTGTGTTTTATTATCATTCCGTATTTATTTTTACTGTATTTTTCTTATATACATATGTTGCTCATTATATTATAACTTTATTCCTTCTATTGTTGATTCATTGCAGTTTATACCACATAATCACAATTAGAATTATAAATATATCGTTAAATATAGTGATATGATTTATGTTACCTTTTAAATTCATTTTTAATTATATAATATATGTTGTAGATAGATACAGATTTCAAGTGGTCTACAAGACCTTTACGACAAGATATTTTTAATTTTTCTCCAGGAGAAAGTGCCCAAATTTTCCCCATCATGGTGGTCCGTAATGAGTAATGCTTAAAGTGATCCATAAGTAATTAGAGTTTGAGAAACACTGCTCGAGGAAAATGTAAATACCCTGCCCTATAATGATAATGCATTCATTCATTATGTTATTAACCTAGATTCAATTTCCAATGCTATCATTGAATGTGTGCTGTTTCTCTATGCACCGTAGTCCAGAGTTTGATTTTCTTGGTGGTAAGGGTTTCGATTTTTCGGAAAACTGCACATCCAGGCACAAACCAACCTTTGTCGTGCTAGTGTCATGAGAGCACAAGCTAACAGAATTAAGTCGAATTTGGTTTTGAGCATACATATGGAGTAAGTTCATAAATAAGGACAAGCACTTAATGTGTGTATTTGTATGTCAAAAAGTAAGACAAGGAATTGACATAGAATCAGATCGCTAGTATCATTGAGTTCAATGCTTCTTCAGTTTGTATGGTTAAAGATGAAACTTCATGGCTAAAGATCAAGCTTTCTTTACTCTGTCCTTTTTGACCAACCATTTAGGATATATAAAGCATAAACGCACAAATTATTATTTTTGAGCCGGCGCAGCATAAATTTTGTTATCTTCATGCTGTAAAACAAAGTGATTTTGGAGACAACATCTGTCGTAAACAAAGGTGGTCCTACAAAAGTGTGCTTCCCTTTCTTCCCCCATAAATTGATTCCTTTACTCAATTGATTGCACTGTTACAGGTTGTTTTTTTACTCTAAAGCAACTGCATGCTATAATTTTATTGCTGTATAAATTTGTACTTCCATTAAAAAAGTATTGTGGCCAGAACGTTTTGAATTCTTCAATCTTTTTCTAAATATGTACTTGTATTCAATAAAATGTCAAATGTAGTTGCCTACAGTTCTACGGAAAAGTCACGATGTGCTTCTGATGAGTACCACCAATTTTATGCAAACTTACTTACTTTTATTAATGTCAATTCTATAGTTCAGTTTAACCTTGCTGCTTATCTGTGACTAGCTTTTTGTAAATCAAATTCTGACTTTGTATATAATAGCATTAAACAAATTCCGTTATCCGAGAAGAATTCTTAAATTTGAGCGAAGGTATTTGAAAACTGAGATATTGTAATGAAGGTTTCTCTGTCATTGAAGTAAGAAAAATCATTCACTTTGGGGGTGAATGTATTCTCTCATTCTTTTACAGAATGGTTTCTTGGGATTCATTCTTTTGAGTCATTCAAGGACTGACCATTCCCATTCAATCATTCACCAGATGGGAATGGTTATTTCCATTTGTTCATTCATGTTACTCCACTTATCGCTTCTGACTGTTTTAGGATATTTTGAGTTGTTTAGTTTTTTCTTGTTTCTTCCGAATGCTCTCATTTTACGGCAGTTTAGGGAGTCAAAACCCTTCCATTAAAACTTTTATTTTACCAAATGAGCATTTAAATTAGATAAAAATTGTTTTTTTTTTATAATAAAAAGTACAAGAGTGTGTGTGTTTCTATAGTGTACATGTTATTTTATATAAAAAAAAAATCAAGATTAAATTATAAATAAGCGTAAAAAGAAATTATCCTACATACACAAGCATACCTGGAGTGTTTGTTATATTTGATTATTAACTATGTATAGATCACTAAGTTAAAATTTCCCGCAACCTTAAGGTCAAAGAAATGAAAAAATATTAATGATACTACCGTGACATTACATATTTTTTCATTATTGGTATTGTGGTGATTTAAATTGTATTTTTCGTGCAAACCAACTCTGCAGGGCAAACGGGCCTGCAGGTTGTGTGGAGTCTCCGTGGTTTAAATCTCAGAACCAGTCATTCAATTTTTCTTTGTAAGTGCAATAGAATGGATACTGTGTTATTTTATTGTGTAAGTCCTCTGTGACAGTAGCCTTGCCGTGTATCTCATGATTTACGAAACACTACGAGAAATTTGTTAGAACATCTATGCTCATACATTCCTTGTGTTTCATTGCTTGTCAAGAGCTTCATAGAACACAGTTTTAACTCGTTATTGTCGTTACCTATTTATGCTAATGTTCTAACATTTTTGCTTACAGATATCGTTTTCATGGATTGTAAAATCTTTTTTATTTAGTTATTTTGATGTCTACTTGCATTCAGTAATAAAAACAAGATGAAACTATACCAGTGAGTTGCTTTGTTTCTTCAATACTTGGGACAACTAGCTAGTTCTTCAGCGGGTGAAATTCATGATCATAAACAGACTCTGTGCTTTAATTATTATACCGATGCAACCTGGAGAATATGGATTTGTCAGAGAATTTGAAATCACCCCTAAAAGTCAGGGAGAAACAATTTTTTGGTTAAACCTAGGAAAGTCGGGGAAAACCTCCCTGGCCTATTCTGAATTGCTAAATTTCATGCAAACATGAGGCTATTTACTCCGGAGCCGAAATTCAGTTCAAAGTTTTGTGTTTGGACAAAATTCTCTGACTGATTGCAAAATCAGGAAAAAAACTGGAAAAGTCAGGGCATTTTTTTCTCCATGGCGAGTGGGAGCCTCGTTTAATGATCCATATTTGATATTTAAAAAACAGCAAGTGTGATTTATGGGAAAAATCAAAGAAAGACTTGAATGGTGCAAACATGATAAGAGAACCCTCCACACACACTTAAGACAAGAAAGAATGAAACCAGTAAAGGGGAATAGAACACGTATACAATAATTTTTAGCACCTACGTGTAAGTAGCTCAAGCTAGACGTTGTTTTGTTTTTTTTTTTAGGAGGAAAAGAGACGCTGTCCCCACCCTGGATTTGAACCAGAATCCATCTGTTGAGCCCGGAGTGTCTTAACTCCTAGATGAACGAGGACAGCAACAATGCTCTCTTTCTCCATATATAAGGATATAAGATACTATTACCCTTCTCAGGGATAACACAATTGCCAAATAATGGTCAACACACAAAGCCACCAGGGAGAGATTTTTGTGAGTTTTTATTTGGGAATTTATTATATGATAATTTTTGATAACCATGTATAAGTAACTCAAGCTAGAGCTTTTTTGTTTAAAAAGAAAAGAGACACCGTCCTCATCCTGGATTCGAACCAGGATCCGTCTGTTGAGCCCAGAGTGTCTTAACCACTAGACAAACGAGGACAGAAACGCTTTCTTTCTCCGTATATAACGATGTAAGATGTTACCCTTCTCAGGGATAACTCAATTGTCTGTAAAAATTCAGATGTATCCCAGTCACCAAAACTTATGCTATACTCTTAAAATTGAATCTGAGAGCTGTATGCACCGCCGCTGACAGTGAATCTCGACGTATGCAAAGCTTGGCTTGTATCTTGGAACGTTGCTAAAACAAGCAACGGCCATGCTTCTTTAGAACGCAATGGGAATTTTTGCGAATCAGTATTTTTCCTGAATCAGTGAAAGCCTAGAGGGGGTGCCCCCCTACACACACCTCCGCTACTAAAAAAAAACATAAAAACATCAGTAAAGCACAGAGACACAATTCCCCACAAATTGAAAGCTTGCAGTAGCAAAAAAAAAAGTTCTCAGCTCTGTACATGCAGCGGTCGTTAACGTCAACGAAAAAAAAGCAGGACATATTTATGCAAGAAAACGAAACCCCAACAGCCATATTCCGACTTCAGCAAACTTCATGCCACAACATCGGTGACTTTCTGGCAAAACGTCAACCCATGATGATGTCACCTGAGAATGTATGCTTTTCCCACCCAGAATCCAGATGGACCGACTCATCAGCGGTTCGCTCTGTTCCCGGCGACGGAAAAGACATTGGCTGCAGGCGACGATTGAGTTTAGTGTACAACACGGTATGGCGAAACGATAACTTAATGAACATTTGCGTATGAAAAGGGTGAACAGCCAATAAGAGTGATTGCGAGTGTAGAGACGATGAGGCGAACACCAATAAAAGACACTCTTTCAGTAGGACTCCTAGCAAGATGGTCACGCTGCCCATGATGGACATTCATAATGTCTTACAATAATAATGTCAATTCTTAATCGTAACAATTTAAGTTATTTTGCTATGTGATTGTAAATAAATTGTTTAACGTAGAGACATGCTGTCTACATGGTTCATCTGTATCTTGGTATTTCTGACTCAATTGAGATAAGGTTCCAGGGTAACGATCCACGTGAGTTGACGCACGTGCTAAAACCCTTCTGATATAACTTATAATCTATCGGTGATATTATGGAGTCTATCACCGCTCCATCGTTCTGCAATCCATCATAGAACGATAACCAAATCTATAAATGTAGAAACTGCAATTGGTAACCCTACAATTTAATTAATACAAGTTTGTATTATAAAGAAATGCATTTTTTAAATATAGTTTTTGTATTTGAAAATATGCTGCAATTGAGTTATAAATGACTTCGTAGTTTGTCTTAATGGAGATTTCATAGTATTGAAACTTGTTTTGATTATTCAAATTGTAATGTGTTGTGTGTTGTTTACTTTAATTCGCGACTGGAAATCAATTAAGATTTGGTTTGGAAAAGTCAGGGAAGTTTGAAATAGAATTTGGGTAGACACCCTGTGAAAGGTAATGCCTTTGGGATTGACAAGTGCTTGGTGATTACGAATCAGTTTTTGCTTCAGTCTTTCAAAGTGTTGGTAGTATATGTCAGAATCAATAGTTTGGTTATGTGGGGACAACTACCAGTGAATTATTCCCTTTGTAACCCACCACACTCTTAAAAAACTTTTTGGGCATGCAATCCCGCATTTGAGGTGGATGGAGTAAGCTCTGCTACATGACACACAGTCCTTCAACGTTTCACATTATAGTACAGTATCCATTTCTCATCAGCTGTTACAATTCATTCTAAAAATCGTTCATTTCTGGAACAAGAAAGCAAAGAAACACAGGTACTGGTTCTCTCCTGATGTTCCTTTTTAGAGAGCTGATGTTGAACCCACTGATCCAGCTTTGCGGCAAACCCAAGTGCGTACATTCGTCTTTCAACTGTTGTTCCATGTACTGATAGCATTTCTGCTAATTTCTGAATAGTTGGATATGTGGCATTCAATATGGCTTGGTCCAGAATCTACTCAGTAATCACTGATGGACTTTTGGAACGTGGTTGGTCTTCACAGTTTCTGTCTCCATCTCTGAATTTTTGGAACCAACAATGGCATGTGCTATTGTAAACCGCATCCTCCACGTACACTTGATGCATAATCCAGTATTCTAGAGTTGCAATACTGCAGCTGTCAAACTCTTATGACAGCATCTGATATGCTCTTTATCACTTACAATTTTAAACAATTTGAACATTTTTTTAGGAATGATTTACTTTCACAACCACGATGCCAGTGGCGATTTAATACAAAAAAAGACATTGAGGGGCACAAATTCCTGCCTATATGCATGGGTGGCACCCGTGCACAGAAGCAGGATAATAAAATCTGCTTATGCTTAGGGGGCCTTGGCCCCTGCCTAGAAGTGCTGCTGTACATTGCCTTTATATTCCGTCTGTCTACACGTTTCATTGACTCAAAATTCCAGTCATCACAGTGTTATGTACATCATCAAATGCACTTGTGTACTTTGCATATCCAAAAACAGAACTTTTGGGCACACCTAATAGAATTTTATTAAACTTTAAGAAAAAAAAAAGTAACAAGGAGAATATGAGAAAATTCAAATGAACTATAGAAAGGACATTAAAAGGAGAAAATGACATAGTAACAAGATACATAGCAAAACAACATATCGGAAAAAATGCTTAGAAGTGTGGAAGAATTTAGCCGAAAACCAAATTTACCCCCACCCAAAAAAAAAGAAGGAAGCAATTTAAGTGAAAACCTTGATGTACTCCAAAGATCAGCACTCAAAATCAGGAAAGTTGTACATGCCATTACAATTATAGCGGAAAAGTCTTTGCTAATGATGACAGTAGATTAAATAATTTAAAATGGAAATTGAAGCATAACAGATGCTCGCAATATTCATAAAATAATTTTACCATACTAAACTAATACGCGTTTTAATTACTCAAAAAACTTGACGTTTGAGAACTGGTCTTTTAGGAACCTTCTTCTGAAATGATGTCGACCCCTTTAGAAGAAGGAGGTTCGCAAAAAACGTTTTTTTGAGTAACTAAACTCCGTTTATATTTTTTATACAATCTGCACTCGAAAACCTCTTTTTTACTATTTGAAAAGAACTGTGAACGCCTTCGTGAAACCATAACACGCTGTTATAGTAATTCAATTGCATAAAATACGGCAGTGGGGGAGGGTACTTGATAATGGTATTTCGCATATTTTATTTAAACGTGTTTTTGGTAATATTATTAACATTTAATTTTTGACGAAAAAATATGCGTAGTATGATATAAAGACCGCCACCGCTTATACATAATTTAACTTGGACTCAAACCAAGGCCAACTCGAACCCGGGATTTTATGACACTAAAGAAACTACTGGCCTTTCCACCACAGTAGGAACCGAATAAATCTACAAGTTCGTTGCTCCAAATTAACTGATTTATATTTTCGAAAAAGAAAAAAAAAGAATTTATCGAGATGCAGTACTCAACAGAAATCCGAAACACCTGCGCCTCAAGAAACAAACAATGAATAACTGATAGCCAAAAATCAGCTTGTTGTCTGTAGCATTGTAGTAATATCGACGCATTCCAGCTCTTATGAAGTTTGAGAATTTCTAGTAAAATTTATGTGAAGTACCGTGTTCTTTAAGTTTATTTAAAAAATTAAATTTTGAAATGAAAGAACGGACTCGCACTAATAGCTAATTATTGTTAATGTTCTATTAGAGTCCGTTTTATCCCATTCAATTTTTGAAGTACTAAATAACAAAAAAAAGACGACACCTGCAGCTTAATGAAAGCTTTGATTCTCGTTAAACGAAATCAGTCAATTTCCGAGGTTCGATATCACTTATTTGATCATAAATAATGGAAACAACTCCAATGATATTTGCTTTCAAAAGCGGTTAGTTTTAAAATCTTCGCCAAAACTAAAACTGTCTAACTTCTGTGTATAGAATCTACGCCACTTTACGTTAATAAGCCACAAATGAAATCGAACTCCAGATCGTCTGACGATTAAATGAACAGCTGCAACCCCATTTGTATTTGTTAAATAATTCAATAACTGTACTCTCCATAACGGCATTCTAATAAGTGAATAATTCTATTCAAAGACGGTATTTTGCGGTTCCTATAAATACTTCATGGAATAACATACGTATATCCATTAATTTCTCTTCCTGGGCCACTTGATAATCTTAAATAGAAGTTACTAGATATCATTTACAGTAGGTATTTTTCTACGCAAATGTGGCAGTAGCTCCAACGGTATTACGAGAGTCGTCTGTCGATCTAGGCGGTTTTTTCGCATTGTGTATTTAAGAATACATATATTTTGGGATTTCATGTGTGACAAAAATTTTATTTTCTGAAATAAAATTTAAAAGCTATTTCTTTAGCAAAATATTTAAGAAGCAGGTGCGTGTGATAAATAATTTATCTCATAAATTTACTTAATACTTACATAATAATTTACTATAATACTTAAATATGTTACTATAATACTTAAATAATAGTTTGCTTAATACTTAAATGATAATTTGCTTGATAATGTAAACAATAATTTAGCAATAATATTTAAATAATAGTTGCGAATAATATTTAATAATTTACTTAATAATATTTAAATAATAATTTACTTAATAATATTTAAATAATAATTTACCGGATAATATTTAATAATTTACCTAATAATACTTAAACATGTAACGTTAATACATATAACTGCTTTTTGTGGAATCTGTTGTGACCCCGTGGTAATACAGTCGAACCCGCGTATATCGGAGATTCGGATTCCTCGTAAAACTGTAGGTCTTATTGTAGCATGACCATTTGCTGTCCTGGTGCCATAACAAAAAAACAAAATAAATACCTTATTCCCATAAGGTTTTTCTCAACAAATATGCACACTACATATTAAGATAAGAAAGATTTGGCCATGGTACAGATGTATCCCATGCTTGCTTTGTTGCCAAAACTGTGCAAGGTCCATCCCGAGTTCTTTCCAGATTACGTCATGATTCTTCGTTTTGCCTGTTTCAGTTTCGGTCACTATGATTATTTACAAACAGACTACCTATCTGTATTCAACTGATTCAACCCTTTTAATATAAAAATATGGTTCCCACCTTGTTTGGCATAGAATGACCCTCACTGTCCTTGTGCCATGAAACTATAACCAACCAATCAACTAAAAACCCGTCATGACTGCATATTACTCCCTTGCCTAGGTGTCCAGAGTGTTGTTTTTGCTTGTTTAGGGGTTCCCATAAAAAAATCACAGCACTCAAGCACTAGCGAGGGACTTCTCATTGATGGACCACAAAACATAGCATAGAAAAAAATAACTACAGAGTGCCATCGAGGGACCTATCTCATTAATGGATCATGAAACTCCTTCAATTCGTCCATTCTTTATTAAAAAAATGGGGTTTTTTTTAAAGTACTTGTCTATGTTTTGGCATCAGAGGTATGGGGTTGAAAGGTTGTCTTAATAGTATGAAGTTTGGTGACATGCTTCGGAAGGAGTTGGCAAGAAAGCATGGGATTCATCTGTACTTACACCAAACACTGTTTAAAACTAACAGTCTTGATAAAATTAACATTTTTACCTCTTCATAATTCATGTTATTCTTATGGGGCTCATATGCAAATTTTAACGTAATATCTAAGTTACCACAGTTGGTGGCCTAGGAAAGGCAGGCTCAGGGAGTTTATGTAAGCTTCTATATCTTCCGTTGGATGTCAAAGCATATTATTTTCTCCAACGATGCTTCACGTTATCTGCTCTAAATCTATTTGTGACCCCCATAATTTTTAAATTGCTATGTCACTGACATATACTGTAATATTATTTTATTATAATGAGATGAACCATGACATTTTATCATTTAGAATATGGACCATACAAAAATGGAAGCTGCTTGTATGGAAGAAAGTGAGGTAAATACGTTGTTTTCAAAGATGTGAATTTAGTATCATGAATTATTTTCTCATCATTACTAACTTTGTTACAATTATTACTGTGTTATTAGTACTTCTAACTAAACCCTTAATCTTTAACTAGAGAGGTGAAATATGTGGATCCAACTAGGGATATGAGACCACATTTATTTCAATTCAAATAAAATTTTCAATCGAAATACCAACATGAAATTTTTAACATATATTTTTTTCTGGATATTATTCTTAAAATAGAAATATTCATTTGCATTATACGACAGATAATAGCAAGATGATGATGATGTAGACCCGAAGTTTGTTTTTTTTTATAAAAAAAGTTTTAAATGAGCATTTAATATACAATAAATCAAATGATATTTAAATTAATAAATTAAATAATAATATTTAATCAAATAATCATTTTTTTTCCCACAAATTTATCTTACATTCTATTAAGTAAACATGCGAAGAAATACTTATGCCCTTAAAATCAAAAATTTAATTTTTGTTTAAATAGTTGCACTGGCAAAAAAAAAAAAAAAAAGGCGGTTATGGAAATTTTTAGATACAGTTTACAAAAAGTTTACAAAAGAAGCTATGAGGCAAATACATTCAATCAAACTAAGAATAAAAGAGGGGTTGTGGGAGGATTATCCACAGCGATTTGTCAGATTGCATGCTCTCAGTTACAGTTTAACATGTATTAATACTAATATTATATTTGGAATATAGATGGAGAAAAAAAATGCCATGTCAGTGTATACTCCATGAACTTCCTGCATAAACCAGTGATGGCAACTGTTAAATACCTAATGTTTTGCAGGACCTGAGTCAACTGCTTATTTTATCAAGCAAAGACAAAATGTGAGAATGAATATGGCCTGGCATAGTGCAACTCTGCTTTGACTTGATAAAGGGAAAAATTGATTTCCAAAACGTGGGTGTTTACTTTATATGTAACCTTACACCAGTCTCAAATTGGCAGTTATTGTAACATGTAGTTGGAAAAAACATTGAAATTGTACATAATTGAGCCGTGGTATTCCTAACTTTTTGAAACAGCACAATTCAAACATTAAAATGGACTTGAAACGAAACATTAAAATAATATGAAACTGTACGATAAATTCCCCCACGAAAGCTCACAAAAATTCGTCCCGGTGGCTCTGTATGTTGACCATCTTAAAACGGAACTTGGACAAGCCCATACTCTGGTGAGAGTAAGTTTCATTCGTTAATATTTTTGAAAGTCTTTTTGCCAAAGTCCATTAAAAAAAAAAAAAAAAAAATACAAAATTTGTGTTATGTTACATTGCATCTTTTTATTATATGAAGATTTGATGACAATTATATAAGGATTATGTAATCAGTGGGTAACGATTGTATGGTGATGACTAAATAAAGTTTAGATGATTATCAGATAACGAATGCAGAATTTTAGGATTACACTTTCTCCTTGTCAACAGACAAGAGAGAAAAAAAAAGATTTTTTTTTTTCATTCAATATTTTTAGTACTTGAATCTTGTAGTACTTGTATCTCTTAGTACTAAAGAATCTTGTCAGTAGTAAAATATCTATTTTCAGCGTCTTCAATGTGGCATGATTTTCAGCATCTTTTCATTGTAAAATACGATCAATCTATTCCTGTCTATATTATAAGGAAGCTTTCACACAATATTTATTTTCCGCAAAAAATTCAAAAGCGTTTATTTGCACAGAATGGATTTCTTGAATGTATTGATTTTTCGTAACTGATTTCGAAGAGGACAAATTTTCTGTCATCCTATTTCATCAATATTCCGTTTTGCAGAGCCGTGAGGTGGACTGTCTAAATGATGAGAAAGGCAAAGTCCTCAAGCCTGAAGATGACATC
The DNA here is from genome assembly GCA_006491805.2 of Dysdera silvatica. Taxonomy (NCBI): domain Eukaryota; kingdom Metazoa; phylum Arthropoda; class Arachnida; order Araneae; family Dysderidae; genus Dysdera; species Dysdera silvatica. The sequence goes on from QLNU02015270.1 coordinate 30,402,037, forward strand.
ATGCGAAAGATGGACATACTTTCCAAAGTCGAAGATGAATATGTAAAGTTGATTTTTGAAATTTCAAATGATAAAGGTAAGTATTTCGCCACTTTATCTTACACATGGATTTTTGAACTTGTGACCTCAAGATTGAAATGCCAGGGAGGGCTGTTTGCATGGATTTTGGACATTATTCATCTCATGAACATTGTTATCTTCTAAAGTCAAGGAATGGGTCCCTCCCCCACATCGTGCTGGTCACTATGGAAAAGTTGGCTGCAGGGAGCAAATTTGTATTCTTAACAGTGGAGAGGTTTAAGTCAGTAAAATTAAAATCAAATCAAACTTAATTCAGATGGATTTAAATTTTTTTTCATATGATGTGATGATGATTTACAATTTATTAATTAGGTTCATGTGTCCGGACTAGTGTCGGCTGACGCGAGTGAAGTGGTACTTCACCTAAAAAAAATTGGATGGTCGAGCAGTTTTTTATTGAAATTCAATTTTTTACTTTTTTGTCAAATTTAAAATTTGAGTAGAAAAATAAAATTCGAAATTTTATTTTGAGCCCACTATTTTTTTTTGAATTTAATTCCTTTAATATAATTGGAATTACATTCAGGAACAGAAGGCTACGTTTTTAAGTCAGCGCTTTAAACGCACCAACGAAATGTTGCCCGCTGAGAAAAAGGGCCGAATGAAGCGACAATAGAAATTCAGAGCTTCGCTTCAAAACGGAAATGCTTTGCGAACATGGTTACCATGGCGATGGAATATTTACGGCGAAAGCAAGTACTGTCAGAGAAGAGAAATTTTTATCGCATCATCATGTCAGCTAGTATTGCCAGATCAGAGGTTTTACCTCTGAATCTAGAGGTTTTGCATGGGGAAAAAGGTAAAAATTACCAAAACAGAGGTATGGCTTGATCAGAAATAAAAATTGAGATTTTTGATTACCACAGAGGTTTCTAGAGGTAAAAAATTTTCTGTGGGGGTGTTACTGGTAAAAGAAAAAAAATTTAAATGAAAGAACTGAATCCAACTTTGATTCAAACTACAAACAGTTTAGTGTTATATCTGTTAGAATTATTTAATTACCCTGAAGTATTTCGAGGCACGTTGAGTGGTAACAGTAGAAGCGTGTAATTTCGTTGTGTTTTTGTTTCTTAAGGGGACACAGGACCTTTAAATCTTTAAAAAATCGATTTTTTATTTATTAGTTTAAAAAATAATATCGATTTTTGGCAGTGTTTTAAAACAAACCGCATCAAAATTCTTCAATTACTTCTTGCACTATTGTATAAAATAAAAATAACTATTACATGTTACCAAGTTCCAACTTGAACGCTCTTTTTCTCAAAATCACTTTTTCTATATTGCGCAGAGATTATCTTCAGATCTATGCGCACTAGAGTTCTGAAATTTTTAATATGCTTTTATATCATAAATACCTATATTTTAAAACCAACTGACAAAGTAAAAATATATTTTCAATAATTTAAAAAAATATGATATTTAAAATATGTCGATTTTTTATATAATTGCTATATATTGTTTTTTATACATTTTAATGACTTATTTCTTCCATATTTTCTGGTTTTAGGTTAAAGCTGATGCCTTTCTTGGTAATTTGTGTGTGTGTATGTGTGAATGAAATGTTTATGCGTGATAATGGGAACCGTATCATTAACAGTGTGAACAGAAGATATATACACATTAATAAACCTGTGAAATGAGTAAATTTCGCCTTTCTTCCCCACCCCTTTCCTTGCAATTATATGCTACACTGTACCGCACCATGATCGTTTTAACACACTAGAAGAATAGCGAGAAGCTTGCTAGGAAGGATAAGACGTCCTTTCCATTTTCCTCACGTCGCCAATGAATTACGTTTAACGTCACGTGATGTGGAGCCGCTCGAAGAGCAATCGTCGAACTGGGGACACTTTGTGTCTATTCTTTTATATGGTCCAAAGTTCAGATATGCGCACTATGCTACAAGTTCTCAAACCGCCTAGAAAAACA
>QLNU02015270.1:30420518-30443745 GCA_006491805.2 Dysdera silvatica
GATCCTTGTGAAACAGCACAAAATGTATAGTGTAACATTGTATGTAATGGTTTTGAATCTTCAGTTGCGGTTCAGTTCAGTCTATGAGTTATTAAATTACTTTGTATTTTCTTTCTCTTAATTATATTTTCTTACATGTATATTTTATACAGCACTTAAGACTTTGGTACAATATGTAACCATATTAATTAAATTTGTGTATTTAATACTATGTAACTATGGCATGGCTCTTTATATGATAAATTGGAATACGGCTGTCATTGACCTCATGCATGCCCATCCCTGGTATATAACAACCACATTTTAATTATTGACATTATAGTAAAATCTCTCTTAATGACCACCTTCCTTAACGATAATTTCTTCTGTAAATGTATGTCATCCTGCCCCCCATAGACCCAATGCAAAATTTACCTCTATTTAGAAACTCTTTCTTTGAGCAACTGCTTTTTCATGGAATCAGCAGTGGCTGCCTTAGTGGGGGAGGTTATACTGTACTAAGTTTTCTCCAAATTCTACGAACTATTAAACATTCCTTTTTTTACTCTACAGTGACACAAAGATACTGTATTTGTTTATCATGCTGTTAATCTTGGTTTGATTTCAGTGGTACAATATAATGTATAATTTATTTTTTTTTGCTCACCAGTCTTGGGTTTGATTCCCTAGTTTCATATTCCATGGAAAATAATGGATCTAGGAGCAGCAAGACGCTAGTCTGCCTTGCTGTAGAGCACAATCGTAGATTTAGGCTTTGGCTATTTGAAAACAATGCAATTGGGGAAACATAGATAGGATGCAAAGAAAAGTTGATGTCATTATAATCACACTGCTCACTGTAGTGAAGTTCCTTAGGCTTTAAGAGGTTCGGATTCCTCTGAAAACTGTAGGTCCAAGAGGTTCGTATTCCTCGGAAAATTGTAGGTCCAGAGGTTTGGATTCCTCGGAAAACAGTAGGTCCCTGCACAGCATGACCACTGTAGACCTTGAGCCGTAAAACCACAAACAAACAAGATGTCATTACATCTCTACCTATTCGGGAGCCTTCTCTCGCTCACAGTATCAGTGGTGTAGCAATTCAAAAATTATGGGAGGGGGTGACGGAAGGAGCTTTAAAAGTGATTGTATGATACAGCATTAGAGAGAATGGGTTTTGGTATCCAGTGGGTGGGGTGGGGGACTTCAGCCCTATTAGCCACCTCCCTTTCCCAAACTACTGCATAGTACCATCGTATTTTTGTTTTATTCAATTGCAAATTGAGCAGCATTAGTCATTATTTAAGAACTGCTCTTATTTCTTCTTGACTAATGCAACATGACCTTGTACAATAAAACACAAAGGATATTTTCTTTTGACATTTTTTTTTTTTGTTTTTTGTATATAGTGGAAGTGGAACAGACGAATGCAGAATTTATGAAAATGATGAGTGGAAAACTTCATCAGTGCAAAGTGAAAACGGCTATAATCCAAAAAATAAGGGAAGGGTTACAAGTTGCTATGAATGAGCCGTAAAGTGTACGTAGACTTCATTCACACTGCCATATTCATGAATTTTGTATGTGTCATATTCATGAATATATCAAATTTTGTAAAAATGTTTCCTTTTTTGCACATTTCATTTTCTTTGTATATTTTGTTTCCTCCGCTCCCACCGAGAGAAGTATATTTGGACAAATACTATTAACGTTGCACACTATTGAATACTGCACCAGTATTGCTCATACATTGCAGTGTTTTTTAACTGACTATATTCAAGTATGAGTTTCATATATATATATATATTTTTTTTTTAAAATGGAGTAACCCTTAGCTATTAGAAAAAGGGTATATAGAGTTAATTTTTTATTGGTTAATGATTAATTTATATGAAAAGTATTTTCTGAAATGTCTTTAAAATAATATTATATACATATAAAAAAAAAAAAAAACTAGACAAGGTGAAATTAAATTTAAAAAACATTCATGAAATTACAATATTTAATTTTATCCATAAAAGGTGTGTGTATTCCCAAACGCCTAGGAACACAACGACTATATTTTTTAATATTAATCTATATTTAATATAAACATAGCCAACTATTTTTTTTAAATGTATTGGAAAGTATTTGCAAAAAAAAGAGGGAAAAATTATTTTAGTATATTTTTTACTGAAGGATTATGTGTGTGCCCATATTTAAAAGTACTTCTGGTGTTCCATAGCGTTCAAGGTGCATCTGCTCTATTGAAATTATCTCTGAATGTTGTGTTTCCTGAATTTTTAAATTTTATCGTGATGTGTTTTAACATTTGCTCTGGAAGTGGAATTAAATGTTGTTCATTCTTTTATTATGTAAGGCCTATGAATTGCTAATTATGCGTTGAACTACTGTGAATGAAATTACGAAGGTGTAATCCTTTAATGCAATAGAAACTAAAGTCCAAGGATTTTGATGTGACGCGTAACAGCTCAAAGTGTATGTAATATGCATAGGATTATGTGAAACTGTAGAATATATTTGTGTCCTGTAAAGTGTATAAAATAAATTTTAATTTATGGAAGCAATTTCCTTTTTTTTTCGATGCTTTGCCCATGTACGACAAAAGTCCCCAAGCTTCTTTCGCTATTATCCCAATCAAGAATTTCTTGACCCATTCTATTTTACTATTACATAATAATGGAACAAGCAATAACAAAAAAGAAAAAAAAAGACACTTATGTAGTTTTTTAAATTTTTTCATATGTGTAGCGTGACTTCAAAAATGGGCCCATTCTAAGTTTTCACCATCCCCCATTTGAACAGAAGTCACAATTTATATATATCATCTTGAAGATGATATATGAATTGTGACTTTTTTTTTAGTTCAAAGTAGTGGGGGTGTGTGATGAACGCTGTTTTCACTCACTCGTTCAAGTATACGTAAGCATCTTTTGGGAGGTGGTAGCCAATCCCAATTTTTGCTTACTGGAGGGGATTGAAATAGACAATATATTGCTTACATAATACTTGAACTCTACCTAACCTGTATTTTTCCGCCTCTCTCATAGACCCAATTCTAAATTTAGCTCCATTCGGAGACCACCTCTCTGAGCGACTGCTTTTTCATGGAACTGGCAGTGGTCACCTTAGGGAAGTTTTACTGTATTTCTATATCTTGTCATTTGACATGCGTGATAAGATGCGATAAGGTTTGAACCGTCCTCCCTCCCCACCAAGAACAAATTCCTGGCTGCGCATCTGGATCTAAGTTCTCAATTTTTCCGCTAGGGACGCTGCACGCAGTCTCATCTTGTAGTGCATAGTCACTTTACTATACCTACACATCACGTTCGTACATATAGCTCTCTCTGTTCGACAGTTATCTGCGTGTATAAGGACTTCACTAACCACCCTGTATATGTAAATAATTTGAATTATCAGTAATAAAAGTGCCTCTATACCTTGAATTTCCTACAACACCTATTAAAGATGACAATTTAAAAGCTATAAATGTTTATTTACAATATAAGAGAATTATACAGTCAAAACCGCATACATGCAAATGGACGCGGCAAGGAAATCGTATGCATATCAGCATGTTTTACATATGAGCGTTATTCTATGAACTATCGCATACAAAAAATTCTCTCATTGAATTTTTATAGTATTTTGTTGTTAAATTAGATATTCCTATCACTAATTTTATAAATCATACATATTATTTATTTCAATATTTATAATGTACAGTACTATTACTCTATTAATAAAAATAACAAGTAATGTAGTAGTGCTTACATATAAATACATGTGCTGTATTAGTGGAAAAAATCAGTTAGCTTTCTTTGCATAAGTGGATGTTCTGATGAGTGATCAAAGATTTGATCTGTTGAAGTATTAACTAATAAGATAATTATTATCTTAAATAATCTTGCAAAAGTATTAGAGCAGAAACTGCTTCTTTACAAGTAGGCCCATTTTTCACTTCATTTGGTATTATTGCTTCGTATACAGACAGGATCTAAGTTACCTTTAGCATTTATGACTTCATTAAGAACCTCTTCATTGGTTAAGTTCACCATAGCAATCGAAATCGTAATCAACTTTGATAAAATCATTAAATTCGTGATATGGAATTTCTGTCGGGATTTCCACTATCAAGCTTTCATCTTCAAATAACTCATCACAATCAGATGAGAAAATCCAACTTTTCTGAAACAACTTCGTATTGTAGTAGCTATGACTAAATCTAAGAACTGCTTAATGATATTCACTGCTTCCCAGATATTAACAATTTTGGCAAACTTTAATAAAGACTGCTCTTCAAGAAAACGAAGCTGCTGCGAATATTTTGTTGCCGATAGTAAACCTTGAAAGCACATATTATCCCTTGATAAAGTGTCTGTATTATCGATGTCATTTTTGGGGGGTAGAAATTTGATATATATATATGTGCTTTAGGTTGATTCCACCTTCAAGTTTATGGCAAGGTGTATCACTAGCAAAGAGGAGGATATTTCTTTTCTGTTTCACAAGTTCATCTAATCGAAATATTTTACTCCAAAGGCTACTTGTTATCCAAAACTTAGTATTTGCGTAGTATGGTATAGGTACATTTCTTCCATGAAAAAAAGTGCAGATTTTTGGAATCTCCTATGCAAAATATATGTTTTCTGGTTTCATCCATATTGCAAATGTAGAGGACTGCAAACCGATCGTTTTGTATTTTTCCTCCCTCGATTTTGTCACCTTTAAATGCTAATGTTCCCTTTGGGAGAGCTTTATAAAAGTGTTTTGATTCATCAGCATAGTAGCACGTTTTTAATCCCATCAATTGCACCATTGTGATCAGCAGCTGATTTTCCACCATGCAGCCGATGGAATGAAACATTTTGTTTTTCCATCTTCATTACTTGGTTCGAAATGTTTCCAAACTGCTTCAAAAACTCCTTTGCTTGCTCCAAAATCGTTGGGTCACTAATGACTGTGCCTTTAGCGCTTTCATTAGTTTGAACCACATAGAAACAGCTTAACCAATCTCATAATTTCCCTTTTTGATTTGTTTTCTTGACGTATTCCTTCCCATTTTTATGGCAATTTCTTTAAGTTTGGCTTCTTGTTGTACTATGTGGAAAAATTACAACCATAATCTTTTGGTATTTCTATCTTTGTCTTATTGTTTGATTGCAAATAATTTAAAATCGCCAACTTTTGATCAATATTTAAGCAGACATGCCAGTTTCTTTTCATCTACCATGTTCACAATGAATATAAACTGAAAAGTGTAGAAGTAGTAAGAAAAAAATAGAGCTTGCAAATAAACGGGGAATTTTGTAAACCAATAAAATATGAGATGCCTAATTCGCTGCACCGGACTGGCACCATTACAAAAATTTTGACAGCGAGTCCGAACACAGAAAGAGTGGGAAGGCCTAAATAAAGTTATAAATAAGCTGAAAGGTGAAGCTTCCACAAGGGCTGACAACCATTTCCGGTGGGGAAGCTATTCCTTAAAAATAAGGGTTACCAGTTATTTACCATTTCATGAAGTTTGCATATATTTCAGCGGTTGGTTGCCAACCTTTCGGACCTCATGAACCACTAAATTCATAATTTTAAATCCCCCAGGACCACATTTCGTGAATTTAGTGCAATATAAAGGTGAAAATCGTCATTCAGAATATGAGAATTTTTTAGAATATTATTTTTGTTTTATTACTGATAAAACAAAAATGCAAATAATGTCCAGATTATTCTGCGGACCATAAAAATTTTCTCGCACCGGTTGGCGACCACTGGTATATCCTGTTTAAATTCTATAATAAAGCATTCGTTTGGCTTCAAAAATACTTGCATGTATGCGGTTTGTTAATATGTAAAATCGAAATTGAGCGCGTTTAGATAACATTAAAAAGATAAGAGAAAATTTGAAGAATGATATTTTATGCATGTATGCAGGTTCAACTGTACATTTTTTTTTTCACCAGGTAAAAGGTGCTTTTTCTCTGAGCAGTTTTACACTATAGCGGAGCCATTCTTTTTGCGATATCCACAGTTCCTGTGCAGTATCTAGACAACTCATCACAGCGGCGCCTTTCCAAGTCGTTATTCTAGGATCCATGTCCTTAAAAAAAAAAGTGAAATATCCCAATGAACAATTTCTTTAAAACAGTTTATATATATATATATATCATCATCATCATATTCAACCATTATCTATCCACTGCTGGATGAAGGTCTCTCCAAATGCTTTCCACACAAGTCTATCCTGGGCCATTCGTTTCCACGTCACCCCAACCTCTTTTCTTATTTCATCCACCCATCTAGTTTGAGGACGTTTTCTAGGTCTTCGGTGGTCTCTTGGAATCCAGTTCAGAATTTCTGTTGTCCATCGTTGATCAGTTCTTCTTGCAATATGCCCAGCCCATCGCCATTTCAGTCCTTTTACTTTAACAATGATGTCCTCTACTCTAGTTTGCTCTCTCACCCAAGTGTTTCTTTTTCGATCTCTCCTAGTTATTCCAAGCATGCACCTCTCCATGCTCCTTTGCGTTGTCTGTAACTTTCGTATTGCTCCAACTGTTAGACTCCATGTCTCTGATCCATAAGAGAGGACTGGCAATACACACTGGTTGAAGACTTTTCTTTTTAGACATAAAGGCAATTTCCCCTTCAGGATAAAACTGTTTCTTCCAAATGCACTCCAGCCAAGTTTAATACGTCTGTTGAGTTCTTTCATAATGTTGCCATCCATTGAAATCAGCTGGCCAAGGTAAATATATGAATCAGCAATTTCTAGCTCAGTGTTGTTTCACTGAGTCCTACAATGTCCCATTTGATCTTGTCTAGTTCCTCTTCCAATTCCTGAAGTTTTGCTTCAGAAGCAAGGGATCGTCCATTAAACGTAGCCAAGGTCAATAACAAACGGCAGCCTGATATATATACACACATATATATATACATTTATACATATACATGTATGTATATATATATCATCATATTCGACTACTGTCCTATCTAGCCACAAAGATTATGTTAAACGCCCTCCACACACATCTATATATTCTGAGAAATTCATTTCCCTACTACCTCCAGTTATTTTGCAGCAGTTTGATTGGCTGATTCATTTTCAACTGGGTGACCACTTGTGATAGGTCTCGTACTGTGGTCTCCAGATTCAGAATGCTCATTAAACTGTAGGACTTGTTCATCAATTCATATAGTGAGCTTATGGGACCACTTCCTCTTTGATGCTTTCATCATGGAAGGAACCCACGATACATTAGGTAAGTAGTAGTTGTTGATAGTAAATATTCAATGATATATTAAACTCTGTGCAGTATTTTAGAATAAAGAGCACACATTTTTTAAGACACTATCCTTTTTAATAATTGTCATTTATTATGGCGCAGTTATGGCAACACAGATGTATTTCATGAGTCATTTGATGTTTCGCAGCTACAGTGACACTGATGTAAAGTGTTTCTCTATTGTGTGGAAATCCTGGTTTCTACACTTGATGATCTATAGAGAGATTTCTTACTGCTGCATGTTTGTTTTTAATGGCGGGAGAAATTTGAGGACAGGGACCTACAGTTTTCTTCAGAAAACTGTAGGCCCCTACTCTTAAAGTTTCAAATTGGAGTCAAAGTTTTGGAAGTAAAACCCATGAGACAAGATCCCTGAAAAATCTAGAGTTATGAGGTTTAAAACGAGAATATCCAAGTCTTCCAAAAGCTGCAGTGATAAGAATATGATTGTTATAGTGTGAGGGCACAAGACTGTGCAACGGGCCATCTGAGATGGTTGCTGAGGGCATAAACTGACCTTTAAGGCATGCTATATTTACAACTAAGCTTGCTGGGAATGTACTTTGGTCTAGCAAGTCAAAAGGTGGAAAATAATACGATGGTATTTTGAAAAGCGGAGATACCAAATGCCAATTTGTGATTTTAATAGTGTCAATGACCTTACTTTGGGCCTGGTGATGATGCTAATTGGCTCCCCTCGATACATCACCGGAATCTGAACGGCTAGTCGGTTCTGCAGCCATGTGTGGATACCTGAGAACATCATACCACCACCAACAATTAAGATGCAGCTATACATCTTTCTTTTGAGTTCCTCAGAATCTGATAAAAAAAAAAAAGTTAACAGAAAATTTACAACATATAACTAAACAAAGAAAACTTAGCTCATAATAATAATATTAACAAGAACGTTTTCTGCCAAAACTGTAACATTATACACAGGAGCATAATTGGATAATGCAACAAAAAGGTAAACTAGGTTATCAAAACTATGTCTCTTACCCCAACTGTAGAAAAAAAATTAAATTTATAAATACAAAGGTTAAATGGAACAATAAAATAAAAACACTGCATATGGTTCTATGCATTTATGATACAGCCCTGTACTTTTTCCTGGAGAGGGTATACACATGAGTATATGCAAAAAGATCATACGAGGAAGTTACACAGAGCTACAACTCCTTTTTTTTTGTGAAATTGATTTTTTTTTATGAAATTTTGTGTATATACACAAAATTTCATCGCAATAAGAGTTATGACCTTCATCAACTCTCCCCTGCATATGCCAGTGAGCAGAGTGTATGATATCAATGACAATGAAACTAACGCATAAGTTAATCCGCAGTTAAATACAAGTGGCAACACTGTTTTCTTCACAACATTAATTTGATGTAACATGCAGGGCGAGTAAAAAACAGAATTATATGCACACACATGAGCAGTCGAATTAGGGACACCTGCCTAGTAGCATGCAGCACCCCACTTTGACCCTGATGATGACCGTGGTATGGCATGGTAGGAATCCCACAATGCACCAGAAGTGTTCAGGAGCCCTAGTCATTAATGACCTTTGCACAACCTCTCATAATGAATGGAGATGGTTCATAGCAAGATCCATGGTACCACATACCTCTCAATAGCATCCCAGATGTGGATAGTGTTGAGGTTGGGTGATCTTGGGAGCCAGGTAAGCATTCTCATGTCCACGCAGAGTGTTTATCCAACCACTCAGTTATAATTCGAGGGTGGTGGGTACCAGTGCATTGTCATGCTGTAAGCACAGGTCTCCTGCAGGATGTTGTAGGTGCATAAATGGGTACATATGTTCTGCCAGCAGGTCCTTGTATTATTTGCCAGTGAGTGATGATAGCATACATACCAGGGGATTCATTTCATGTCACGTAAACAGTCCCCCCCCCCTTCTGAGCATACCATCACTACTAGCCTGAACTGTATCCATCCTGCTGACACAAGTGATCCATTGTTGCATGTGCTTGCCGATGCACTCATACCCTGCCACCAGTACGTACCAACATGTACTTCAACTCATCAGTCCAGGTGACTTATTCCCATGCACCGAAGGTCCAAAGGTGTGTTCCCATGATAATTGTGCCTCGTGACTAGCAGTGAGTAAAAGTGCCCTAGTTAGATGGTGGCTTCTGTAGCTGATAATGCAGTCTAACCAGTTCTGAAATGACGTCCTCCCCTCTGCTGTAATCGGCTATGCTATTTGTGACATCACCTGCCATGAATTCTAATGGTACCATTGGTCAACTTCTTGCGAACGAACTATACGGTATATAGAAGTGTGTGGAAAGTAAGAATTTCCATTCTCATTCTGTGAATTAATCAAACAAATGAGAAGTCCCGCGAATGGATCAAAAGAGTGAGAAGGAAAGATGGCGAGTTTTACAGTATAGGAACAGCAATGGTCATGCTGCACTATGGCCTACAGATTTCTAAAGACTCCAAACCACATAACACTTAGGGAACCAACTCCCGGACTACGGTGAGCAGTTAGTAAATGACCCTTTATGGCACTGTTGAGAGTCAAACCTGGGATAACGGCACGTTAGATGAATGTGTTAATGCTGTACCACCAGAGGGCCTAAAAATGAACATACTGGCTAAAGCGAATGGGTTTTTCCTCATCCCTAGTACAGTATAATGAACATCAGATATGGCAAAATAGTCCAACAAAAATTTTCCAAGCACTGAGATAGAAGATACCAACCACTACTTTCCACGCTCTGTACAATCGCTTGATCGACACCCAAAAGCTGTTCATACAGAAGATCCGTCTCAGATTCTTTGTTAGTTACCATTGCCGGAGGGTCAGTGGAGTCTATATCCTCATCCACAAGGCTTGAGCTCAAGTGGTTTTCATCTACTATCAACTGTTCAGAGGGTCCTTCAGTCACATCTTTCATTCCTCGACGCTATTATATAAAAAAAGTTTTTAAAAAATTATTATTCCATAATTTTTTTCCACTTAATATGCAATTATAACTTGAATAATACTAATATGTAATATTTTGGGGATAATTATGGGAAAGAAGGGACAGCGAAGATACATATAAGTGGGAAAAAAAGTAAGTATGGTGAAAATCAGCAGAAAGAAGAATATTGGCACCATTGTTGGATGTTGACACTGTCACAGGCGGTTTAGGCACCATCCTATTATATCACTTGCGACATGGATTTAATCCATAAATTATTAATATGTTTAAAAGTATTTGATTGAGTCACATGGTCTTGAGAACCATCTCTCACGATATTGTGGCGTAAAAAAAAGAATCAAGAATGTAATTTAGAAATAGAAAACTAAGTCAGCTATAGTTCATATCATTCAAGAGTTTTGTCCATGTGCAGTGAAATTCAATAAATCCTTTCTTTGCATTTTTTTTATACAAGGTGTCTTTCACTGCCTCCAACAAGCACGTTAAGAAACTATACGTCATTTAGTAATAACATCTTTCAACAAGGAAGGATATTCGAAGGTATAGTCCACCTCTACTTGAAGATTAGCGAAGTGCATGGATGCGTCACTTTCGTTGACTGGCTGTTGAAGCGTCAAGGACTAATCAGGAAAGTATGTTTTGATTTGGGAGGATCATCATCTTCAAAGAGTGGGATGTATAAAATTTACTGGTGAGAGAGGAAGTTGGTGATAAAAATGAATCCTCCAGGATATCGATAGCCTTGGTCAAGGCATCCAATGATGTTCAAGATGGAAAGAAACTAAACCACTGATGTCATACTGCTGACCTCGGGTGAAGAAAAATCTCTCATTGGTTCATTTGTTTTTTACTCTATATAATAATTGGATGGTCTGAGATGGGACTGTTGGATTAACATGACATCAGAATCACCATATGCTTTTATATACTATGGCACAAGGACAGTAAAAGGCCATGCCACATCACGACCCTAAAGTCTTCTAAGTTATCTGATCCTCTGCCATGGACATTCAACTCTGGACTATAGTGGGTAGAAATGCGGCACACACAGACGTAGAGTTATATGGGCCCGAGCCCCACAATAATCTGAAATAAATTGCGATTTTACATATACTGTAATGTATAAATGTACATAAAATGTGCTTGGGGCCCCATCCCCAATAATTTTGGGAACTCTACGCTGATGGTGGCATATATTCTATCACACCATTGATAGTCGAATGTGGGCTAACACCATGACAGACGAGTGTGGTACCACTATGTCACCATGAGGCAGTGGCCATACATTTTCCCAAGAAATTTGAACATCTCAAAACCTACGAAACGAACACTCTGAATTACAGTCAGTTGCTAGTCAATATGTCTTCTCTTACTGGCATCGTTGGGAGGCAAACCTGAATTAATGGCACACTAGGTGAAAGCATTGCAACTTCACCACAAGGCAGGAACAAATCAAACTGCTGACCTTGAGCGATAATTTACATTCTGCTTGGTGATTGGACGATCTGTGGGATGGGACTTATAAACCAACATGGCTTCAAAATCACTGCGTGCATTAAGGCACCTAAGCTCCCTTACTCGGATTTAAACACTGAGCTCAGTAGAATGTTTTGCTGTATAATTTTCTACACACTGATTCACATGTTATCGTAAAACTCATTTTAATATTCATTACCCTCATGATTTTCTGACATGCAGTCAATGGTAATATTGGCATTTCCATTCATTGTCTTGGGCTAAGGCTCTCCATATCATCGGGAGGATCTATTTTCGTCATTAATCTCCCCTTTTTTATTGGTTGATTCCATCCTTCCAGCTCTTTGTAGAATGTGATTTTCCCTTTTCAAGATGTGCCTCTACCTTCTTCTAATCTTCTTTCTCTGATAGATCCTCCTAGGCACTCCAAAGCCTTAAAGATTTGTATTCCTACTTTCATTCATTCATACACACACACACACATATATATATACACACACACACACAGTTGGAGTAAATACGAAAGTTACAGACAATGCAAAGGAGCATGGAGAGGTGCATGCTTGGAATAACTAGGAGAGATCGGAAAAGGAACACTTGGGTGAGAGAGCAAACTAGAGTGGAGGACATCATTGTTAAAGTAAAAGGGCTGAAATGGCGATGGGCTGGGCATATTGCAAGAAGAACTGATCAACGATGGACAACAGAAATTCTGAACTGGATTCCAAGAGACCACCGAAGACCTAGAAAACGTCCTCAAACTAGATGGGTGGATGAAATAAGAAAACAGGTTGGGGTGACGTGGAAGCGAATTGCTCAGGATAGACTTGTGTGGAAAGCATTTGGAGAGACCTTCATCCAGCAGTGGATAGATAATGGTTGAATATGATGATGATGATATATATATACATTTTTGGTCAGTCCTTCCAATACTTTGAAGTGACTGACATACATACAGTAAAACAAAAATTACCTGTGTTTGAATAAGGTAAGATTCATCAAAAGGGTCTTCGGAGTCACCAGAAGAGCGTTGTTGTATTCTTGTTGATTTTGGGCCCGTTATTCCAAATAATTCTGGGTGGAAAAGGGCTAGTGGCGCAACAAGGCAGTCATCACCAACCTAGACATAATAATAATATGATCTAAAAAAAAGGAATTCTGTCTTTTATGGTGTAAAGGCAGCTAGGATCATGTTGCGGTAAGATCTACAGTTTTTCGAAGAATTCAAATCTCTTTAGCCCACAAAAATCAAACCTTGGACAATGGATATGTAGAAAATGGCAAATGTTAATTATCTGTTGGAATCAAACTTGTACTATTTGTATGGTAGTCTAACACCTAACTATGCCACTACGGGAAGTTGAGAGTAAAATGGAAGCCATTCATCCCATAATCATTATTCAAGGATGAAAAAATTACAAATAGTTTCGAAAAACTTAACATTACCTTGATGTCATATTGAAAAGTCGGAACATTTGGCTTTTTGATGACAAAACTACGATCTTGCGCTCCACATATATCCTAAAACACCAAAGAGACAAACACTGATTAAATAAATTACACCTCTGGACACATTCAGAGTCGTCTACAGATGTTCACAGTTGTACACTGTGCACCATTCCAGATAACCAAATGGGTGCAAAATTGGACACTGCACAATCTCTCCAGATAAAGGGTGCACAGATGTACGCTGACCCAATCAGTAAATAATTTTGCACATCTGTAGTCATAAGCATACACAGGAAGTTTATTAGGGACATTACAGGCTAAATGGAAGGGGATTACAGAGCTACAACTCCGCATATTTGTATGTAAATATACAAAATGTCATCGCAATGGGGGTTATAGCCCTTATCAACACTTCCTACACACGCCTGCATTCGTAACATCTACGATGTGGAAAATTAACAACTTTGGTGACAATTCTATAAAAAATGAAGCCAATAAGGCAGTGATTAAAGCCACAACGAGTAGGGCATGTGAAATGTACAATTTTGTGCCGCTTGGTAGTAAATCAAAATACACACTGGATCTGCCACTTCAGTTGCGACCATGGATTCTACACATACAATTCCATTGATCATTTAATCGATTTTACAAAGTTGCTAGAAAGAGAGCCCGAGGTCCGTTGATATTAAATAATTTTAAAAATTCTTGAAATGGTGCATTGTAGCCATTTGTGGAAACCTTGAATGTGGTGAGCACAAACAGTAAATTCACTGTAGTGCCCGAACGGCTAATTTTTGGAAAAAAATTCACTGAACAAAAAATGTTTATTTTGATGTTCTTCACCTGTTACACATACTTGGCAGTTCCCAACTCTTTTCCAGTGTGTTAAAAAAGGCAGTTTTAGGCTTATTTTCACTAAACAGTAACACAGATCAAAATCAGAAAACGGAATTCCGGATTTCTTTGTCTCTACTGTATTATTAGCTCAATCACTTAAATTATGCATCAAAAAATGTATTTAATTCATGTAATTGGCTACGTAGCAACGTCATGGACATAAACAGTAGTTACGCTCTACAGCCAAACCGGCCCCCTTGCGGACACGGGGATATGGGCAAATATGCCTTATTTGGTGTCCCCAACAACTCCTCTTATTTTGTCGGTAGAATTCAGGACCACCATGTGTGTGTGTGTGTATACACACACAGGATGTCCAGTAAAGTCCTTCTCATGCCCTTAACTTTTGAATGCCAACAGCTATAATTATAAAAGTGGTGTGCAAGTATAATAAAGTGATTATGCACTACAAGACGAGACTGCTTTCAGTATCCTGGTGGCAAAATTCGGAAGTTATTAAATGCAAATTGGGAAGTAAATGAGATACAAGAAAAATGTCAATGAGAACTTTATTCAGCGTCGTTTACTTAGTACGAAATGACATCTTATGTACACAAATTGGTTGCGGGTTAGAGTCCCGTTGGTCGAAGTATTCTTTTCTCTCAAATTTATATAATTAATGTATATGTAGAGATTGGAAATTAATTTGGACTCTACACTTTTGCAGAGCAACACATTTTTAAACTGCCTAACGGTCAACAAACCACAAAATTAAGTCAACTCATTAAAACACAAACAAGTAACTCGGAAATACCAAATTAACGTGGCAAAAATTTTCTTTCAGTTCTTGAAGGAACATGGAATCCAAGGCACATTCCATCGAAAAATGGTATGGAAAGTAACATTTCTTCTCGAGCCAATAAAACAGTTGCGTGACATCATTTCCTCCATACTCCATACATAGCCTAAAAAAAAATAAAAACGAAAAGGCAGATTTACGATTTTGCCTCCAGCAGGCCAACGTACTTTGCAACCTAACCTTACCAAACATAATCATAGGTATAACCAGGGCTGTCCCCAAAGGGTACGCGCTGTGTGCGCCGCATTCTCTGAAGAAATTTTGAAAAATACAGGGTACGCACCGCATACTCTCAAGGTCTCAAGAAAGTTTTCGTATTTGCTGGTTTTTGGACAACTTTCAACAAAGTTCAGCCTTTTTTTTCCTAGTCATTTACAAACTTGAATGGAAACAAATGAGGCTGAAACCCCACCCCGAGCCTAAAAAAATATCTATAATGATCAGGAGAGCATATGATCAAGGTGTAATGTAACATCAAGTTCAGTAACTCCATAATTTCAATACTCTTTAATTAAGACAGCACTGCATACTATCAATAATTTTCTTCAGGACAGCCCTGGGTACAACTGAGATTTTGGCACCTTTCAAACCTCTCTTGAAACAGTAACTATAGAAGCTCTCCCTTTGCCAAAGCTTAGTTACAACTCTGAACAAAAAATGGACATAAAAGGTACATAGTATCTTTAACAATAAATGGTACTTTACAAATACATATATATATATATGAGTAAAACCTTGGTAAGTACCCTTCGCTCAAGGGACCAAAAAATTATGACGACTTAGCGGGATAGTGACTTAGTAGAGTAAGAATTAAAAATACATTCAATCTGCTACAGCAACGATCATTTGATTTAAAATTTATGCTCATATTCTTATCAATAATATAAATTAATTATTAGGAGTACAATACACTACGTAAATTATAAAAACAAGTTAACTTTACTTCGGTTTTTATATTTATTTGAACATCTAAGCTTCAGTACTACTTTCGATATGTGCATATTACGATACTAAATATTCATCTGATTTTGATTGAATCGAACATCTGTTAGAACAATTAACCTTTTTCTAAAACATTTAATACTCCAAATTCATGATCTATTGTCTCTTGAACTGAGTGAGATAATGTCAAATTATCTTTAAGGCTTCGATAACTTGTATTTTATTGGGTTGTGTAAGAATTTTGTCATTGTCACTTTCGCTGCTCGTACTTTCACTTTTTTTCCTTCTAAAAATTTCATTGTAACTCCTTTATGGTTGCTTAAGAACATACTGTATTGTCATTATCAACATTTCTGTAATCATTTACGTCAGGTACAGTAAGTCTACTTTTATTTATGACTTTTAATAAATGAAATAATGAATCAGGATCCCTATTTTCGACTTGATTGTCATCTAGAACAAATCTTTCGTGTTTAAAAACATTCATTACTATTCCATTTGCGATTGAATTCCGACTTCTATGAGTGTAGTTGACTGCATCCAAAACGGACACCTCAACGTTTTTCATTTTCGTCGAGAGCTTTTATCAAATCTTTGAGCAGCAATATTTTATATTTTTGTAGTAAGAGATTATTACCCTTCTCAGTGTTAGCAAACTTTGCAAATGATCAACATAGAAAGCCATCAGGACTTTTTTTTTTTATATATAATTTTTCGTGGGAAATTTTTACAGATAATTTTCTAAAAACCCTGAGAAGGGTAATAACGTCTTACAAAAAACCCCTTATACGGAAAAGGGGAGCATTGTTCCTCTGCCTTGGTGGCCTAGCAGTTATGGCATTCCAGATTTAATCGAGGGACCCCAGTTCAATTCTGGGCCAGAGAAATATTTCTTTTTCTGCTGCACACTGAAAGCTCTGGTTTGAGCTCAAGCATGGGTGTCAAAAATTACAATCTAATGTTTTATGTTGACATTTAAATTTCTAAATAACTCGAGGTTGAAGATGTGAGGTAACATTTGATAATAGGAATATCATTTCGACAGCTTTTAAATTTTCCGGATGAGCATGGGAAGAACAGTTGTCCACAATAAAAGCAACATTTCTTTTCTGATGAAAAAAAACAAAACGCATATCATGCTTATGAATATGCCTTTCCCAAATTAGTGACGGGATCCATGCATTTGAATTTGCTTCATAATCAACTGGGAGAGATTTCACACGTTTAAAGCAACTCGTTTTTTTGATTATCCCGATCACTAAAAGTTTTAGTTTTCCCGTTCCACTCATAATATTAGTACCAAGCAAAATTGTCAAACTGCTTATTAAGTTTCTCAACAGTGCACAGTTCATCTTTAAATGCTAAAGTTTTATAAGGCAGAAGACAATAAAACAGTCTTGTCTAAGTTAAATGCGTCAAACTCTGAATAGCGGGGTTAAAATATCCTTCAGTGTATGGCATTTCCAATTCTCCAATACACTGGCATCGGCATTTATTTCTCTGCTCACTTTTTTGAAAGATAGATTACGTCTTTCTTTTAAAAAAAAGCTGGTTGGGTGCACGGGAGAATATGAGTCATATTTTAATAAATGGAAAACATTTCAGAAAAATGAATAATTCCTCTGGCCAAAAAATTGATCTGCACCTCCACAACTTCAGGGAGGAAAGTTTCCATCATAAATTTGCTGCCGTAGGCTTAAGTCTATATTGGTAAATCTGCCAGTGGACAAATGCCCGTTCTTAATTCAGACTAAAGCTTCAAACCATTCCTTTATACACAGAAGTGCCAAAATAGTATGTATGCATAAAAAATTAGGTATAGCTTCTCTATTTCTTAGATTGAATAATTGCAACTAATCGTTATGTGGCATCAACTCGATGAAGTGTTTGAGACATAGTGAGGGTAAACAGGGTATCTACTGAAAATAAGAGACCCAATTTCTTGACCTTAAAAAGTTTTTATTTCTTTTTATGATCGATAAAATAGTTATATAAAAAATAGCTTAAAATTCTTATAAATATTGCCAAAATATGACAGAAAATGACTGAAAATCAATAAAAATTACCAAATCACGACAAAAACAGATGATAATCAATAAACTATTAAAAAATCACTAAAATATCATGAAAGTTACAATTCACGTAAACCGAAAACACGAGTGTAAACGTGACCTATAACATTGATTTAGTGACCTTTTATTGACTTCTGTGGCCCTTTTCTTGTTTCTTGACCTGGTGGACATCCTGGTAAACCAAGATGGACATTCTCTGTAGTTGTCCATAATTCATCTTTGTTTGTAGGATGTAGTTGCAAGGTATGTAGTAAGGTCTGTATAGTGTAAAATTATACCAATTTTAATTCAGCAAGTGTTGTGGCCAACATAATGCCTGCAACTTAGCAGAGCGTTCATTGAGCCAATTCCGTATCACACATACCTGATGGGGAAAGTTACATAACCTGTTAGTACACACCAGCTCAACTGGCTTTGTGTTTTACAGTGCAAGGACAGCAAGGGTCATCCTGCACCATCCTAAATTTTTTCAAGGAATTCAAACCTCTGGCGATGTTTCTCAACGTCGTTAAAAACAGAAAAGAGATTTGTGGCTAGATATGTAGTAAGAAAAGAGTTCCATGGCCAGTCATGTGGTAAGAAAAAGGTTTTGCATCATAAAAAGTTTGAGAAACATAGGTCTAGGGAACCAACCCATGGACTACTGTCAGCCATTCGTTGGTAAGTGTTCATTTTTGACACTACTGAGCGTTAAACCTGGATTAATGGCATGCTAGATGACTGCATCACTACTGCAAGGCTTCTATTTCTACCAGGAACTGTAACATGTTGTGCCACAATCTAGTTCTCCGAGGGTTCTCAGTCTCTGCTGGATAGGGAAGTAAACCCAAGTAGCACATATGAATAGAAAGAACATCAAACACTTAGACTGGCAGGATGAAAAATCAGATTTCTTGCGCTATCGATAAATGTACTATGACCTTCAATGACAACTGAGGAATGTTCTGCAGAGAAGAACAATCTCTCATTGAATTGTATTACAAAGAAATTCCTGGTTTGAATGAAAGATCAGTTTTTTTTTTTTTACTGGCACAGAAATGTCAACAGTTGATTCCTCACGAATAACTGAATGTTTATGTTTTAAGGGGCAGGTAAGGTCATGTTGCACTACAACTTATAATTTTTAGGGAATTCGAAACGGAGTTACCTGGGGGACCAAGACCTTGATTATGGAGGAAAGAAAAACTGCATACATTGTACAGTGCCTTCAGAATTGAACCCAAGTTAAAATATGATGGGTATGGTGCTACCACTATGGTTCTGGAACCTTTTACCTGCGCTCCTCCCTTTTACACCTACATGCGGACATCATACCCCTCCTTTCTAGTTGACATATATATAAATAAAAATACAGTGCTCTCTCCAAATAACATTTTTCTGATTAACGACAATATTGTGTTCCCGGCAAATGCTTTATGAAATTACAAGAATATTTTTCTATTGAGCGATGCTTACTTCTTTGTCCCTTGAAAATTGGTAATGGGAATAATGACTAATTTCATGCACAAAAAAATGCTTCATGGCCCCCCTGGGAATCATGCTCCACCATTTTTTTTTTTAAATCTTATATCAGAAGATAGAAAATTCTCTCTCCCTCTGCTTGCCACCTAGTGGAACTCAGAGCTCACAGTCCAGGCAAGGGGGGGAAAGGTGATCTTAGAATTATCGGACAATCTCTTACAGCTTTTTGGACGATCGGCTTTCATAACTGCATTAGAGGCACCAAGTGGGCAGAATGGACCATCTCTAATTCCAATTTTATTGAGATGTGCTTGTAGATAGCCATGATCTGGTACCATTCCAAAATTTGCTACAAATTCTTTTCTCGGGATCTCTGGTGGAAGACCCGATGGGTTATCAATTGCTCCGAAATTTTTCCAGTAGCTTTTGACAGGTGTTCACTTTTTATCATTAGCTTAGTTTTCCCATTTAGCTCTACCTTTTCTTGTTGTAAAGTCAATAGTTTTTCATTTTGAGGCATAGTACTTCTCTCCTTCGCCAATTGATGCATGTCATTTTCCAGGACTTGGGATCCACTGAAACACAACATTCTGTCCAGTTTTCATAAGCTTATTTATTAGCAATTTCAAGTCATCGACTCTGCAGTTAACCATAGCATTACAGGCCATGAGGAACCAAATGAATTAAACACTATTGTTAACGTAACATTAACTAATTACTGATTATCACGAAAATGACTGAGAACTCAAACAAAACATTTGTATTCTACGGCCCACGAAACCAAAAACACAAAATTTGCCCTTTCTTTCCCTGCCACTGTAATTCTTACAATCATTAGAGTCATTTGAATGTCATTTAAAATACAATGATTTTATTACCGCCCTAAAAAGCAAGCAATAAACACTAAATTTACAGAATATTCAAAATAGCTTAAATGTAATAAACACCAACCGAGAAGTCCTGTGAGAAATGCCATCCTCCACACAAGACACTGACGTCTTCTGGTCCCCGACATCAACGACGCAAGCACAGCTTAAGCCTGCACCAAACGTCGCACAAACAGATTCCTGTTAAAGAATGTTCTACATTAGTACACACAAACTAGATAAAGTAGCAAGCAAATGTATATAACAGCTTTATGTGCTTGAAGTTCAAGGATAATGTAGTAATTCCCAACACATGCACTGTGCAACCATTTTTATGATGAAAATGACACTTGGACAATGTGAGTTGAGAAAGCTTGGGAACCACTGGAACAACACAAAGCCACAGTATATATGTATATTTCGCGTTCCACAGACTGTGCTATGGGGTGGGACAACTAAGTTAATGTGACCTCCAAACACTGATATTTACAAGAAATCAAGCTTAGTAGATGTCAAATGTCCCAAATCATCAGTCTTCGTACTTGGCGTTTTTGTATTTTGCCTCCCTAGATTGTGCCATGATTCATCTAGGATGGGAATTACAACTTAACGTGACCTTCAAGTCATGATAATTACAATTAAGCTCTTTTACGAGTCAAGCTTGGCCAAGCGGGCCTGAAGGCAGCAGACATAACCAGCGGATTGTTCCCAATTTGGCAAGGCTAAAGACCGTGGTCATAATTACTGATGTGTGAAAAGAAACTCTATTTTGATTAACATGCAATCCTCAAGATTTGAATAATGACAGCATGGAGACATCAGAGCTGTATGACTTTAGAAGAGAAGGGGGGGGATAATTGTGCTGTTATTAACGTTCCCTGGAATATTTTGATTCTCCTGTTCCCATCTTTATAAATTTTTTGGAAGTTTCATATTAGATCATAATACTATATTGCCATTAATCACTGTACACCAACTAGATAGTAAGTGGGATCGCCCATACGTCATCAGTACATGTCATGAGGTGAAAAGCAACTCCGGCATTCAGTAGATACGTGCACCTGCTACAATTTTCGGAATAAACATATGACACAGACTTACTGATACAGAACAGGGCATAAATATTGCTACCCAAAGGTTTGGTTATTCTATTCCAATATAGCCGGGGCCTACAGTTTTCCAAGGAATCTGAATGTCTTATGGCCTTCAGGTAAGTTCCAGATATCCTGTGCAACAGTAGGTGATGTGAAATGAAAAAAATGAACGAGTTATAACATTTCAACCCAGACCTGGTAAGCAAAAAAAAAAAGGGGGCAAATCGGCGCCATTGATGCCTCCAACATGTGAAGCCAAATTATCACGTTTCATCACAAATGGTGATCAAAAACTTCCAATTGGCATTGGGGGGAAAAAAGTGATGCAACTAATCATACCATTTACCAGGAGGTAGTTGCACTTAGGCTTTATAAGCCATCTGCAACTCACAAGCCTATGATCACTAGACAGATTGATTGTTTGGCTTTTTTATGGCGCAAGAGCATCTGGGCTATACTGCTCCAAATCACTACACAGAACATTGCCTATCATTGACAGTGGTGCAAAACACATCATCAGTAGACACTGAAAAAATGGAAGCTCATTCGGTGAATCAATGAATGAAGTCTATATGTCATGATAATCTGACAGGTATATGTGTGTATGTATGGATTTGGTGAATGAGTGAGGGGCGTTACCTATAGGACTGTAGTGTCGTCTCCACTGCGAAGTTCAGAGGAGGTGAAATCATGGTACGAAACTGTTTTCCATGGTATAGTATTGATCCATGAGTTTCTGTGCCTGGATCCATAAATGCCAATACCTAAACAGCAATTCTGGACAATTCATTGCAACACACACTGTGACAATGATTTAGAACCAGCCTATTCCATTGTATGACAATGCATCAGCTCACAAAGCAAAGGCTATATAACCTACTGGTTTGAGAAAATAGGAGTGGCTGAACACTACTGGCAGGTCCAAAGCCTTGATCTCAACTCCGCTAAACACTTTTGGGATGAGTTGGAATGCCTTTTGAGAATCAGACCAAACTTTCAAAAAACATCGTTTAGTTGCATGTCATGTTGAAGAAGAAATAGAACCAAATTCATGCAGACATCTATCACAATATAGTGGAAAGCCTTGCTTGACAAGTAAAGGTCATAATACCAATACAAGGCAGACCTACATAGAACGGACATCATGCCAGATCTAAGTTGGCACATGGGTATTCAACCATTAATGGCCATATAGTATATATTATTCAGTATTACATGGTTATATTCGAGATGAAATCTCTAAAAATACATAATAAACAATTTTAACTTGTATTATTGGATTTCCTGAGAAGCGCTGCTAATTCAAGAATAACTTTTTAACCAAATTTCGAAGATTATACAATTTTGAGTAACAAACACACACACATATATATAAACTTGATACTTACCAAATGAACAAAGCAATTCGAAAAACCCAAACCAGTCAGTAACAAATTAACCATCCCCTTAACATGACCTCGGTTATAAACGTCCGGTATGATTAGCACAACTCTGTACATCTAAAAAAATGATATTGATAATGAGAATCAATTCTTGTACAGAATCCATTTATATAGCTTATCAATTGGAGTATGGGATATGTGATGCAACACCTTAGTTTTCCCAGTCATAATGCTTTGTTCTGGACTGTGTGGAACACTATGCCAAAATCCATTGGATTAGCCACACAAGACTAATTTTTAAAAGATCCATAAAAATATGCAAAAGGTTAGTAATAAGGTGAATCAAACAGGCATGTTAATGATCATAAACCTACTCCAAGCTTCAGTCATGCATGAAAGATACTATTAACCATCTGACTTAATAATTACTACGCCCTTAATGTAAGGACAGCAAAGGTCATGCTCACCTGTGAAGTATTTACAAACTATACATGAAAGAATACAGAAAAGGTGTGCAATACTATTATGTAGGGACAGCTTCAGTTGACAATTAAATGCATACAA
>QLNU02015270.1:30448202-30472100 GCA_006491805.2 Dysdera silvatica
CCAGCATCATATCTGCCATGACATGATTGCTTTCTTGCTGTCAAAAACGGTTGCGATAGCTAATATTCAATGATCAGAATTCTATCGTAAATTTAAGAACCAGATTTATCGAGATCTGATAGAAATTTTTTTTTATGAATTATTAAAATTTTGCACATGCATAACAAATCAGATATTAAAAATTATAGTTTAATGATGTGTGGCAAACGTACTTTTATATCATTTGCAGAAATGCCTAAATACTGTTGTAGTGCCATTCGCCAAAGTGTTTCCAGATCTTCAAGCACAGACGATACTGAGCCACCAGTGCCACGATGGAGATTGAATTGTCCACGCCGTATGGGCCAGTGAACATGGTAGTTCTCCGCAGGATTTAAATAGAGTACCTGAATGAAATAAATCAACAAATGCAATAAAATGAGCCTCATATGCATTACATGGTGAATGTACACTAGAGTGGTCCTTGAAAATGAAATTTCAAAATTTGCTTGTCGGACCACCTCGATTCGTTCCACTCATTGAAAAAATAATAAATGTGCGAAAAATTCCAACAATCGTATGATATTTAGAGGTGGCCCTCTGAGACGCAAGATAGGCACCAGGCCGCCAGCTCACCAAGGCTTTCACTTATTGTATATCGCGTTGAAATGTACCCCCCCTGTTACTTACGATTCACGTTTTTCAAAGACATCTAAATTTTTTTATTTATGTTCTAAATTTATTCTAAATTTTATTTATGACAATGGATGTCAGGACTATCTCAACAATTCTTACATTTATGTTTTCTATAAAATAGCAATTACTCTCTAACCAATGTCTTCATAGTTCATTTGTTTGCATTCTTTACCTGCACTGGATGGTATTAGTTTAAGTCTTTAAAATTAATTTTTATGTCCAATATTTCTAATTATTTACATTTCAAGTCCCTGAATTCTTCTAATTGGTATGTCAATATGGTTACAAATGTGGCAGCGTTGGGATTCAAATTCAGGTTAATGGCACATCAAGCGAATTACTGCATACCAATTACTGAAATCAATTTCCTTTTCTCATTTATTACTATTTTCTTTGCGGGGTAGAGAAAGCGCCCTATAGGAACGAGTGGTGATGCAATATTAAAAATGTGTACAACAAGAAATTACCTCTTCACCAATGACAGTGTCTCTTGATTCATTAACTTTCGTCCAATTTACTTCACTCACAGGTTTAAGGACTTTGGGTTTTGCGCTGAGATTATAATCCGTAACCTAAAAATTTTAAAAACAGTGTAAACATTTATAGATATAATGATCACAACTATGATGATTATCATTACAGTATGTTACCAAAACCAGTTCAAAATGCTAGTATTTTAATTTGTGAGGAGAAGGGAAGCACATAAAAACATACTTTCTCTTACTGCCTCTAACTAGGGAACTCCACCAACTGTCACTCACCAACTGTCACGATTTTTTGCATGTAGTAAGGTATGGTAAATCTATTGCCTAAAACATTAAAAATTTTCTCTATCTCGGAAGAGATCAAAAGATATGACATCTTGAATATTAGTAAAATCAGCAGCATTTGGCTGTAACCCGTCCATTTGGCGTCCTTTCAATATCTTCCATTATTTGAAGGACAAATTCAACCGCTCGGTTTTCAAAAAAACCTTTACTTTGGATATCAGTTTTTGTTACGAGTTTGGTAATTTTTCGCCCAGAAATATTAAATTCTCTTTTAAATGAATTTATAAATCCATTTGAAACTTTAAAGTCATTTATGCTTTTTTCTTTTGCGCATGCAATAAACCATTTTTGGGTGTCTTTATCATGTACACAAAAGCCATTGTATCGTGCTGATTTAAAACGATTAAAAACTGCGTTTCTTATTTTTTTTATTTTTGCGATCTATTGCCATTATTTACTATATAGTTGCGCATTCTATATATTTGTCTATAATTTAAATCTAAATTATAAAAGTATCGACATATTGTTGCTATTTTGTGACATCGTCCTTTCGTTGTCCAAGCAAACTTGACAACTTTTTTCCGCATATTCTAAAGTATAACTATTGGCAATTGAGCTGATGGGCTCCTTATTTTCTGATGAATTTTCTGTAAAATCGTTATTTGCAACCCTTTCGTCAAAATCAAAATCCAGCGTAGACTCAAAATCCACATAAAATTCCGATAATGTAACCTTGTTTTAGCAATTGCAAAAAGTTCCATCCCTACATTCATTTCACTTTGAATTGTTTGCTGTAATTGGATCTCCAAATTTAGCTTTAACTAAGTTCAAAAAATGTATGTCAACATTTAGTAAATTAAGCATAATTCACGATAACTGCGAAACGAAAATTCTAGTGTCAATATCTCTGTTCTTTATCGTGATCTCAGGCGTTCGGACGTTCGCCCAAAGCGTTTAATTTAAACAACTTGGTGAGATTTGTTTTAACTTGGGGAGATATCTTTAGCTTGGCACGTTAAAAACTCTATATTCATATGACCATATCTTCTGTTCTATTCCGAGATAGAGAAAAATTTTAACGTTTTAAGTGATTGTTGTACCACATCCTACTAGATACGAAAAATCGTGGCATTTGGTGAGTGACAGTTGGTAGAGTTCCCTAGTAAGTCCCACAACCACTCTTCTCTCGTGGTATAGAATTAGTGTTCTTTTACTTCATGCAATGACATGTAATTACATGAAATAAAATATGTAATTACATGTGTTTTATGGTGCAAGGACAGCAAAGGTTTTGTTGTGCCGGAATGTACAACTTTCCGAGGAATCCGAAACTCTGCAGTCAAGGGAAACAAACCCACCTACAGCAGGACAGTATGCATTCTACGATACTGTTGCAGAACAAACCAGGGCTAATGGTGTAATAGATGTTACTATTACACCCATAGGCATAACTTCAAGGTTAAATATAACGTAAACTAGAAGGGTAAAAAATTGGATGGAAAAAATACGATTTTGCCTCTAAAATAACTGAGGGGGAATGTTGCTCCTTTGCTCCCATAAGGTTACTCCTATGATTACACCATTGCAGGAAAGTGGACAAAAACATCTTCCCACGAAATCCAAATCTCGGAAGACCTGAGGGAACTGACTTCCAAGCTCCCAACAATGGATAACACTCCTAAAATCTTTGCCTCAGTTTTATGTAACTAACGTTCGAGAAGTTATTCTTGTTTTTGAAGAACAAGGTAAGTTAACTGTTATTTATCTCTTTTTTCCCTTACATTTTGAAAAATGAATAAATGAGACAGAACAGCATGCAGTGGAGTATTTTCATGCTACAGGATCCTGGTATCAAAAAAAAATATGTGTGCTAATGAGCAATAATAATATTATGAATATATATCACCAATATTATCGATGTTATCTATTGAATCTCGAGAATTAACATCTATTGAACAAAAACTGGTACCAAATGGTCACCGTTTGGCACAAATTTTTGTTCAATACTGACAACCAAAATTTCTGTTTGGTATTAATTTTTGTTTGGCGAAAATGGGATAATATGTACCATATATATCTGTATAATAAGTACCATAAATTGATTACAATTTTTTTTTACATGAAAGTTTTGATTTTTCTCAATAATGATGACTGTTTTATTGCTGTCACATATGGATTTGCTCCATAAAAGTTTGGATAGGTTGCATTCTACTGTGGTTCTACAAAAATTTTTCAATTTTCACATAACAAAAGTAAAAAAACTTTTCAAACTTCTATGCAAGAAGTATTCATTTAAATTGCCCTTTTTTTGGGTAGTATTTTAATTTTTTATTTATAGATATCATTTGCCACTTTTATACTTAACGTGTATTTTTTTTAAAAAAAAACCCACTCCCAATAATTTTTACTTTATTGACTAAACTCTCCAATGCGTAACAAAACGTACTAAAGAAAACTACAGTAATTGGAAAACAAAAATGTTTAACCTTAACTCAATGGGTACTTCCGTACTATAGCGACGTCTGACTTTATTTGGCGACTTCTAAATTTCGCCAAGATCGCAGCTTTTATATATCAGGCAATAGCACACCTCCGTATTTGTATCCCCGTTAATATAATATTTTGATTATGAATTAGTATTTTTATAAATAAATCAGTACTTACCTGAATCACAGAGACCGAACTGGGGGGAGACCCCACTTTGCAACTCATGTCATTTCGACACATTCCCATGTGCTGCCTGAATCAGTATCTTCATGCACAGGGTATTTGGTAAATTGAAGATAGTTAACTGCATATTTCCAAAAAACAAGTATTAATTTTACAAAACGCAATGCAATTTCAAAATTCATAGCAAACAAACCTTACCAAATAGCCTCAGCAAAAATGCAACACCATGCTAATATAAGAATACTTGGCAAAATTTTGGCGACATTTTCACCAAAATTACCCATTATCTTGACGATATATTTTGGATGCCGCTATAATACGGAAGAACCATTCACAGTTAAACCTTACATTTTGGATGGGAACGGAGTACCGAAGGCGACCTTCACTTGTCAGGCAGGAGGCGAGAACTGTATTGATGGCCATTTGTATTTCTTCCAGTGACACTGTAGCCTCAGGTGACTATCGAATCCAAAATACAGAGGATGTATAAGATCAAAATCCATGATTTCAAATTATCACTGATACAAAGAAAGAAAAAATTTAAATGCAATGAAAAACAACACATTAAGAAATTTAAATAAAAAGTTGATTTTGAATAAACATGTTATAGCACATAAACTCTATGCATATTGTATGTGCAATTAGAAGAAATCCAGTGAGATAAGCAACTTCAACAGAATGTTTGGGTTATGATGTATTCGCAATCCATCATATTGTCTGTGACATGTGCATCAGCACGGGAGCCTCCCTCACCATACCATTTAGCTAGTAATACACTGGTGTGCAAAAATTAAGGACGGGACAGTTTTTTGCATGTAATGTCGCACCCCAGGGTACAAAGCATACCATAACATCGTCGAGATGTAAGATAATGGAAAAGGTGAACAATTATACAATAAATTTCCCCCACGAAAACTCACAAAATTCTCGCCCCGGAGGCTTTCTTGTGTTGACCATATTTGGCAAGGTGAACGACGTTGACAAAGAAAGGAATCCAAAGAATATAATGGTCCTTTATTCAAAAGTTGGCTTTCGGCATAGGACAGAAGACAGAAACGCTAAAGTGAGAGGCGGCCGGTAAGAAAAATGCAGTTTTCAATAGGGGATATGATCACCCCTGACTGCAATGCAGGATGTACACAGCCTGTTCATGCTCAGTAAGAGGTTGTTGACAAGCTCTTGAGGCATCATAGCCCATTCCTCTTGTAACACCAATTGCAGCTACGGAATCGTTGCTGGCGGATGGTAATATGCTTCCAGGCTTCTATTCAAATGCTGCACATATACTGCCCTCATGCTTTATACCCTACCCACATTATGTCGTGATGCGTATATATATGTGTAATGCCCTACCATATCGGACCCCAAATAGTCTCCTGATTGGTCTTTCGGTCAGTTCTGCCTGTTCGTTCCGCTGTTATGTTACTTTTTCCATCTCACCCTTAATTTCTGCACACTAGTGTATTAGCAAATCTAACGTTGAAATTAAACACATTATGCAAAGTATACTATTACCAAGTCAGCTAAGGGCATAAGTAGGTGATCTCTGTAGCTAGCTTTTTTCTGGGTATTGCGTCTCGCAATCACATGTGGAATAGAATGAGGAAAAGCATCAGAGGCACGGCCAATACGTAAGAACATCGACCCAGGATGAATAATGATAACCGTTGAGGCTTGAATAGGCTACATGAAATTAAAATTATACATTACGAAAATACAGATACTTCCAATACAATAGAGTTAACTGTATGATAAGTTAAGCGAAAAATAGCCTATAAGTTTAAAATATAAATCCAAGTAAAAATGTTAAATCGAACTTTGGGTGTATTTAGATACAATAAAACCCATCCTAACGGTCACCCCTTAGATATGATCAGATAAGATTTCCTTGGCAGGGAACTTCCTTCTTAATATTACCCCCCCCTCATCTTCTATGGTCACCCCCTTTCTTACAAACAAATCTTTGACGAATGTCAGTTAAAAAGGGGTTTTACTGTACATATATTCTAATGCTTTGATGTTACAAATATAGATTTATATACCATTTGGACTTTCAACACTCTGTTCTTGGATACTCTATTCGAGTTTTATGGTGAAAGGACGACAAAGAATGAACAGCACTGTGGATCTACCATTCTCTGAGATATTTTTAAAATGCAAACGTTAAGTTTCGCCTTGGACACATGTAGCCCTTGCAAACCTTTGTGTAGGCCACAGTTCAGGGTACTCACTCACATTACAGAAAAAAATTTCCTGTCCAAATTCTCTCTGTAGACTTAACCTCAAATGCAAAAAAAATGGCTCCATGTTCGCATGAGATTTTACTATCAAAAACCAAAGCTACGAAGATTTGTTGGGAAAAGTCAATCATTGGGCAGTTACTTCAAAAAACTGTGTTACAGTTACTGTACTTCAAAAGCAACTGTGTTACAGTTACCGTACTTCAAAAGCAACTGTGTTATAGTTACTGTACTTCAAAAGTAACTGTGTTACAATTACTGTACTTCAAAAGCAACTGTGTTACAGTTATTGTACTTCAAAAGCAAGTGTGTTAAAGTTACTGTACTTCAAAAGCAACTGTGTTATAGTTACTGTACTTCAAAAGTAACTGTGTTACAATTACTGTACTTCAAAAGCAACTGTGTTACAGTTATTGTACTTCAAAAGCAAGTGTGTTAAAGTTACTGACATTTTAAAATAACCAGTCACATTTGCTTATAAGAGTAACTTACATGGTAATTGAAACAGCTACTTATAAAGTTACTTTTGGCAGTTTCAAGTGTACACAATAAAATTTTGCAATTTCGTCGTTTTACCCCTTTCCAGGGAGGATAACGATTACAGAAACCTATGCATGTAAATAATACACTGCAGTTACTTTACCAATTTGCTTTAGAACCACTGGTTAGTACTTGATGAATAATACAAAAGAGGGATGAAGACTTTGGTTGGTTTGTTTGTGGTTTTACAACTCAAGGACTATAATGGTCATGCTGCACTGGGACCTACTGTTTTCCATTACCTACGGTGGACCTACAGTTTTCCACTGTGGAATTTGAACCTACTGTTTTCCGAGGAATCCGAACCTCTTAAGGCCTAGGGAACCAAACCCCGGACTACAGTGAGCAGTGCGATCTTTATGAGATCTCTGAGTAAGCGTTCTTTGCACCGTTGGGAGTCGAACCCAAGTTTGCGGCGCAAGTGGCAAATGTGTTAACACACTGTGCCCCTGAAGGGTTTGGGATTATAATGAATGGAAAAACGGAGGAGGGCAGGAAAACAGTTACTGCAATAGGTGCATATGATTGTTGAATATGTGAGACAAATTGATAGGGTTTGTGCAGGCTCTGAGATAAGCATGCTGTGCAAACTTGAAGGGTTGTTCTATACAGAGGGAGGGAGGGATGAAAAAGCACTTGAAAGTAAGCGTTCAAGTATTACATAAATAATATTTTGGCCAAGACCAATGCCCCCCCCCCACCTGTTTATGTAATACTTGCTCTGTAACAGAGATGTAACGAAATTTTCCATTAATCCGTTACCACTAAAAGGTAACTAATTTTCAGTTACCGTCCTTTTCTTAAAAATCTAACAGCATTATTCAGAAAAGGTAACTGTTAAGAAGTAATGTGTTATTCTAATAAATGGGGAAAGTGCATATTAATCCCATGCCGCCAACTTTTTTCCAACGTCGCCAAACTTGTAAAATCACTGTACTTTTAAAATTGGTCTGAGAATTTGGCGTTAGTACAGATTACAGTAAATGTTGGTGACTTTTTTTTTGAGATATCACCATCATGGACACACATATATACAGCGATTCCACCATTTTCGAAAAAAAAATTCATTAATGAAGGAATGTTTTAAAATTTTATTGTTCTGAATGATATTTTCACTATTGCAGGCTTTACAAATTTAAGAAATCACAGTGCTGTGATTGCGGCTAATGAGAAAGAGGGGCTTGGGTACCTAAAAAGCATGTGACCACTCGGGTATGGTAGTACCACTACAGAGCTGCTGAGTGCTTGCTTCTATGTGCATGTGCTATTATATGATTTGAATGCTTATAAGTTTAATTTTAATAAACTTACAAGGTTTTTACTGTTAGCTCATCGAACAGAACCTACACATGGATTATGAGAAACTGTGATACTGGTGAGTAGTTTTTATTATGTTAGAGTTTCGTAAATTATTCAGCTTTTTTTGTCATGGTAATCTGAAAGTTTCCAGATGTTTTGCCATTAATTAATTTCATCCCATTTTTTTTATTTTTTTTTATTTTCCTCTACCATAAAAACGATTGATTAATATAACAACATTTCAGAATTAAATTCTAAAACGGTGTTTGTATATAAATAACATATATAAATTCCATTTACATTCGTGTTTTGTATATCATATATAATCACTAGCCAAAAATAAAATAGTAAACTTTGTGTACAAATTAACTTAAATATTTAATAGCTTTGATAAAACATGCCTGAAGAAAAAAGTCTGCTGTGAGCTTTACAAAATAGTATGTTCAAACTGCATTAACTTGAAATAGCTGGCAAGAACTTACAAACCTTTTTGCTTTAATGGCATTTTATGTCCACTGGCTATTACTACTCTAACAAGGATGCTGACCATCATGTATTTTCCATAATTATTCTAGATTTCCAGCATAGTTTTGAGTATTTCAAATTTTTTTTGGGGCCATACTTGACAAAATCGCAGTAGAGTTGCCATCGTTGAGGAGAAGTTAGCGGACTTGCCATAATCTGTACTAGTCCCGAGAATTTTTGAAGCATGTCCATCTGTGCATCAGCTTGTAGAACGTTGTTTATCCACTGGAATATGACCAAAATGAATGGTGGTAGATGCCATTTTTTTATGTTTTCCCGAGAGGTTTTAACCCAGTCATTTTTTCGAAGCAGTACAAGCAAAGTATAGGAGGGTGGTGCTCCCCCACACCTCCATTTAATAAAAACATTAGTAAATCACGGCATCGAGATCACTCAAATGCACAAATTTGCAATAGTGAAAATGAAAAAATAAGATGGTTTTGAAAGAAACTCACCTATGGATCTTTGTCAATAGTTTGTGGAGGGAAAAGTGTTTTAACAGCTTTCAGAAACATCCATTATGGAAGCTTCCAAAAACACAGGCAAGTCCTTTTTAATATATTTATAAAAATTCCGGGCGAGCAAAACGTTAATCTGCCATGAAGGAACACAGATACAAAAATTCCGGTGCTGGCACAGAATACAGTAAATGTTGATGACTTTTATGTAATGTTGCCATTATGGCTGGAAACACATGCTGCAATTTCGTCGTTTTGGAAAAACGTGTATTTTAGTTAATGAAGAAGTGTTTTAGTGTAGCAATAACTGGAAAATGAAAAATATTTGGGAGCAAGTTAACAATACAGTAAGTAACCACTTCAGTTTTTTTTTTATATGCATTTTTTCTTACTTTGATTTTTTCCTTTCCTTTTTTTAATACTATCGTTTTTTCTTCTCTAATTCCATAATTTTGATTAAAAAAATAACCACAGTGTTCTTGAGCTTTGGCGAGGAGGTTCACCCCCCCCCACCCGCATTGATGGACTGCAAAACACTTGCTATGTCAAAACATCGATGCTTTATAACAGAAACCTTCAACCCGCAGGCCACACGTAGTCTGCTGACTTGTTTTTTGTGGCCTGCTGGCTCATGAAAAACACAAATTGTTTCACACAAAAATACACTCTTGCTGCCTGTGAATCTTAAGTCTATGTATTTTATTTTATTCTGTTCACATTTAGTAATAAATATCTTAAAACGCTAGAGAACTAAACACACGGTCTTCCCTTAATCATATTTTACTTTAATTTTCTTGCGTATATCGATATTAAATGTTTTATTGATTTGCAGTGCAACAGTGATTTTAAAATAAAATTCAAACAGGAAAGAAAAAGTTAATTACAATAAAAATCAAAATGAAACGTCCAATATACACATAGAACATAAAAACAGAAATACGATCATTGTAACGACGCCACCAGAAGTAGTTTAATATTGCAACAACATCAATTCTCAACAAAAATTCATGGGAAAAGAAGACCTATATATTACCCTGGATATCCAAGAGAAACAATCTAAGCTTTCTCTTAAAACGCAACGAAGACCTAATTTCCAAAGGAAGAGCATTCTAAAGTTTTGGTCCAGTGGAATTAATATTATTGTAATACATCAAATGCATTCAAGCTCGGCAAGGCATAAAAAAATGTAATACTTTGTGTGTTGTAATTATGCAAAAAATTTGTAAGAGTAATATTTTTTTAGCAATAATTATCATTTATTCTGCAAAACGTTACTTGGCTCAAAATAAAATCATAAATGTTAGGAACCAATAAGATAGAATTTTTATTAAGTAATATTGAAGGAGTATAATAATTAGGAAATAGAAGCCTCAAAAAACGTTTTGGTAATAAAAATAAACGTTTTATATTACTCTATGTTTTATCTCCCCAAATAATATGACAGTAATTAAGGTGTGAATAAATATTAGAATAATATAAAGGCAATAAAATTTTACGAGGAAGAACATACCCAAAACGACGGAATAGGCCTATAAAAGAACTAATTTTTGTGGCAACCACATTGACCACATTCAAGTTCCACTTAAGCGAAGACTGAAAGATGGCTCCGAATAATTTAAATTCATTAACAAGTAGAATAACTATACCATTAATAAGAACATCTGTCAAAACCAGAAGAATTTTATGCAAAAACGTAAAAAGCACATTATGTATTAATAATTAAAATATTATAATTTTTTTCTTAGTTTCATATGTATTTTACGTTGTAATATATGCATATTCAGTTACAGCGGTGGATCTAGAAAATATTTTTGGGGGAGGTACAGGGATCTAAAAAAAAAAAGGCAATAAAAGCGAATCTAAGGGATGTGCTAGCCCTAGATCCCGACTTTATTCAGTTATAATATTGCCGATACAAAATTGCGGCCTGCGAGCCGACAAGAATAACAAAATCGGCCCTTGGACTGAAAACGGTTGAAGACCCCTGCATTATGACCTTCGTGAAAGTACTAAGCCTAAAAAATGTCTGAAAAACTACGTTTTATTATGGCAGATATTGCTGACACCATCAATCACTCTCGTTTGCACACTTAACGAGTGTTGCACAGTTAAAAAACATACAAATACAAAAAAAGTTTCAATGTTAACGGAGTATCCATATCACAATTAACAAAATTGGGGCAGTTGAATATGAGTAAATCAGAGCACTAATTACATAAAAGAAATACTATCAGTTTAGCTGATGCCGCTTAATTGTTTAATGGCCAGTTTCAAAGTGAAACTGGTTTTGCAGTAAAAAATACAAAATTTAAAAAAAATAAAATGAAAATTGCACCAGAAAAAATTATTTTTATACTAAAAGTTATGTTTTTTTATTAATGAAAGATCATTTCCTAATGGTTGTTACTCAATTTATTCTGCTTATCGCATCTTTTGAACGTTTTTTACATAAAAAATAAATTCGTTTTTCAAAATGGCGAAATTGCAGCGTGGTTTCCGTACTTTGCAGAATCGCAGGGGGATTGACGTAATTGGCAGATTTACCGTATTCTGTACTAGTCCCAAAATTCAAAACTCTCAAAATATTTTTGTGAGCTATTATTTTTCCTAAATCAGTACAGATTAGGGGTAAAAAGGTGGCCCAGCATACTAAAAATATCAGTACATCCTGGTACCACAACTTCTTGTGAGTTTATAAAACGAGAATGAAGTTGGTGCCATTGGCGATAAGACACGGGAATTAATATGCACTCGCGCCAACTTGTTACACCCTAACCCCCTCTCGGTTAAATTTGAGAACACGGTACCGGTTCCTTGCCAACAACTTCCATTCTGTGACATCATGATGGATTAGCCCGGAGTTGTTTGGCTCCGTCAACTTATTTTCGGCCACCATGACTATTTACAAATGAACTTCCTATTCATATTATACCGATGACTACCTATTTATCTTAAACCTTGCGGTTACTTATACATAATGCTGATATCGAGGCTTTCACGGGTTTTTTTTAATTGTACTTTATGAATAAATAAGGTGATTAAAATTATGGTAATATTAACGAGATTTGCCAAAAACGACGAAACCTCGCCAAATCACTTTATTGGCGGTGGTACCGTGTTCTAATATTTTACTCCCTCTCATATAGCAGTCAATTCTCAAGAATAGGCGTAGGTTTTCGGGGTTGTAACCCTACGCCATCACAACGAAATTTTGTATATTTAATATAGGAATATATATGAGTTATAGCTCTGTAACCCCTCTCATTAAGCCTATAACACCACCTTATGAACTTTCTGCCTACGCCTATAAGCCCAGAGATGTCTGCTATTTAGAGGTCTTGTTATGCATTTTTATATTTTCTTTTCAACAAAATTAAAGCGCGAATAATTTAAACTGAACACTTTTATCATACCTCAACCGACGTATCGGGAAATATCGGAGAAGCATTTGCCAGTTTTTTGGCCATAATCAGAGCTCTGTCAACTCCAATTCCTAAATTATGTTTTCCCACAATTTTTCATTTGGAAGGTTTGGTCTTATTGGCACATAGACGTGAAAAAGAGGTTTTGTGGAATTCTGTCGCTTTTTATGCAAAAAGTATGCATATTTACGTAAAATTTATGCAAAAATATGTTAAAATCTATGCATAAATAAAAAAAGCGAACTCGAAACAAAGTTCAGATGCCAACCGGCTCCTAATTCAAATATGATACAAATCACATGTACACAAATCTCTAAATGGAGTACGAATCTGAGGGAGAGAGCGAGGATGCCGGAACTGGACGAAACTTCTGCGCATGTGCGTGGAATCGAAACACTACTAATCTAAATCACTAACTACATACAAAAACCAAGGCCAACTAGATTTACTAATTAAATCTAGTTGGCCTTGCCGAAACACGATGTAAAATAGCTAGATCTTCCAGCATATAGCCGGTCGATAGCGGGAGTTCGTGATTTTCAGTTCGTGTTGATTGGAATTAGCGGTTGGAGTTTGTGTTTAGTTAGTGATTTGTTTTGTGTTTTTTACTTTTTGCAAGGCCAACTAGATTTACTATCTAAGTAAGTTAGATGAAAGTAATTAAGTTAGATTCTAATTTAGTTTGATTAGTAAATCTAGTTGGCCTTGTGTTTCGGCTTTACTAGTACGTGCTTACATTTACAGAGTCCACACACATGCGCAGAAGCTTCATCCAGTTCCGGCAGCCACACTCTATCCACGGCCAACTAGATTACTCTATCACTCAGATTCGTACTCCCTCTAGCGTCTTGTTACAAAATTTGTATTTTTCCTTCTGCTCGGAAAAAAAGATTATTGATACCTCATAAGTTCATGGGATGGGTGGCTGCGGGTTGTCTCATTGTATTTTCATAGAAGAGAAGAAATCCAGACAATTTTAATTGTATTTATCCACTTCAAAATTGGACATTCCACCTATAACAAAAGTACGTACTGTTATGTCGAAGTATTTTTATGAAGAAATTCTTTAAATCGAGAAACTGCATAAGTTTGATTCCCTCAGAGCGTTCAAAGGTTAGATTTTTCTCTTAAAATATCAGATTTATTTCCTGAAGTCCAGGAAAATTTCTTGAAGTTCAAATTCTATATAAAATCAAAATCTACCTATTGTGAGTTTTTGT
Source organism: Dysdera silvatica (assembly GCA_006491805.2). Taxonomy (NCBI): domain Eukaryota; kingdom Metazoa; phylum Arthropoda; class Arachnida; order Araneae; family Dysderidae; genus Dysdera; species Dysdera silvatica. Next base: position 30,462,022 of record QLNU02015270.1, read on the forward strand.
AGGGATCAATAAAATTAGAGCCGGAAAGAAAGTGGGTAAGAATTCGAGAAAATGGAAACATTGCCTCTGATAGAAGTAGTGTTTCTTTCACTTCGAGATTTGTTTACATTTTCCGTAGGCCGCTATGGCAAGTTGTGATTTCCTGTTCATTTCCGAAAAAATTTCAATCGAACATTTCATTCGAACATCTTGTATGCATCGTGAATGAATGGGTCAATTCTTGACTTTTAAATCTACTTTGGTGGTAAAAATTCTGGTGTCTATTCTTAAAATCCAGTGTGATTCCAATCGAAGTCTTGTGTGTATTCTATGTGTAAAAGTCTAGTTTGATTCAAATAAAATCCCGGTGTGCGTTCTGTTAGTGAAAGTCCAGTATTTACTCTTGTAGTCAAAGTTCAGTGTGATTACAGTATGGCATACAAAGACTTGAAAATTTCATCGAAAAATTGCATTTACCGGGGAGAAGGCAATGCCAATCTGGTTTTTAAATTGAAAATTCATGGAGAAGAAGACAAAATTGTTCGATTACTGAAAAATATACCATGTTCGAAAGTTGATAGTTCTACTGTCTTAAAAATATTAGAAAATGCCGTAGCTATGATGGAAAATGTTATAACACCTTTACTGGGTAACGGTATTGTTCATTGCCCAGAAATTGTTTGGCTGTCTATGGAACAAATTAAGGATATCAATAGGGTTGTATCTATTCACAGACCGCTCTTTAGATGTCACAAAACGATCGAAGAAGTCGATACTCCCGTGCTAGTCTTTCCTGATTTCTGTTCTGTTCCTAAAAGGATTTTAAAACATATTGGCGTTGGGCCCGTTATAAGTGTCGAAATCAAGCCAAAGCAAGGTTTCATTGAGAGTGATGCAACACTTATAGGTGCAATGGACCAGCCTGTGTGTATTTTTTGCATGAGGCAGTATTATAAACTGAAAAATAATTCCATTTTGAAGAGAAGTGGTTATTGTCCCATTAGCCTGTTCAGTGGCTGTCCCAAAAAAATGCAGCAAGCTATTCGTGAACTATTCAAAACACCCCAAAATAATTTCCGAATATTTAAAGATCAAGATTTAGTATATGCGGATGAAAAAAAGATGGACTTAAACCTCATCTTTGGTGAATTTTTTGGCGAATGCTCTGAAGAAATATACATTTTAAAGTTTGGCTGTTTGCTTAAGAAATTGTTATTAAGGCCATTCGATTCTATTGCCTGCAGCAAGAATCTTCCGGAAACCAACAGAGAAGGTGTAGAATGTTCAAGTTCTGCCACAGACTGCCCTTATTCCGATCCTAGTCACATTCACAGATTGCCAAAAAACTGCATTTTGGAACGGATTGCCAAACTTCAATCTTTATGTGCAATAGACATTGATGTGGTCTATTCGTTTCACGAGAAACTGAAACAGATGAATTTATCCAAAGACGAAGATATAATTGGTGTGCAACCACGAAACCAACTGCCCCGTCAAATCGGTCACCAAAATCAGATGCCGTTCGAATCTGAGCTACAGTTTATGTCTAGAAAGGTGTGGGAGTTTCTTTTATCTTTAATGTTCAAAGATTGTTCGATTATGATCACGTTGAAACTTTTGGAAAGTAATTTCAAATTTCCAGATGCAATTACCGATTTTTCAGAAGAAAACATCATTTTAGATGATGTTGGAAATCGTTATTTTTTTTCTATCGCTGTTATTGATCTTGATCGTAAATTAATGAGTAGAATTGAAAAAATTTTCAATACCAAAGAACTCATTATTATGTCATACCTGAGTGCTACTCAAACTGGTGGCTAACAGAATATAATCCACAGTTCTCATAACTGTGTTCCTAGAATGTGTGGATTCTCAATTTTTAGTTATTTATTGTTCTAGTCAAATAAAATGATTTAAATACCCTCTTATAAACATCCTTCTTTTATAAAACTGTATGTAAGCATTTTTGTTCTGTCCAAGGTGCTATAAAGCTTTAGTCCATTGGCGTATGCAGGGAGTATTACCCTTCAGCTCAATGCCATGAAATTTTGTATATTTAACATAGGAATATATGAGTTGTAGCTCTGTAACCCCTCCCATTAAGCCTATAACCCCCTTATGAACTTTCTGCATACGCCTATACTTTAGTGTGACTTTTATGTTATTTTGAGTTGGACTTACCTGTGTAATCATTCAAGAATTCTTGTGTTAATTTGAAACTCATATTTTTTTAAGTGGAGTTTTGTATGGAAAATGGTTAAGCAATTATGCAATCAGAACCGCCGACAAGCTCCGGTCATTTCACTGGGAGAGTCTGGACCACCCACCATACAGTCCGGACCTCGCCCCTAGTGATTTCCACGTTTTCGGTCCGCTGAAGAAGTTCCTGGCAGGACAGCGATTCACGTGCAACGATGAAGCCAAGACAGCAGTCCGACGGTGGTTCCACAGTCAGCCGGACGAATTCTACCACAGGGGCATCTCAAATTTAGTGCTGCGATGGGACAAATGTCTGAACCGGTGTGGGGACTATGTGGAAAAATAGTGTAAGGTACGTAGAATAGTACGTATATTTGTAATTACCTGTATGTACCTTATTTTGGCTAATAAAAAATAGGAGCAAAGACTTTCTGATTCGCCCTCGTAGAAAGTTTGTTTCAAGACCTCCTCAGTCGTGGCCACAGCAAAAGGACATTTGTTGTAGATTCGTCGTATGATTTCTGTTTGCATTGCTTTAGGTACCACGAGCAGTTCCTGTCCATTTTCAAATTTGTATAAAGTACCTTTCTTGACTGAATAATCATGTTCTTCTCTCTTCTCCACTACGTCTTTTATATCTTCATCCTCCTTTTGTTCAGTGGCAATCTTATGGGTTACTTCATCACCCGAGCGAGTGACAACTACTAACCCAGTGCGGCGCCTTAACGCATTCACATGTTTCATCTGCTTGCTTATTCTGTGTACAATTTCATAGTCAAATTCTTCTAGGAATAAGGCCCATCTTGCAGTTTTTGGTGTTAAGTCTTTTCAATCCATAGTTTTTTGGAATGCTGAACAGTCTGTTACTATTTTAAATTTAATGCCTAAGAAATAATTTCTAAATTTTTTCAAGACTTCGATTATGGCAAGCACTTCCAGTTCTTAACTACAGTATTTCTCTTGTTGAGGAGAAGTCTTTTTACTCATGTAATGAATAGGGTGAAAATTTCCATCATCTGCTTGTTGTAATAAACACACGCCAAATCCATTACTACTAGCATCTGTATGTAATTCGAGTTCAAAACCTTGTCTAAATATGTGTAGTACAGGTGAAGTAATCAAAATGTCTTTCGATACAAGATCAGCTATACGGGACTTCAGAATTTTCAAGGAATCTTCTGGCAAAGAAATTAAGTCTGAACTGAAGAAACTGGTTTCAACAGTTAATTGCATCCCTATATCAAGCGCAGAATGTGAAAGAGGGTTTTCAACGATGAATTTGATTTGTACACCACAGCGTGCTTCCCTTCACTTCCAGACATTATCAACTCCATTGTTTGTTAGACTGGTTGGCCTATCCATTAACGAATTTAAACCAGTCTTATGTGCATTCGTGGTTAGCAAATAATCATCACAGTGCAATCAAAAAGGAAAGAGAAAAATGAAAACCCTGCCACGTTAAATTCTGTGGAATATTTTTCATTAACTAATGTAAGTAGGCAAGTTCAGAGGCACAGGGTTGTGCCAAAAAAATCATGAATGCATGAAAAAGTAGTGAATTTGGTAAAAAATAATTAAGTCCCATATAGCTGATCTTGTATCGAAATGAACTCTTTTGCATAATGCATTCGCTGTATTGCTTCAATGGAAAAATTACGTTTTTTGAACACATGCGTTAAACGTCTATTTATGGGCTTTGGAGATTTCCGGAGCTCAACAACAGCGACTATTTAGGGGCTCCGGCTAATATTTAAATAATCGCCAAAAATGAAGAAGTACCGAGTCCGCTCCTGCTCCAATTTAAGCCCTGCTTGTCGGGCAACCACCAAACCCATATTCATTGGTATGCAGAGGGTGTTGATGGTATTGTTATATTTAACATAGGAATATGTGAGTTGTAGCTCTGTAACCCCCCATTGAGCCTATAACCCCCTTACAAACTTTCTGGGTATGCCTATACCCATATTATCTTCATAATCATTAGTTTAAAGCCATTTTTAATGATGCCTAAGTTATAATTAAAAAAATGTAATTTTAATAAGTTACTAAGTTATAATTAAGAAAAAATATAATTTTAATAAGTTACTAAGTTATAATTAAGGAAAAATGTAATTTTAATAAGTTACTAAGTTATAATTAAAAACTGAGGATAAAAACTAACATTTTAAGCTTTCCATTGAATTGTCAAAAAAGTATCAAATTTGGAGGACTCAGAGCTGCGGCCCTGTAGGCCCATGAATTAATCGGGCTCTAACAAGAAAAGTGGGGTTTTTTTTGTCATTGCATGGGATGAAGTTTAGTACTGTATTTGGAAAATCGTGCTAAAAAAATACATTAACTGAGGAACATTTAACATAATACTAAAATAAGGGTATAAAATGTTTAATGGGTAACAAAATTGTGGTTATAAATCATGAAACTGGCTTCTCATCATTGTACATGGTCCTGAGTTCGATACGGTATTTCAGGACATAATTTACAAAAAAAAAAAATCTTAATTTGGTCAAATGAAATGAAGCGTCGTACTTACAAAAAGGAAAATAAACGATAAATGAGTGTCATTATAAGGAAACTTACCTTTTCGTCAGTATATAATGGTCTCGAGTTTAATATCGGAAAGCCTTCTTTTTTCTTTTTTTTTTTTACAAAAAGCAGTTTTAGCATGGAAAATTACTAAAGTTAAATGTTTTTTAGGTAATACGAATTTTATTTTCTCTTTATATCGATTTGATTAGATTTCCATGGCATGACTACATTTTGTTAAAAAAAAAAAAGTTTCTATGTCCGGTATCGAACTCAGGATGCTCATACCAAGGTAGGTGCAACATAAGGTAGCACAATACGCCGGTTGGCTGGCATTGGTCTGTTTGACACACCCGTATGACGTCACTGGTGCTAAGGGAATAGCGCCAGCAACAGATAAATGAGAAGCGAAAACATTAGCCTTCTAAAACAATTTTTTTTCACTTGTACATTTTTTTAAAATTACGATTGCTTTCCATAATTTAAATAACGCATCGATTTTTTAGGCAATTCGTTAGAAAACTTTTTTAAATCCGTAATTATCAAACAATACTTTTTTCTCTGAATTAATTTATTTCATTATATTTAAACAATTCCCTAATACAATATTTTGTTCATTATTCCTTAGATAATTTTTAGCTAGTTTCAATAGATATTCAACCCGCTATTGCTTTTGGTTTTTCTGTCTGTCCGTCCGTCCGCAATAAAAAGGCTAAGGTAAAGATCTTGCTTAAATGCAATAATGATGGCTATTGTTAACGTCGAAAATCTAACGTTACTTGAAAATTGGAGGGTGGGGAGTCGCGCGATCAGAGGACCACGAATTGAAGGGGTGACAAAGGGCCGCAAATTAGACAGCCGTCGATTTGAGAGCCAGCAATTAAATGTTCGCTAATTACAGTGCCGCGAATTGGAGAGACGCAAATTAGAGGGCCTACGATTAGAAGGCCTTCGATTACAGGAACCCCAATTAGAGGGCCACAAATTACAGAGCCGCCAAATGGTTTAGAACTAGAGGGTTAATAATTTCAATTCCGCGAATTAGAGGGTCGTTGATTAGAGGGCCACCAGATGTTCTAGAATTAGGGGGCTTCAAATTAGAGAGCCACCAATTACAGGGTTTCAATTTAGAGGGCCGTGCATTAGAGAGCCGCAAATTAGAGGGTAGCCGATTAGACGGCCACGGAATAGAAACCTCAAAAATACGGCTAGCAATTGAAGAGGCCGTGGATGATAGGGCTGACACTAAGAGGGTCGCGAATTAATGTTAATTGAAACCCGCTGAATTTATATATATTGACCCCGCTGAATATAATATATTGACCTCAGCGATTTTCTTTCACTTGCTTGTTATTTGCTGATTTTTGTTTTATAAAATATTAAGTTAATGCAATTTTATTTTTTCTCAAACATTTCAAATTTCTTAACTGCTTACGCTACATTTTGAGTGGGGTACGTCGACTTTTATGACTGTATTTCATGTTTCATTACATCAAATTCTGTGTCTTAACTTTTTCAATTCTGAAAATATTTATTGTTAATACAAATAAAGGTATTTTTGCAAAATCATTTTATATATATATATATATTTAATATGTGCATTTTTTCATGGTGTAACATCCCAATAATGCAGTTGGTAACAGGTGGTGTGGAAATTTACTCCATAGCCACTTTGTAACTTGTTAGATAGGGTTCAAATCAAATCCCTCTAAAGTTTTGTCATTTGTGAACATATCGTGGTTTAGAGATTATGGTAAGGTGTTTGTTCCATCTCAGAGTAGACTGTAGCTTTCAGATGTGAAACTATCTAGAAAAAAAAATGTGTAACATAGCTTCAAAAGAAGTCATTTTTCCTGTGAACTTAGTGCTAAGCATATGAGCATTCTTAAGTTTATTTATTCATGCATTTATTGCATAAGAGCTGCATTACTATAAATTTAAAAAAATTTTGGCACACTTTCTTGACCCATTAAAATAACAATTGTCCACATACTGACTGGTAGGAAAGTCTGGGACTATCAAGGCAATTTTTTAGGGAGCTACCTCACAAAAGACATTAAACAAGTGCAAGAAAATCGCCTAAGGTCGATATTAATTAAATTCAGCGGGTTTCAATTAACATTAATTCGCGGCTCTCTAATTCGCGACCCTCTAATTGGCGGTCCTCTAAATTGAGGCCTTGTAGCCCTCTAATCGGCGACCCTCTAATTGATGGCTGTCTAATTTAAGGCCATGTAATTGGTGACTCTCTAATTGGCAACCATTTTATTGGTGGCCCTCTAATTAAGGTCCTTCTAATTCACGGAACTCCAATTGCCAGTCCTCTAATTCTAGATGATTTGGCAGCTCTGTAATTTGTGGTCTTCAAATCGCCAGCCCTCTAATTGGCGGTTTGCAAATTGAGGGCCTTCTAATCGGAGCCTTCTAATTGCGGTTCTCTAATTCGTGACCATCTAATTGTGGACATTCTAATTGCAGTCCCTTTAATCGGAGGTCTTATAATTGGGTTCCCTCTCTAATCATATGCCCTCTAAACAGCGACCATCTAATCTGTGGCCATTTAATCGATGGCCCTCTAATTGACGACCCTCTAATCGGCGGCTCCCTAATTTTAGACCATCTAATTGCCAGCCCTCTAATCGGCAGCCCTTTAATTTGAGACCATCTGGCAACACGCAATTTGGTGGCACTCTAATCCACGGCTGTCTAATTTGCGGCCCTTTAATTACCACCCCTTTAATTGGCAGCCCTGTAATCGGCGGTCCTCTGACTGGGCATCCTCTAATGCGCGGCCCTCTAACCTTGCGACACTTTGATTCGCGACTCCGCAACCTCTAATTCGCAACCCTCTAATTCTCAACTACATTAGATTTTCGACATCAACGATAGCCATCGTCATTATTGTATTTACGGATTTACATTACCCATTTTATCGTGGACAGACAGACAGACAGAAAAACCAAAAGCAATAGCGGGTTCAATATCTATTGAAACCCGCAAAAAATTATCTAAGGAATAATGAGCAAAATATTGTATTAGGAAATTGTTTAAATAAAATGAAATAAATTAATTCAGAGAAAAAAAACGTATTTTGTTTGTTAATTATAGATGTAAAAAAGTTTTCTAATAAATTGCCAGAAAAATCGATGCATTATTAAAATTATGGAAAGCAATCGTAATTAAAAAAAAATGCATGTGAAAGAAAATTGTTTTAGAATGCTAACATTTTTACCTCTCATTTATCGTTCGTTCGTTCTTTTGCAGGGGGGGGGTTGGCGCGGTGGGACTGGTGGCCGCCGAAGGTGGCGGCGCTGTAATCCCAGACAGGACGCTTGAACAGCGTAATCAGCCGCCTCGGCGGCTGAGGGGGAGATGGATTGCCGATCAACACGGCATTCATATATGCACGTTCACGAAAAGTCGTCATTCAACGCTCTCATTATCTGTTGCCGGCGCTATTTACTTAGCACCAATGACGTCATAGGGGCGTGTCAAAACGGACCAATACCAGCCAACCAGCGGATTGCACTACTGTTACGCATATTTTGTGCTTTAGGTGACTGCTTCGTAGAATAGGAAGTCTGCAGCCCAGTTGTAATTTAGCTCCGTGGTTTATTCACAGTTGTCTATCCAGTTATTTTATATATATATATATATATATATATATATATATATATATGACCGAAACAAACCCTCTCGAAAGATGTGGGCGGAGTTGAAAGATATCGCTGTTAGTTGTCGTTTAATGTGAATTTTTACTGAGCGAGTGCTACAAGCTGTGTCTAATCGAGACTCGCTGAGTGAGTTACAACTCGCTCACACGCTGAATCGATTATAAGTCAGCGAGAAGAGTGTAAACTCGCCCAACGTGATCGAAGCTTTGATGATCCTGAAACTGTTGGCTAATTAACAATTCTATCAGAAACGTTTCTTCAAAGCGTTTTGGAGAAAAAAACAAAACTTAAATGTGAAAATATTGACACCTTCCACAAAAAATAATAAAATCGCCATCAGAAAATAAAGTTTAAGAGTCTTTAATTTTGTTTATTTGTTTCAAAAATTTCCCCATATCGGCAAATAAATAAAAAAACAAACTTTGTGCAATAGAATTCACGTCAAATAATTTAGAAAGTAAAATAGGGAATTTCTTTCTCCGACTAATAAGGCGGGGCTAATCCAGTGAAATATGCCAATGTAAAGAGTCGCTCCAAGCGGTGACACCCCTTGCAGTTTTCTACCTCCATGTGTCAACTGACTGGTAACAGCGAACAGTTGTGTACTTAATGTCTCTATTGTTGGATGTAACAAAATTTCAGTTGTTGAACATGTATCAGTGATTTTGGTATAAATCTACGTTCCCTATATCTATGTGTTTAGATTTTTTCCATACTTTATCTCGTATTTGAAGGAAAAGGAAACTTTTAAAGCAACACCGTAAATTTGTTTATAATATATATACATTTTTGTAAGTTTACATTATTTTTTCTTTTTAAATATTCGGATTTATAGTTAAATGTTTTTTATTATTCTGAGTAATTTGCGTGTATTGATGGTGTAATCATTATGTTTTTTAGGGTGGAAAAGTTCAATGGGGTTTTATTATAGCAAATCCATTTTAGAAATTCCTACATTAAAACCTCTGGATAGCGGGCACCTCGGGACTTTAGTATTTGTTCGTTTCTCATATGTGTTCCCTGTTGGGAGGGTTTGGTAACAATAAAGATTATAGAGGACTGGGAATTGGAAGTGTGCTATTCCAGACCGCCCCTTAAGAAGGTTTTATTGTATTTAAACAATGGTACCGGTTTTCCAAACCCAAACGTGGGAAGATTAAGTTTGCTAAAATAAGTATATTTAGTACTTTAAGTAAGGAAAGCTATAGCATGATGCATTTTTAGGTTAAGATAAGCATTTTAGTCTCATTGATGTTTCTTTTTTTTTTTGCCAGATTGATTGGAAGACAGAATTTGTTTAGTGGTCCATTTCTTCTATGTTTTTGTAGATTATGCTTTGCGAAGTTCAACACCCGAAAGGAAATTAAGTTCCTTTTCGTTTTAAATGTAATTTATAAATTTAACGTTTGAATAACATTCTAAAATTTGCATATCAGTTATGTGATGGGCTTTTGCAGACAGTTCGTAATTTTTATCTTCCAGCTTTAATTTTTTGAAAGCCAACTTTTCCTCTTTGGTATTGTCTATTTTATTTTCCTTTTTTTTAATGATGTATATTTATGCTAACTTAGTTTTTTATGTATACACAAAAAATACAATGTAATGTAAGCATGCAACCCAAGAACCATCACCAGGGGCCTTTTCCAGGACTACATGCTTGATGCTTTTTTTTGGAAGCATGTAGCAAAATACAAACATGTATAG
>QLNU02015270.1:30472200-30490576 GCA_006491805.2 Dysdera silvatica
TTCATCTAATTGAAAAATTTATGTTGGGTGTACATAGTTAAGGAAATACTTTTTATTGGATCTTTCGTTCTTTGGGAATATATATTTTAAAATCTACTAACTTTAATATAATCTTGAAGATAATGCTAACATCCTTGAAGATCGCAAATAGTGACAACGGTTTATCTTGAATACTTAAAAAATTTTGAGTCCCATCCCTGTTTGTGTTATTGTAAAACTTCCTTTAGATTTCATTTTTTATCAAATAATTAATCAGTGTCTGCTAAATTAGAGGGGATGTCAAATTTCGGGTTCACACCGGGCACCATATGAGCGAGATACGTCTGTGAATTGCACAAATTTATTTTTAAAATTTCCTTTATTTTATAATTCAAAATATTTCATTAACACCTCTTGGGAGTATGGGCAGTTTCTATTCCTAACAAACATAGCCTTTCTTGTTAGAGTCAATAATTTAAAAAGCACTTATTAATTTACATTTAATCCTGTTAAGTTACAACGTGTAATGAAAACAATAAGTGCATAGGTAAAAAATGCAATAATTTCTTCTTAAGGATGAAATAGTAATTTTTAATTTTTTTTTTTTAATTTGTGACTATTTTATTCACCTCATTTAGGACTATATGGTGGAATTTAGGTACCATCGGAGCACTTTAGAGTTTTGCAGTCTCCATTTTAAACCTGAGGATTATAAAGAGGGAAAAATGAAAAACCTAAAATTAAACACCATACGAAGTGTATTCGATGGCTATCCAAAGTATATGCGGCCTCAAACTAAAGTTCCAAGACAAAAAGTGAAAAGACGTGAGCGTACGTCTCAGTGTACAAAATCATCAGATTTACATATTAATGAAAATGATCCATCTATTACTACTCATTTTATTAGTTCAGAAGATTATTCATATCAACTAACCAAACGTCAGAAAATTGAATCAACGCAGGACCCTCCAGTTATTCTTGATTGTCCCTTAACCATGTTAGCAAATGTTGCTTGTTCGAGGCAAAAAACAAGGGTTAATGATTTGGATGAAACCAATATTAATGATGACCGATCAAGTGTTTCCTCAAACCTAAAAATTCAAAACATATCTGAATGTAAATTATCTACTGCATCTGTTCAAACAAGGGTAACACTAAAGAAGTTATCTGTACAACATAAAAGAATTCGGTCACTGCAAAAATGTAATCAAAGAATACGAAGGAATGTAAAAGCATTACAGAGTAAAAATAAGGAATTAAAACAAAAATTACTATTTGCTGAACAGAAAATCAATGCAACAAATATCACGAAAATTGAATCAGATGCTGCACAAAATTCATTAAAAGCTATTTTTCTTTTGGAGCAGTTGTTGACTTATGGCAAAAAGAAAAAGAAACAATGGCATGAAACAGTTGTGAAGCATTGTGTCCACTGGCATAGTAGGTCTCCTAGTGGTTATAAATTTCTTCGAAGGATTGAGTTATTGCCCTTACCATCACCTGCTACTTTGCATCGTTATATTGGGACTATATGTCTGGATAATAATTTACCAGCTTTAATAAGGCAACGCCTTGAACAAGAATCAAAGAAGTTACAGCCAGTTGAAAAAATTGGGTCTTTAATATTAGATGAAATGTCCATTAATCCATCATTAGAATATGTCCGATCCATTGATGCATTGATAGGAAATGTAGATATGGGGGATTGGAAGATGAATTAGGAATTGCAAATCAACTGGCAAATAAACTGCTATGTTTTATTTTCGTCGGTGTATCATCGCGTTATAGGTTGCCAGTCAGTTGTTTTTTCACTAAAGATCTGAAAGGCATTGAACTGCATAAAATAGTGCTCGCTGTTATAAAAAATTTAGAAAGTACTGGTTTTAAGGTATTACGTATAGTGGCAGACAATCACAAAGTAAATGTAAATTTATTTGATATTTTATCAGGAGGTCAAGCCCGACCAACAATTGTTCATCCATTTGATGAAAATAGAGTATTATTTTTGAGTTACGATTATTGTCACATTATAAAAAAAAATATACGCTCGTTATTTTTAGATAGGAAATTAAAAAATAATAACCAACACCTATCTGCTGAGTATATAAGGCGTTTCTATTATATACAAAAAAATATGATCTTAAAACCAGTCAGGAATTTATCACGAAAACATGTATTTCCAAGCAGTTTTGAAAAAATGAATGTGCGTTGGGCCGTGGAAATATTTTCCATCGATGTTACAGCAGCACTTCGAGTCCTTCAGAGATATGGCCCACAATTTAAAATGTTTGAGTTTTCAGATGCTATGCCTACAATAGAATTCATGGAAATGGTGTATAAATGGTACATGATACATAACATTCGCAGCACAAAATATTACATTTTAGCGAAACAAGATATTTTGAAACCATTTTTTGACGTTGATGATGAACGTTTGAAGTGGTTATCTGATTTTTTAGAATATTTAGAGAAATGGAAGATTAGTTGTACGAACAAAAACGAATTCTTGAGTCAAGAAACATATCAGGCTCTAGTTCTGACTACTAACTTCACAATTCAATGTATTAAATTCCTTTTAGGAAATGGGTTTCACTATATCTCGACAAGAAAATTTTCTAGTGATGAAATCGAGTCCTTTTTCAGCTCTATAAGGCATCTAAGTGGGTCAAATGACCAAACAACCTCAACGAATGTTTTCCAAAATGTAAAAAGAATATTAGTCACTGGGATCTTGTCAGCATGTTCGACATTTCTGGGTTTATTAAATGGCCGAAAAAGAAGGCGGGGTTATAAGAGCACTTTGAAGGCGTGGTTATAATTGAAGGTGGACCCAGCCCAGCCCAGCCCATCCATTTTCAATATCATAGACAAACATGGCTGGTGTGAACTTCGTGAAATCGAGTCGTGAGGAGAACTTGCTGTGTGTAAATCACTGCTTTATTTATTCTTCATTTCTAAAATCATAATAACAATATACTGTGTAACTACAGCGATAATACAGACAATATATACTAAAAGTACATCATATTAGACTCTACAATGAAAGGTCTCAAGAAAATATCAGCAAGAATATAACATGCATGGGACCTTAAGATTACAATCTGATTCCAAAGATGACACACAACTAATTGTGAATCACTCATCCTTTCCTTATGTTTTTTCCATTTTTTTTAGTTTCCATTACCCTGTATCAAATATTTTCTTAGACTTTTTTAAATGTTTATTTACTTTCCAATTTTTTGAATTCCTCTTGTAGTCCATTCCAAAGTTTTGGTTCAAATTGGTAATCATAGTATTTATAGTTTTCGAGAATCAGGTAAGTAATATAAATAAATTATAAAATTAATATGGGTATATTTTTATAATAACTTGAAAACTAAATAAAATCATCGATTGTTAAATAGATTATCGATAAAAACGTAGTTGATAATTATGTGGGAGGAGTAATACGCAACACCTCCCCTGACTTAGTTTAGGCACACCCTTTTCTTCCCGCCCACCGATGACGCCCCCTTTTTTTAAGAAATAAATTCGGCGAACGGGGTAGAACCCTCGCTCACACGCTGAATCGATTATAAGTCAGCGAGAAGAGTGTAAACTCGCCCAACGTGATCGAAGCTTTGATGATCCTGAAACTGTTGGCTAATTAACAATTCTATCAGAAACGTTTCTTCAAAGCGTTTTGGAGAAAAAAACAAAACTTAAATGTGAAAATATTGACACCTTCCACAAAAAATAATAAAATCGCCATCAGAAAATAAAGTTTAAGAGTCTTTAATTTTGTTTATTTGTTTCAAAAATTTCCCCATATCGGCAAATAAATAAAAAAACAAACTTTGTGCAATAGAATTCACGTCAAATAATTTAGAAAGTAAAATAGGGAATTTCTTTCTCCGACTAATAAGGCGGGGCTAATCCAGTGAAATATGCCTCAATGTAAAGAGTCGCTCCAAGCGGTGACACCCCTTGCAGTTTTCTACCTCCATGTGTCAACTGACTGGTAACAGCGAACAGTTGTGTACTTAATGTCTCTATTGTTGGATGTAACAAAATTTCAGTTGTTGAACATGTATCAGTGATTTTGGTATAAATCTACGTTCCCTATATCTATGTGTTTAGATTTTTTCCATACTTTATCTCGTATTTGAAGGAAAAGGAAACTTTTAAAGTAACACCGTAAATTTGTTTATAATATATATACATTTTTGTAAGTTTACATTATTTTTTCTTTTTAAATATTCGGATTTATAGTTAAATGTTTTTTATTATTCTGAGTAATTTGCGTGTATTGATGGTGTAATCATTATGTTTTTTAGAGTGGAAAAGTTCAATGGGGTTTTATTATAGCAAATCCATTTTAGAAATTCCTACATTAAAACCTCTGGATAGCGGGCACCTCTGGACTTTAGTATTTGTTCGTTTCTCATATGTGTTCCCTGTTGGGAGGGTTTGGTAACAATAAACATTATAGAGGACTGGGAATTGGAAGTGTGCTATTCCAGACCGCCCCTTAAGAAGGTTTTATTGTATTTAAACAATGGTACCGGGTTTCCAAACGTGGTAAGATTAAGTTTGCTAAAATAAGTATATTTAGTACTTTAAATAAAGAAAGCTATAGCATGATGCATTTTTAGGTTAAGATAAGCATTTTAGTCTCATTGATGTTTCTTTTTTTTTTTTGCCAGATTGATTGGAAGACAAAATTTGTTTAGTGGTCCATTTCTTCTATGTTTTTGTAGATTATGCTTTGCGAAGTTCAGCACCCGAAAGGAAATTAAGTTCCTTTTCGTTTTAAATGTAATTTATAAATTTAACGTTTGAATAACATTCTAAAATTTGCATATCAGTTATGTGATGGGCTTTTGCAGACAGTTCGTAATTTTTATCTTCCAGCTTTAATTTTTTGAAAGCCAACTTTTCCTCTTTGGTATTGTCTATTTTATTTTCCTTTTTTTTAATGATGTATATTTATGCTAACTTAGTTTTTTATGTATACACAAAAAATACAATGTAATGTAAGCATGCAACCCAAGAACCATCACCAGGGGCCTTTTCCAGGACTACATGCTTGATGCTTTTTTTTGGAAGCATGTCACAAAATACAAACATGTATAGCAAATATGCAACAGTGATACATTTAACATATTCACTATACATGTATTTTTCGACAAGTTTCCAAAAAAGGCACCAAGCATGTAGTCTTGGGAAAGGCCCTGAGGCTGCATACTTATATTAGATTGTATTTTTTGTATGTAACCTATATAAAAAAATTAGTTTGTATAAATGTATATTTTGTCGTTATTATTATGTATTTCCATGTAAACTGAAATGTTGCATTATCCATTTTTGGCCAAACTACACATGTATTCCATGTGCGATTTGTCGCCAATGTGTGGCAACCCTGCCACAGCAACCATCTTCCCAGCTTATTTATTCCTCCCCCACCCCATACCTTCTGCGAAGTTCAGAAGTGCGCCGACATTCCCCTCGTCTCCACCCTACCTTCTCTCTCCTTTTCCCCTTCATACCTCCTCTAACCATTTTCTCCTATACCTCCTCTAACCTCTCCCTTCCATACCCCCTCTTCTTTCTCCCATACCTCCTCTTCTTCCTATACCTCCTCTCTGTCCCAAACATATCATCAATTCCAATCCGTTACAAAAATAAAAATGTATAAATGTTCGCTCATCCTATTGCTACGACTCACAAACCGGCACGAACGGACGCTACGACACTACAACCACGTGCATATTTTTAACGCTTCACAAAACTTTCCCTCTGTTTTAAGAGTATAGCATCAGTTTTGCAGACGAGTTGGCGACAAAACGGGATACATGTGTAGTTTTACCCTATTTTTAGTTTTTTATTTTTAATTTTACTAAAATTCATTTTTTTCAAACATTACTCTATTTCCTGTATCCACATTATTCATTTAATCTAATGCCATCTGCATTTACTTTTTGCCCTGTGGTGGCACAGTATGGTAACATATTTACCTAGTGTGCATTAACTTGGGTTCGACTCCCAGCAGTGCAAAAAGAACGCTTACTCAGAGATCTCATAAAGATCGCACTGCTCACTGTAGTCCGGGGTTTGGTTCCCTAGGCCTTAAGAGGTTCGGATTCCTCGGAAAACTGTAGTTCCAAAGGTTCGGATTCCTCGGAAAACAGTAGGTCCCGGCGCAGCATGACCATTGTAGTCTTTGAGCCGTAAAACCACAAAACAAACAAACAAGGACTTACTTTTATGCATTATATTTTATCTCTTATAATGGCAGCAGCTCATAGCATACTATGCACAGATAATATTATGTTTATTTCTTTCATACATTTTTTAATTTCTTTTAAATAATCACCATATATAACCTTTATACATAGTACCAAATTCACTTATAAGTTGAGGTAATGTACCTTCCCCAAGAGTAATTTTTTTTATATGAGGCAGGAGTTTTAACCTTTTTGCTCACCAAGCACAGTGTAAGATATTATTACCCTTCACAGGGATAACACAATTGCCAAATAATGGTCAACACAGAAAAGCCTCCGGGGCGAGATTTTTGTGAGTTTTTCGTGGGGGAATTTATTATACAATAATTTTTGCCACCCACGTTTAAGTAGCTCAAACTGGAGCTTTTTATTTATATTTGGAGAAAAAGAAGCGCCGTCCTCATCCTGGATTCGAACCAGGGTCCCCACGTTGAGCCTGCGGTGTCTTGACCTACTAGACGAACGAGGACAAGAACAAACGCATTTTTCTCCGTATATTAAATTGTAAGATATTATTACCCTTCACAGGGATAACACAATTGCCAAATAATGGTCAACACAAAAAAGCCTCCGGGGCGAGATTTTTGTGAGTTTTTCGTGGGGGAATTTATTACTCACAAAAATCTCGCCCCGGAGGCTTTTCTGTGTTGACCATTATTTGGCAATTGTGTTATCCCTGTGAAGGGTAATAATATCTTACATCCTCATATACGGAGAAAAATGCATTTGTTCTTGTCCTCGTTGGTCAAGACACCGTGGGGACCCTGATTCAAATCCAGGATGAGAATGGCGCTTCTTTTTCTCCAAATATAAAAAAAGCTCTAGTTTGAGTTATATAACCATGGGTGGCAAAAATTATTGTGTAACGAGTACAGTAGTGTCCCATTTTTCATCACACTGCTAATTCGTTGGTGTTCAGTTGTATTCTTCGGTACTTGTTTCTTTGTTTTTTCTTTTGTTATTTTTCCCGATTCATGCACACATCTAATAATTCATGTGTGTGTGAGATATACTGATTTTGTTTTTGTATAGTTTTTAAGGTTGTGTGTGTATATATATATATATATGGTGCATTGTGAAAGTTAATTATTTTATTGTAGCATGATTTTATTATACAAATATGTTCCAGATATTTTGTTGGCTGTGAAAATGCATTAAAAACCCAATTTGAACTTTGACATCTTTTGAAGAAAGCATTCCCCGTGGAATCATATACGTCTTCATCCATTTAAAAAGCAATTATTTACTTAAATGAAACGTTTGTAGATAGGAGTGGACTGAAGCAGTCTTTGAGAGGGGTGGGAAGGGAATGCAACTCTAAGTGGTACGCAGCGGTAACTTTCTTTCTCATCATGCCGTCAATCTAGATTTGAATTCCAGGCAAGGGCAGACCGGACCGCCTGCCTACGGGCCTGACTGTAGATCATAGATTGATTTCTAAAAATGCATACCTTTTTATTTGCTTTAATGTTTAAGTTTTAAGTGACACAATGGCGCTAAATTTAAGGTCAAGTTAGCTGTGTCATAATGGCTCAGCTGGTAAAATATCGTAATAAAAATCTGATGGTCATTGGATCAAAACTAGCTTCAGATGTGACCTTTCTGATTACTGTAGGTCAAACTTTAAGATTACTCACAATCCAAAAACATTGGTTTTCTGAAAGAATAAGTTTTCGTTGAACTGAGTGCAATCACTCGACTGACAAAGTGGAGGTTTTTGTGGTTCATTTATGTTAATGTTACTTGTACAATATATAAGCCAGATCTTATAACAATTCTGAATCTTATATTCCGATCGTATAACAATCCAAATTTACAACTTGGTGTGTAAATTCAGATACATCCCTGTCTGCTATTATCCGGGAATACTGTTTATTGCATCCATGTCTGGCATAAATACTGCTCCCCAGTTGAACATGAAAATATCTGTTAAGGTATTATTACCCTCCGCAGGGATAATAATACCTTAACATCTTTACATACGGAGAAAGAGAGCGTTGTTTCCTGTCCTCATTCGTCTAGCGGTCCAAGACACTCCGGGCTAAACGGAGGGACCCTGGTTCGAATCCAGGATGGGGAAAGCGTCTCTTTTTCTCCAAAATTACATAAGCTCTAGTTTGAGCTAATTAATACGTGGGTGGCAAAAATTATTGTATAATGAAAATATCTGCATGCAGAAGTGAACCATGCCGACTCTGTTATTCAGTGACTCACATGCAGCAACTTCCTGTGTGCATGGATGTTATTATCACCATGCATTTCATGTTAAGTTTAGGCTGTGCATGTGCCAATCCTCTGCTGCTCTTTTAGAGAACAACACTTATAACAGTAGCTTCACATGATGTCCTTTTTAATTCTTCAATCATAACTGGTTTGAAATGTTAAACTTATTTGCCTGTGAATGATTTTCCATGAAAATTAAAGATGTCTTCCCCATTGTCATAATCTCTCTCAATGTCATTCTAAACAACAGTTATTTCTGTTTACTGATGATATTTTGTTGTCCTAGCAAATACTTTAATGAATTACACGCATGACAATCAGTCTTTTTCTGTTTAATGACATTCTTTCTTCGTCCCTTGAAAGTCGTTAATGGGAGAGAATACTGTGTATGTATAATAAAACTGTATGGTAATTATTTTATTATTCTTGCAGGTTTAGCGTGATTCATAGAAGAAATGTACTGGAATCAACAGTGAGTGATGGGGCATTTTACTACTATTAACATACCCTTTCACATTTTGTGAATTCGACAAATCACAATATTAAGTTTGGGGAAGAATGCATTTTAATTTAGTATTTATGTTAGTAGAATTTAAATTATTTTCTTTTTCCAGATCAGCGGCTGCTGATGATTGTATGTGGGATGATGAGTAAGTCTATTAATTTAATTTTATTTTTTGCCTATTAACAAGTACTGTATATATTCGTTTCATAGCTGACCTCAGTTGAGAATTCTGATTCCTGTATAGGTATTAAATTTGAAACAGCCCACATAGGGTTTACTCCTTGGAAAATTAACACTACACCATAGTGCAGGACTTCGGGTTGTTGTGATTCCTGGCTAAATTGTAGATCCAGCTGGCTAACATGTCTAGCCAACTTGAGACTAAATCCTCTTCTCTCTCTCATTCTCCTATGGGTGTATGTTCTATGACAGAGACCTGTCTGTTGTGTTGTGGATTGGTGCTTATCATTGATATATTCATACATTGTGTTGGATATATATGTGTGTAGGCATTCTAACAGAAACACTATATTGGGTTTCTGGGGGAGTTTCTCCCCCAAGGAAATTCTCCCCTCAGACCCCTCTTACTTTGGTTTGTTTTGTGTTTTTGGTATGTTCAGTGTAGTTAGTTGGTTCCGTTTGGATTGTGTTGGGTATATATTTGTAGTTCGATGTTTATCTTTTCATTTCCTTATAACTTTGAATATTATTTATCTCTAATTAATATGTATAACAAAACAACATTAATATATATATACCAAAGGGTATTATGTAATTAAGACAACATTTTTAGAACGGTAATCGAAGGATTGCTTGTTTGAGTTTAGCTCGAGAGCGTAACAAATTATTAATTCTCCAGTTAAAAAAAGTTCTATTGCATGACCTTAAAAAATGGAGTGCCAGGCTTAATAGTAATAGTTAATCCTCTTTTACAACCCCTTTTAAATGCTTAAAGGGATTCCTCTGCTGATTTTAATGGAGAACTGATATGGATGCAATAACGTGTGTAAAATTACATATTATTATTCAGTTCTTACAGTGGCTAATTTTATTAATTCTTCATGTTAAGAACCCTGAGCTTGCTGTTTAAGTTTAACATTTTCATAAATTAACTTTAATCAGTTAGATTGGTAAATAAATTTTTAAGATGAAGATAACCATTTTAATTTATTCTCATTTTAAAATTGAATGTGTGTGGTTCCATCTTGTTTGGCGCAGAATGACCCTCGCTGTCCTTGCGCCGTAAAACTACAACCAACCTTTAAGATGAAGATTGATAGATGGTCCCCTAAGATTTTTTCTATTGCGATTTTTTCAAATTGAAATTAACAGGGTTGGACAGTTTGGAAATTGTAGTTTGTAAATTACATCATATTTTTTCATAAAATGCTTAACCCCTAATTGTCATTGTAGTACTGATGCTGGTTTCTTGGACCTTAGACGTTTTGCATAAATACATAAATTTTATATATTAATAATAATGCACTATAGTATAATCATTTGGTTAAATTTTCTCTAAAGTTGTATTTATTTATTTATTTATTTATTTATTTATTTTAAATATTGGGTTGGCCAAAAACGTTTTGCTCCCCATAGGATGGTCCTTTGGTAGCACTTAATTATCATTAATTTCATTCGAAGCAATTTTGTTAGATTTTGTGACAGCTGTCATATCAGCATGTATTTAAAAAAGCAATTCAAACTGACAATCTTATAGATCAAACAAACTTTCTTGGTCAACCCAATAGCAAAATTAGAGAAAAACTTTCAATAAATTTGCTGAGAGTTTTAAATATTAAATCCTTGCGTACAAATTTTATGATTTTTTTTTATATTGACTGGGTTAGCTCATTGACCACATTAGCCAGTTGAACTGGTTAAATTTTTTACCAGATTAACCGGTTAATAAGTTAGTTAATTCATGCCAAGTAAACTATTTAACTGATTTATGCCGAAGAATAACAGGTCTCTGACCCGTAACAAGCTCTCTCCCTATCTTTAGAGCACTTTTATTAGGATCATATATTTTAAAAAAAAAATTAGTTGTAAATGGTTATATTAATAAATGAGTTACATTTCAGGTTGGATAAAGCTGCCCAGAATACTACGCCTACTTCCATAGACCATTGGGACAATCGAAATGGTGCTACGTATGATTCAGGCCAGAGTAACCGACGAGGTAATAGTCGCGTCTTCACTTCCAGAAGCAACAACGAAAGCAACCATTATGATCAAAGAAATAATAGCTCCAGAGGAAGGAATTATGAAGGGTCACACAGACAACAAAATTGGCGTGGTAGCGGAAATGAAATGAACTCTGACGGCTATCGAAATCGTAATTTTGATCGCAGAGATCGGGGACAAAATGACAGGCAATA
This sequence comes from Dysdera silvatica, assembly GCA_006491805.2. Taxonomy (NCBI): domain Eukaryota; kingdom Metazoa; phylum Arthropoda; class Arachnida; order Araneae; family Dysderidae; genus Dysdera; species Dysdera silvatica. The sequence goes on from QLNU02015270.1 coordinate 30,483,552, forward strand.
CAACAAACGCCCAGAAGAACAAAGCAGCAGGAATTCAGACGAGTCCACCCTAAAGTTTTTCATTGACGCATCTCAAGTTGGACGTGTGATAGGTAATTTGATCGAATGAAGTAATGCATCGTAATTGGTGGTGTCTGAAGTAGTTCATTTTATTCCGTCGAAATTTAAGGAAAATTGCAAAAAAAGATGACTTCATTTACAAAACATTTTGCTAATAAAGCTTGGTGTCAAATTCTGGTGTATCTTTATTTTTTTTTTTCTTTTTATGCCAGGTCGACGTGGGGCCAAAATCAATGAATTCGTTGAACAGAGTGGAGCTAGAATTAAGGTTGATTCCAATTCAGCTCAGCAGCAAAACGAAGTTGAAGTTATTGTTCGTGGAAACCAGGATTCGTGTCAGAAGGCAAAGGAACTGATTGAAGATTTTATTGAAAACTTTTCTAACCTACAGATAAGGGACAATTGTAAGTATCGCTTTTTTTTTTATTTTTCATCATGTTTTCCTCCTTGTGTTAAATACTGGCAAAGCTGCAGCGCTCAGTTGGCGTACTCTTTTGTTAATTTTCAGAGGGGAAAAATGTTTTCTCTTTGTATAATATCTGTTAATTCAAAGTTACAATTGATTATACATTGAATTTTGGAATGTGAAAGCCTAAAACTTCTGGTGGCAGCACTTTCACTTAGCATATCACTTGGGTTCAGCTCTGAATGGTGCTAAAAAATTTGAAAAGCTTACGTACTTACTGCTCACTGTAGTTTGGGGGGTGCGTTCCCTAGACTTTAAGGGGTTCAGATTCCACGGGAGAATATTGGTGTGTACGATGGCATAGTGGTTACCCATTTGTGTGTCATGCCATTAACCCAGGTTTGACTCCCAGTGGCTTAAAGTGGGTTTGACTCCCAACAGTGCAAAGAACGCTTACTCAGAGATCTCATAAAGATCGCACTGCTCACTGTAGTCCGGGGTTTGGTTCCCTAGGCCTTAAGAGGTTCGGATTCCTCGGAAAACAGTAGGTCCCGGCGCAGCATGACCACTGTAGTCTTTGAGCCGTAAAACCACAAACTCCCAGTGGCACTGTGTAAGGGCCTCAGGTGGACAGGAAACTTGTCATTTTTTCTGCCCACCGTTGTCTGGGATTCATTCCCATTGGCAATAGACCTGAAGTTTAGAATCCTAAAAAAACTACAGTAAAACCTCGTTATTCCGTCACTCTATGGGACTAGGAAGAAACAACGAATTAAGTGGGGTAACGAAATAACAGATATTAGTAAGATCGTCCATAAATTCCCAAAAATTGCTTTATTTAAGCATATAACAATGTATGTACTATGTATTTTATGTCAAGTGCATATATTATTTTTAATAAACTTCTGACATCAGTGTAAGTAAATAAAATAACATTACATACCTCCTGGAGTAATTTATTTATGCACTCCAAATCCGATTTTTATATAGCATCAAAGTAATTCTAAATATTGCTTTGCCAGGGTTGCCATGGGTGACTAAAATGTGACTATTTGCTATTATTTTTTACCTTAGGCCACTAGGGTGACTTTTTTCGTTGAAAGCAGCCTAAAAACTACTGTTTTTGTCAAGGTGGAAACTTTTTTTTCACATGCTGTTGACTTCGTGGGGATCCTCCACCATTATGACCTGGTTATGAAATCAATGTTGTCGATACTTCTTTTTCAAAAACTTTTTCTTGTTTAATGCTGAGGAATGTAATTGAAAATCATGTCCAGGTCGTTATCGATATTATGATTTTGTAACTTTCCTGCAGTCATAATAACTCTCACAGTGGCGACAACAATAACTCAGTGGCACACTGATAGGAACCCAGAACTGTTCCTGAATGATGCTGAGGGCACTGAAGTTCGCGTCTAGATGGTTACCATTGTGATAAATAGACTTGCTATAATTATTAAGAAGTGGAAATATATACATAGGACATAGTAATAAAAAATTAGTTTTTTCTATTCTTACGTTTATGTTTTGTTTTTGTCCTTATATCTGTGCCTAAGTTGCTGATTTAATTGTGAGAATGGAACTATACAGTATATTGGATTACATAAGATCTTTTTTAAGGCATGCAATTAACATATTTTGTTAAATTTTTGCATAAGGCAACTTCTTTAACGACTAAATTTTTGTTGGAAGACAACTATTTTTGTGACTAAATTTTTTGCTTGAGGCAACGCAACTATTTATAAGTGTTTAGGCTACTAAAGCAACTATTTTCAACATAAATTTGTGTGGCAGCCCTGTTTTAAGTATGTGACATTTTTGACGATGAAAAATTTTTTACTACTTCGATTAGTTTTTTAAAAAATCTAGACGACAATTTAAACAGGATTTCTTAACATGGTTTTCTATGTACGATCACCTGGATTTTTAAAAAGTGACGAAGTAAGCGGGGTGACGAGGTGACAAAATAATGAGGTTTACTGCATTAGTCCTGTTGCATTGTGACCTTTGCTGGCTGTGGACCATAAAATCACAGCCAAAACGAAAATACTTAGACGACAATGTGCTGGGTATATTACAAGAAGAAGAATTGATCAACAATGGACAACTAAAATTAGCAACTTGATTCTGAAAGGCCGTCAAAGATCATAATGTGTAACTCTGTTCTCGTGTCCGAAAACGCAAGCAAAAAATGTTATAATCCACTGGTTTCTTTAAGCGGTTAGCCACTTATTGCCAGGCTTTGTATTTGATGTTCGCCGTACTTGTGAACAGAGATCATTTATAAAATGACTTAACTACAGGCGTTTTGAAAGAACTTACCGAATGGCAGAATTTGAGAAAGGTGTACTGTAACTTCATTGAATGCATTTTGCTTTTATTTTTATTTTGTGCTTCTAATTTATTTTCAGCGAGAAATTATAACTATAATACCAATACGGAGAATAGGTCTGATAGTACTTTCAATAGTGGGCATGATGTGGCCTCGTCGAAGCCTGATCCCGACACACCCTTTGACTGGGACTACTACAAACATCTAGCTCTGGAGCATGAAAAAGCCAAATTTATCGGTGCGTTAATGTTTTTTTTTTTTCTTTTTTAAATTTCTGAAGTGATTAAAATTTTAGATCTTATTCTTGAACAGTAGTTGTCAAAGTGTGGTCAGTGGGTCACAGGTTCTTCCTGACACGTTTCCAAAGTATCCACAATATCAAAAATGTTTTCATAATAGTTCTGTTTAATCAGCATTAAATTTTACTATGGTAACAGTCAGTTACTATGTTTTTAAGTGATCGTGTATGTATGTGCAAGACCACAAAGGTTCAGGAACCATTGTCCCAAAGGAGCACACCGAGAAAGCCGCAAGAGGACAATGGAAGGTTTGACTGATCTCTTCTTTTATCTGTGATCATTCACATAACCTTAGTCTTCTTAAACCTTTTGTTTGTTTTAATAAGTTTTTTTCATCAAAAATATGTATTGATTATATAAGAAGGGTTACCATGCACCTGGAAAACCTGGAACCACCAGGAAATTTGAAGTCTGACGAGATCTTTTTTGGTCAAATCTGGAAAAGTGTCGGTGTAAAACCATCTCAATGTCTATTTTGAATAGTTAAATCTCCCACAAACGAGAAAAAGAACAACGTTCTTGTGTCTTGATGGTCTAGTTAATTAAAGGCACTTTGGGTCGTACGGAGGGTCCACGGTTCGACTCTTGAAGGAGATCGTGTCGACTTTTCTTCTTTATGACAAGCTTCAGCTTGAGTTTAAACGTGGGAGTCAAAATATTAGTCATCATTACTTCCCCCCCCCACTCCCACACAATTCATAAAAAACCATGTCCATATGGCTTCATGTGTTTGCCAAAGTTTTACAAATTGTGCAAGCTCTGTGAAGGATAATAATATCCTATAAAACCTTCCAAATGCGAAGAAAAGGACCATCATTCTTGTGTGATGCTAGGCAAGTTGGTTAAGGGCACTCCGGAGTCGTACAGAGGACATCGTTCCCACAGTCCTTGAAAGTCCTTGAATTTTTCTCAAAAATATTTTTCCAAGTTTTGACAAGAGGGGAAAAAAAAAGTATTTCTCCTAATTTCCGGAACAAAGCTCGTAGCGCTTAGGACACGCCCCTTCCTCCCCGCCCACTGAACATGGCGAATACAAGGGATGTAGAAAGGGTAACTTTTGCTAGCAGTGTGTTAAGTTGAAAAGAACAATATAATTAAACACTCTAATTTCAGTGTTATGCTTATAATGTCTTGCATTTTTAATTTTTATGTACATTGTGATCGATAATATGGGGTCCTTGAAAAGTCCTTGAATTTCATCAGGACAAAAGAGTGGGGACCATGCCGGATCCCCGGTTCGAATCGAGGCAGAAACAACGTCTCTTTTTCTTTCTCTTCTCCAATAAAAGCTCTAGTTTGAGCTTAAACATGGATGGATGAAAATATTAGTCATAAGCATTAATGTATTCATTTATTGTGCTCTTAACCTGGGTTTGACACCAATGGTACTGTAAAAAACCGTGTTTTTCTGCCCACTGTAACCTGAGGTTTGGTCCCCAAGAAAATATGGCTTCGGATTCCATAGAAGACCGTGAGTTCCAAAACAACATGTCCTTTGCACTGTGAAACACAAATGCAATAGATAATTGGTTATGTGTAACGATCTATTATGGTTAAAAGGTAACTGAAATGGCTATCCCAGCTGAGTTGATTTGTAGCACAGTTTTTGGGTATAAAACTAAAAAATTATTTTTTGGCAAATGAGAGACTGATAGTGTCGTGTTAATTTTTTTTTTTTTAAAGGATTACCTCCGATTAAAAAAGATTTTTATGATGAACATCCTGAAGTATCTGCAATTTCAAAGGCAGAAGTAAACAGTATGAGGTATTTTGTCGTCTATATTTGTTATTCGTAGAGATACGCATGTGTATGTGCTTCATTAGGAAGGAATTAAATGTGATAGAATTAGTTTTTTAATATTTTTTTTCATACTTTAGTAGGTTTCTAAGAAAAATAACGAGCTTGCTGCCAAACCTAACGCCATGAAAATTTCTATTTTACTTTTAATTCATGGCATGATGTCCCAATCCGCCAAAACTAGCTTGATCCTGAGAGTCCCTTGTGAAGGACTTTAAAACATACTTGACGTATGTGGATACACCGTGTGGAATATATTGTGCATAATAATGTTCAGTATTTTCTCCAATTGTAACAATGGTAACCAGAGACAGCATTTGATCCCTTGAGCCAGTACTATGTACAGGTTTTCGCAAATCGTGGTGAATCATTTTTCTCGGACAAGAACGGTACTAGCCCAATAAAGTATAAGAAAATCCCAAGTACCTACCATGAAAATATTTTCTACTTCCTAGTTGCAAGAATTGAGTCACCAACAATGACTGGATTTGTTGAATCCTGACTATGTAGACAAAAAAATAAAACCAACAACAACCTACAACTAGGACCCACTGTAAATAGTTAAAATCGCAGTCAGTTGCCTTATGATGGCATAGTAGTTACACATGCTCAATCCTACAGAAAACCTTACTTTGAATCCAAAAGTTAGTGAATGCTTGCACTTCATCTTCTGATCCATGGTCCAGTGTTTTTATTGTTAAGGGGACAAGGGCTTTCACTCTTCGGAATACCGAAAGTCTTGGCACAGCATAATCTTATTTGTCCTTATGCTATGAAACACTGTACTTGGGAGGTTGACTTGTGGGGGAACACAAAAAATGCGCACTTCTTGTATACTGTACAACTGATTGCCAACGTTATTAACTGTTTTTTTTTTTTTTTTAAATGGTGTATTTAAGTTGGATTATTTTATAAAATTTTTTTTTTACAATTCAAGCTGTTCATGTATATGGTTGTCTATAGTAGTTTTTATTATTTTATATGTAGCGATTGATTTTTATTATTTGTAGGAAAACATGTATAATTTTACGTATATAAAAGTGATTTCACTCTAGTACATGATTCATAGCGTACATGGAAATGGAAAACGTATTTTGTTTTCTTAAGGAAAGGCTGTGCCTTTTAGAGACAATGTTTTTGTTTGTATCGCTAAAGATTTCAGGATAGGATTAATGTTTCGATCTGTTTTAGAACTGAGCGAAATAATATTACTGTGACAAAGGCAGAAGGTAACGAATCTGAGATACCAAATCCCGTTTGGACATTCGAACAGGCTTATCGAAACCATCCAGAAATTTTAGTAGAATTAAAAAAACAGGGATTCACTGGGCCTTCGCCAATCCAAGTAAATCATTTTTCTCGCTTTTTGATAATTGTTTCAAATTTAATTGAAATGCCATCTGTAAATTTTTGCACAATATTTTTAAAACGTTTTAATTTGGTGGTTGTGGTTTTTGTGCAGTGTCAAGCCTGGCCTGTCCTGTTGTCTGGCCATGATATGATCGGAATTGCCCAGGTAAACATACGTTAATGTGGTTTTGTGAGTTTCTATTGGTGGTGGTTATTTTTTTGTGACCTATATTGGAGGCTTAAAATGTATGATAAATCATATTTTCCTTCTATTCCTTTTAGACTGGCACCGGAAAGACAATAGCATTTCTTTTACCCGCTTTCATCCACATAGAACATCAAATTACGTAAGTGTGTTGGTGTGATTGTTATCACAAGGCTGTAGTTCTCGTCTTTTCTTTTTTTGGTGTGTGTGTAATTACTGTTATTACGCAAGTGTGTAGTTCCACCATGTAAGTGTATTTATGGCATCAAATAATTGAATCAGTGATTTCTAAAAGAAATCTTAAGTCAAATTTGCACTATTTTGGAAAAAGAAGGAAACTGTAACATCTAAAGTGATCTCTTATGTGTGTGTCTTCATATTTATGAGTCTCTCCAGCTATGTGTTAATTTTCAGTGATTCTGGCCAAAAGTATAGCAAAATAATGGTATTTGATTTTCGTTTAGTGTCTGGGTGTGAAAGGTACCTTTCAATGTTGTATTGTGGAAATTGTCACTTTTCTGTTATTTTCATTTAGATGGATTAGTTTTAATCTTTTATAGGCCAAATTCAGATCC
>QLNU02015270.1:30490676-30566045 GCA_006491805.2 Dysdera silvatica
CTAGTCACTCAAATAACGAAGATAATCCACTGTTTACTTAACAGTCAAAATACATAGTCTGTGTATCAAAGACTGTGTGTCGATTTTTCTGCCTACCATACTTTGGAGTTAGTTGGGCTTCTAAGCAATGGAAGTTTGGATCTGGGGAAAATTATAAGTCTTGTTACAGCTTGATCTTCCCAGTATTTGTATTGTATTCAAGTGAATGAACATTTAATCATTTCTACATGTTATTAGTGGGTTTCAATAGATATTGAACCCGCTTTCGGTCTGTCTGTCTGTCTGTATGCAATAAAAAGGGTAAGGTAAAGGTCTTCCTTAAATGCAATAACTATGGTTATTGTTAACATCGAAAACCTACCGAGTTACTTGAGAATTAGAGTTGCGAATTAGAGAGTTGCGGATTAATGTTAATTGAAACCCGCTAAATTTAAATATCGACCTTAGGCAATTTTCTTTCACTTGCTTGTCTTTCAATATTCTTGTAATAAAGCTTTACGTTCAGGGAACATATCTTCAGCATTAAGGGGACCTGAGCTTCATATTAATGATGTCATGCCATTCATATACCCAAGTTCATTTGTGTAAACATGTTTTTCGGCACCTCTTTTTTTTATTTTGTTTTGTGTAAAAACTGTTGTCATAAAACTGTGAGTGTACTTTTTAAAAAATGTTTGCCGATTGTATGCTCTCACTTTCTTGTTTTTTTACAGACCGAGAGCCAAGCGTGTCGGCCCAACCTGCTTGATCCTAGCACCAACCAGAGAACTTGCACTCCAGATTCATGAGGAAGCTTTAAAATACTCGTATCGTAATATCAAATGGTAAGTTTTCAGGTTTTCTGTCTTTAGTTGGATATCCCAGTGGTTACGACCATCACCTTTTAGTCTTGCTGGGACAACACCTGGTAAGTTTAGCTCTGGCACCCCTTACCAGGGCTGAACAGCTGATGTATGTGAATCCACTGTAGTTTAGAAGCCCTGTTAAGCTAATGGGTCCTGTCTCGCAGATGATTCATAGCACTGTCTTGGGAGGTAAACGATACAGACGTGTATATTTCAATATAGATAATGTGCTACGATGTACAGTATCGTTAGACAGCCTCTTTTACAGTCTGAAGACTGACTGAAAAATTTTAGAAAACTGTCACAGACCATTTGTTCGATTGTCTGTATCTAATATTTTAATATACGTTATAGTAGATTCATATCTATCTGTATCGCATCCATTGCATTTTGTGCTGCAACATGAAAAAAAAAATGTACTCTTATTAAATGCTTGTAGGGTGTGAGAATGGATTACCAAGTACACAGTATGTCCTAGAGGGCCAATGTCTTAGCTTCTCGTAGATGTAAAGCATTTATTGGTCTCATTCTAGGCTTTGAGCACTATCACCCTGATATCATATACATTAGGGTTTAGTGTCAAGAAGAGTTAGAAGTAGAATTAATTTTTTTTTTTTTTTTTTCTTCTGTTTTAAATGACATTCCCATAATTTTATATTGTTTGAAAGCTTATTTAACTGTTCTTGTTCATAAAGTATTCTTAGGCAAGATTGAATTCATGGAATAAGAAGACGGGTTTATGGAAAGGGCAGTAAATTGCTTAGAATAGTCCTGTGGGAAGGGACTTTCATTAAGCAGCGGGTAAGTGAGGATTTACCGCCACAAAACAAATTGAGATGCACGCATTTTGCACCCCCAATCAGAGAAAGGAACATATTCTGAATGTGTGATAATCTTGTTATGTTAGTATATTGTGGACGCATAACGAGAAGTGTAAAATATCTCAGGATTTTCCAATTAGCACTATAAGGAATTTTCTTGGGAGATAAGATGGGGGGTGGGGGGGAAACAGAAAGAAGTGGGGAAGACTTGGACAGGATTAAATGTATAAAAAAAGGGCATTTATGAATGCAACGGTCGAGAACTGAGGTTCAGTCTAGAAGTTGATCCTCAAGTCGTAAAAGGCCTTTGAAAATGAAAAATCTTCATTTTATATGGATTTGTGAAAAATTCTTTGTTATTGGAAGCTATTTTTCTTCCAGCGTGTGTGTATATGGTGGTGGAAGTCGCCGCGACCAAATAAAGGTGGTCACAAAGGGTGTGGAAGTAGTTATTGCAACACCTGGGCGACTTGTTGACTTAATAAGATCTGATATCATTCAGTTAAAAGGTGTATCATATATGGTAAGTACGATTATATCTTGTTATGAATTTCACGTTTAAATTTGGATGCTTTACGTATGGTAGAGAAACTAAGCTGGTCACTTTTGATAGGTGCTTGATGAAGCTGATCGCATGCTGGACATGGGTTTTGAACCTGACGTCAAATACATAATGTCGTATATTCGTCCCGATCGACAAACGGTTCTAACTTCCGCAACTTGGCCTGATGGTGTTGCTAGGCTAGTGAGTAAATATATGACTCACCCTATTACTGTCAACGTTGGCTGTTTGGATCTCGCCGTAAGTAGTCATTTTCTAATTAAATTTTTTTCTTCCATGATAAATAATAGAAATTTACTTAACATGACTTTTTAATATTGAGTTATATAATAAGTTATACATGTTCTCGTTCTTCATAAAAAGTTAAGTCCAAGATTAGCCCTTATGTGAGATAGTAATAACTCGCTTAGCTACCTTGCTGGTAATCCAGTTTTGATTGCAGTGTGTGTCATTTGTGTTTTTACGAATCCAGTCAAAGACACGATAACTAGATTCTTTAGACGAAATAGGTTCAGAGTCCTGTAGGTTGTACTACAGGATGGCAATAGCTCTCGTTGCACTATAAAAGATCAACAAATAACAGTCAAGGTTATTTTAATAGATTGTAATATATTTAAAATGTCTTAAGGGCAGTTTACACACAATGTCTTATCATACATTTTATCGGTCATGTAAAACGTACGTTTTGTGAAGTCTTTGCATCTTTTCGTCTGCTTTCCACATTTTTAATTTTTAGTATGTAAAAGTAGCGAAAAAGTGCTGAAAGTCCTATCGTTGTCTCGTAAAATGCTTTTCCCATCAGTTCTCCTATCTAACCTTGGACTTCTTTCTTATCCGATAAGGCTTACGTTTTGCTATTTACACATTGTTTTATATGGTAGATTTGTCCTATTTGACAAAATGCATGACAAAATGTTGTGTGTAAATGGCTCTGTATAGTAACCTTGTGTACCTTGTTAACAGCAGTTGGTGCATTTCAGACGAGCTATCTGGGATGTGAAATTCTGAAACTTACTAAAGCAGTTCTATATTATCCAGGCCTTGTGGAGTGCAGTGGTGACACGTTCGCCTAGCCTGTGGTTATCCAGGGTTCGACTCCCAACTGTGGAACCCTGTGATTTATTTTTCACTGAATGATTGCTTTGTGAATTAACCATGTTCCGCCCAGTGATGACATAATGGTAATATGTTTGCCTCTTGTGCCATTGACCCAGGTTTGATTACAGTGGCATCATAGATCGTGTGCCGTTTCTCTGCCTGGCATAGTCCACAGTGCAGTTTTCTAGGAAAGTGAGGTTAGGTTTCCGTAAGTTGTAGGTTCCGTTGCCGGTTGATCTTGGTTGTTCGTGTTCCATAACAACACAAACAATGACAATCTTTCGGATCATGGTTATCATGGAATATGTATTGCTAATGTTTATCAACTGTGAATGATTAGTACATGACGTTTTTCTTTTACTACAGGCAGTACACACTGTTGAACAGCAGTTCTATTTCATAAGTGAGCATCAACAAAAACGTGAACTGGTAAGTAGGCATTGTTTCTTGTTTATCTAAATCAGTGTGTCCTGCATAATCCTAGGGTTCCACGGTGATCTTTCAGGGGTTCTGCTAGAAATTTGTAAAACATTGCCAAATTTTTCAAGAAAATCAGTAAATTCTGTAATTTTTTCCCCCATGGCAACTCTTCAGGTTTTCCATAAGTAACATTAATACAGGGGTTCCGAGACAAGAGGCGGGTGTGGTTTAAAAAAGGGTTTTATGGGATAGAAAGTTGGAGAGCCACTTATTGAAGTTTTTTGCAATTTACATATAACTGAACTTTTGCATTTCCTCTCTTTACATTTGGATTAACTAGGTGAAATAAACATGGTCATAAAGAAAAAAAAAAAAAATCATTCCTGCTGTGGATGGTTTTTTCTTCACAGTCTCCAGTGGTGTCAGTGATTCGGATTGATTTCTTTTGGTTCCTTAGCTCCTTTGTTGGCCTTGCGATGATGCAGTAGCAACACCTTTGTCTGGCATGCTGTTAGCTTAGGTTTGACCCCCCCCGCATTGGTGCCAGAATAGAAACTGACAAACTGTTCATTGTGGTTCTCTGTGCATTAAGAGGTTCGGATTTTTTGTTTTTGGAAAACGATAGGTCTCAGTCATGCATGAGCTTTGCTGTCCATGTGCTGTAAAGGCAAATCCTTAGATCTTTTCTGACCATAATCCTATGCAGTGTTTTTTTCTTCTTTTCTATAGCCAACTACTCCACAAATTATTATTTGTGTAGCAATTCTGTATAAATGTATAGCAATTTCACTTTTTATACAGTGCAATGTTATACTGCTAAACAAAAACATGTTTACCAATGAACAAAAGAACAAACCCTTCAGCATACCTGTAGCTTCACGTATAAAAGTGGAATAGAAATAAACAAGTAAGAAATTGTCTCTTAATCTGAATCAGAAGATAATGATGATACTGAGTTTTTGAGGAATTTGAAACTTTTAGCTTTTTGTATGGCTGATAGTCAAATGGTTTGATTTCAGGATGGCGATTTTTTTTTTAGAACAGTAACCGTTGCACTTTATGGGTTGAACTCGCTTAAAACTTCCCCTTCTACCGATATTCGAAACAAATGATTAAGCCAAATAGTCCTCAATCTGTTTCTGAAATCAGATTTAACCCTTTTCATTGTAGAAACTGCTCTTTCCACCTTCGCATTGGAAACAGGAAATAACCTGAGAATGTTAATGATGTGCTGAAGATTTGGATATACATTACCATAATTTTTAGAAAACATTTCTACATTGCACTTGCACTCAAATGAGTTAAGTTTAAAAGCCAAAAGGTTTTCAAATCTAAAAAGTCTGCCAAGACATATTTGTTAATACTGGGTGATCTCATAAATCTTTGTAATGCTTGCTTTGTAATCTTTATAAATCTTCTAGTGGATCGCACCAAGTGGATAGCGATCTTGCCTTGGAGCCATGGGGAGTGCCATTTCTTTATCACAGACTCGTCTCTTATCTTTTCGAATCATACGGTCTGGTCTTCTGACCTTTTATTCCTAATTTTTTCGATTCAATTTTTATTTTCTGAGGTTTTTTTCCTGCTGTGATCATTTCGTATCATAGTTTGCTACGCAAAATCTTGACTGTCGCATTTTTTGCTTTTTGCATCACAAATTGCGATGTGATACGGCTTATAAAAAACACTTATCCTATCCAATGATCTAGCCCAAAGGCCTCGAGTACTTCAGATCCGATAGATTTAGCTTACCAAAAGGATCTGTTTTACAAAGTTGTATTTGAAATAGTGAAGTCAAATCACTTTAGATCAGAAGTGTGTAGCATATAATATTCGTGAGTTGCTCCTATCCAGCCTGTGGAAGGTTCACGTCTACTAACACTGGTTTCGAGAAGCCCATTTTAATTTTAATTGGTTTAAAAAATAAATTGAGTTAACTAAAAATTATTAAAGGCAAATATGCAGATGTCTGTGAAAAGGGAAGAAAGAGAAGGTAAAAGTAAATTAATTTGTGAGACTGAGTTCTAAGAAGATACATAAAACGCATTTCATTGTATGTCGGAGTAAGTTCTGTTTCCTAGAACGACTCAGGACCAGTGTTTTTCTTGAAAATGTAATGAATAAATAATATATAAATAGTTCTCTCTGAAAAGAACGATGATTATTGGTGTAATTCTCCCACCCCCATCTTCAAGTTCATGGCTGTATTATTTAGTACAGATCTTCAGTTTGTAGGCGCATGTAAATAGGTGCATCTCTGATCTACATGGCTGTGAAGCTTAACGCTCTTAAGGCTTGTGTGATAATCAGTTGCTATGATAAGGGGCTATAAATTGTCATTTGTGTTTTCTGCCCGAAAATGTTTTTATGGAATTAGCATTCTATTTTACTTTCAGGTGTTTGAGTTCATTTCGCAGATGCAGCCTGAGGACAAAGTCATTATTTTTGTAGATAGGAAGGCCGTGTAAGTTACTCGCAGTGATTCTTAATAAGCTTTGCACATCAATTAATGCTTTTGTTTTCTTTTGTTTGGGAGGGCGGTAAAACTGAACGACTTATGTCAGATTACCCTGCTTTAAGTTATTTGTAACATATAGTAGGTCTTCAATTTAACGAACTTGTAGGAATCCAAAAACAATTCGTTTATAGGAATTATCATCCGTTCTGTAGGATACTTTTCGCTAGCAACGTACCGGTTCGTAAAAATGATGGTGCATTGTACTACTACTTTTCATGGATCGGTGTATAATTCAAAGAGGATTGTAGTGGCAACACATTTGGTTGCTGTGTTTTGCATGTTTGATTCCAGTGTTTGGCGTGGTTTTCTGCTGCGGATGTTGAGACCAGGGTCTGATTATCTGGGTGAGAAAGACATTCGGAAAGCTGTAAGTCCTGGGGCACCATGACTTCATCTGTTCTCGTGTTATAAATAATTGACAAGAAGTCGTCAATAGAATTCCTTCTAAAAAAATGACGTATGTAGCATGATGTTGCGTTAAGTTTGTCAGAGACTAAAATATTTGCTCGAAAAATAAATAGACGAGAAAACATGGTGTAGTGATATTTATTTGTGTAATTCTCATCGTAGACAACAATCTGTGTTAAATTATCAAATGCTCATAAAGAAAAGAATGATTTTTCGGCAACTGGTTGAAACAGAACCTACGTTACCTTGATTTCCACTCAAATTCACTATCTTGGCATCGATCACTCTCGCCCTGTGAACGTATGTAAGGCTTGCACTACGGACTAGCTTGTGAAAAATGGTGCAGTGTTTAGACTGCTTTTTAAGCCAAGGCGGAAAGTCAAAGAAGCCAAATGTCTGAAAAGTGAGATGGGCATTAATATTTAGTCTAGTAGTTTGCATCATAGCCGATGGTGTGGTTGTATTTGATCACCTAATGGTGTATTAAAATTTTCTTAATTTAATTTGTAGAACCGAGCATCGCGTATACTAGAAACAGGTTTAAGACTTAAAAAAAGTTTGGTAAAAGAAAGGTTTTAAGGCGCATATATGCAATTCTTTACTTTAAATGAACTAATAAAAATGTAAAAAATCCTTGCAATTGCAAAATTATTTGTAAAAAATATTTAAATAAAAACTTCTCATTTACTGTTTAAAAAGTATGCTGAATCAAATTAAGCTTTGCAGTTTCACAGGAGCAATTTTATAAAGTGGCTAAAAGTAACTTAATAACTTTTTTTTTGGCTCTGGGATGTGTGGAGGAATTTGAAAAGTCTAATCGTATTTTATGAAAAAATGTGTCCTTCTCTCTTGACAGACCAACACCAAACTACTTGCATAGGCTGGAACGTGGGAGGAGTCTACTGGCATTAAATATCCTCAAAGCATCATTTAGATTCTGTATTAATCTTCTTGAAATGCCCAACTATAGATACATCAGATCAGACCTGTAACCAGAATGAAAGGGCAACTGGGGCAAGGCAAAGGGCACATGAATCACAGGGCACCGCAGGATTGTTCTATATATATGAATAGCTCAATGGGGCAATTGGGGCACCAGCATGGGGCAACAGTGTCCATGTCTCTGCTAGCCCCGGCTTGTCTACAAGCCTGTCTCAGATGTACCATGATGAATTTCTCTGTGTGCCTTCCTCGTATGTCCCGTTAAAATTTAATTGCTATGGGCAGTTGGAGAAGATTGGTTCACAAGCTGGTGTCCTGGGTGCTTGGACTTCACAATATATATATATATATATATATATATATATGGGCAAGTTTAGATGTCATACTAAACAACTTTAAGGCCATCCATTATGTTGAAAGGGATATTTCTGCCTCTCTAATTCAAGCATTTTTTATTATGCTTCGTTATACATTCTGTTCAACTATATTTAAATGCACATGCTCTGTTGAAATTTAAACTAGTGATCACCCAATTTAGACTCTGTAGATACTCATTCAAGATCAATAATTGGGTGCTGGTGTAAGTAGATGAATCATGTAATTCATGCTTGCTGTACTGCCAGGTTACTTGATTTTCCCCCCTCTGTGCTTGAATGCCTAACTTTTTCTATGCTTAGGCACCAAATTAATCATCCATTGTGTATATCTATAGCAGCATAGCTACCAACTGCTCCGGAAATACATGTTGAACTCTGCGTGCCCTGCATAGGTCTCCATTTTCTCTGGAAAACCCTTCTGCAGTTTTATCAAAGACAAACTTAACGAAGGCAAAACAAACACCATATTAAGTTTCAAACGAGCACTAATAATAATTATGTGGACATGTATATTCATTTTTTAAAACTTAGAATTGCCAAAAATAATTCTTTAATTCATTGTTGCTCTACTTAATGTGTGTGAACTGAGCACTTTTAAACAGCTTTTTGGTTCTGAAGGACAATTTCTAAGCATGTTTATGAGTTAACCAAGGTAATATACACAAGTGTAGATTTTTGTCATAATGGCAAAAGATTTTAGTAATTTTCCAGCAAAACACATAAACATAGTGTGTTTGCTACAAATATACTTTTTTTTTGTGTGTGTATATATATTCGAATATATTGGGAAAAAATGTAGATGTTGTTTTTAATGCAGCATATCAGAAACTTTTGTGAATTCTGTGAGAGAAATTAAAAACTATTGAACTAATCAAATTGTAGGTTTTGCAGTACAATATAAATTAACCGAACGTTATACGAGAGAAAAAATGCTAATATCATGTAACATGACAAAATTACATTTGTTTTAAAGTTATTGACTTTATACATAATAATTCCGAGTATGCAATACATAATAAGTCTAGGTCGGGGACGATGTCCCCTTTTCTCCTATAACAAAAAAAACAACAATTCTAGTTTGAGCTAAAAAAACCAAGGGTGTCGGAATTATTACATATAATAAATTCCCCACAATAATAATAATAAAACAAAACTCTGGCCCACAGGCTTTGTGTGTTGACCATTATTTGGCAATTGTGTTAGCTCTGAGAAGGGTTATACCTTACAACATTATTGATGTTGTGCTCAAACAATGCTCTTGAGAAGGTTTTTTTAATATTGGTAGGAATATAGCAGAGAGAGATTGATTGATTTATGTTACTAGTTGATCCCTAAGAGGAATTCAAAATAGCACAATTACGAAATACATGGTTAATACTAAAAAAGCCGCTGTGGCTATATTTTAATTCCTAGGGAATATATAGTCATTTTTGAAAAATATTCAAACGCTCGTGTATATAGCTCAAATTAGAGCTTTTTATAAAAAAGCATTGTCTTGATCTGAATCTGCAATAACTGTCTGAACTAGAGCATCATGATTTGTAGAATACCAGAGTAGAGGAAATCATTCTTTTTCTTCACACGAGTTTTCAAAATGACACAATTACCAAGTAAATGGTTAACAGTGAAAAGCCTCCAGGACTGTAATTTAATGCTTACCCAAAAGCGTGTAATTTTATGCAAGCAAATTGCCAATCTTCGTAACAGCTCAAAATCCACTTCAATAAAGGTTCTGTATTGTTCTAGTCAAAATACTGTCTCTCTTTGTAGGCTGAAGAGTTCTTTGAAGCTTTTTTGTATGTGAAAGAAAAATGGGAAGTAAGGGGTATTTGGTTTGTCGACGGGAATAGACACATGGTAATAATAAGTTCTATGCATGTGCTACGACACCTTTGCCTTGTAGCTGGATGCGAGTTTAGCTGAGACAAATGAATTTTTGGGGGAGCAAACATTGTCTTCTAAAAAAGAAGGAACAGAGTAGACAGATTACTGCTACTTGCAATAAAATTTGAATAATTCAAAGTTCAACAAACCACACAAAAATTTTTAATCGTTCAAGTTAGCAAGCTTGAATATGGGGATGTATGATTTGAAGGCACATAGCCGAAGTGTCAATTAAAGATCTTCGAATTATCCCAGTGCTACAGTACAAATTTCAATGTTTTGAAGCATTCTTGGTTACTTGTCCAACCATGGGTTAGGAGAAGTAGTGCTTGAGAATGCTAAATATATTTAACATGGGAAATATTGGATTTGTAAACGATTTCTGATTCAAAACTGTGTGATAAAATCATTGTTTAAATACTCAAAAACTTGACATTTGGGTTTGTTTTTGCGAAACTACCTTCTGAAGCATTCTCAGTTGATGATGGTTTTCAACTAATGCTAAAGTAACCGTGAGAGCTGCTGTAGGTTTGTTTGCTGATGTGGGAAATAGCACTTCTGCTTGAATTTTATATCACTGTAAATTTGTTCATATCCCTTCTGTCACGGATGCAGGATTCCCATCAGGGTGTCAACGATTTTAATCATGCGATTTTTTAAAAAATCATTATTGTAATCATGCGTTTTTTTTTTTGTTTTTTTTTTTTAAAAATCATGACTAGAATCAAAATTTGTTATCTTTTTTAAAATCAATACTTTAAGTTGAATTTGTTCAAGAGAAAGTTGATTTTTCAATGCTTATGAAAAAATAATTTGCAATAAAATTTACTTTCCTTTTATTATTTCGTAAAAAAAAAGTACAAGCAAAAACAACTTTTCTGATGATTTTACTACAGTTGTTTACACGCAGTTCATGGTCAACTATTTCCAAAGGCCAAAGTAGTGTGTGTTTATTAGGTATTTCCTGAATCGAATGGAACATAATATATTCGAATCAACTAAATATTTTCGAAACCTCATTTTGCTTGTGTCAGATATAATAAATTGACACAAGATTTAATCCATCTAGAAAGGTGTGTTGGAATTCTATGTGCAATTATTTGGAGAGTTATATTAAGAAATGGCCAATTTTCACGTAGATAGTTGATTGATTGATTGTTTGGCTTTTTTATGGCGCAAGAGCATCTGGGCTATACTGCGCCACGTAGATAGTTGAGGCAAATGAAGTTGCATATAGCAGATGCAAAGCTATACTCAAATGTGATGAATATGGGTATAAAGAGGAATGTTGAAAACCTCTCTCAGTTGAAACTGATTTCTGTTACTTTAGATAAAGTTCAAAAATAGTTGTATTTCTATAGTAGAAGTTTGAAAAGATCTCGTGAACTTTGCTTGTGTCATGTCTTCATAGGTTATGACGTTTAAAATACACTATGGACAAACTGTATCTCCAGCTCACTATTTGGTACATTTATTATCACCAAATTTTAAAACAGTATACTTCTCAAGGAGTGAGAAGGAACAAGCAATAGGTTTTGTAAAAAAGAAATGCCTCATTATATTAGGCATTGTTTTTACATTTATTGTCCATGCACTTCTCAATGGTGTTTTATTTGAAGAAGAGACAGTGGAATCAATTTTTACTCTTCAGTGATGGAAATCGCTGGCCCTCATAGAAAAATGTGTTGGCTAAAAGGAATTCGATGATGGTGAGGAACTATGCACAGCTTAGGGAACCTCTACTGGAGTTGAAAGGATGTTTTCCATATTTGGACTTGCGCATATCAAGTTACGAAATCAGTTAGGAGTTGAGAAGGCAGCAAAGTTGGCATTTTTATTTAAATTCGTAAATATGGAGTTTTAATAATATCATAATTGAGATCTCTAATGTATATTGTAGTCTCGATAAACAAGAAATCAAGACATTACTCCTGATGAAGGACTGCTGCTGATGCGTCCGAAAGCTTGAGTGATCTTTTTCATTGCTATTTTACCAGTGTTTAACCTTTTTATGTAAGAAATCAAGATGTTGAAGGTTCGTTTTTTATGTTATTAAACATATTATTTATATATTCACGTAAATTGGGTGTTAAATTCTTAGGTAAATGAAGCCGAATGAAAATTTTGGTTTATTTTTGAGGCATACAATTTTAACCAAAAAAATCTGATTTAAATTAACAAAAATTCGATTTTTTTTAAAAAAAACATGTTTTTTTACACCCTGGTTCCTGTGCACTGTGGATTAAGCTTAAAAGTCAGGAAAAAATGTGATTTTTTTTTTTTTTGACCAAACCGAGAAAAGTCGAGGAAAATCATCTTAACTTGCATTTTGAATAGCCGAATTTCATGCAAACATGAAGCTATTTTTCCCGAAATAGAAGTTCAATTCAAAGTTCTGTTTGCGGTTAGTCAGGTTGTTTTTTTTATTCTAAAGTGAGCGGGAATCCTACAAATGGAATGACAGAAGGTTAACTGGTAGAATAGCTAGAATCTCGCTCTCCTACTGGGCACATCTCTTTTTTAACTCCTACAGATATCTGTTTGATATTGCCTATCCCTGAGTGTTAGTCAGTCGAGGGTGAAGCTGCGTCAATCTCAATAGTTTATTTATATTGTATAAAATTGTCGCAATTTTAATTTGATCAGTCTTAATTTATTTTGTATTTTCTTTTAGCGTTGACGATGTGGCCAGTGATATACAGATTAACAATATCCATTGTGCGTCACTTCATGGAGACAGGTATGCTTCTCAATTTGTCAAAAATTGTGACATGTGCAAATTATTTTCTAGGCCTCTTGTTACAATAATTTGACTGCTCAAAATATATTCTGTAACTGTTAATGGAATGCCATTCACCTTTGTGTGAAATGGAATAGTATGTGTGTCGGTGTGCAAGATCAAAGATTTCATTTTCAACCGTTTATTCATAAGTTTAAATTCGATATTTTAGAACTGTCGGGTGATATTTCTTTATCAGCCTAGCAGGTATTCAGTGCATCTCTTACCCTCCTCCCTCCCTCCCTGCAGATCTGTAGTCATGGGTTTGTATTCCTTGTAAAACTGTTCTTGTCCAGTATACATTTGGCTGCTTTTACACCGTACAACCGAGCACAAAGCTGTGAACTCCAGTAAGTCAATTGCTACATCCTTCGTTAGGTTTGTTAAACCAGGTTGATATTCCGAGTATTGTAATTTTGAGTAAGTACATCAAAGTTTTGCTCATAACAAGGTAAATTACACACTGAAGGAGCAGGTGATGGAAGAGTTCATATACGGGTGATGTATATGTAAAGAAAATTTGTTTAAGACAAGATGTCTAGTGACATTTCTGCCAATTCCACTCTCCCATTTTTGGCACATTCAATTTGATGCCTACCAGAGTTTGGTCATTTCTCCCAATAAATTTTATGTTTTAATTTCATTACACTTCTGTGCTAACGTTTCTTTGCCCCATTCCAGATTATTCCTTAAAACGAAGCTCAAATTTAGTTGCTTATAAAAGAAAAACAACTTGCTCTAGAGGTGGGAAATATTTTTTAAATTAATTTTCGACACCCATGTGTAAGCTCAAGCTAGAGTTTTTTAGGCATAGGAGAAAAAGAGATGCCATCCCCGCCCCTGGCGTTGAACTAAGGTCCCTCCATTGAGCCCGGAGTGCCTTGATCGCTAGACCAACGAAGACAGGAACAAAGCTTTCTTTCTCCGTATATAAGGATGTAAGATATTATTACCCTTCTCAGGGATAACACAATTGCCAAATAATGGTCAACACACAAAGCCACCAAGGAAAGTTTTTTGTGATTTTTCATGGAGGAATTTATATACTTAATAATTTTCGACACTTACACACACACACACATAAAAAAAAAACTTGGTGGCTTTGTGTGTTGACCATTATTTGGCAATTGTGTTATCCCTGAGAAGGGTAATAATCAGGGGGTTGGCAAGTTTCTGCCAAGGTGGTTAAAACCGGCATGGCAGAAACTAGTTTCTGCCACAAAAGTGGCAATAACCGGCAGAAATCCCAAAAATAATTATTTTGTGCATTAAAAACTTACCAAGATAACCTAAATTGTAAAAAGGGATGTATTTTAAAGTAAAATAGGTTTCGCTACAATGTGTATAATATTTATTCAAAGGTTACATCATAGCAAATTCACTAGCATTTAAGTTCAGGCTGATCTTTTCGATAAAGCAGTCTATAGCAAAAGATCAGTTTTCCTGCTATTTCCTAATTCAAATAATTTCTTAATTTATTATGAATAGATGAAAAAGAGACAGATTTTGCCAAGTCTATCAGTACTGAAGGCAATATCACTGTATAGACCAGAGTTACGAAACTTCATTTATAGTTGTTTCCTTTAAACTAGACCACCACATAGAAGCTGGGACATTTTCTAAGATTTTATTGGAGTAGTATGTTTCAGGAAAAGGAACCGATTTTTTCTCAAAAAAAAAAACATAATGCAAAGCACAAAATTTAGGTTAATGACATTAAGGAATTTCCTAGTATTGTCTTCCTGCTCATGTGACAATTTAGATCACATGTACTTTGGATGAAGCATATAAACTGGCATATATGATGTTGAGTTATTGCCTGATTAAGTTTACTTTTTACCCTTTTTTGATTCATTTCCATGAGATCATCATCAATTAGGGTCAACTACATTTCACAAGCATCTGCAATTGAAAAGTTAACTAAATCTTATAAAGGGGAACAGCAATAAGTTTTAAGAGCTGCAACAAGTCTTTTTACATCTTTATTAATCTGATTGTTTATGACCTGAACAGTTCCTTTATCATCCATATCATTTTCATGATCTTCGAGTAACATGGATGATTCTTTATGAATAATTCCAAGCAATCTACGTGGTTTTTCCACCTTATACTGCTGGGTATTTGTGGCTTCACAGTGTTTATGTATTCCTTTAGCCAAACATCTTGTCTGTAATTATTTCTAAAATATTCTGAAACAGATACTGTATGCTTTACAACTTTGAAATACACTATTTTTTTTTATTTAAAAAAAGAGTGTGGTTCATTAGCTGTAATACAGCTTGTCCAATTGGTCATAAACCACTAAGGCTTTTTCTTACTGCCAGTCTGTCAATGTTGCTATTTTTTATTTTATAGCCAAAGGTCTAATGAGGTAGGGAAGATAAATAAGGCGAAATAGGCATAATAAGTTAAAAAATATGGCCTTCGAAAGATGGTTTTTGTAACAAATCTTTGATGTACTCTAGTATTTTTTAATTATTTTAAAATATTTTAATTATTAAAATTATTAATATAAAGCTTTATAATATACTAAATTATTGTAATAAAAATATATATTTGTAATCTTTCATTTACTAAATAATACAATACTGTTTTCAATACTTTTATTAGTTTCTGCCAGTTTCTCCCACTTTCTGCCGGTTAAAACCAGTTTCTGCCGGCAGAAAGCCAACCCTGGTAATAATATCTTACAACACTAAGAATCCGCAATGTTTGCAAATTTTTCTTTAATATTTGGGGAGCGGGGGAGTGTCTTCCTATAACTTCAACTGAGGTTACAAAATTCGTTAACATGTTCGCTTTGACATGTTTTTGAAAATATGTTCTGAATGCAATACTGCTTGCCAATTTTCATTGCTTTATTGTATCACTGTTTGGTAGGGTCACTGGTTGATCTCTATTTTTGTCACTCATGGAAACATGTTTTACACAACTTTTTTTTTTCAGCACTTCAAGCCAAAACTATATTAGATACTCTTTAGTCAATAATTTTGTAACTCTTGAAAAATGAGGAATGTTATCAGAAAATTGATGTACAAGTTTAAAATGTCAACATTTCTGTAATACAGTAGAACCTGCCTGAAGTGACCACCTTTGGGACTGGACTGCAATCATCGTTATACACAACAGACTTTGGTATAAGCAAGACTAAGTCCTTACCAGTTCTCTCATGAAAAACGGTCACTTGATTCAGGTGATCACTTTACCAGGTTCCACTGCAATTAAATGCATATCGAAAATTAGCAAATTTTGTTAATATGAAGATTTGGAAGCAGCTCATTTGGTTCTCCACCCCTGCTTTAAGGTGTTAGTCTCGTTTCAAATGACCACTGAGCATTAATTAATATTATGCTGTCTTGTTCTTAGAGAAAAGTTAATTGGATTTTATTGTTTGTTATTTCAGATGCCAAGAAGACAGAGAACAAGCACTCTTTGAATTCAAGGAGTCACATACCAGAATTCTTGTCGCCACAGATCTAGCCTCTCGTGGATTAGACGTGAAGGACGTAACGTATGTTCATTTCTGTAAATTATAATTTGGATTTTGAAGCCAAATGTGTGGTCAAATATGTTCCAATTGTAATATAAAACCTAAGAGATCAGAAATGATTATGACTCTTGGATTTTGGGGTTTAGGTATACGTACATGCAGCGAAGAGTTGAAAAAAAAATAGCAACCAAGCAGTTTGCATGCCCTTTTCAGTGTCCAGCAAAAAAGCTGACAACCAATTTGTATTTTCAAAAACGCTTGAATAACCGGTTTGTGTGAACTATGTTCAGCTCTCATCGCTGGTTCTTATAGGTGATGCTAAGTGCCATACATATCTCAGTGTTCTTGGCATTCAACCCATCAGGTGTATATATGTCATAACCTCTAAGCTCTTAATAGTGCAGCTTTGAATTTACAACTTTCTTGGCCAACAGATGTAACTAAGCTAGTTTTGGGACCTCGAAGTTATATACGACGTACGATGATGTAGTGGTGAGACATTTTTATCCCTTAAGTCATTAAGTAGGATTTGATTAAACGTTTGCCAACTAAGTGCTTACCGTAGTCCAGGTGGGATGTTGGTTCCCTAGGCTTTAAGATGTTCGGTTTCCTCAGAAAACTGTAGGTCTCAGTGCAGAATCACCCTTGCTGCCCTTGTGCTATAAAACTCGATTCCAATGATACCATAGAACGTGTATTGATTCTTGTGCACACCTTTGTTTTGGCCTTATTTCCTTACGTAAAAGAGATTCAGAGTCCTTAGGGGAGGGTGTGTAGGTTCCAATGCAGGATGACCTTGGTTGTGCCAAGGAAAAAAGACGGAGTTACCTACCTATACCAGGGGTGTTCATGTTCCGGGATTTTTTTATAAAAATTACAAAAAGTTCGTTCTGTTTCCTATAATTTTTTATATTCCTGTGGAAATCAGTGTCTTTACCAAAAATATTACGCAACTTTTTAGGGAATTTTCTGGTATGTTCAGGGAATCTGGTTTGGACTGACAATCACACCTGCTATGCGGTTTTTATCATCATACTATTACTACCGAAAGAAACGGAATACCAAATGGTTTTATGCTTATTTGGTATTACGTTCCTTTGGTTGTTCTCACTGCGAAGAACGAAGGAAAAGAAGACAAGCTAATAAGTTTTCTTCCGACATGGAGTTTCTGCTTAAAAAGAATTTTTAGCAAATAATTCTTTCAAATGGAGTTTATGCTTTAAAAAGAATTTTTTCACAATTTTTTTTTAAACTTCAATAATTTTTAATTAAAGTCTTATATTTATTATATATTATAATTATTTTTAATTAAATGTCTTTGTGGGGGAGGGGTAGGAGGAATGCGGCTTTGTGTCTCGGAATCAAATCAGTGCAACTTGACTACTCTTGTCTGATACTATTAGCACTCATGCGAGGAGTTTCAAGTCAAATATTCTAACTGCAGTTACGTTATTTGATATTTTATATTTACTTGCAGTGTGTGCAGTATTGGCCGTCTGTTGGGTGGTTGCACTTCCGTAACTATGTACTAGTTCTATTATTGTTTTATCTTACGTAAGCATGTTCAGATCTTCCCCTTCTCGTTGTTAAAAAATAAGCAAATATTAAAATTCCCATCCCCAAACGGCTTTATGTAATACTTGAATGCCCCTAATTTAACATTATTAAAGCAACGATAATTTAGCAACAAGACAGATGCCTGTGTGATACAATTACCACGGTCCAAATTTTCAAATACTTAAATATTAATAGAAAAGAAAATGAATTGACGGGGATGAATGGTGGGCTGCGAGCAGGGGGGGGAATCGGGGAGGCTTTGGTTGTACCGAGAATTAGAACAGAAAAGAAATTATAGAATATAGGTGCAATAACTGTTTACAATAGAATTTTTAAAATGTCATTAATTTATAATTAAAGACAACATTAATTAAGTATGTGTAATGAATAACAAAAGAATAATGTTGTGGTAAAACGTAATCTTAAAAAGCAATCATATCGTATGATTATGTTCGTGATACTACAAATAACGCTAGGGTCAGATTTTTGGCATTGGCTAATGAGCAGGAAAATTTTGGTTTCGAGCTTGTGCAACAAGGTAAGCCCATAATTAATATCAAAGGATTTTTTATTCAACTCCTAAGGTTTTTCCAACTTTAAATTTTTCAAATGGCACCCCATATCTTATGATATATAAATTTAAACAGTGTAAAAAAAATTATTTCTATGGAAAAAAATTAAATTGTTTCATGCATTCGGGAGAAAGAGCTAAAAAAAAAAAATCATTCTTTTGACCTTTTCAAACAATACTAGAGAGAGAAAGAGAGAGAGTTTTGACCTATCTTTGGTTTGAATGAACGGATGAGCATGAATATTCATGCTGTCTGCACAGAAAATCGGGTTTGTTTTGTATATTGGTCAGGTGCAGTGATACTCATTCGTTATTTCTATCACAATATCAGTGCAAATAACACAAAAGAACGATTTTATTTTTAGATCTTTCTCCCGAATGCACGAACCAATTTGATTTTTTTTCCACAGAAATATTTTTTATGCTGTTTAAAATAATATATCACAAGATAGGGGGTGCCATTTGAAAATTGAAAGGCCTAGGGATCGGGGGTTGAATAAAAAAAATTCTTGGATATTAATTTTGGGCCTCCACTCAGAAATAAAAATTGGCATATATTTTTTTCTTCTTTCTTTTCCAAATTTCTATTCAACTCCTATCAAGAGATATACAGGGTGTTACCTCTTTAACTGAAGACATGGTTTTTCCTTTTAATATATATATATATCATCATCATCATCATCATATTCAACCATTATCTATCCACTGCTGGATGAAGGTCTCTCCAAATGCTTTCCACACAAGTCTATCCTGGGCCATTCGTTTCCACGTCACCCCAACCTGTTTTCTTATTTCATCCACCCATCTAGTTTGAGGACGTTTTCTAGGTCTTCGGTGGTCTCTTGGAATCCAGTTCAGAATTTCTGTTGTCCATCGTTGATCAGTTCTTCTTGCAATATGCCCAGCCCATCGCCATTTCAGCCCTTTTACTTTAACAATGATGTCCTCTACTCTAGTTTGCTCTCTCACCCAAGTGTTTCTTTTTCGATCTCTCCTAGTTATTCCAAGCATGCACCTCTCCATGCTCCTTTGCGTTGTCTGTAACTTTCGTATTGCTCCAACTGTTAGACTCCATGTCTCTGATCCATAAGAGAGGACTGGCAATACACACTGGTTGAAGACCTTTCTTTTTAGACACAAAGGCAATTTCCCCTTCAGGATAAAACTGTTTCTTCCAAATGCACTCCAGCCAAGTTTAATACGTCTGTTGAGTTCTTTCATAATGTTGCCATCCATTGAAATCAGCTGGCCAAGGTAAATATATGAATCAGCAATTTCTAGCTCAATGTTGTCAACTTGTATTTTTGTTTCCTCTACAAAATTATTGAACATGATCTTAGTTTTTTGTAGGTTCATCTTGAGTCCAACTTCTTTACTTCTAGTTGAGAGCTCCTGTACCATGTCTTGGAGTTCTGATGGGTTCGTTGAAAAAATAACAATGTCATCAGCAAACCGCAAATGATTTAAATATTCACCATTTATTTTTATTCCCTTGTTATTCCAATTTATCAGCTGAAAAATCATCTGTAAAGCTGAAGTAAAAAGTTTTGGAGAAATGGTATCTCCCTGCCTCACACCTTTACCAATTTTGATAGTTTTGGTATCTTTATGTAACCGAAATTTTGCACTTGCATTTTTATACACACGTTTCACCATGTCAATGTACACATCCTCAATGTCTGTTGATCTTAAAGAGTTGATGACTGCTGATGTTTTAATAGAGTCAAAGGCCTTCTCATAGTCAATAAATGCAACACACAATGGAAGTTCATATTCATGTGTTCTTTCAATTAATTCTCTTAATACTTGAATATGGTCCACTGTACTGAATCCACTTCGAAATCCAGCTTGTTCTCTTGGTTGAGCTGCATCTAATTTTTTCTGCAGGCGATGTGTTAGCACTTTTGTGAAGATTTTATAAATAGCAGGTAACAAGCTAATTGGTCGGTAATTTTTCAAATCCTCTTTATCACCTTTTTTATGCAAAAGAATTACTGTTGCAGAATCCCATTGGTTTGGTATGTTACCGCTGTTAAGACATTTGGTAAAGAATTTTGCAAGTATGTCTTCTACATATTCTCCAGCTTCTTTTAGGATATCTAATGTAATACCATCATCGCCAGGGGCTCTTCCTTTCTTCATACTTTTTATTGCAAATGAAACTTCTTCTTTTAAGATTTTAGGAGCTGTTCCTTCGACTATTTCAGTGTCTTCGTTTAATCCACTGTTACTTTCATATAGTTTTTTGTAGAATTCTTCAACTCTTCTAAGTATTTCTTCCCTATTTCTTGTTACGGTGCCATCCTCTCCTTTTAATGCAATGATGTGTTTCTTCCCAACAGATAAACTTCCTTTAACAACCCTAAGGCTCTTGTTATTTTCAATGGCCTTCCTTACTAACTCACAATTGAATTTTCTTATGTCTTCTTTCATGCTTTTGCGCAGAGTTTTACAAAGTTCTATGTACTCAATCCTGGAACTGGTATTTCGATTGTCCACCTTCATATCTCTTCGCCTTTTCATGAGCTGTTTCGTCTTCTCAGATAATTTGCTATTGTGCTTTTTACAGGTTACACCACCAATTTCCCCAGCAGTTTCAACTATTGTCTTAACAATGTTTTCATTTGCTTCTGAGATATCACTTTCATCAATAAGTCCTTCCAGTGCAGAAAAGCGATTTTTTAATTCCAACTTGAATGCCTCGGTATTTTCTTTTAATTTCTTTAAATCCACCCTCTTACTTACTTGTTTCCTAATGAGCTTCTGTCGTTCTAATTTAGTATTTAAGTGCACTTTACATCTCACCATTCGATGATCACTTCCAGTATTAAATCTGTTCAGTACACTGCAATCTTCAATAATTGATTTCTTGTTTGCCAGGATATAGTCAATTTCACTAGTTCCCCCATTTGGGTGTTTCCATGTCCATTTTCTTTGCGGTTTCTTCTTAAAAAATGAATTCATGATGCTAAGGTTTTCAGCTTCTGCAAATTCGATGAGTTGATCGCCACGTTCATTCCTTTCCCCATATCCGTATTTACCAACCGATGTCTCTCCTTGTTCCTGTTGTCCAATTCTTGCATTGAAATCCCCCATGATGAGCTTGATATGTTGTTTCCCTTTGGTGTGTAACTCTTTGATTTCTTCATAAAATTCTTCAACCTCTTCGTCGGTATGGCTTGATGTTGGTGCATATACCTGTACTATTTGAAGTTGGTATCGCTGGGTTAGTTGAACAACGAGCCTCGCTGCTCGATCTGATGTACTTTCAACTTCCAGAAGACAGTCTTTAATTCTTTTGTTGATTAAGAAGCCAACACCACTTGTTCTTCCAGTTTCCGTTCCTCTATAATAAAACAAATGTCCACTTTTAAGTTCCACCAACTCTTCACCTTTTCTTCTAACTTCACTGAGTCCTACAATGTCCCATTTGATCTTGTCAAGTTCTTCTTCCAATTCCTGAAGTTTTGCTTCAGAAGCAAGGGATCGTCCATTAAACGTAGCCAAGGTCAATAACAAACGGCAGCCTGGGCCATTCCAGTGATTCTTAGCACCCCCTGCTTTCATGCCACACTGACCGCTGCCTTGATCAGGAGCACTCCAGCACCTGGAGACTAGGGGCCATGGTTTCTGGTGTGTCAACATAATGGAGGAATTAGCCATAATTTCACCACGCTGGCTAGACGGGTTGGTGAATTAGCCCTCCCCTTCCGCCTTTCTATCCGTGCAGCAAATATTAATTTGCCACATAAATAGAAAGCTCAGCCTGCACCACTTGAAGGCGGGGTAGGACACTAGGTTACTGGCCTGGCCGGTTCCACACATCGTCACATACGTTCAGCGTGTGGGTCTCCTTCCAGTTAGATACCAGCAACCCTTTTGCAGGCCATATATATATATATATATACCGAGAAATATACAACTTAAATACAGGAGTATTTGTCAAATTTCAGACTGATTTTCATGCATTTTAGTGATATTGATTCCTGCTAGTTAAAACAACTTTATTAATTTTAGTAGTTTGTTATATCAGATTTGTTAAACATGCTTTTGAAAGAGTTGGTACTAATGTCATGAAACCTATTTCAGTCATGTTTTCAACATGTGCATGCCAAAAAATTTGGAAGACTATGTTCATCGAATTGGCAGAACAGGACGAGCTGGGTAATTATATTATTGATCGTTTTGTTAAATATCATTCCATATTTTATCCTCAACTGCTGAAAATAAATTATTTAGTATAGTAAATTTTTACCAGTTGGAATTGAAAGTACTTTCAATGTAAAAGATACTGCTTTTTGCAAAAGCATCCGATTTTGTCATATACTTTTTATGAGATTTAATTTTTATGCATCGTATGCATAAAAACTTATTAACCTGATTTTACGCAGTTTGGTCTTCATTTTTCTTACGCAATTCAAATTCAACTAACAATAATTCAATATCAAACTATTTTTTAAAAAGTGGCTGTGCATCTGTTCCTACTCTACGAAATGTAATTAGCCAGCAAAACAATACAGAGTTTCACCAGGAGATTCCATAACAAACAGTTATTTCGACACTGGCGTAAGGTTTAAAAACACAACGTTTCGGGAGTGAAAGTAGAATGCCCTCGCTTGACAAAGAGAGCAGTTGTCTTCCGAAGCATCATGTTTTTAAACCTTACGCCAGTGTCAAAATAACTGTTTGTTGTGGAATTAGCCAGACTGACTTTGTCTCAAACAAGCTGCTCGTTATTTTTTGACAGTTTAACTTCACTGGCCTCAATTATCCAATTTGCAATAGTAGGTCATTTAGAAAATGAATAGTCCTTATTTGTAAATTTAATAATGATTTTTATTCAGATTTAATAATAAGGATTTTTTACAGTGCGGATCCGATTCAAATCAGTGCCGTTTCCTTTTACTTGACACATAAAAGTCAGAAAAGGAAGTGCCATGCTCCAGACCTGAACCATTAACCTCTGGGTCATCCGGCTTACACTGTATCTTCAAAACCACTGTAACACACTGTACATTGTGTTTCTTTCATATTCAAGTTTCTCAGTGTTAATGGGACAATGACCATACTATGGAGAAAATATCATTTCCGGCCAGAGCAACGATTTTGAGGAGTTTTGTGTGCATGTATGAAGGAGGGGGTTAGCTAAAGCTTAAAATTCATATATTTGGTTAGTGACTATTGGCTAGCAGAGCTCTTTTTATTAGGGGCCACTTCATTTAAATTAGTAGCCACTTTTGCATGGCCATAAAATCCTATGTAACTTGGCTGTATGTTAAATAAACGCGGCTTTGTGAATAAACCATGCTTTTGACTGTCTGGTCTTGCATCTTTTATATCCCTAAATGTTTTGTTCTAATTATTATCTTCATTCTATTAATATAATGAAAGATAAATCACAGGAATATATATATATACTTATCTAAAAATCATAACTAGTTTAAATTTTTTTACATGTGCCTAAAAATTAATTTTGAAAAATTCGGTAACAGTTGTATATAAATCCTCAAGGTTAAGAGGACAAAGACACATTTCATTTATTTTTCACACTTTTAGTTAGTTTTGTAGTAATTTGGTTGCCCGCTTTTCATTGAATCCAACCAACACAGATTATTTGCAGGTATGGAATCAAAGTGTTCAATTGAAACTTTTGCATGTTTCACTACTAGTCTATATTCTGCAGAATTGCACTGAGAAACAATAAAGTGGCAAGTGTGATGGCAACTGAAGGCATATTTTTAATCACCATTCTCTGATATTTAGTCACTTTGCAGCCAGTGACGACCGTGAATTGTAGCCTTCATGGTCAGCAAACTGGAGGGGTCACCTCTGTGCTAGATGTTTTTCTCCAGGTTTGATTACCATATTGCAGGTGGATTTTTTTCAGCGTCCATATGCAGTTGTGAGGGGGGTAGGGGTCTGTTATTAAATGGAAGATTGTTGGAAAAATTAAATCACGGAATTAAGTTTCTTAATGCGGTTGCGATTTGCTTCCGACTAGATTTCAGTTTTGATTTGGTGAGAAAATGGACAATTATTTTGAAATGTTGAAAACGTTTTCATCTTTTAGCTCTTACCCCCCCCCCCCGAATTTTGTAAATGTATTAACTATATTGACAAGACCTACAGTGGCATAGTTGCAGCACATTTGTTTATTATGTTGCTAACCAGAGTTCAATTCCAATGGTGCCATTGAATGCATGCTGGTCCCCCCCTCCTCCCGTAATCTAGGGTGTGGTTGGTTCCCTAGGCAATGGAGGTTCAGATTCATCAGAAAACTGTAGGTCCCCTGCCCAATAGTAGCATTGTGGTGAGGTATTAGTCTATCCTGCCATTAAGCTAGGTTTGCCACCCGATGGTACTGTAGGTGGTGCACCGTTTTTCTGTTCACTATAGTCTAGGTTCTTTCGGCAGCAGAGGTTTGGATTTCGCAAGGAATTATGGGTTCTTTGTGTAGCATGACCTTAGTTATCCTTGCGCCTTAAAAATGCAAACAAATGAATAGATAATTCAGTGCCATAATAGAATAATTGAGTTTTAATGGCGCAAGGACAAGAAAGATCATGCTGTGCGAAACGAGATTTAGTGCCTAAGAAAATGGAGTGGGCGTGATACATTAACATTAGAAACATTGGTCCTTTTCTCCTGGTTTGATGTTGCAAAATCTTTTATGGTACAAATGATCGAAGCCTTGTTCCTTTTAGTCTGTTCGTTTCCTCGTTTAATTTTGGGCTACTTTTATCACTGGTGTAAGTAGACTATTTTTTTTTTTAATATTATTGCCCTTTTTTTTTTGTTGTTGTTGTTGAGAAAAGAAGTATGTGTATAAAATACCAAATCATATAAATCAAAATCTCCACTGATAACGATTTTAATTTTGTTTTCATTTTCTGCAGGCGAAATGGAATTGCAATCAGTATAATCGATCGAGCTGATTGGGGAATTGCAAGGAAGCTGATTGGAATTCTGGAGGAATCTGGAAATGTAAGTTTTTTTTTTTTTGTGTTCAAACATCTTCATGTTATGGGGTTTTAAAATTTGTGGCACCCCCCCCTCCCCCCATATGCTATGGATGTATGCAAGGGTGGGATGGTAGGGGTCGAAACTAGAGATCCAGCCGAATATTCGGCTAGCTTTGAAGCCAATATTTGGCAACCAACTATAAATTTCCTTCAAAATTTAGTGTGAATATGGACAAAACGTATTTGTCATGTTTTAAATTGAAAATAAAATTAAAAACCTATCTTTTCTTTTAATTTTCAAGGAAATTATTGACAGCAAAATTAAAAAAAAAAAGAAAGGTTTAATTTTATTCTCAATTTAAAATGTGACAAATGCATTGTGTTTATATTCACACTGAATTTTGAAGTAAATTTATACTTGGTTGCAAAATATTCAGTATTCTATCTCAAAGCTAGCCTAGTTTGCCTTCCTAGTCACAACTCCCATCAAGTGTAAATATATACAATGGATTCTTTTAAATACATAAAAAAAAAATAATTGAACTCTGTTGCCAAAAGGAAGTTTATTTGAATCGAAAGAGGAACACCTTTGAATGAACTACTGATAAATCCATGGTGTCTAGCTGTTCAAGTGTTGATTTTTTGTTGCCTTCCTCGCTGTTATATCGATATCAGAAGTAAGTTTGGAAACATGGCTTTCAATTTTGTCGGCATCTCTCTTAATACCATTTACAGTTGCACGGTCTATGCTATAAATTGGCGAGATGCTAACTGAATTTTCTCCCTTTCGTAGACACTTAATGATCTCCAATTTTTTAGACAAATAGAGTGCAACATATTTACATTTTTCACTCATTGTTTTCGAACAATTGTTAGCACTAGTATAAGAATAAACTTAACCCATAGATGCACATACGAACGACTTGGTGGGGAAGGACATACTGATGCTTACAGACTGAGTGTTCCTGCGCTAACTTATACTTGATGCCGATGGTTAAGCGAGAAAGACGGATAATCGAGGTTCCACTGTATATAATCTTTCTTTTTGGTTTTACGGCTCAAAGACTACAGTGGTCATGCTGCGCCGGGACCTACTGTTTTCCGAGGAATCCGAACCTCTTAAGGCCTAGGGAACCAAACCCCGGACTACAGTGAGCAGTGCGATCTTTATGAGATCTCTGAGTAAGCGTTCTTTTTGCACTGCTGGGAGTCGAACCCGGATTAGCCGCGCAATAGGAGAACGCGTTACCACACTGCGCCACCGCAGGGCCTATGTATATAATAAAAATACTATGTGTAATAATATGCTACAGCAGATACCCAATGTGCGTGTGATAATGCATAATTAATTTTAATTTTAGTATGTTCCCAAAGAACTCGTGCACATGGCAGAAAAGTACGAGAGGAAGAAAATGGAGCAACAGCTTACTGGTGGTGGCGGTCGTTCCAACTTCCATGCACGGAGGTATTAGATGTCACGTCCAAGCATTTGTCGACGGATAGCCATACCGTGAAGATTTGATATCTGATGTACCTGTGATATCACTTGTCATTTCTTGTATATATGTGTACATGAGATGTGTTCATATTTAAACATTCTTGTGGTATGATCCCACTCATATAAAAATCACAAAATCCCATATAATCCCAATCATATAATAAACCATATAGTCGTATTGAATAAAGATAGGTTGAACTTTTCTGCATTTTTGATGTCTGTGATGTTCCGAACTCACAAATACATGATCTTGGTTTCACTCTATTTATTGTCTCAGCTCGTTAAGGAAAAAGCGTTTTACAATAGCCAAGAATTTCGTTGATCGTAAAATAAAAGCCAAGATTTGGCTACTGCACATTCTTCTTTTGAAAGTTTTTTTCGGTTACGTATACAATTTTGTATAAAATATTGGATTCTGAAATACATTTATTTTGCCTGAATTGTTGTCTGTTTTTATTCAGTTCGTAATTTTAATACACAACCTCAAATTGTATTTATAACTTTAACTCTTTAAGCCTCATAACGGCCGTGTCTCCCTGTCTCACAACGACTTTAGTCGGCCAGCCAGGTAGTTAGCTCTGTTTCCCACCCCCCTTCTGGCACATAAGGAGGGGGGGACCCCCTGTAGCATATGCTAGGTATGTGTCAAAAGTAAGGAATAATAGCGTATATAAAATGTGCACCTTCATAGATTAGGTTACTGATTCAAATGCAAATAGAGGTTGGCGGAAAAATTTACTATTTTCGCCAACGGCATAAAATAAATATCGGTCAAAATTTTGTCAACTCAAAAGGCATGTTGTGGTATTGGGTGTAGGGAGCGTGTCCATATAATTATTTGAAGTCATCATGTATAAGTCCCTCAATTACCAAATAGACTAGCTCCATTTTTCACTGATTATTATACTTATTTATTGCGTCAGACACTATTTAATATGTAATTTTCCAGAGACTAAATTAAATACCAACCAAATTAATCATTTCCTTGTATACTTAACAGATAATCTTCAAATTTCATAATTATTTATTAAACATGATTTTTTTAAATATCTGTGATATAGACAGAAAGAAAATAAAATATTTTTTGAGTTTTGAGAAAAAAATTATCCAAAAAGAATTTATATAAAACCTTCTGTCTGATAGGCTGAAAAAAACTACGGATCATCTGTGCAGAGAGATAAAGGTAATTATTTCGGCAGAAGTGGAGGAAGGAGCACAAAAACGATATAAAGTGAAATAATGGATACTTTTAGTGCTATATTTCCCAAAAAACTTCGGCGATGATACACCCGCGAGCGGCGGCTTTACAGGTATTTTTTGTTCTTTTTGGGGACGAGGGCACCAAACTATTGTGTCGTGCTAGGTGATATAATGGCTTCCATTGTATGTAAAATTTTAATGAACAGGCTTGTCTCTCAGAAATCCGCAAACTCTTAGGCGCTTGCACTGGAGGGAGTTTGGTAATCCTAAAGTGGAGGTATAATTGGAAAATTTGTTGTAGTGAATGGTGTTGGGATGGGACATAATAAATAATATTTGGTTGGGACGGGACTGGACGGTTTTGTGTGCCACATTACTTTCAACATTCATATTTGAACTTAATAATAAAATGTCTGGACGGTTGTGGTGGAACTGTGTTGAGGATCTAATGGAGGGGATGAGGGCCGGGCCCCACAAGCCCATATAATTCTGCACCCATTGGCGCACGCAGAAGGTGTTAATGTAGGTTGTAATTCCCAATTCCGATTGAATTTTGTATATTTACATATGATTATATGGAGTTGTAGTTCTGTAACTCCCCATTAAGCTTATAACGCCCCCCACCTTTAGACTTTATGCCTACGTCTTTGTCTGCGTCTATACCCCCTGCTACTTCGCATTAGAGATTTCACAAAAAAAAAAGTTCAGTTCATTTGAGCTCAATGGCGTAGCTAGATATTTTGCCTCCCGAGTCGAGTGACTGTCATTGTTTTTTAAAGGCTAATTTCCGCCCTCCGAATTGTGGCGCCCGGGGCGACCGCCCCCTCTATCTACGCTACTGTTTGAGCGAATTATGCACCCGACTTCTCCTTTTATTTGAACTGAACATTATGATTCCAGCGCTGTCACAAATCCATGTGTGTCCGACGTATGACTGAAAAGCCCTGTCATTATATCCGATACGAATTTCCCTACTTAGAATCTACGTAGACTACAAAATCGCCCCCCCACACACACCAAGAACGGAATTTATCCATCATTTAACTCGTCGACGGCTTTTTTGAAAAATTATTCTTTTGGGATCGGGGGTGGGGGGGCGTACACTTTGAAAAACGCTGTAAATAATAAAATTTAAAGATTTATATAAATTGTTTACTATTTTAATTTTCTATGAAGGCTCAATAATAAGTTATTGCACATGAACTTAAAATTAAGTAATAGCGGATTTTCGCCAAATCTGTTGACCCCAAACCAGTTTAGCGAAAAACACCTTTGTAATGGAATCCTTTGTAAAGAAATTGTCTTCAACCCTCATGTTGTTAACTCAATTCTATCGCAAAAATGTGAAAGCACAGTCTGTCATTCATAAAAATAAAGGGCAATGGACGAAAGGGGGTAGGAAATTTTTGGGTCAGTCTATTTGGAAACTGGGCTGTTTGTCGACAGAGAAAGAGCATCTCATTTTTCCCTGCCTGAGGCTTAAAGAGTTAAAAAAAAAAGTGGGGAGGTGCTTAAAGTTTCAGGTCTTATAAGAGCTTTTCATAATCTTGGACCTTTCTCCAGTTTAAAATGTTGACGAATTATACCAAAGCTTAAAACTCAGTTATTTGATTAGTCCCCACTTGTCAGTAGGGCTCTTTGTATCAGAGGCCACAAAACCATTAAATACTGAAGCCTTAGGAGGGTTTGTTTGATCAACATTTTTCATAAAAAAATAGTAAGTAGTTTGTGGATTCAGAATGAGACCTCCCTGCAGAGTCAAAATGGACAAGATTGCATTGGGAAACAATAAAGTGGCGAGTGTGATGGTGACTGAAGTCGTATTTTTAATCACCATTCCCCAATATTTAGTTGCCGTGAGACCGGTGGTGACCATGGATATTAACCTTCAAATTATACCTATTTAAAGTTATACGACAGTTAGTTCAGCTTGACTTCTAAATATACGCATGTAGGGATTTGAAATTTGATCGCTCCCAATGCACATATTGAATTCTAAAAGTGGACGAGTTCAATGAAATGATATTTGGGGTAGAGGGTGTGCATTACTTTCTGAAGAACATTTTCTAAAGGGAGTGGGAAGGAATGATCATTTAATTCAGTGATTGAATGGGAATGTTGATTCCCCGAGTGACTCAAAAAATGAAAAAAAAGAGTCCTAGGAATATTCTTTTAAAGAATGAATTCTTAGGAAAGAATAAATTTGCCCATCTCTTCAGTTTGTGGCCAAAGACATACCGACAACTCTTTTACTGGACGTTTTGGTGCAGTATGACCTGGTAATCCCTGCACCATTGCAACTCAATTTTGCTAAACATTAAAAATTGGAAATTTCCTATCTTTAGATCTTTCAATATTACATTTATTATTCGAAGAGAAGAGTTCTTTTCAGAGTTTGGAGGCAACAATATTACACACCAAATTATTTCTGATGAAGGACTAGTTTGTGCAGCGATGATTCATAAACATACTAGTGGGTTTTAATAGATGTTGAACCCACTATTACTTTTGGTTTGTCATTAATAAAAAGGCTAAGGTAAAGGTCTTCCATAAATGCAATAATGATAGCTATTGCTAACGTTAGAAATATACAGAGTTACAAGGAAGCCTATTGCAGTGTTGCTCGTACTTTGACTTCAAATCGATATCAACTGATAGATAAAGGTTTCTAAGTAAATAATATGCAATCGGTTTTTCAGAAAAATTAAATCCTGATTTTTTATTAATTTTAACATTTGGCGCCAAATGTTAACTACGTAGCTAAGCGTATGCAGCCAACGGCTATATACGTATATAGCCTACAGTCGGTCAACAGCAGCCAAATTGAAAATTTGAGTCGATGATTGCATCTAAAAGTTTGCTGCTTTGTTTTCTTTAATTCTTTAAACTGATTTTAATTAACTTAAAGCTGTTGAAAACCTTTTTTTTTTTTGGCTCAGTCATAATCTTGGCGGCTGCCACAAGCTGTTGCTTCAGTCAGTATAGTAACAGGATCGGGAATCAGTTATCACAGATATTAAGTTTGCTTGTGGCATACACACTAAGGTGGTCCTTCTGAATATAGCAATTTTTTTTTATTTTAATTTTTCATAGTCTTCCCCCTAATATTGTTACATTGGATGAAAAAATGTTACATACAAAATTTAAGGCAGATTGGACAATTTTATGACCTGTTGCATGGAGTCCAAACTGTGAAATTAGGTTGTTTCACATTTTATGTATTTGGCAGTTAACATACGGATTACAATGTGTAACATGGATGCAAATAATAAATATCATACAAATAACTTTTTTTTTTATACATTAACAATAATAAAAGGAAACTAATAATATGGTCATTTTTATAATTTTTCTATAATTTTAAAACAAAAAAAATTGCTCCGAACGTAGGCTGACACCTAAGACATTGTAAGAACTACGAAGCTGTTGGAACACACATAATTTGAATGTACTGCTTCTTGTCCCTGTGGGAACCACAAAAATGCACTATTTATAGATTAGCTGGTTAGCGGAGATTTCCCTTATGCGCAAGAATTCTTTTCATTTAATTCATACAGGCAGTGGAAGCACTATACAATTGTAAAAAATAGGGCTGTTTTTCGCTTCCAAGTTAAGAAACTTAGTTTATATTACAGTGTCGTAACACAACAACATGGCTTCAGCTTCGCCTGTGACTCATAAAAATGAGTTAACCAATTAGTGTTAACGGGCAGGGGCTTACACACTTATTGAATTGCATGTTGGGAGAAATCTACTGAATCTCGCATGTCGCCAGCACATCATGGAGATGGTTGCAGGAAGTGTCTTTGCCGCATGTGAAATCCACTCTTCTGGTCCTAACATCATAGGCATATGCAGAAAGTTCATAGGGGGAGGTTACAGAGCTACAACTCATATATTCCTATATTAAATATACAAAATTTCATTGCAATGGGAGTTACAACCCCCATCAACACTCCCTCTGTATGCCATCATGCTTTTTAAATGCTTTCAATAGCATTGGTAATTCATCAAACGAATGAATTTTGAAGTCATTGAAGATGAGGTCAACGAACGGGAAAATATCAACTTCTGTAACCAGCAGTTAGCTGACATCCAACCATGTGACAACTACTGAAACTGACTATAATTTACCTTTTTGCTAATCTTTCCTGAGAAATTTGTTTCATGCAGCCCGGAGCTCTCCACCAGGCTAGATGGATGGCCTCTTTCGTTCTCAGTTTAGAATGACATAACATGATCATGCTGACATGAAAAGAACATCAGCTTTTGCCATCAGTATGTATGCCAGATCATGGTTTGTAGCCGTACTTGCAGCTGCTGCCCCGGCTAACCACCTTGTTGTCTTGAAACATCACTCAGGTATCTTATAATGACAAAGTTGTCTCAAATGCAGCAATTAGCCTTTTCAGACATCTGTGGTATCTAAATGAACTTTTGGTGTCACCCTCTTTCTTTGACATACTTGTGTCAGTGAAGGGGTATATGATTAATGCCTTAAATAAGGATGGGACCCTGCAAAGAGGATCGATTGGGATATATCCAAATGTATTTATGAAAAGACGACAAACTTCGTGACCAGCTTGTCCCGTATTTTCTTCAAATCAAAACTCTTGCTACAAAAAATATGAGCCGTGTTCTTTTTAATAAGAGTTACGATTTTCCAAAAAACACACGAGACATGCATATGAGTATACGAAAAGACAAGTTCGCTAATGTCCCAAATCCAGCTGAATTTGACACCAAATGTCAAAATTTTGAAAATGAATAAAAAGTCAAGATTTAATTTTTGCGAAAAACTGATTGCGGATTACTTACTCAGATACCTTTATCTATCAATTGACATGAATTTGAAATTAAAGTGTGGGCAACACTAACCTATGCTTCCTTATCAGTGGAAAGTGAAAAAAAGAGCCGAAGTTCACGGCTGCAACCTTCTTAAAACGATTATCATCAGGGATGAATTGAGGAGTGCCGGAGCTCCCATTATTTATCTCTGCAGCTATTGAAGCCATACCTACCAAATTCCATATAAAGTATGTGTAAGTGCCTTTAACATGCTACCTATCAGGGTCATATCGAGGGGGTGCTGAAGCCCCCTTATCTTGTCTGCTATTGAAGCCACATCTACCAAATTTCAGAGAGAGAGTACGTATAAGTGCCTTTAACATGCTACTTATCAGGGGCATATTGAGGGGTGCTGTAGCCTCCTTATCTCGTCTGCTATTGAATCCACATCTACCAAATTTCATATACAGAGAGTATCAGGGACGTATTGAGGGGTGATGGAGTCTTCATTATTTATCTCAGCTGCTATTGAAGCCACATCTACCAAATTTCATATACTAAGATTATACGTGATTTGAACATGCTACCTATCAGGGACATATCGAGGGGTGCCAGATCCCTAATTCTTCATTTAGCAGGCTATTGAAGTCACATCTATGAAATTCCATAGAACACATGAGTACCTTTAACATGACAGCATATCATGGGCATATCGAGAAGTGCCGGAGCCCATTATTTATTGCAGTGCATGTTGTTTAGCAGTTCCTGTCTTCGAAGGTGAAGTTCAACTCATCAAAATTTTGACAAGTTGGAAATTGAGAGATTTGCGACTTGGAATTTGGAAGTAAACCACCATGTGACAAATTCCAACTCGCTAAAATTTATTTAAAAAAGCAAAAAAAATAACAGATTCGTTGAAACCCACTAAATTTAAATATTGACATTAGTCGATTTTTTTTTCAATTTATTAGTGCTCTTCCCTTCCTCCTCTGTAATTTTTGAGTTTGCACGTTTCAGTATTTTTGTACTTTTAATCTGAGTTCATCCCCAATAGCGCCAGGAAAAAAAAAAAAAAATGCTTACCAGCGAACTGTTTATTGTAATTTAAAGATGGGTTCCCTATGTTATAAGACGCTTAGGTTTGAGAAAACGTAGGTCTATTGCCCTGCAGTGGTGCTCTTCAGGAAAATGTAGGTCCACTGTGCTGCAGTGGTGCTCTTCGGGAAAATGTAGATCCACTGTCCTGCAGTGGCAACACATTCATCTGAATTTGAGTCGTAATGGTATCATAGAGTGCAAACTACTTTTCTGCCCACCAGAATTCTGTTCCCTTGGCAGAAAAGGTTCAGATTCATCGGAAAAACATTGACCCTGGTTCAGCATGAACTTTTCCGTCGTTGCATTGTAAAAACAAAGACAGATGAAGGAACACTGTTGACACATTTAAAAGCTTAAGTGCTCTACTCTCACTATTTTACTAAAATTTAACCATTTTGTACCTAAATTTGGCCCTGCGGTTGTAACAGATTCACCTGGTGCGCCACTATCCTGGGTTCTACTATCAACTCACTGTTCATTGTAGTCGGAAGGTCGGTTCGGATTCCTGGGGAAAATGCAAGTTCCAGCCCAGCATGATCTGTGCACCGTAAAACTCTCAAACTGGAATTGTAGCTAAATCTTCTCCTTTTACATTTCAAGCTTAGATTTAAGCTAAATACAAGTTCTGACTAACATCAGAATTGTTTCAAATCGTTTCATTTCTGTAAATATGGTAGCCCTTCTTTAGAAGCTAATGATCAAGAAAAAGTAGTGTCTAAGTTAAAGGTAGGTAGAAACACCTTCACTCTGCAGTCCAGTTTAAATTAACGATAATAAAACGTGGGTACTTTTAATGGTAATATAAATGAGTTTTTTATACGAGGGCACTGTTACAAGACATTACAATTTGTAATTATTTAAAAGAAACATAGAATCTTTTATTAACCTGGAATTTATTGATGCAAAGATTAATTTGGATGATCTAAAAATATCTTTATTACTTAATATGGTAACTTATGGTGAAAGCGAATCGGCTGATAGTGAAGCTGCTAAAAGTACCATGTAGAATTTAAAAAAAAATAAATCCACAAGAGCATAAAGGCTAACTTCTAGCAAAATAGCTTAACATGGATCAATTCTTTATGAATATAGCTCATTGAGGAAGCTACACTCGCAGATGGTATACATCAGGGTTGTCCAACCCTTTTAAGCAGCGAACCACTTAAAAATTATTCATGGATCTTGCGGGCAAGCGGTTTAAAAAAAAATAAAAATAAATCCACAAGAGCATAAAGGCTAACTTCTAGCAAAATAGCTTAACATGGATCAATTCTTTATGAATATGGCTCATTGAGAAAGTTATACTGGCAGATGGTATACATCAGGGTTGTCCAACCCTTTTAAGCAGCGAACCACTTTTTAAAAGAGATTTCCGGAAGAAAAAAAATTTCAGTTCAAACAGTTGTTTGAATGAGAATCAAGCCTTAGACTATGATGAGCAGAAAAATCAGAATGCACTGTTTTACCATTAGAATTGAACTTGGACTGACACAATAGAAGAATGCTTTAAATAATGCTGACACAAATATATTATCTTAAACCAGAAATAGACAGGAATGAAAAAAAAACAAGTTTATTAACAATGTAAAGGAGTTTACAAAAATATACCCAATTCCCAACATATATACACTAGTTATCAAATATCTCTCACTGCAGGTATTTAAGAAACTTAACAGCATAACGATTCTTAATATGAGACTTAAAACTTCAAATTAGTGCAAACGACATGACATAAAAATGACTATTGCAAAATCATCACAAGTTCCACTGTCAAAAAATTGAGCAGAACAAGATTACTTAGAAATTATGAGCAATCAACATCGTTAAAAATTGATATTCAAACATTTATAATTTTCAACTTAAAAGAAATAAAAATAATATAATTCCAAAAGTATATATTTAGATCTAAAATTTCGACTGCTTTCCATTTGGCAAAATTTTAAAGTATCAGTAATATTGGCAAAAAAAAAGGAAAAGCTAAAACAGATTTGTAAATCTTTGATTGTGCTTTATATATGGCGTAAATTTCCTTCTCGTTATGCAAACTAATTTCTAGTCTCGTAATACTATATTAGGTATGTGGAGTGACTGCAGCATTTCCATGTATACACCAGTGCTTAAAATCAACATTCAAAAAAATTAGATCTGTGGTTTTGGTCTTGCATACTGCTACGGAGGCAAGTTGGCCCTATATACCAATGACCAGGAAGAGAGTAGTACACAGCAGCAAGTACACCGAGCTCTTTGAAATGGTTTCTGGGGCACCATTAAATCGCTGATCAATGTAAAACTTGGCTACGTCTTCGTTTGGATTGTTTGAGGAGTTGTCGAACCACATTTTCATGCAGGGCGAGGTGTCTGGAGTTACTTTCCATGAGTGGTCCCACACCTGGAATGATTCAAGAAACTTTTAAGATCAGATGTTATGA
This sequence comes from Dysdera silvatica, assembly GCA_006491805.2. Classification (NCBI taxonomy): domain Eukaryota; kingdom Metazoa; phylum Arthropoda; class Arachnida; order Araneae; family Dysderidae; genus Dysdera; species Dysdera silvatica. The sequence goes on from QLNU02015270.1 coordinate 30,526,924, forward strand.
TTCAAGAAACTAACAAAACTTTGAATGTCGATTTTGGGGAAAAAGAGCTTCATATTCCAGGTGTAATTTAACTAATTAAAATAGAAGCTAGGATGACTTTCCCAGTTTCAACCAGAAAATCTCCCCCTGAATGTTTTAATGATTCAAAATTATTTATGTTGTGTTTGATGGCATGAGGACAACAGAGGTCCTGCTACGCTGGCACCTGCAGTTCTCCAGGAAATCTAAACCACTGCTGTTAAGGCAATTAAAGCCTGCGCTATGGTAGGCAGAAAGACAACACATTTTACGAGAACATTGGGAATCAAACTTGGGTTAATAGTGTAATCGTAGAGCAGCAAACCTATATATCAACCCCCCCAGACTACAGTGAGAAATTAGTCGGTGAAGCCTCAATTACATAAGGGGAATTTACTCGCTCCTTGCTGGCAAATTTACCCACTTCTGCTAAACTCAGTGTAATAAAGTTGTCAAGTTAATTCAGCACTCACCAAGCTAGTGCTAATGAAATTGAGGAGTGAGCTACTTTTCTTGCTACTTGCCTAGGTTTTTTAGAATTTAATTGGTTAAAGCAAACTCTCGAAAGAGGTAGGCAGAGTTGAAAGCCAGTTTAGAAAAATCACTGTTAGTAGTCGTCTACTGAGCACCTCTGCTACGCATTTTTACTGAGCGAGTTGTACTAGTTGTGTGTAATCGAGACCGAACTGCGAGTTGCAACTCACTGGTTAGTTTAAAAGCCAGTGAGAGGCGAGTAAACTCACCCAATGTAATTGAGGCTTCAGTGCTTTTTTTTGGTTTTTTTTAATCACTGCTTGGAGTTAAACCTGGATTAATGGCACACTAGATGAAGGTTTTATTACTATATCACTGCGGAGCCAAGATAATACGCTAAGTGTTAGCTTGGTTAATCTTAGTAGGTAACAGTACACAGACATGAAATTGTTCTTACAGTTTCGCAAAAATCCACGGCACCCTTATAGATAAATTTGAAAGATTGGCACTTTCCAGGGCAGGAGTTCACACCTGCAAAAAATAACTCATTAAAAAAATATATACACGCAGAATAGAAAATGAATTTTAGTGAAACCGTTGAGCTTTAAATATGGCTTCTAGATTTATTTTTCCCTTATATTTCATGGCACAATGGCAGCTAAAATTGTGTTATTCTAAGAACAGTCCTTATTCATTTTTAAGGAATGCCAGATGGGATATTTCCATAGTTAAAAATGCGGCATAAAATATGTAATGCTGCAGACCGTATCGATATACACTGTGTCCGTAAAGTCATGGTGCACTTTTGACCGGTCACAGGAAATCAACGAAACAAGATAGATACGTGAACTCTTCACCAAATAACAGACAAACTCTCCAAGTTTCCGTAGTATTATGTGCAAGCGTGTGCGCACACAGGTGATGACGCAACACCACGAACTGCGCGGCAGTGGATCAGCCCACGCCCACGCCAGTCGAGATGTGGACGTTACAGAGGAAAATTCAGTGTGTTCTGTGGCTTGCTAAATTCGAATCCGTGACCAAAGTGCAACGTGAATATTGTCGCATGTACAACGAAGCGCCACCACAAAGGAATAACATTAATCGGTGGGATAAGCAGTTGAAGGATACCGGCAGTTTGTTGGACAAACCCCGTTCGAACTGTACTGAATAGGTATGAAACTTGGATAGTTTTCCTTTTATTTGGTGAAGATTTCACATTTCTATCTTGTTTCGTTGATTTCCTGTGACCGGTCAAAAGTGCACCATGACTTCACGGACACACTGTATTTCAAACGGACATCGCCAGCCTTTACAAGGAATCTAGCCAACTTCCGCTCGGAGTTTGCTCAAGCTGAGTCTTGATGATGAAAAGCAATGTCTATTTGAAACACATCAATGCATTTTACAAGATTAATACTAACAGTCAACCCTTTACGCATGAGGAATGTGTATGTCGAGTGGCCAGGGTATTGAAGGCTTGGTTGATGGTTTTGGTTTCCCTCGTAGACGTCGGCCTGATATACTGGCACCAAGGTTGGCGATTTAACGTCAAAAACTGGTTTTTGACGTGACGATAGTTTAAACCAGTTAAAATTGTCAAAAACTTCAGGATAAAATGATTTAACTTGAAATTAGTGAACCCTATATGTTGTATTATCAGTATGTAGCATCTGCATGCATATTATTAGTAGCACATATTAAGCAAATGTTATAATTATAATACAAATATATTTTTTCAAAATTATTTTCTTTCTCACTAAAAATACTGTAAAAATGGAGAAAAATGCTAGTTACTGTTTTAAATGAATCAAGATACCAAAATTATTCTGAATTTATTGAAAAAAAATCAAAGTAAATGAAAACAAGGTTTACTGGATTTTTTATTTATCAACAGGGTGTGTACTGAAAATAAAAACCCAATTCCTTGACTATTTTTGTACATTCCTTGACCTTAAAAAAAAATCCTCAACCATTTTTTTACGATTGATAAAATAGCTAAAAATTGCCAAGCTATGACAAAAATAGCTGAACCAGTAAAAACTCATTAAAATATCGTACAAAAATTACAATTCAACGCTAGCGTAAAATGGAAAGAAAGGAACATAACTGTAATCGACAATATCGATTTACTGACCTTTTACTTATTTCTTAACCTTTCCTTGACTTTCATGACCTGGTAGACATCCTGATTAAGAATGCACAATTTGTTTTAATATCCTAGTTTGATGCAGTCATGCAGCATTTGGGAGTATATTATAAGTTTTGAGCTTTTCTCAATGCTTAATCGATTTCTGCAGTTTAGAATGAATGATTTCAAAACGGGGAAAATATTTTTTCAATGGAAGCTGAACTGGCAAGTTAAGACAAAGGCATTATCAGTAGTTCTGAAAATTCAGAAGTTGCATTATTTTTCTGAAACCTTCACACTTTGAAATTGCTTCAAATTGCTTTTACGGCTCAAAGAATACAGTGGTCAAACTGTGCCGGGACCTACTGTTTTCCAGAGGAATCCGAATCTCTTAAGGCCTAGGGAACCAAACCCCGGACTACAGTGAGCAGTGCGATCTTTATGAGATCTCTGAGTAAGCGTTCTTTGCACTGCTGGGAGTCGAACCCGGATTAGCGGCGCACTAGGAGAACGCGTTACAACACTGCGCCACCGCAGGGCCACACTTTGAAATGCTTTTCCACCATATACAACAGGGTTTGCATATCACACACTGGCACTGAAGAGGTGGAATGGGATTTCTTTGGCTTCAAATGATACCAAAGTGGTAAACAATTGTTTTTGCTGCTGAAAAGTCTACAAGAGCAGTTTCTATTTGCTCATCCATATATTTGGGATGGATAAAAGTTGTCACGTTCCTGTAGAATCATACTCAAGTTGCAAAACACTAGCACTGATAAAAATGAAGTCACTGCTGATATATAAAGCATGTTCTCTCTCTCTCTCTTATCAACATACCTCATGTTGGAGCTAGATCACCCCCCCATAACTGAAAGCTAGCGAAGTCAGTTCGTGACGTCATTAGAGTGGACCTTATGTCTCTTCCAACGTTTGGAAAATACGAATATTTGTCTAAATATATATGCATGTACATTAACTACTATTTTTGTACGTTCTTTATAATTTAGATGCTTATTTGCTATATTTAAATTGATTTTTTTAAAAATTGACACGTTTTAGAAATTTATAAGCACATACATTTAAAAACTGTAACATCTTCAATCAGTAATTATAAAAACTTAATTCATTACATTTTTTGATGGCTCTACCAAGTACAATAAGCCCTTGTTCTGTCATCCACTTCTTTCCTTGAATGCATCTACGTCGAGACATAACGTATGATTTTGCATATGTTATGGATTAACGAAATTTTACTCTATTTATTTTGAACTTAGTTTCAAACATATTCATACTTTTTACTTTAAACATATTTGCAGAATTATTGTCTTTGTGACTGCAAATAATTTTAATTTAAGATCTTATGGGATGGGCTCGCAGGATATTATAGTCAATTACCGAATCCCTTACACAGAAAAAAAAAAAGTCACTATAAATGGCATTGATGACATACAGAGTAGTTATATATGTAAGCAATATATTTAATATATAAAAGAATAGAGAACCAGACTTCTGTAGTGTTTCCATCGCCATATGCATTTGGTCATTCTAAACTAGATTTCTGACAATTTTTTTTTTCTTTTGATACAAATATAACTGTTTGCAAATTTAAATGGTTCTTTCAATTTTTACCTCCTCCCCCACAAAAAAGGGGGAACATTTAGATGGCATCATGATTCCTGTCACAGCCAATAAATCACTATTTTCTCTTACTAACCATTTTTAAATATGAAATTTCTGGGCCAGTTGTAGGCACAGGTTAAATCGTCTTTACATGCTTCCCACCATGATCTGCACTGGCTTTCACACAACGGAACATTCTGGAACCTTTCTGTAGCAATTCTTCGGTTTGTCTGGAAGCACAATTTAAAATACGTCAATGTACTATATGTCAAGCATTTACGCAATGCAAATTACGTAGAAACTAATTTTATACTGAAGAAAACAGTTGGCGAAAAACACTGGGCAAAGTACTGGGTGGTTGTAATTAAACTTGGCCAATTTGGGACACACTAGAGCTTGAACAGTTCAGCAGATTGCCACCAAAATTGACATATAGACTATCCAAAGGATGCGGAAAAGGAATCTGCAAAAATATTTACTTCAAAAACGTTCGCTATGGGGCGCTTTTTAGCGCAATACTGCAAAAGCGACCTCTGAAATGACCAACACACAACACAAATGACATTTTCATGATTTAGTAGCATATATTGTATTGAAATATTTCAAATGAAGATTCTGCGAGCAATAGGAGTAGGCTGGTGCTACCGGCATACAATGCAAGAAGGATTTTACACATGCAGACGGCGCATAAAAAAAAAAAGCGACAATCAAGCAGCTGTTAATCGTGTACAGGACGATGTAATGGATGTTCCTCGATGTAGCCACCATCATTTACCTGTAACCTAGGCTGCCCTGAAGAGAATCATTGAGAGTATATGGTGCTGTCTGAAGTAAAGAACATTGTAATTGCAGGGTTACTCACGGACTTGGTGAAGTGATATGGCGCAGTGTTGACTGGCATTTAACTGCTCGTATATTGCCCATCCAAGCCCAAGGTGGTGTTTCCACTTTCAGTTTTTCATTCCCCTACTGGTCATATGCAGCATACACATATTCAGAAGGAAGATCTTAGGGACCAGTCCCCACCCCCCCAAAAAAACTAAATTTTTAATGGGACTTGGCTACGGCCTTGCATGCTGTAAAAATTTTTGAACCTCAAATTATATCCTGGTTATGGTTTTGGTACACAGGATATTATTTTGAGGCTTGGGGGAGTTCAGGATGTTTTTCCTCATTTGTTTCCATTCAAGTTTGTAAATGACTAAGGGGGGGGTGGGAGGCTGAACTTTGTTGAAAGCTGCCCAACAACCAGCAAACGCAAAAACTTTTTTGAGAGTATGCAGAACGTATTCAGCATTTTTCAAAATTTCCTAAGAGTATGCGACGCACACAGCGCATACCCTTTGCGGACAGCTCTGTCTGTAACAATTCAAGCCGATGCATAGTATGTTCAATAGGGCATCGCAACTGATTCTTTGTAATGCTTTGCACACACAGCGTGATGAAACACTTGGATTCTGCTAACATAGCAACACTTCCACAATAAACCAAATTCTTTAAATGATCCCACAACTAGAAGTCGCACGAAGTAAGATCTGGTGAACATGTGCCAGAGATTAATAAATGAACGACTGATGAAATGCCCATCAGTGAAATGCTGGAGAAAAAAAAAATTGACGTAGTGTTTCATCTAAAGCGAAATAGAAGGGCGCAATGCCTTGCCATACCTAATAGCACCCTGCCCTTGTGCCCAAAAGTCCCACTTAGCTCTCGGAAAATAATGCACTATCCTTTCGCGATGATAATTCAAATTCCCATGTTAAGCGTGACGAAATTTGTTGATTTATAAAAATTTTGTACTTCATTATTTCATTTTCGTAATAACACTGGTTGTTTTGGCAAAATGAAATTGCTGGCGAATATTTGTAAACAAAGCACTGTTGCCAGGTTTGCAGACTTTCAACCACGGACTACTGCGATAAACGTTAGCGGTTCCACCTATTTTTGAGATCAAATTTTTGTTAAAATCAATTTGTTTGTCTTTAAGCACTAAATTAAGCATGTTTTACATCCCTATTTTATGAAGCTTACTTGTCATCCCCCAAAGCAGAACGTTTTGCAATGTTCTGCAACAAGCCTTCAGCTGATCAAAAATGTTTGGCAGGAGATGTAGGCTATATACATATATTATATACATTTTTAAATTCTATAAAATGTAAATTCTTTTTTTAATAGAAATGCAGAAAACATTTGTGAGGCTGATTTTCTTCATTTTAAGTAAAAAAAAAGACCCCCTCCCCCCCCTCCAACGATTGTTTCACAATGTGCGTCACACTTTTTAGCACATTCTGCTTTGGGGCTTGTCATATAGTATAGGATATTGTTTAACTAAATTATAGTTATATTAATTTAATTATTATTTTGTATGAAGTTGGGATTTTTTAATCTTGCCATTAGATTGCAATCAAGTGCACTTTCTTAACACTTAACTCGAACTAAAAAAAAAAAAAAAAAAGAAAAAAAGTACCTGCAAAAGCGAAAACTTGTAGAAAGCAACAATAGGAACTAAATAAATTAAGGCGTTATTAAAACAAATTAGTAACAGTAAAGCTGACATAACTGCAGTTGTTCATCATGAGTATCTGTGTATTTAGAGCACCAAAAAAAAAATGGCCTTTTGCTAGGCCATGCAACGTGTGGGTTTGCACTATCTTGCACGAAAATGGTAGATGTAAGGTACTGTCGTTTCTGTAATTGCGGCAAAACAAACGTTTGGAGCAACTCACGGTACCGAAGGGGAAAACATATGGCAAACATTATAGCCATGTCACAAAACATATGACAGGGCCATAAACTGTTATAAGCGAACGATAGTGGCCATATTGAGCAACCTTCATTATATCTTCCTGTACATGATTAACAGCTGCTTGCTATGTTTCTTTATGCACTGTCTGGATGCATAAATTCATTTTTTCCCCATTATACGCCTGCAGCGTCGGCGTATTCTTACTGCTCGCACAACGTTCATTTGAAATGTTTCGATGCAGTAAGTGTTACTAAACGTTAAAAATGTCACTTGTGTTGCGTGTTGGTCATTTCACAGGTTGCTTTTGCCGTTTTGTGCTTAAAAGCATCCTCTATCTGACGTTTTTGAAGTAAATTTTTTTTTTACAGATCCCTTTCCCATATCCTTTGGATAGTCTATATACCGATTTTGGTGTCAATCCGTTGAACGGTTCAAGCTCCAGGATGCTCTAAATAGGCCAAGTTTAATTATAACCACCCTGTATGTCAGTAAGAAAAACACAGTTATACATTCGAAAAAAAAAAAAAGTTTTTTTTTTTAAATATACACTTTATTAAATAAAAAGAAAAAAATCGGCGCTGTCTGCACCTTTCTAAGTCAAGAAGTTAACAAGCTTCGAAAGGATCAAACTAGTAGTTGGAGCAAAAAGCATTTTTTTTTTTTCATTCGTGCTTGAAACAGACTGAAAGCCTCATTACAAAAACTCACCATTCACAACTCAGTTGTCATTTATTACTTACTGTGAAGGCAGCCAGCAACTTATATATGCACAATAGGCGGTCACGTGAAGAGGGAAAACGAAGGAGTTCATTGCAATTTCCAGGGAAGTGGCATCTCTAGCGTTATTTGCATTTGGAAATTGAAAGTATTAAAGTTTGTTTGCTTGCAGTTTTATGGCTCAAGGACTACAATGGTCATGCTGGGCTGGAACCTACCGTTTTCTGAGGAATCTGAACCTTGTAAGGCCTAGGGAACCAAACCCTGGACTAGGGTGAACAGTGTGATCTTTATGAGATCTCTGAGTAAGCATTTTTTGCACCATTGGGAGCTGAACCCGAGTTAACAGCGTACTAGGCAAACACGTTAATACACTGCACCACCGCAGGGCCAAAAGTATTAACGGGTTAAGAAGAAAGGACCTTAGGGACATGGCTGGCTTCGGTTTAATACCCAGTTGTATTCTAGACAGAAAACAATGGAAGTGCTAATGTCATGTCTCTGGCCCTGTCTATAGAAATTGCGAGGAAGAAAACCTTTCTCTTTAGCAGCATTTATCCCTTTTCTAATGGTACTGGCACTTTTTGAATTAAAAGTTCTTGGAAGGCGAATATTTTACGTTTGAAAGACACTGTTATATGAATTCCGGAACGTGATCCATAACTTAACGCACTCTCTCACACACCAATATGCTCGATAAATAAAAATAATAAGCTCACTGGAAATGAAACACTAGTCAGTAAGCTAGTAGGCCATGATATAATTCATGTTGTGATAGCTCGCTGCTTTGGGCTTTTTCATCTCACATTCTTTATGTATGGGAAGAAGTGGCGTGAATGGGACACAGCCAGAAATCCTGAACTTTCTTTAAATCCAGCCAGTAAGTGGTGCTAGATGTCATACTTTGCCACACAAAGAAACATTAAAATGGCTGCAGATTGACTACAAAAAAAAAGTGCAATTTAGTGTTTAAGACTCATTAGTAAATAATTGTGAACATTTAAAAAGTAAAAATGTGTTGTTTATGAATTCATTTAAAATGTCAACTGTTTGTAAATTATCCCCATATATTTAACTTTATTAACTGCTAGATGGGATTAGATTGATGCAGTGTTACATACTTTTATTTTTGATTTTACCATCACATGCAAGTGTGTGGCTGTATTTTTGCAGGGGTGGGTGGAATGGTAGCGCGGAAGGTGGCGGCGGCGCTGTGATCCCAGACAGGGCTGGCAGACAAATCAACCACGAAGGCTGGGGATGGGTTGTCGATCAACACGGCATTCATATATGCACGTTCACGTTAAGTGCGTCATTCAACACATTCACATACAAGTAGCGAATGGGCAATCCATGTTGCACTGGGAGTTATTTTCTAACCAAGGATGCTTGTTTATATCTTACATGTATACATTTTAATCTGTAACTGGCATGAAATTTTAAAATTTCAACGAAACAAACTTTTTTGTGCATAGTTTACCATATGCATGTGTTATCTAATATATAAAGTCGAAATATATTTCATTTTGTTAACTGTTGTCGGTTGTTTTAAATTAGTTTTAGTGACCAAGAGTCAAGAGTGTATCAAAGATTAGTTATAAAATACATATATTAATTATAAACAGGTATAATTAGAGAAGACTAAACTACTAAATACGTTATCCATTATTTATAAACATGACTACGTGAATGATATCGAAAATTATTAGATATATAAAAAGTTTTATGCTTGTTTAGTTCTTTACGAATTGTATTTTAATTTGACATAAAAAGGTCACATTAAGTTATACGGTGCACATTTTTTTAATGACTAAAGAAAAACAATAAAATTTAATAAAAAGTCTATTGTTAATAATTTGCAAACCTAATTATTTATATTCTCAGTTCAGATTGAAAATGCCTGCTGAAAGAAATGGCAAAAGATTGAGGATATGCTACCAAAGTATGGAGACAGCTGTGGCTGAAGCAATAAAAAAAAGGTCTTAGCATTAGAGCTGTTTCAAAGCACTTCATGATCCTACATTACACCATTTGCAAAAATTCGTACCAGCCATCTAATAATGTAATAATAAACATTGGCATATGCAGGAAGTTTATGAGGAGGGTGTAGGTTAGAGCTGCAACTCTCCACATATTCACACACACACACACAAAATTGCATCGTAATAGGGGTTTATGACACCCATTAACTGCCCCCTGCATACGCCAGTATGTTAAGATATGATATTGTATTGACAGGAAGACCTGCATGCATGACGGAAGCTTAGAAGAGAGGGAGGGAGGGAGACAGCAGATCATCTACATTAACAAACAATATAAAGCAATCCCCTTTCAAAAAATACACCTGTCAGTAGTGCTGCTGACTGGCAGATGGCCAACTCAGCATTTCAAAAAAGGATCTGGGAAAAAAAATTATGACATTCGCAACAATAAAAGGAAGAAGAAAACACAGGGCTCGTATTGAAATTCCAGAACTGCAAGATTGCATTGCATGAGCATACAATTGTGATAAATAAAATGGCAACTACCATTTGCCAAAGGTATCAAACTTATAGCAGTTGCTGTGCATTAGTTGTCAAGGATTTACGATTTATTCTAATAATAGCATAAAAACTATTGCGCCACAACATAGCTGCATTCTATGTTTACGAGAAATTTAAGTACTTATCAACATAGGTAATAATTCCGACATCCACATTTTTAGCTCAAACTAGAGCTTTTTTGCTACAGGAGAAAGAAAAAGCATCGTCCCCGACCTAGATTCGAACTAGGGTCTCTCTGTTGAGCCATAAATTAATGCTGAAATAATTAATGAACAAATTAATTAATTAATGCTGAAATAATACCTTGCATATTCATTCTGAAGAGTGTTCAATTTGTATGTTTTTATTATTTACATAGCATTTTATTCTTATGCAGTTGACATAGTGGTGATAATAAAAAGAAAATAAAAAAATAATAAAGCACATATGTGGGTTAACTTCCTTGATAATGAAGTTCAAGCCAGACGTAATTATTTAACTCCTATGATAAAATACCCCAAATTATCCGATATAATGATATGTCATTAGACGAACATCATCATTTGCATATCAAGCACATCACATACTGTACAACAGGGTTTGTACACATTTCCTTATATGAAATTTAAAGACTTTAAAAGATCTCTAAGGACTAGGAATAAAGAAATCAAGGACCTATCAGCAAACAGGAATTAAATGAATAGGGGAGTGATCTTTACATCTGACTTCATACTTATACAACTATTTCAAGAATAAGACAAAAGTTGGGATATACTATATAATACAATATATATGTTGTTTTTTTTTGGTATATCAGAATATTACAATTTGAAATTAATGCAAATCTTATGAACTAGCAAGTCAAGTACCATAAACACATAGTTGTATTTCTCCACTGCAAATAGATTCCACGTAGAAATGTGAAAGAATATAAAATAATAAGCACAAATTAATGCGTGTCCAATGATTTATGTGGCACTACTGGGTATCTAACAAGATTACGCCACATGCCGTTTATGGCACAAGCTTAAATAATAAGATGATAATAATCAGCTATGCTAAAGTTTAAATCAAACCCACCTGTACAACCCAAAGGCCAATGTGAGGCTCGCACTCATAAAAGCAATTGTCCTGGTTGAAGAACTCGCGGCACTTAGGGGAGAGATTCTTTTTCGTTTCAGCGTAGCAATGGTTTAAATTGAAATTGTGCATATCACCCTCGTGAATGTTCTTTGTAGTTTCCGCCGTACAACATGATTTTTCACTCCACGGTGCACACTGAATCAACATGAATATGTTTAAAAAATAATTATTTAAGTAACATGCATTAAAAATTTGGGTACTTTTCAGTTAGCGCCAGGCCACTTACGATATTTTTTTTGATCATAATTATTCGTATTTAATCGTAACTTTACGATATTTTTGTTGTCTAAAAAATCGTAAGTTTACGATCCTTGATTATTTGCGAGACGCCATTTTGTTTGTTTGTTGACATTTTGCAGAATGAGTGCTGTTTCATGCCTGAACCCTGTTTTTTTTTGTTTTTAATAATTTTAGATGGATTATACTCTTCGGTAATTACCAAATGATGAGCATTCTGCGATTTTGTTTTTACAGGAAAAATGAATTCTCCTTTCATCGTTTACTGATTCAGGCAGAGCACATCGAATGTGATATGAACGGTCACGAATCGTGAAGCGACGAGCTGAGAGGTCTCCCCCCCAGTTCAGTTCCTGTGATTCAGGTAAATGTACTAATTGTGTGAAAAATAATAATTGCAACACAATACTGATTCAGGTAGCGTACATCGAATGTGATCAGAACAGTCAAGAGTCGCAAAACGATGAGAAGGGGTCTCCTTTCGTCGTTTTTCTTATGTAAAATGTTGAAGATATATAATAAAAAAAATCATAAATAAATTTTTTAACGATAACTCAGAAAACATCCCTCACTAACATTAACTAATGGTTTTTTCATCAGCAAAACCATCATAAAAATGCATCTGCAAAAAAAAAAAATCACAAGTTGCGTCGGGCTAATTGAAATCATCGTAAACATGCGTCTACGATAAAACTCGTAAGTGGCGTGGTGCTAACGGAAAAGTACCAAAATTTGTTATCAAATGTTGCAGAAAGTAAGACTTTACAATTGTAATACAAATATATTAGGTTGCAGATCTTAACATATTTTTATCATACAACTTACATAAATTCGCATGCTACTGTTCTTACACAATCTTAATGCAAGTTCTCACATATAACACACATAAAAATTAGCTCATCTTTAATATAGTTTTCAAGTTATCACTTAATTTTAGTATAAATTACCACTTGAGCATCGATATAAAATCGATTTTAAATTGTGCTCCATGAAACCTTTTTTCTCAACGCTGAAAAAAAACAAAACACTGTATTTCCTGCTAAAACAGTTGAATGAAGTCAGATTTATAAAACATTCCTGCTGGTTGCTGAATCGAAAACTTTCCAGCTTAAAAAGTTTTTCGTTACTGTTTCGTGTTATGTTTATGTAGTTTAGTTCCCTATTTCTCCAAAATTTGCGAGAAATGTAGCATTTCGAATAAAATAAAACTTGACGTTTTACGCGCCCAAATGCTTCAAAAATACCTTCCATCGTTAATACTGCTGTCATTGGGTTTAGGACCTATGTTGGTGAAAATATTTTCGGCCGTATGAGAAAAGAAAAGTATAAGAAAATAAAAACATACAAGTATATGCATAACTGATGTTTTCAGAAAACGATATACTTAAAATTCCTGTTTTTACGACATTAATTGAGAAATTAAGTTTAGATTCAAATTTAAAATTTGAAAACAAATTCATGCTTTTGCTATCATACGATAAAATGTCAACTAACAACTTCATAAAAATATAGTTAGGTAAAAGCCGCCAAAAATGCACACATGTGCCTTTGGCACGATCGTGTTCGGAGAATAATTTTTCTCTTGAAAAGTGCTCTGTGATGCAAAAAAGTTGAAAACTGCTGATATGTCATTATTGAAGTGTGGCACAAACGTAAGCTATAAGCCAATCTTAAAAAAAATTGTCATTTAATCTTGAATCAAGTTATAATACTTAATCTTAAATGAAGTTAACGTTCAATCTTAAAGTTACCGTGTTTAATTTTAAATCAAGTCATCGTTCAATCTCAAATCGCTGTCCTTTAGCCTTGGTACAAGCTATTGACATGTTTTTGCTATGTAAAATGATTGTAAAAGACAAGAGAACGAAACGTATACCTGAGCATGAAGTGAGTCTTCTTTGCTTGGTATATCTTTGTGCAAAGTGGCATTCAGACACCAAGTTAGCAATTTAGTTTTATCATTTGTCAATTGAGCAGAGGCTAACTGGATGATTAAGGCAGCAAAGGCAATGGCAATGCACTTGGAAAACTATAACAATGGGTAAAAACGAATTAATTCAGGAACCGTCTATGAGCATGAAAAATTTTGTTTGTTTGGATTTTTTATGGCGCAAGAGCATCTGGGCTATACTGCGCCAAACATGGTAGAAAGCTTGAAAAATCACAAGGCATTAAATTATTTTACATTCCAAGGTTGAACAAGGCAGATATCTTCGAATTAATATGTTAAATGAGCCTACACAAGTAGCTCATGTTAAATGAATATAAATGTTAGGCTTAACATATTCAATGGGATATAATTGTTTGTGGTTTTATGGCTCACAGACTGCAATGGTCATGCTGTGCCGGGACCTACTGTTTTCTGAGGAACTGAGGTAAGCAATGTAATCATTATGAGATCTCTGAGTAAGCATTCTTTGTACCGTTGGGAGTCGAACCCGAGTTAACGGCGAATGCGTTACCACACTGCACCACCGCAGGGCAAATTCTCAAATGTGTCCAATTTATAATTCTTTGTTTTCATTGAATTATAATAACCAAAAGCACAGTAACTTAAAAACAGATTGCATATTCAGAAATTACATAAAATTTTCTTCAAAATGACACCAAATATCATATGCGACTTCGAAGTTTAAAAACTGACCAATTGGTTTACTTTTGCTTGGATAGATCCAGTTGGCCTGATCGGCAATAGAAGCAAGGCTTTAATGAAACCTTGTCAGAATTTTGAGAATTATTCAAGGTTTGATATTTTTTCTTCCCTTTTTATGTTTGACAAGTAAATGCATATTTTTGCAATCCTTTTACAAATTTAGTTTGGGGTGGGGGGCGGTCCAGTCCCCAAAATTCTGCACTGGGGCCTCTGAGCAATTGCCCCACCGCATTTGGGATGAGGCTCTGCAGATCAATATGACTATATGGTAAACACTATTAAAAATGGTACAGTAATTGGTTATGATTAGGGGTGAAGTAACTCAAAAATCATGGGTGTAATGAAGACTTGTTACTTCAAACGATATCATGGGATTCGATGCAGAGAAAAAGAAACAGACCAAAACAGGAAGGGGCAGTTGAGAAGGATGGCTTCAATTCCGTGATTCAACGTTAAAGAGAATAATACGCTTCGATATCCAATGAGAAGGACTTGATGCCCGCTACGTCCCTGGCCATAACAATATTTCTCTGTTCTCATTCGGCATGCAAACAAATAATTAACGTGGAATACTGACCATAACTTCAAGGCACATTTAAGACGCAGATACAGCACCAACGCACACCTGCGTATAGACACGCACCTGCTTTTAAACAAACAACAAATACAATGCCGGAAAGGCACGACAAACCGCGCGTCGTCCTACATACATAATTTCCCGCGGTGTTGCCGGTAAAATTTCGTAGCTAAATAAATACGTACTAAATTATATTAAATATAAACTTCAGTTAGCGTAAGAAACGCAGATTTAGAATGTTTAACTCCTAACGCATAAAACTGGGAATAATTTTCAATTTTGTGTGTAAAAAAGACGAAATTTATTAGCAAAGAAATTAAAAACACGGTAAGAACTAGCTATTTTTAACGCACTTTTAGCCGGTTTGGCACGTTAACAAGAGGTCAAAGCAGTTGGTAAAGTTTGATGCGGCGCAGAAACAGGACCTGACGTCATCACATATATTGCAACTACTGAGTTAGCAGCTTTGGTACTAAATTTAATGATTATTAGCACTTTTCTGCTAAAGTAGTGATTTGCAAACATACTTTGCTTCAATTTCACTATTTCGAAAATAAGTGGATATTTGTATCCTGAACCGTATTGTAATTAAACGTGTAACGACATAAATTGATAAAATTATGTAGTACTTAGACATAAAACGTATTTTTTTAACTTTAATTACATTAGTTTGAAAAATTATGGAAGTTGTGTATACTTATATAAGCAGTTTATACATGATCGTTTTTGTATAATTGCTGAAGAAAAACATGCGAAAATTGAAAGGAACACAAATTAAACTAAAAATATTAATAAATAAATAATTAAACTATACATTTGGCTTACTTGTGAAAAGAAATGACAAACTTTCGGTTTTCCACGGTATCCCGAAGTGTATAATTTAAACTTGAACAAGCACGCACTATTATAATTATCTATTGCAACGTAGAAAAATGGACCTCACGATTTGTTGCACACAGTCGACCCAACCACGACCTCCTAAATCTATGTGTCCAGAAGGTAGTGACCCAACTCGCTTAACCCTTTGCAGTTTTGAAGTCTAGGCGCATGCGCACAATGTAGAGGCTTGCAAAAATAATTCCCTAAGCAATCGCAGAACCGAAATGGAAATACTCGTGACGTCACTACCTGTTTCTGTGCCACATCAAACTTTATCCACGGGTAAAAGCGTTAGTTTATAACCTTGAAATCTATTGCCAGTTTCCTTCAATTCAAAAATAAGAAATTGTGTAATAGTGGAAGCGTCTGTGTTTCGCGAACTAATCTAATTTTAATAGCAGGAACGCACACCCAAACAAATACACACCTTGAATTTCAGAAAATGTGTCAGTTGCATCACTTAATAAAATATACAAAATACTAAGTAGTTTTTCTTGGAATTTGAACCAATGAACAATGTTTTTTCGTTATAGGTTTAATATATAGGCGGACGTAGAAAGTACATAAGGTAGGATTATTGGCTCAATAGAATTATGTATTAACAACTCCATATATTCATATCTAAATATGCAAAATTTCTTAGCAATAGGGGTTACAACTTCCCTCAACGTAGAGTTCTGAAAATTATAGGAGGTGGGGGGGCAAGCACATTTTATGTACGTTTATACATTACAGTATGTCTAAATCGCAGTTATTTCACATTATTAGTGGCTCGGTCCCCACGGGCCCATCTAACTCTATGCTAATGATCAACACTCCTGTGTAAGTCAGTGTTTTAATGATATCAGTAGCGCACCCAGAATATTCCCAAGTGGGGGGTGGGCAGATGGAAAAATAGTCAGAACCATATCAATCATGGTTGTCTTTTAAGAGCGGATTCGAGGGAGGGGGCATGGGGAAATTGCCCCCCAAGCTGGGATTATATCATGGAAAATGAGATGAAAACTATCGGACACTTGACAAAAAATGGGAATCGGGAATAAATTGCAGCCCCTTTGAAAAATTTCGGGATCCGCCCTTGTCCTTTTGTGTGCATTTATCATTATTAAATTACTAATAATTCTACAATGCAAGATACTTAAATCATTAGAAGTAGTACTAGATTATGTTCGTAAAATTTTACAATGGCCAGCCGTTGTTCTCCACAAAAAAATTACCGTTTTGATAATAGGTTTAAGAATAACCCTATTCTGCAAAACTTGCTTTTGCTTGCCCTCTGTCCATTACTTCATCCACAGAAGCATTTTTCTCTTCCACGACCCTTAAAAAATCATCGCCTATGAAAACCGAATCCGTGTGATAAATAAAAGATTCATGTTGGTTGAACTTCTTCTAAGTCTTTCAATTATTAAATCCCTTTGAAACAAATTGACCCGTGGTTTGTGTCGATCTTAAATCGACTTTATGGGGTGAAAAGAAAACACAAAATTTTCAATAAGCACTGTCTTCCACCTTTGAGTAAGCTATATACTTATGCTTACTCATCCAAGGTAAGCAGAAATTTCGTTTGAGGTGAGGTGTTCCTTGACTTAATACAGCACAAGTGATAGTCGTGGGAAAATTTCAATTTGCGTATGGTTCCCAAAGATTTTTCAGCACTGTTATCCTACCTTCTTCAGTGAGGTTAGATTTCTTCACATAAGTAAAAATATCTGCAGTCAGAATTTTCACTTCAACTGTGTTTGATATTATGTTTTGCTCTACCTTTACCTCTTACAAAGAAATTAGAGGGTCGCCGATTAGAGGATCGCCGATTGGAGGGCTGGCAATATTAGAGGGCCGCAAATTGGAGACTCATCAACTAGAGGGCGGCCAATGAGGGCCGCCAGTTGGTCTCGAATTAAAAGGCCACCGATTAGGGGGCCGAAAATTGGAGAGCCGCCAACTAGAAGGTCACCAATTAGATGGCCACCGATTGGAGGATTGTCGTTTAGAGGGCTGGCAATTAGAGGGTCTTCGATTATAGTGCCGCGAATTGGAGGGCCGCTAATTACAGGGTTGAAAATTATAGGACCAAAAATGAAAGGGTCGCAAACTGGAGAGCCACCAAATAGAGGACAGCCGATTATAAGGCCGCGGAATAGAGGGCCACCAATTAGAGAGCTACCAATAAGTGGGTCACCGATAAGAGGGCCGCCAACTAGTGGGCTGGCAAATAGAGGGATGCAAATTAGTTTGCCGCCAGTGGCCTAGAATTAGAAGACCTCCAATTAGAGGGCCTCAAATTTCAGGGCCGCCAGATGGTCTAGAATTAGAGGGAGTTCGATTATAGGGAACCCAATTAGAAAGCCGCAATTGGGGGGTCGAAAAGTAGAGGGACCCAATTAAACCACCACCAATTAGAGGGCCATGAACTAAAGGACCGCAAATCGGAGAGCCGTCATTTAGAGGGCCGCCGATTAGATAGTTCCCTTTAGAGGGCCGCGGATTGTAGTGTCGCCGATCAGAGGACCGCGAATTAATGTTAATTAAACGCGCTGAATTTAAATATCGACCTTATGCGATTTTCTTTCACCTGCTTGTTATTATTTTTTTTTTTTATAAAGTATTAGATTAATACAATTTTGTTTTTTCTCAAACGTTTCATATCTGTTAACTGCTAAGGCTACATTTTGAGGGGTGTACGTAAACTTTTGTGACTGTGTTTTATGCTCCATTATATCAAATTCCGTGTCGTAAATCTTTCAATTCTGAAAATATTTATTGTTAATACAAATAAAGATATTTTTGCAAAATCCTTTTTTCTCTCTATATATATAATATGCGCATTTTCTCATGATATAACATCCCAATAATTCAGTTGTTAACAGATAGTGTGGAAACTTACTCCATAGCCACTTTGTAACTTGCTAGGTAGGGTTCGAATCAAATCCCTTTAAAGTTTTGTCATTTGTAAACATATCGTGGTTTAGAGATTATGGTAATCTGTTTGGTCCATCTCAGAGTGAATTATAGTTTTAAGATGTGAAACTAGCTAGCAAAAAGAAAAAAAAAATGTGTGACATAACTACAAAAGATATTTTTCCTATGCACTTAGTTCTAAGCATATGAGCGTTCTTAAGTTTATTTATTCATGCATTTTTTTTTGCATAAAGCGTTGCATTACTATAAATTTAAAACATTTTTGGCACACTTGCTTGACCCATTGAAATAACAATTGTCCACATACCGACTGGTAGGAAAGTCTGGGACTATCAAGGCACTTTTTTAGGGAGCTACATCACACAAGACATTAAACAAGCAAGTGAAAGAAAATCGCCTGAGGTCGATATTTAAATTTAGCGGGTTTCAATTAACATTAATTCGCGACCCTCTAATTGGCGGTCCTCTAATTAGCGGCCCTCTAATCAGCGGCCTTCTGATCGGCGGTCCTCTAATTAGCGACCCTCTAATTGGTGGCCCGCTAATTCTAGAATATCTGGTGGCCCTCTAATTGGTGGCTGTTTAATTTAAGGCCCTTTAATTGGTGGCCCGCTAATTTTAGAATATCTGATGGCCTTTTAATTGCCAGTCCTCTAATCCGCAGCCCTCTAGACGGCGACCGCCTAATCGGCGGTCCTCCAATTGGTGGCCCTTTAATTGCCAGCCGTCTAATCCGCGGCCCTCTAAACGGCGACTCTCTAATGTGGGGCTCCCTAATCGGCGACCCTCTAATTGGTGGCTCTCTAATTGGCAACCATCTTATTGGTGGCCCTCTAATGTGAAACCCTCTAATTGGCGACCCTCTAATCGTTGGCCCTTTAACAGGCGGTCCGCTAATCGGCGGCCCTAAAATTCGTGGCCGTCTAATTCTCGACCCTCTAATTGGAGCCGTCTAATTATGGCCCTCTAATTTGTGACTCTCTAACTGTGGGCCTTCTAATTGGGAGCCCTCTATTTCTAGACCATCTGGCGACCCTCTAATCGCCGGCCCTCTAATCGCGCGACCCTCTAATTCGCGACCCTCTAATTCTCAAGTAACTCGGTAGGTTTTCAGCATTAACAATAGCCATCATTATTGCATTTACGGAAGACCTTTACCTTACCCTTTTTATTGCGTATAGACAGACAGACAGAAAAACCAAAAGCAATAGCGGGTTCAATATCTATTGAAACCCGCTAATAATTATCTAAGGAATAATGAGCAAAATATTGTATTAGAAAATTGTTTAAATATAATGAAATAAATTAATTCAGAGAAAGAAACGCATTTTGTTTGATAATTACAGATTTAAAAAAAAATTCTAACAAATTGCCTAAAAAATCAATGCCTTATTAAAATTATGGAAAGCAATCATAATTTTTTTAAAAAAATTGTACAAGTGAAAGAAAATTGCTTTAGAATGCTAATATTTTCGCTTCCAATTTATCTGTTGCTGGCGCTATTCCCTTAGCAGCATTGACGTGATAGGGGTGTGTCAAAACGGACCAATACCAGCCAACCGACGGACTGCGCTACCTTATGTTACAGATATCTTTATGCAAGTTCAACGAAGTTCTCAGTTTTATTTCATAACTAAGGGTATTGCAACGAGCTAGTATCCCTAGAGTGCGCCTGCTTGCTGTATACAATGGTAAGATTTTGACAAGGATTTTAAAACCCAGACTAAAGTGACATCACTATTTCCGGTTAGCTATTTACCAGCCTCATTGGTTATTTTTCGTCTAGAGCAGAGGTCTCCAAACTACGGCCCGCAGGACAACATCGGCCCGCGGTAGGGTGCCGGACATACCCAATAAGCACAAATTAACATCGGCCAACATAGGAAAATAATATCAGTGCGGCCCACGGGCAAACAAGAATAAGCAAAATTAGCCCTTGAACTGAAGAGATTGGAGACCCCTGGTCTAGAGTGTCGAATTTTTTCTTTTTATTAATGTACTTTTTTTTTTTTTTCGAAATAAAGGGTGTTCTTCATTTATTGACAACTTTATGCAACATTACCGGCATTAATTTTTATGAAGACAATAAGAAAAAAAGGTCTCTTACAAACAGTGTGGCTAGTTTTACCACGGTTTTGCGCTATTTCTTCAGCTAGTAAAACTTGCGAATGGGAAATTCGCTGAGTGGCAAAAAGCTGATTTTCAATCGTTTTTTACATGCTTTCCTCGGCCAACCGAGTATAATTCATGTTTTTATAATAATAAAATTCTATCAAGGTGGCAAAATCATTTGCTGCATGCAATTGCACGGAATAATATATAAAAGGCAGTGCAATTTCTTTTCATAGGTAATTTTATTTTTTATATTGACAGGATGATACTCAAATTATGAATGCTGCCAAAAATGAGACGTCAATTTAATAGTGAAAAAGATAAATGATTGCATTTAAAATAGGATATAAAAATGTATACATTGCAGGTAGTTAAGATCTGAACATGTTTAATTTGTGGAAACTTGGGATTTCATCAGGAAAAAATTATTAAAATTATAGCAATGGTTTAAAATAAATATCCACAGAAAAAAAAAAGTAATTGTGATAAAACATTTGGTTAAAGATTAGAAACGACCCATGGTCTCCTATAACTCTAATTACAAAAAAAAAGTCCAAAGAAATTAAAAAAAAACAAAAAAACAATTACTCATTAAAAAAGGCATCCAAACTTATACGTGCCTAACTATATTTTGCGTAAAAACTACAGAGTTCCTAATATACACTACTAGCGTATATTAAAAACTGGTGAAGACCTTGGTTTTTCCCTTTTTGCTACTCACATATGAGCTTTGCCCACCTCGATGTTGGCTTCACCAGTGTTGCCATGCGCAGTCTAGGCATCCTAGCTCATTGGGATATTACAATGGGTCTCATAATTTACTGAGTTCTTCTTATACTTAGAAATAATGGTGAAGCAGTAGAGTAGCAATTCTGTCTAGGGTTCAAGTGACTTTAAAGGTTACGTGATGCGGCCTTAGAAAAAACAATCTGTTTTGATATCCAACGGGAAGCTTGAGTCCCTTGCGCCCCCCACTTTCATATGTCACTGTGGTGGTTAAACTCAGTCCTTATTCTAGAATAGCTTGACAAAGTGGCGGATTTATAAAATTGCCGCCCTTAGGCACAGCCTGTACTGCCGCCCCCTCCCTTGTTTAGAAAGAACGGAATATTTGTTAAAAAAAAACCAACCGCATATCATACTCTTAACATTTGATATGTAAAGCAGATTTTTCATATAATTATTCAAACTAATAAGATACAACTCGACATTATTGCTACCATAGTCTCCGACTTGGTGGATTTGAGGCACTTTTTGAATCCGCAATCATTGTAGTATGGAACCTCTGATAATTTTGTGTATATTTTGCGTATTTGAGAAAAATACACGTATGCATCCTTGCATGAATTTTTTCGTTATCAGTTCAAGTTTTTCATTATTCATTCATTTACTATTAATATATATAAAAAGCGTGTTAAGCCTGGTTTATAAATGGTCACTCTGGGCAAATGCCCGGGGCTCAAAATTTTTAGGGCCCTTTGTCTTTCGATTCTATGGTTTGTATTTGCAGGCAAGTTAAAGTAGTCGCCTATATGTCATCGCTATTGGGGAAACAGGGCAATAATTAAAAGAAACATTATTTTTTCAACGATGTCGAGTTTGGACGATTTTATGTTTAAACACTTTGATTCTGCCCCTTAATAAGTGCCGCCCCTAGGCCTGTGCTTTGTGTGCCTACTTAAAAATCCGCCCCTGGCTTGACGAAAATGACGTCTGAATATTTATTACTAGTTATAAAAATTTTTACTCAGCGTTTGTTGATGTTTATACATCTAATTCGTAGGGCATTTCAACATTCGTTACTTCTTTCGTCCTTGCAGAGTTTTGTATTCCACCTTAAGTTAAAAAACAATACACATTTTTAAGTGAAATGACTTTAAATTGAAAACGATTTTATATATCATTGTGTTTTGATCACAACATCATTTTTAAATTATTGTCTGATATTGATTTTTACAAAAGCATCCGACTTTAGCTTTTCCCCCCATTTTTTTACACAAAAGATTTAATTTTTATGCACTTTACGTTTAAAAACTTTTTCACTGTTTGATGTTGCATGATCCCCGTTGTCATAGACGCAACTTGCGGTTTAAATATAGCGTAAATTGCGAGGGGGGGCGAAAAAATCCAAAATTGGGTAGAAAAGCACGATTTTGCGTCTGTTCTAAAAACCTGGAGGGCAAGTTCCCCTTTACCCCCCCCCCAACACAGATTAATTCTATGCCCGGTCTCCTTGTGCCATTGAAATTCAACTAATTAAAAATTCATTACTTATTTTAATCTATTACTGGTAATGCAATGTCTATAACATTCACTGAGAATACACGGTGAACTATCTCAATAACGTTGTTCCAATTAATGTCTATTTAACTACTATGTATGTCTGTTTAACGACTACGTATGTCCATTTAACGACCATGTGTGTAAATTTAACGATTATGTAAGTATTTAAGTATTATTCATGTCTATTTAACGATTATGTATATCTCTTTAACGATTATGTATGTCTATTTAACGACTATGTATGCATATTGATTAACTGTGATCATTTAACGACTATGTCTATTTATTAATTGTGATCGTTTAACGACTATGTATATCTATTTAATGGTTCAGTCCATTTAACGACTATGTATGTTTATTAAACGATTATGTATGTCTATTTAACGAGAAGCCGGTAGGGACTTGTTTATGCCTACACCAAAATCTGTCGTGTGCAGTCCACCTGTCTATGGTGATCGCTGAAGTCCAGTCCCAAAGGTGGTCAGTTTAGGCAGGTTCTACTATATCCAAGCCCTGTTGTGTCGCAGTGGTAACACGATGGCTTAGCGCGCCGTCAACTTGCGTTTGATTTCCAATGGTATCAAAAAAATAACATATGATTTGGCTTACTGTGATTGGCATTTTACGACGCAAGGATAGTAAAGGTCATAGGTCATTTTGCCCCAAATAAGACGCACTGGCAGATCCAGTGAGGGACGGAGGGAACGATCGCCACCCGTAAGGGTTGAATAAGAAAAAAAATTAAAGTTGATGAAGAATATCTTATGTTATTTGTTACGACTGTAATAAATAAAAGTCTTACACAGGCGTCCAAAGTCTCCAAGTCTTGGAGAAATGCGATCAAGACGTTTTTCCACGAATCTACAAGCTACTTGCCTTTCAAACTACGTTTTCAGTAAGTATTGCTTCAGCAGAACGTAGTTTTTTATCCTCGAAGCGCCGTCAAACTTGGCTTCGAACGCGGATGACAGAAGAGACTTTTAATACACACTCACAGAGACATTCATATTGATGTAAATAAAGTGATTGACAAATTTTCAAAGAAACCAAGATGGCTCGACTTTGCACTATAAACTTCAAGTTTTTTAAAAAGTCGCTTATTATAAAAAAAGTAAAATAATTACGATGTTTTTGTAGTTTAAATTTAAACTTGTTCTATTAATTACATTGTAAATTATCGTTTTTGGTTATTGTATATGTCTCCTTTACTAGGTTATCCTTCTGTCATACTTGACTATAATCTGCCCTAAACCATATAGTTTAATTAAAGAAAAGCCCATCTTTAATTCATTGTCGTAAATTAAATATTTTGGTGAGTATAAAGCAGGGTTGTCCAACCTTTTTTGGGTTGTAGACCACCTAAAGAAATTCCAGAGATCTCGCTGACCAGCGGTTTCTTAAAAAAAAAAAGGAAAAAATAAAAACTCACTTACACTTAACAACCTCCCCTTAGAGTTTTTTCCAGTTATTTGTGCTCTTGCGATGTAGAAAGGGGTCACCTCTCCTGTCCCCAAAATTTTTCCTTATTTCTGAAAAAAATCTAAAATTTTTGTTTGTGAATTTTTTTTATTTCAAACGATTATTGGCGGGCCGGAAAAACATTGTTCACGGGTCGGATCGTGGCTCTCGGGTCGTATGTCGGACAACCCTGGTTTAATAAAGGAAGGCTATAATAAATATAATAATATAATATAATAATTTCCTTAATTATATTATCTGCTGTATGTTCGATTCGCTCCATATACATCTGATGAAGGCTGCCCTTTAGCGCAGCCGAAAGCCGGCTCATGTACCAATAATCTAACAAACCGCTCAAAGTTGTCTGATTGCTTTTATTATATTTATGTCAAGCGGTGGCACCTACCCAACAACAAAGGAAGGCTAGTAATATAACAACATTTACCTAAACTATTAAAGTCCAAAACTAAAAATTTTCCTGGTGAGGGCCCCGAAACCGCACCCACCCCCGTAATAACATCCTGGATCCGCCTATGATGAAACGTGTTTTTTTTTTGTTTTTTTTTTAATTGAAAAAACAATCGTCCGAAGAACGTTTCCTTTCCGCTCAATTCATTTCCATTTTGGTTTATATGGTTATATATATATTTATATTTGGTTATTAATTATTTTTATATATATATATATATTTGCTTTATATATTATAAAGTTTTGGGTTTCTCGAAAGTTTGCACGATCATCAGAATATGTCTTAATACAGACATTTTGTGACTGTCTCGCACTCTTTCTTCCTCACTTCTTTATAAATTTTTTTTCTCCATTTCTCAAATTTTCGACCAAGGTCTGTCAATTCCTAGGTAGCATTAAAGACCGCAGAAACTGCGAAACCTTCGGTGTCCACGTTATCTTACTTTTGCATTATTGAAACTTTGGGGTAATAATGGGAGTTTTCAAAGTCACAGATGGGGAACCTACATCTATTGTGTCCACATACATTATAATACAAATGAAATAGTAATTTATTTTAATTTATCCAGGGCTGGAGTAATTGTATTCATGGGCCCCACCTTACCATATACCTGTGCTTTGGGGTTCAGATAAATATAAAAGTGATTTGGGTAGCCATGATAAATTTTTTCGCATACTACTTGTGTCCGTTTTCGAAATTCGTTGTTAGTTTCTAAAGATAACCCTGTGGAACGTGTCCGGTTCTTATTAATAGACCGGTTTGGGAGGGTGTCGTTATTTAGAGGTGGGCTTTTTAGTGCATAAAGATTATTGCAACAGTGAAATGTAGCAAGACGTTTGAGTTCCACCCGAAAGATTGTTGGTTCGATACCAGCCAAAGCCGAAACCATTTTTCCTCTCTTTTGACTCTTATCAAAAAACTGCGCACTGTAGCCTCAGTGTTAACCACTTACACCAAAGCGGTGCACGTGCTCAACTAGCAACAGTGGTGTGGTGTCCCCTGGGAGAAGGGGAACACGATCTTCATTTGCAATGTACGGGTCGAAGGATGTTCTAGTTGAGCAACAGACCACGGGTGCTGAAAATTTAAATTCATTAATGCTTTTGCTGCAAAAGTCGGACATTTATAACATAAAGATCCCACATATCAGTTTTTTAAAGAACATGGCGTTTTAGAACGCTCTTTGTAAATGTACAAGGGAAATAAGCGAATTTTAAATACTTACCATCTTACAAACAAGCGGCGAACCACAAGTAATGAAAATTCGTATCATGAAATCACATGACGCCAATTTGATATGTGAATTTTATGGTGTCATTATTGTGATGTTATCATGACATTATCTACAGAACGATAAGATCTGGAAGGTATGCAGAAATGATGAAAATAGTAAACAGCATTGTTCACCTTTTGACAAATGTTGCTCATTATTTTTGTAACAAATATAGAGATAAATCTCCTATTTATAAACATATCGCTACTTAACTATCGTTTCTGTTCTTCTTGATTGATCGTTCAGACGACATACCTTCACCAGTGAGGTCAGGGATGGGAGAGAGTATTGATGTGTCCTTAGGCAATTTACTAGATCACGTCCCCCAATCACAGTTATGTATAATAACAGATTACGTTCGCAAATTTATTAAGGTTCCGCGTCGGGCCCCCTAGGAACTCGGGGCCCTGGACATTTGCCCCCTATTCTCGGCCCTCGATGAAGCCACTATCAACAACGCTACAAGAACACAGGTTGACATATTAAACTAAAAACCAGGGATTTCTGCGTTTTCTTTGGTCAATTGATTAATGGATGGTAATACTGTAAAAGAATTTTACCAAGGTATTTTATTTGCCAAAAGTGTATTTTGAATAAATGATTCTATTTCAGGCAAAAAGCATTGAATCAGGCTTTATTTTATTGCTAATTTTTTTTTTATCATCACTGTTAAAAAAAACCAACTGAAATTGACGAAAACTTCTCCGTGAAATTTTCTGTCCATTAACGAAAAGCCGCCCTTAATCTTAAAAGCACAAGTTTCTCCTGGTAATGACCAGGGGTGGACTGGGGAGAGAATGCATCGCTGGTATTTTTAACCAGGGCGGCCCACTTTGACTTCGAAGATCTTGTGATTTAATCTTAGTCAATATAAATCCAAAGAATATTTTTCAACTTTATGGGGGGGGCAGGATTGTATCCAATATTTATATGTATCATGAATGATATATTTTGATGCATCGTGAAAGATCAACGACAACACTAGAATAATAATTCTGTGTAAATATTACAAATAATAGCAGAGTTAGCAGACAAACCACAAACACACCAAAACAGGGTCAGGTACTGGTATTTTCCGGCCAGATTCCTTTGATATTGCCGGCACGTAAATCCAAAGTTAATTGATGCTGTTTCCTGTTTGCCCGCCTTCATAGTCAAACGGTTACGTTCCGCAGCGCCTAGCTGACGCATGCCCAGATTGCTCGTAATACCTGTTCGCGCGCGGTCCACTGTGCAGTGGGTTCGATCGAAATCCGAAAGAAAAACGCACCGCAACGTTGGTCCTTCACCGTCACTGTGAAGGCGGCCTCCTCATCCTCCGTTTTCGTTATTACAGTCCCTGCAGGACCTGGGCCTTCTTAAGCATCGTCGCCCATTCTCCTCTACCCAAGGCCTTTCTTTACCATTCTCACATTTTCGTTCTTCGCAGATCTTCTTCCATTTCATCAAGCCACCTTGTTCTAGGACGTCCCATTTTTCTTCTTCCTACTGCATTGGCTTTCATGATTTTCTTAGCCATGCTAGATTATTCCATCCTTTCTACATGTCCGAGCCACCTAAGCCTTCTTTTCCTTATTTCTGTCACAAACTCGGTGTCTCCATATAAATGGTATATTTTCCTGTTTTCCTAATTCCATATACGATATTTTCATTAACTGCCCCGAATATTTTCCGGAGTACTTTTCTCTACCATATTCTCAGCACTTCTTTGCCTCTAGCTGCTAATGTCCATGTCTCTGCTCCGTATAAAACTACAGGTTTTATTATTGTTTTATAAATGGTAAGATTTAGTTTTCGTGAGATATTCTTGGAACGTCGTACTTTCTCAAATCTGAAGTAGCACCTGCTACCAGATTATTGTACTACTACCATATTCTTGCTTTAATCTCTGCACTTGTTTTGCAATCATCTGTTATCATAGCTCCTAAATATTTAAATTGATGCACCCTCTCAAAGCTACAACCTGTGATTCTTCTTTCCATGCCATTCACGTTCTGAAACCACCTTTCATCTTTTATCCCTTGAATTAATCATATATTTAGTTTTATCTGCATTGATTGTTAATCTGGGTCCTTTAGCGCTATTTTCGAAATTTTCTAGGGTTTCTTTAACACTGATGCATCTCTGCTTATTAATACAATCATCTGCAATAGCTAGATGTTGCAAAGTTCCATTAAAAATTGTATCATCTGGGTACGCGCTCATTTTCCTTAAAGCGACTTCAAGCGCAAAATTAAATAATGTCATTTAAAGAGCACCAACTCGTCTTATACCCTTCCTCACTTTGAATTCACTTGACAGCTGTCCTTGAATCCTCACTTTGGCCGTGGTATTCTTTAAAGCTAGTTTTATTAAATTAATATTTTTGAGGGAATGTGTAGTTCTCGCAGGACTTGGAGAAGTTTGTTTCTTTGGACGTTGTCATAGGCTTGTTTAAAATCGATAAATAGTTTATGTATGCTGCAAGACCATAACCAGGATTTAATTTCAGTGGGGTTCAAAATTTTTTTTCTCCATGTATCGATACAATCCCACCACCCAAAGCCCTAGTCAAATTCCATTAAAAATTTAGTTTTGGATGGAATCGGTCTTTAAGATCCCCCTTTTAGATACGGGCATGGTATGCTGATATTAATTTTGTTGCATTTCTCAAGTATCATATTTAGAGAAAATAGCTAGTCTGTTGTTGATCTGTTCCATCTGAATCCGCATTGGTTATCAGCCAGAATTTCTTCTGCATAAAGTTCCTGACATTTTAAAAGCAATTTTGAAGAAATCGCATACACAACATTTAGTAATTAATGAGATTCTTCTGTAATTAGCACAGTTGCCTTTGTCATTAGTCATTATTATTGTGAATGGGGTGGATGACTGCTGAGCTTCATTCTGTCGGCATGTCTTTTTTCTCCCACACCTCTTTCACCAGTGAATATACATCGTCTCTCAGTTCAGCTCTTCCATACTTGATTATTTCTTCCTGAATGCCATCTTCTCCAGGGCTCTCATTATTCTTTAAAGATTGTATCACTTCATCTACTTCTTCCCTTTCAATATTAATTTCTACTTGGTCTTGGTTTGTCTCCTCCATTGCTTCATTATCAATAACGCTCGCTTCCTTAAAGTTAAACAATTCTTCAAAATATTCTGTGCCCACTATTTAATATTTTATCAACTTCTCCTATCAAGTTTCCTTTATCATTACACAGTGAAATTTTCGGTCGGAACCCTCCCTTTAATTCACCAGCTCTCTTAAGCGCATTTATTGTCTCTTTTCTGTGGTAATCTCCTAACTCAAGTAGTTTTTTCTTTTGCTATTCCCTTTCCTTTTTATAGATATTTTGCCCCCTTGGCGAATTTAAGAAATTTTCGTAGGTTGATCTTGGTTTGTTTCCTTTGAAGCATTATTTATCTCACCTTATTCCCTTTTTCTAGCACTTTTTTCCAGTCATTATCAAACCATTCAGTTATTTTTTCAGGATTTTTGTATTCGATGATCTCGGACACCGAAGTCTTAATTATGTCCTAAAGTATCACACATTTTTGGTCCACTTCTTCTTCCTCTTATGTATTGTTCTAAGTAATTAATTTTTTATCAATAGCTTCTTGGAATTCATTACTTACTAAAAGATCGCCTTTAAGAGTTTGTACGTTAAATAAATTTTCTTTTTTTGGGGAAGGATTTACAGGCGTTTGCAACCCTCTGTCTAGGATACGAACCATGAAGTGGTGAGAGTCAATATCCGCCCCTCTACATGTCCTGACATCTGAACCAAATCTACGCTCTAGTAGGAAGTGATCTATGTGTTTGATATTTAGTGGTATCATCCGGTGAGGCTCATGAAGTTTTGTGGATGTTTTTACGATCGAAATGGGTACAACTTATAGTCATGTTTTTGCTAGAAGTTAAATCAATGAGCCGTGGCTTATTATTGCTGCTATTGTCATGCAATCTATGACGCTCCAATGCTGATCTGAACTGTTTTTCCTTCCATGTTTTGAGTTCATATTCCCCAGGAAGATTTTCACATTGTGCTTCTGAATCTTATGGTACGCTTGTTCAACTGTTGCATAGAATTCTTTTTTAGTTTAGTCCTCTGCCGGTGAGTGTACACACACCAAAACAATATTGAAAAATCTGGATTTTAGACGTAGAGTACACATTCTCTCATTGATGCCCACAAATCCAAGAACGGCCTGTTTTATTTTTTGGCAACCATAAATCCGGTGCCAACTCTGTTGCTTCTTCCTCCACTGCAAAAAGTTGTGTCCTCACCTCCAGAACCCATTATGGTCGTACCACTCCACCTGATTTCCTGTAGGTCCGCAAGGTCTATTTTACATTTCTTTAGTTCACCCTTCAAATTTTCTAGGGCTCCAGCTCGATATAAACTTCGGGCATTCCAAATGGCCATTGATACAAATCCTTTGTAAAGGCAGCCCTTTTTTGTTGCTCATCTGGTTAACGGCTGTTGCCAGTTTTCCAAAAAGGGCGTATGTAGAAGATTTTGAAGGAAAAGTTGAAATCTGGAATTAAAATGAATATATTTTGTTTTATTTCTCAATTCCTCTTTTGCTCGTTGGAAAGGAAAAACTTGTTAATGACGGCCCACCGAGCATTTGCCCGCTGATTCCTATGGCCAGTCCGACCTTTGTATTGACAGATGTTTTCCATTTCTTTGATGACAAAACGGAAAACCTCGTTTTCCAGCACTGAATTTACCAAATAGGTTGTTATCATTCAAGGTGTCACGGAGAAATTCAGTATACCCTCCAAGTCCAAGTCTCGACATGATCAAGGGGTACCTAACGATTGCGTTTTATCCCCAAGCTGATGAAGGAATGAATGTCTCTAACATCATCAGAAAGTTCTTCGGGGTCAAAGTAGGTTGTGCTGTCGGAAAAAGCACCCAAAGAAAGCTTCTTGGCCAAGGTCCGGACTTCTTCGAATCTTCGTGCTTTCATAATTTTTTGAAGGGCGATAGGTGGGGTACTTTCTGGAAGGTCAAGTAGAATACAATGTGCTTTATTGGACCCTCAAAACATATGCTTTGGTGGAAAATTCAGACTTCCTGGTTTTGAGGTTATGCGATGAGAGAAACGGTCGCCAACGGCCGTTTTGGCGGCCGCCATGATGAATTGTTGACTTTTAGACGTTTTTTGGGCCAAATAAATTTTCCTAAGCAGGGAATTCCGCTTGGGAACAGCTCTACCGTAACGCCAAGTACTGGGCACCACAAGACACATAAAACGAACATTCCATCCACGGAAAAAATTTGAAAGCAGAGACAGAAAGGAAGAAAGATGTAGAAAGAATTAAGGGAAGAGGAAGAGGGGGGGGGGAGAAGAGGAGGAATAATTAAGGGAGATGTAGAGGAGGAAGAGAGGACAAAGAAGGGAGGAGA
Source organism: Dysdera silvatica (assembly GCA_006491805.2). Classification (NCBI taxonomy): domain Eukaryota; kingdom Metazoa; phylum Arthropoda; class Arachnida; order Araneae; family Dysderidae; genus Dysdera; species Dysdera silvatica. The sequence goes on from QLNU02015270.1 coordinate 30,558,560, forward strand.
AGAGGAGGAATAATTAAGGGAGGAGGCAGAGAGTAGGAATAATTAAGTGAGGAGATGTAGAGGAAGAGAGAGCCGAGCGGGAAATCATGTGGCAGGGTAAGAAAGAACAACAGTAGCGCCACCACAAAACGCTTAGCGGCAAAATCGAGAACTACCCCAAGGGTTGCCATAACAGGCAACAGAACGGAAGAGGGGTGGGTTACCACATTGGCGGTGGTATCGTCGGTGGATCTAATCCGAATTGGCGTCCTTTCTTTTTTAAATAACTTTGTGGGCAAAAGGACCTGTTGTAAGCGTTGTGAAAACAAAGGGATATTTGGCGCTACTGCACGAGATGTTTCCCCCTAAATTTAGTCTGGGTTTCCAAAAACTGCCAATCTGGCAAGCGGCACAAGGTGACTAGCCACTATGTTGTTTACACCGGCATTTTGGGATTTTCGTCCCCCTTTTTCTCCTACGAATCGTAAAAAGTTGTTTGCGGTGTTTTTTTTGTGATTTTCGTCCTCCCCTTCCTCCTTTTTCCTTCTTAAATTCACACACAACCGTGATAATACAGATTTCGTTACCCAGTTTTGACTATATGCTCTTAAAATCGCTGGGAAAAGCACTGGATGTGGTTTGTCAAGTGACTTCTGTGTTTGCGGAGCAGTGAGAAGTGGCTTCTGTGTGATACGCCATTTTTTTTTACTTTACATTCGTTCGCTGAAGAAAATGTCCGAGCGTTGAATCTAATTTTTGTATGGATTATGTATGCAAGGTAAGAACAATGGGACTGAGTGGGCGCTGAAAGAAAGGGATTAGTGGCGTCTGTACGAAGAGTAAGAAGCTGGTGAATCCGTGTACGAGAATTTCAGTGGCGTTGTAGGAAATGTCGTAGTTTTTTTTAGGGTTGGAGGGAGGAGGAGGAGAAGATTGAACGAGAGTTATTCTGGGAGGGAGGAAGAAGATGCATGAAAATTTTGGGGGAGGGGTGGAGGGCGGAAGAGGGATAGAGAGAAAGAAAGAGGAAGAGAGGAAAATCTGCAAGAACGCTATAAACAAGTATTGTAGGGTTAAGAAGAGAAAGTGGAGGACGAAAAACCGAGAAAATACGGCTGTAAAAAAAAAAAAAAAAAAAATCCGGCCGTAAAGAAGCAGAAAAATCCCCAAAACTCCCTAAACAACAAGGCGGCCAGCCACTTAAGGCTAATTGTCAGGTTTGGAGTTCTCGGAAACACCGTGCTAGATTCCGCTAGATCTGGGGGGTAACGAACTGTGTATTAGCGCCCACTTATCTTACCTTGCATATGTAATCGATAAAATAATTAAAAAAAGAAAAATCAAATGCTCAGACATTTTCACTACAAGGAACATAACCAGACGAGAGAGTAACGCAAAGCAATCACTAAATGGCGTCTCAAACCAGTTATCACTGCATGACACGTGCGTATGCATGTATATAACACAATTGTCAAATAATGGTTAATACAGAAAAGCTTCTGTCCCCCCCAATATATAAAACCGCTCTAGTTTGAGCTAATTAAACGTGGGTGGCAAAAATTATTGTATAATAAATTTCCCCGCGAAAAACTCACAAAAATCTCGCCCCGGAGGCTTTTCTGTGTTGACCATTATTTGGCAATTGTGTTATCCCTGTGAAGGGTAATAATATCTTACAATATATTTTTATATTTAATGTGTTTTCCTTACTCTGTTAAAAATGTTTTTATCATGCAAATATGGCGGCGGTGGACAGAGGGGGTGTCGCGGATTATTTGTCTGTCATAAAAGTGGGTCACGGCTGGCGCAGTATAGCCCAGATGCTCTTGCGCCATAAAAAAGCCAAACAACCAACCAACCATCACGGCTGGCAGAAGGTTGGGAACCACTCAAGGCCCTAGCCAGGATTCAATTTTGTGGGGGTTCAAAAATTTGTGCAGCATGTATCGATAAAATTGTGGCATACAAGGCTGTAGCAGAGGCTTTTTTTCGGGAAGAGAGACAGGTCTTTAGTCAGAGGGGCTGAGCCCCTCTGGAAAATAATTCTTTCAAAATAAATTATTTTAGAATTTTATTAAAAAAATTAATAGAATTTTACATAACAATGGAAATCGTTCTTTAACGTTAAAAATATATTCAAAATAGATTTCTGTAGTAAACCTAGTGCACATGATGTTTCTTACAAAGAGATTCATCTACTCTTTAATAAGGTTAAGGGAAATTAGAAATTTTAGTATATCTCTGTAAGTTTTTAATGCAAAATTTAAGTTAAGAAATTTATTCATTGATGTTAAATATATTAGCCTACTTAGATATTTAGTATTATTAAATATATTAATAAAATACATTAAAATATTAAAGAACTTTAAGCCCCCTGTACACCCTCTGAAACTTCCAAAGTTCCCCTGTAACTAGCGTCTATCTACAGTCCTGAGTGGGGAAGGGAATAAACTTTTTACGCTGTGCATCTATACAAACACAGCATGTGTCTACCGTTCGCATTAAAGAATATATGGATGTAACATGTATCAGTATAATTGCAACGTATATCGGTATAATTTTTTTGATTTCAACGCAAACATTAGACATATTTATAAAAATAAGCAAATCCAAGAAATTCTTCAGTAGATGACATGGCATTTGTAAAGCAGTGGAAGCTCAAACTGAAAAGAAAAAAAAAAGCGTAGAACAAAATCTCTCCCCTCTTATACAGAAAAAGTGCAATTCAGATTTACACGCACCTTATCGAAAATTAGACCGCCTTGAAGTTTAATAAACTGATTTAAATTTTTTTTTACAATTACACTTCAATATTGTGATGAGTAGCCGAAAGTGCTAATCCATTTTGCTTATTTTCTCCTACTAAGTTTCTTAAAAACTTTTTCGATCTTTTAAATGATGAAAATGTTGTTTCTACCGTTACAGTAGAAATCGGAATTGTGGCAATAACCTTTAATAACATGTATGCTTTTGGAAAAAGATTAGTCACATTGTATTTATAAGTGCTTCCATTGCGTTAGCAGGTCTGGAAGTAACATCTGTTTTGATCCAATTTTTCCTCCAAACCATTGGCGTACGCAGGGGGTGTTGATAGGGGGTTGTAACACCCACTGGAATGAAATTTTGTATATTTAACATAGGAATATATGAGTTGTAGCTCTGTAGCCACCATTGAGTCTATAACCTCAACGCTTGCGAACTTTCTGCATATGCTTATGCTCCAAACGGAATATTCAGCTGTTATGAAAGTAAATCAAAGTTCTCGAAAAATAGCTCCATGATCAGCTGTATCGTTTATCACAGGGTGTCTACTCATCTGGAAAAGTCAGGGAAATTTGAAATACAAAGGCCCAAGTCAGGGAAATTTGAAATTCATTGTTATAATAAATAACTTATTAAAATAATTTTCCTGAACTGTGCTTTTCATACCACATTACCTACTGAAAATTTTGAAAAACTTGTACTTTTGACTAAACTTCTTCCAAAAGTTACCATTTTGCACCAAAACTAATATAATTTATATAAAATTATTAAGCCTATATATTTCTCAGGAGAAAATGTTTGCCAAATATATAACTAAAACTTGAAAAGAGAAGTGTTTTTTAGCTAAATTTTCTAATCTGTAAGAGATTTTGATCATACCAATCTCCTTTGCCTTATATACAGTCATACACATTTTAAATGAAATAGAAGATGAAGCATCAGCTTTGCGATTATATAGTTAAGCTCTTTTATAATGGACTTGAAAAGGGTGGAATGGAAATGTTGCTGTAAATATTTAATTAATGCAAGTTTTTAATGTAAAACAATACACTTTTTAATACAGCTTTTGAATTTGTAAATTCACTATAATTGAGTTATAAATGGCTTTGGGGTTTGCATTAATGGATTTTTATGGCCTTGAAACTTATCTTGGTTGCGCAAATTTTAGTGCATTGCATGTTGTTTACTGTAATTAGCAACTGGAAATTTAACATTTGGTCTTGAAACCTGGAAAAATCAGGTAAGTTTGAAATGGTATTTGGATAGACATCATGTTATTAACATAGAATTTTCATCGATTACGGACACTAAGCATGGAAAATGTGTAATTCTTGTTTTTCTTCAGCATTAATATTCATTTTAAGGTTATATTTGGCAGTTATTAATTAGAAAAAACACGTTTTATATTCACTAACAGGTTTTTATGTTTTTGCAATAGCTCTATAAATTGCAATAAATTATAAAATAAAATACAAAAATAACGATGAATAACGATGTATCGCCTTTATTGGAACTACGAAATATAAATACCTAATACAAGAAATAAATGAGAAAATACCATTCAGGCATTATCTTGTAGTTTTAAAATCAAAATTTAATTTTTTGTAATGTCCTCCCCTTTAAAGAAAATGGTTCCATGGTTTTTTTTCCTTAAAAGATTTTCAAATTAGTGGTCTGCAAAACGACATCGTGAGGTCATCATTTTCATAATTAGACAAGGGTATAGTCATTTTTTTTTCTCTCCCCTCTTTACAAGTTTGGCAAGTAAGTACATTTAAGTATATTTGAAGGCTTATCACAAATTTATTTTCGGGGTGATCCCTAAGACCCCCCTCTTGATACGTGAATGAAACCACTTTTACAGTGTCCATAAATAAATTAAATTAGAGGTCTGGAAACTACCGTCCGCGAGCAGAATAGCCATACTTCGGCTTTGACAAATTTCTAGTTCAGTACAATATCCACTGTTTTTTTGTTTTTTTTAATATCTTATTCAATAGATTTTTTTTTATTTTATTAGTTCTGGCCCTGCGGTGGCGCAGTGTGGTAACGCGTTCGCCTAGTACGCCGTTAATCCGGGTTCGACTCCCAACAGTGTACAAAGAACGCTTACTCAGAGATCTCATAAAAAGATCGCACTGCTCACTGTAGTCCGGGGTTTGGTTCCCTAGGCCATAAGAGGTTCGGATTCCTCGGAAAACAGTAGGTCCCGGCGCAGCATGACCATTGTAGTCTTTGAGCCGTAAAACCACAAAACAAACAATATTTTATTAGCTCACTTCAGAGGTGCATTCCAGGTTTAAATCGGCTTGGGCATTTGTGCTTGTATCACGTTATTATTTTATATGCCCGGAGTTATATGTTGTAGGCCGTGTCAGATTCAGAGGGGCATTTGAGTTGAGGGGTCTTGCAATTCCAGCTCAACAACCCATACATGATGATAGTTTCTGTCCCTATCAGATTAATGGGCTATACACTCTGTGAGGGGGGGTTCCCTGGTCAGGGGCGGATTTAGAGGTCATTCAAGGGGGGCGATTAATGACTTGATTTTTGGAAATGATACCTCATTGGACCTTTACCTTCTATCTTTTCAATGTTAAATTATCATTCAAGGGAGCAATCCCCCGACCCCTAAATCCGCCCCTGTCCCTTATTCCTCAAGTGGATCTACCCTTGATTTGGAAGAGCGTTAGGCCACTTTTTAGGACTATACCACTGCCCATAGGTGTTCTATGGGATTTAGGTCTGGGCTCTGAGCATGCCAGTCCAATTCCTCAACATCCATGTCAGCAAACCAGCTCTATACAGCCCGTGTTGTGTGGATAGGAGCACGATCTTGTTGAAACAAGAATGGACCCACTCCAAACTGTTGTCACAATGTAGGCAATATGAAATTGTCCAAAATGCCAAGATAGCCTTCCGTCTTTAGAGTTCCCTTCACAGGAATCAGAGGGCCAAGCCCGAACCATGAGAAACAGCTCCAAACAATCATGTATGCAATCAGAACCGTCGACAAGCTCCGGTCATTTCACTGGGAGAGTCTGGACCACCCACCATACAGTCCGGACCTCGCCCCTAGTGATTTCCACGTTTTCGGTCCGCTGAAGAAGTTCCTGGCAGGACAGCGATTCACGTGCAACGATGAAGCCAAGACAGCAGTCCGACGGTGGTTCCACAGTCAGCCGGACGAATTCTACCACAGGGGCATCTCAAATTTAGTGCTGCGATGGGACAAATGTCTGAACCGGTGTGGGGACTATGTGGAAAAATAGTGTAAGGTACGTAGAATAGTACGTATATTTGTAATTACCTGTATGTACCTTATTTTGGCTAATAAAAAATAGGGGCAAAGACTTTCTGATTCGCCCTCGTAATAACTTTCGTAATTGGCATAATAACTTTCGTAATTGACTTTATATGTAATAACTTTCGTAATTTCGACTTATATGTAATAACTTTCGTAATTGGATCATATGTAATAACTTTCGTAATTGACTTATATGTAATAACCTCTTTCGTAATTGACTTTATATGTACAACTTTCGTAATTGACTTATATGTACAACTTCGTAATTGACTTATATGTAATAACCGCAATTGACTTATATGCAATAACTTTCAATTGACTTATATGTACAACTTTCGTAATTGACTTATATGGCCAACTTGTAATTGACTTATATGTAATAACTTTCGTAATTGACTTATATGTAATAACTTTCGCAATTGGACTTATAAGGTAATAATCTAGTAATTGACTTCATATGTAATAACTTTCGTAATTGGCTTATGTAATGTAATTGGTTTATATGTACAACTGTAATCGACCTATGTAATAACCCCTGTAATCGACTTCATATGTAATAACCTCAATTGACTTATATGTAATAACTTCGTAATCATTGCATGTAATAACTGCACTGGACTTATATGTAATAACTTTCGTAATTGACTTACATGTAATAACTTTCGTACTCATAAAATAACTTTCGTAATTGACTTATATGTAATAACTTTCGTAATTGACTTATATGTAATAACTTTCGTAATTGACTTATATGTAATAACTTTCGTAATTGACTTATATGTAATAACTTTCGTAATTGACTTATATGTAATAACTTTCGTATTTTATACTGTACTATTACAGTTTCAAATTGCCTGTTTGGTATTTTATTTTACTTGTTTTACCCCATTTTTTTCTTAAAATCTCTTAGGTGGGGGTCCAAGTGCTTATGTGCACCAATGTATGAGTCGCCACTGATCGTAAGAATATCATATCCCTCCTTAACAGGGACCTGATATTGGAGAATAACTCATAGTCGTCAAAATTAAGATGAGCTGGGCGTATGCAGTGAAACTTGTTTAAGGCGGAAACTGACAGGACCGAAGAAAAATTCCGTAGTATGCAGGTTTCCGCCTTATGGAGGTTACATGCAAAACAAATACATACATAGTTAAATTCAGTGGTAAGAGATGACTGCATATGCTAATTGTTTTTATTTGTCTTATCTTGCGAACTTTAAGATTATATTTATTTTCCTTTTGATAAAAATATTTATTTTATCACTGCATTTTATTTTTATTAATTTTTGCACAATTTTGTATTTTCATCAGTCACGGTCAGTATGGTGCAAAATTCCATTCTAACTATACATGCCTATTCCATACAAAAAGTTTATTATGTAAGCTTAAATTGTAACGATAAAGTACCTCCCTTGTAAAGATAATGATTCCCTTTTAT
>QLNU02015270.1:30581849-30617544 GCA_006491805.2 Dysdera silvatica
AAAAAAAATGTAGTGATATCATAATTCTCTATCCAATAGATGTCTGCGGATGAGTTTTTTATATTGAGCAAAGGAATAAATAGATTTAAGTGAGTTAGGAAGAAGATCCCACACCCTAGGGCCAAAGCAACAGATGCGGAAGAGTCAAAGTTTTGTTCGTGAATACTGTGGTATTAGATTGTTGAGATTTCTTGTAAAGTATTATATAAGTAAAGTATTATGTAAGTCTCTCCTCTACCTGTATTGGTAATGCAGGACAGAAATCACCTCCAAGTTGTAGTGCATTTTCACAATCTTGGAGTTGTTCGGAGGTCAGTGTTTCTTTTGGTAGTAGCAATAATCTAGATCGAGGCCATGATCTTCGATTTATATCTATATTCAGGATACCACACGTTCGTACCAAAATTGGTGGAACCTCTTCGAATTACGTTCGTCCAAAAATTTGGAATTATATTTGCCATGTACTCCTACCCTTTCGTAAATGAAGCGCGAGGTTTGTGAGATTATTTTTTGCCTCGAAATTGTCTTCTCCTTGCTGATGTTCAGCCATTTCTCTTTTTGCTGTTTTTTATTTATTGAAATTACACATTTATTTGTATACGAATGGGGCATGGGTCGGGTGTTGACAGGTCAATTACGTTTAAGGGCGACATTGAACTTGTCAGATTAGTTAAACTGGTTTTTTTTTTCCGGAGCCTCCACCATCTTTGCACAATTGTTTCTAAATTATTTTATATTTTAGTTAAGTTTATATTAAGATAAATGTGAGATGTTAATTAACTTAAAATTTTATGATTTACCGATTGTAGCACGTTGTATATTGATGTGAATAAAATTTGATCGATTGAAAGGGTCAACATATAATTTGAATAATTTTTCTTCTTTGGTCGCTAGTGGCACGGTCGCATTCGGCACGACACCAAATTTTTTATCAGCGGCACCCACTATCTGGTGGTCTGGCCTCTTCGCTCCCCTCTCCCCAAACAAATTTATAGAAAATGAATAAATAAATGCAGAACACAGTTGTGGACGAAATGCATAACCTATAAAATATATGTTAACGACTATTGTTAATGTTTTTCCTGTTTCTGCTAAGATTTATTTATTTTATTTATTTGAACTAAATTAAATTTAAATTAAACCATGAAACTGAATTTCATTTAAAGGGGCCGTTCAAGTATTACGTAAGCATCTTTGGGGTAAGGGTTTTAAGATTTGCTTATTTTTGCTGACAACGGGGAGGGGGTGGGAGTCTGAACTATGTTTACTTAAGACATAGAAAATATTAAAGGCAACACATAGTCAGGAAGTAATAGCCGCCCTGGCAGAACTGCAATACTCGAATGTATGGTACGCTGCGTGTAGAAGATATAAAATACACGTAATCGCAGTTAAATATTTAATTATTTAAACCAGAGGCTGGTCGTCGAACTTTTTTTTTTTCGCTCGGATACCATCTTCCAGACTACCTGTGACACCCCATATTTTTAAATTATAACGAACGTATTATTTTTAATAAATGCATTTTATCAAATCCACTTCTTATTTATTTAACAACTTTATTTGCAACGTAAGAAATATTAATACGTAATAAAAATAAATTATAGCAAAACATTATTATTTTCCTTATGGTTAATATAATATAACATATATAGTTTAGTAATATATGTGTATAATATATATAATGTATATAGTTAATAATATGCGTATAATGCACGTGGCATCAGTTTATAATAATAGTGGCAAAAATGAAAAGAACCAAAATCTTGCAGCAAGCTTGGGGGGTTAGTCATTTGCTTATTTTCATACAGGGAGGGTATAATTCCCGAAATATACTTAAATGGTCCCAGGGGCAAAAAACAGGCTGATACTTTATTACATAAATACAGGCCTGAAGTGTTATAAAAATTTTCAAGAGTTAGAAATTTTGTTTCATTTGTTGTTTATATAAATTTTTTTAATAAAATATGGGGGGAGCCCTCGCTTGAGTTTTAAAGCCAATCTTAAGAAAGTGGATAGGATTAGAACTTATTTTCCCCTACCTCTCAATATTTCCTTAAAGTTAGTGCCTCTGTTTCTTACCTGGATATGAAAAAAAAAATTCTGCGTTGTCTTCTTCCAGCATAAATCTAATGATATTTTTATTATTTGCGAGCAAAATATACGTTTAAAGCAAAAATATACGTCGATTTATCATAAGTAACTTATGACAAATACGCGTATATTTGTTATAAGCAGCTTATAAGAAGCTAATGGGAAGAGTTTTTAATTTTATTCGAAACCGTTCACCCACAAGTTCAACAGGAAACAACAGTAGAAGAAAATTCCGTTTTCAAAACTAATTTTGGTTTCAAAAATTTTTCTTTAACAAATTAAACGATGTTTTTAAATGTGACATTAAGTCCTTCTAATACTCTTAACAGCTTCTTTAGCTCTACGTCTTTCGGTGGGCCAGGGGTAGGGGCGATGGAAGCTCTCTCTGAGACACAAAAAGTCTTATACCTCGATAAAAAATAATAATAAAAGGAAATACAAAAGACATACGAGCAGAAGACGCGAAAGGTAAAGGAGAAAGAAAACCCGTTGCCAGTTTCAAAAGAATAAACTCAATGCGGGAGTTATTCAAAATGATCTGCCACTAGTAAAGTCCGTTACAAAATGTCGGCTTTACAGAATGAAGAGCGACAGGGGACGTCAAAAAGCCTGACAAAAAGACACCCGAGAATGAAAAAGCCACAATATATGGCAAAAAAGAGGAATATTAAAATAAAATAATAAAAATGTGTGGTGGTGGGGATATTCAAATCGTAGATGCGGCAGCAAAAGATGATTCTTCTTTGGTAAAGCGGATTTGTGGGTCTTTTCACGTTCATATAATAGGCCGAGGGGAAGGGATCTCGTCCGTTTTGAATAAGGCGCGGGAAAAGGAAACAATGCTCGTAGTCTGCGGTTGCGAGATAAGGGCATTTGCAGCCCGCTTAAGTCACCGCTATTTGCATATCGGTGGCCTGGACTTACGCTTGTGACGTCACTTGATCGCGTAACGTCAGGTTTGGCGACAATGTCTGGCTATTTTTGCTATGCAATTTGATTTATACCTATCTCATAAACGTAAAAATTTTGCCAAATCTGTCGGAGATAGGTACTCCTAAATCATCATTGTTTTGAATTTAATTCGAAAACTTGCTGCCACTTAGGGCAAAAGAAACTTCTTCATGTCCAGCAGACGATTTTTATTAGTTATATATGAGAGTTATGAAAATTTGCGATTTTATTTATTTATTTTGCTTTATTTTTTGTGAGCTTTTCATTCCTTTTTTCCCTTTCTATTGAAATCTGCATATTTAACTATTGCATGTAGGACTGTGCCCACTTTTTTTTTAGAAAGTGGGGGAGAGGTTGACCCCCTCCCCGCCCTCCCTTTGCACGCGGCCCATGAAGCATATATGCATTATAAATTAATTACGTCATTGGTTTCAGGTGCAAGTATTGTAGCAAACTTAGTGACCTTACCTTTGTGGTTATACTTTCTCAACTTCATTCAGTGGCGTAGCAAAAGGAAGGCCTCAAAGGCTCAAGCCCCCCATTGGTTAACGAAGTATGTTGTCCTTCTGAACGCCGAATTATTTTCTGGGATTACAGCGCAGCCTCCCGCGGCCACCCTCTCCAGCCCCAGCCTCCCGCTCAATTAACGTCGAATCGTTTGACATTTTAAAGCTGCTAGAGGCACTCATAACTTTTTAATTGCCACGCCCCTGACTTCGTTGCGTATTTTATCTGGATACGATTTAGATTTGTTGGTAGTATTTATAAAAAAAAAAAAATTTGGAGCGTATAACGTGTACGAGAGTAATAAATACGTAGCCCCTGGTACAAAGGGGGCAAATGCCCCGAGGCCAAAAATCCTAAGGATCTCGGCATGAAACTTTAATAATATAATAATCATAACTTGTCATTAAATATAATTGGTTGGGACCCCGATCTGTTAAACTGCCTAAGGCCCGTAAATTCTGTCCCCGGCCCTTTAAATATATATTAAGACACCAGTATAATAAGTGGCATAAGATCTTAACAGGAGTCAGTCAGTCAATCAATCAATCAATTAATCAATCAATCAATCACATGTTTATTTTCCTTGCCCCCACAGTGCACGGGGTAAACAGAATAAAATCAGTGGATTAAATGTCTTACTCCTCGATTTATGATCTGTTAATTGCCTATTTATTAGCAGTGCTCTAAGTCTTATTTTAAATTTCCCCTTGCTTTGTATATTCTTTATGTCAATAGATAGTTCGTTCCTCATTTTAACACCGTAGTAATTTATATTTTTCGCTCCCATTTCGGTTCTGATATTCGTTAATTTATATAAATCACCCGATCTTGGGTTTTGCCATGATGTTAGATATACAATACCAATCAAATCATTTGACATTTGAAGCAATAAATGCATTTGTGAAATTTTCTTACACGCTGTCTGGTATAAAAAATGGGATAGAACACATAAAAATTTCAAGAGCGTTGCAGAATACAAAAGAGATTTGAAGGATTTTTATAAACGCTTTATGTTATTGAACATAGATAAATATTTTTCGACATTTGCCATAACGTGCAAGAGGTTCTATGCTTCAAACATACAGAAATTTCTTGATAATACAGAGCAATATATAAATCTGGGTACAAGCACTACCCCTATCTTCAAACACATACAGGGTGCTTTTGAGAAACTCAAAGCTATCCAATCCCCAATTAACTTCCCATACCTAACTCTCACTATTGGTTTTCATAAAGATCCAATTGGTTTTCGCACTGTTAGATGTGCTACTAGCTCTTATAGTGTTAGAGCTGTTAAACTGCTTCGAATACTTAAACAGATTTATGTTAAAATTTCCTTAAATACCTTTATTTTAAAAAATAGTTTTCAACTTTTAAAGACTTTGAACTCCAGTGATAGGAATCCCACTTTCATTAAGTGCTTTGATTTTGAGGATCTATTTAACCAAATCAATTTAAGAGACTTATATCGTGTATTATTAGAATTATTTACAGAGTATGATATAAAATCAATTGACAAAATCTCGTTTGTAAAACTACTAAACTTCTGTCTTAACTATAATATGGTATATAATGGCACTGGTTATTATAAACAGGTAAGAGGGCTTTCTCAAGGGGGAGTATATTCTTCTTTAGCTGCAGATTTATACTTACATAAATATGAAAGTTTGTCTTCACCAAGAACGGATTTATTTTTTGGCAGATATATAGATGATATAATCTGTATAGGCTATGGTATGGAGCATCAATTGGACCTTGATTTTTATCCCTCAGGATTAACACTGAAAGATACCTCTGTATCTAGAACTTAAGTTCACTTTTCAGAGCTACTTATTACTATCAATGAAAATAATAGATTTGTCTTTCAAATATGCGATAAAAGAAAACAATTTTCATTTGCTTTTGTTCAGTACTTGCAATATGACACATGTCTCAGAAAACATGTTATAAAAAATTTGATTTTAGGTGAACTCTCCAGACAGAAAGTGCTTTCAAATAGAGTTGAAGCCATTTCTGAAGGCTTAAGATCTTTTAAAAAATGTTTGGTTTTAAATGGTTTTCCAATGAACTATATAAATAGAACATTTGCAAATTTCATCTCTAGAAAGAAATCTTAAATGTTTCATATAAAGAATAATCATTGCAATTAAATACATCTAATCGCAGTTCTCAAATATAGATGGAAGCACCTGTTCATTACTCCTTTTGGATATCTGGTATTGCTTAGTTTATAAGATGTGGCAACACTTTCAAAACTGCCTTTGACTGATCATGTGCTATCTTTTTAGTTACGAGTTTGAATTTAATTTCTACATTACTGCTATTACAAGGTAATTTAACCACTTCCTATTTTATTATTAATAAAATATGCTTGCAAAAAAAAAAAAAAGTTTAAAAATGAAAAGTTTCTGACACTGAATAAATTCATCTATATTTTTTTTACATTTGTGGTATTACTTGAACTGAGTTTGTTGAATTACTACTTGTAAGTTATTCAACAGTGTTACTTTGATGTGAGATGTATATACGACTTTCTATTTTTTGTCTCTTTCAAACAAAAAATGTGTTTAAATCTCTGCCACATGGATGGTTATAAACAAACAGGTCTTCCTGTATAATGTCTGCATTGAATGGGGAATGTTGGATCCTTAAAATATCGTTTAACCCATGATTATTGGCTCATAACGCCAATGAATATTTGTACATTGCAGGTCCAATTCTTCTTTCTAATTCAGACCAACTATGATCTGTCTAAATTTATTGATTCTTCATTTATATATTAAATGGAGTGTTATAAATGCTGTGTTTTATAACAACTCCATTTGCATCATTTAAAATGGGTACATATTGGGCAGTGGTTAATGGTATTGGTATGGGATTTAAATGCTTGGTTCTATAAATTTATTACGTTGGTGTGATATAGGTATCATTAATGATAACACTATAAAAAAATTTTACTTACTATTGTTTAATTTGTTCTGAGTACATATTGTAAAATATTTTTTAATAGTTTTCAAACCTACACACACACACACACACATACATATATGTGTGTGTGTGTGTGTGGAGTTGAAGCTCTGTAACCCCCATTCACCAACTTCCCTGCATGCTAGTGGCAAACCTGCTCCTCCACAGGTGCCCCCCGTCAAATCACCCTGACAATGCTCATACTCAGAGCCGACGAGAAGAGGGCAGCAGGCCGCAGCCCGGGGCCTGATGCAGCTCCAGGGACTCGCGCAGGCAAGGACCTGGGCTGTGGGGGGCCCGGTCTCTGAGAAAAATCTATGCCACTGCCCAGGGCAGGGATCCTGGAGGGGCGGTCGAAGTGCGCCCGGGAGCCCGCTTGGCTCTCGGCCCCCCCCCCCTGCTCATGCTAATTACAAAGCATGAATAATTCGACATAATCTTGCACAAGTTTCGTCCCTTTGTTTTCCATGCCTGGCTTTATTTTGTTTATGTTGGCCTTTTTTTCTCCTGCAATGTATCACTTTTAAACCCTACGTGTAAATATCACGGCTTAGTTCTGATATCTTTTACAAAAGACTGAAACGTGCTTTTTTTTAAAAAAATTGAATCCACGCAGTTGCGATTTCACATTCTTACCATTCTTTAGTTGTCTTCTTGCATGCTGCCAGAGACATGCACGTATACAGACGCAAAATACCTACCGCAGGTGTAAAATGCGAAACAAACCGTGCGGTCACGATTTTTGCGGCCTTACAACGACCGGGAAAATCTTTCGTAAAAGCTGCGACTACAATGGGAATGTCTGGTTTTTTTGGGGGGGGACCGTTCAAAGTGGCCGGTGTCTTGCCCCCTCTGTTGCCTGTCACCCACTCTTATCCACCCACGTTCCTCCACACTTGATAAAAAAAAAGCAGAAATAGAAAAAAATGGAATCTATTTTATTCCCTGAAAAATGGGAATTCTCGACCTTGCATTAAATTTTGGCTGTAGGTTGTTCCAAGAAGAAGGGAATTTTGTCGTCCTTTTGGCCAGACTCTAAAGTCATTAAAACCAAGCTAATTGATTTAATTTAAATTAAGGTTACTCGATTTTAATTGTCACGATTAATTAATTTTAAGTCTCTTATAATCTTAATTAAACTTGCAAACTTTTAAATAAAGAAAGCAATTCAAAATTTCACTCTTTGTAAACTAAACCCGCATGCATTAACAATTGCTTTACAACTGCCTGCTGACAATGAAATGTATTGCAATGTAATGTAAGATGATACTGTGAAAAGCCCCTTTCGAATTGCTTCATCGAATTTTCTAATTCATTGTATGTTTTGAATATACAGTGGAATCTGCTAAAGAGACCACCTTGGCAAATTGACCATTTTTTATGGGATAACCTATATGGACTTAGTCTTGCCCATACCAAAATTTGTCGTGTATAAAGACAATCTGTCCATGGTAACTATTGCAGTCCAGTCCCAAAGGTGGTCACTTTAGGCAGGTTCTACCGCATTATTTTGCTAATTTTAAATAATTTCCCCATTTAGCAACTTTAATAATTGCCAATAATTTCAGCGTTTATTTGCTTATTAGTAATACATTTATGCTTAAGTTAGTACTATCAGTAATAATGAGAATTACCAGGGCCAGAATTTTGATAATTTTCATCTTTTCTTGGTATTGCCAAACTGTTATCTAGGTATATACAACGTATAAATGCATTTCATGAAAAACTAAGAAGATTGAAATATATTCATTAGGGCTTTTTTTCTTTCATTTTTGTCGCTTTTAAAGGATAGTTTTTTTTAATGTTTTGGGTCATTTTAAGGGATTTTTTTATATTTTTAAGTTACCAATTCACATTTTTTGATATTTTCAATAAAAAGGGCATTTTTCCAGTAATTTCTTAGAAATTTAATTTATTTTTCAAAAATGTAGATTTTGCAATTTTCCGTTTTTTTGAAAGAATTCAAAATTCAGGTAAAATCGTGTCTCTACAATTTATAGTATATATATGTACACACACACACACACTTTTGTAGCTTTGAAATTCATGTAGAGAATACACCCCCTCCACCCCTCTTAAGTAATTTCTGAAATGGAGCACTTAATTTAAAGTCAGAAACAAAGAAAGAGAAAATGGATCAAGTTGTAAAAGAACTACAGGGTACAAAAACCTGCGCTCAATTGCGCAGGTTGTCAGGTACAGGTAGACTGTGTTGTCAGGTAAAATTTTTCCTTCTGTAAAATTTTTCACGACCCAGGACGAAGTGATGTGATTTATTTTAAATATGCTCCAGCGTTGTCGGTGGAAGTTGAAAGGAGTTTTTCAATGTTTAAGTCGTTATTTGCTGATAACCGCAAATTGTTTTCTTTTAAAAATCTGCACATGCTTATGATCGATACATTGCAATACTGGAACAAAAATTTTCAATTTTGCTATGACTAATTTAAAATATTGAATTTTTTCGCAAGCTCTTATTTTTTAAGATAATTTTTTTTTTGTTTATAAGGTGTTTTCTTTTGGTTTTTAAGTCATAAATGCACTTTTTATATGTCACTTTCTGACTTTTTTAGATCGTCAAAGTCCTAGCCCCTATAATTACAATTAATGGGTGCTTTTAATAGCTTGCTCTGCATAGGCAAAAAAATATATGGCCCCGGAGGCTCGAGCTTTTCCTTAATAATTTGAAATAAATTGCAATTTTACATATATTGTAATGTATAAATGTACGCAATACGTGTTTGGGCTAGCCCCCGAATAATTTTGAAAACTTTGCGTCATTAATTCCCGCGGGCCAGGTCTGGTCTGCGAACAGTGAAAACTGGTCCAGCTACAAAAGATAAGAAACTAAAACAAATTTCTAGGGGGGACTCATTTTTTTCTAGAGAGGGTCTAACTTCTTTCTAGAAGGGTCTAGCCTCAATGCTATTCCATTGACTCAAAAAATTTCTAGGGGAGGAGCCCTAGCCCCGTTAGTTGTGTCGATTTCTATATAGTGTGTAAAATAATTACGTTTCCATATCTTTGGGCCCGCTGACCGGAAAAAAAATTCGAAGTGGCCAAGGCCCTAGCTAGGGGGTGGCGTGGAAGGGCGTAAAATCGGCTGAAATAATCCATAGGGGAGACCTCGAGACTGGTTACGTTACTCATTAGAAAACAAACATACATGTGCGTAATCATTTCCATACGAAAACGAATACTGGCACATATGAACAAACATTGATGTACACGCGCAAATACTGGCACACAGCAGAGACATACATAAACACAAATAAACTGGCGTACACAGGGGGGTGTTGATGGGGTTGTAACCCCCATTGCAATGAAATTTTGTATATTTAACATAGGAATATGTGAGTTGTAGCTCTGTAACCCCCATTGAGCCTATAACCCCCTTATGAACTTACTGCGTATACCTATGTACAAATCGCTTAAAAGTCTTTAGACGCAAGTCAATGTTCGTATGACCTAAGAAATTTCGATAAATGATGTCAAGTTACGTTTCGAACACATACATACACATGCACACTAGCGCATACAAACATACGCCAACATCCATGCACAAACGCATACAAATCGCTTAAGAATCTTTAGGCGCAAATCAATGTCAGAATGACCTAAGAATGTCGATAAATGATGTTAAGTAACATTTTGGTCTTTTTCCACAGTAGGAAAAACGAGCGCACCTGTAAAATAGCTCTCACAAAAGGAGCGCATAAAAGGTGCGAACAAAAAAAAAAGTAACATCTGTCTATTTCCCTTTGTAGCTTCTGACGAAAATTGATTTTCGTAAAGACTATCTTGCGTCATCTTTTCCTTTATCCTTGAATGGAGGGCGTGGAGAAGATGACCGCGTGGCCTTTATCTCATTTAAAAAAAATGTTTTTGACGGTTTTTTCAGTCTTCCGTTTGTGTATGCGTGTCTGTTAAGGAGTAAAATCGTCAATTTGAACACGTGGGTGGGCTTTTGAACAGTTTCTTTAAAGACTTTCTTTTATGTGTATATTGCCAGGGAATTTGGTGTCTGACAGTAAGTCTAGGAATTGCATATGGCGAGCCGTGTAAGTTTCTTGCTATCGGTTCTTTTCAAATGGTCACAGAATGCCAACTACCTCCCCACACTTCTTTTATCAACAGTAAAAGCTATGTACTATTATATTATATCTATTATTATTCTCAACAAATGATCTTTCACAAAAATAAATATTATAACTTTAAAATGTATCTTCAACCAGGGTGACCTTGTCTCATTTTTCACCTATTTTTTTTCTTTAAAACCCTGAAACTGGGTGAAATTTCTATTTTAAATAAATATTTCTTGCATATTCTTGAGTATTTAATAGATAACTTTATATACAGTTTGAAAATTTTGGAAGTTTAGAAGAGCAAAAATTAAAAAAAAAAAAAAGTTGGACGAAGTCCTGGCTTGTGATGACTTTATCGCATGCCTCAAATAAGCATTCAGAGAAGGCATGAATACAATTCCACCCTTATATTTATGGCTGGGAAGAGCAGTCACGGCTCCACAAGCAGTTTGGCAGATCGAGTAAGAATATTACTTGCCACTTTCTTATATAATGTAGAAGCAAGTTTTTCAAAGAAATTGATCACAAGCAAATTTCGCGGAAAAAGTACAGAAAACAACAACTGTAGTGATGCCATATTCAGTAATTAAAATTTTAAAATTAAGCATTTCATATTCAAGGCAATACTTCTACCTACCGGATTCAGGTTTTATTAAAATACTTCGACGAAACAGACAGCAACCACTTTTATCTTTCCCATCTGATGGGACAAATCGGCCCAGGGTCGACAAAGTCACCCGAGTTGGCGGTATCGAAAACGATCTCACAATGTATGCACAATAATGTCACATTGTGTGCACAACAATGTCACAATGCATGCATAATAATGTCACAATGTATGTAATAATACATATATACCACAGTGTATATAATAGTAAGAATATGTCACGGTATATGTATAAATGTCACGATGTATACAATATACAATAATGTCACATTGAGGTGGTTTCCGACCTTTTTTGGTTCACAGCGCTCTTAGAATATCAGTATTTTTTCTAGGGCGTCCTTAGTATTCTAAAATCATGCTGACTGGGCGTCATTTTCAGGGCGCTGCGGCGCCCAGTTGTGATGTATTTTCTCAATACTGTATTAAAACTTAAAAAAACTCGATGACACTTTTACACAGATGTGTGTTAGTCTTCTTGAAGCAAACACTGCAAATAAAATTTGTAAAACTGTAATCAAATATACTTTAAATCACTGTGAACAAATCATCTCAAAACGTTATAATAGTTTTCATTATCAGATAAAAATTTGTCCATAAATAAAAAAACTTTCAGTTGATAGTGTTTAATTTTAATATATTGCGTAAAGTCGTCAAAAACGATATTCATGTACCATAATGTCATAATGTATAAAACAATATCACAATATTTAAAACAATGCAATAATTTCTTAACATGAAAAATAATGTATACAATAATGTCATGATATCACAATGACGCTATTTTTAAATTACGCCATGCTTTTTCGTTTGCATTTCACAGCGGTTTATTCTTGACAAAACGTCGTTCTCATGGCTGTTTGCACTTGACATTTAAATATCGATATTTAAGCTTAAAAAATCGATAATTTAAAATGATAATCGATTAGCGGCATATTACAAGATCCTTCCTTGTCAAATTTTTATCGACATTTTGAAGAATTTATTTGTTACCATTTTTGTTTTTCCCGTAAAGAAACCAAATTACTGATATAGATAAGATATTCATAAATTATCGGGGATGACAGTGTTGAAAATGTGGGTTTGGCGCATGCGTAATAGGGAAGAAGGAAAGTTAAGACAGCCATTGAAAAGCTGAGAGCAAAACGTCATCACCAAATTACATCTGTTGATTAGAATTTAAAGGATTTGTGAAAATAACAGATTTTATAACAGGAACCGTATCCGTGGACTGTTCCGATAGAATATCTCAAGAGGCAATTTTTCACTGTGTTGTAAATATTTGCCTTTTGCAATAATTTCCAGATCTGGATAGAGAAAATATGAATGTTATTAGTTATTGCGCTTTAATCGAGTTGATTTGTTTTAATATTGAATTTACTTCTTTGATATTCACGACCTACCTCTTAAATGAAGGCGTATGGTAAACAATGACGTATTCTTGTTTTTAGTTGGTTTATGGCATTTTGGAATGTGATATTAATGTGCTCTGAGTTGTATTTTGAGTATTTGATTATCTCTTTGCTGATCTGATCTAAGCTGTACTATTTTAGTACTTTTTGTTTGTTTATTTGGGTGATCGGGGTGTGTCAAGACGACTTTTTTCATTTTTTTTTTGCCGATCACCTACCAGGTTACTTCTGTCTTTATTGTCTGTTTTGATTTTTGATATTTTCTGTTCGAAATAACTGTTTGTTAATAATAAAGATCTAATACTGCATAATTAACAAACAGTTATTTCGACACTGGCGTAAGGTTTAAAACCATTCTGCCTTCACTTGACAAAGGGAGCAGTTGGCTCCCGAAACGTCGTGTTTTTAAACCTTACGCCAGTGTCGAAATAACTGTTTGTTATGGAATCTCCTGGTGAAACTCTGTATTGTTTCGTTATCTTTATTATTCTTTATATAGTATTAGATCTTTATTATTCTTTATGTAGTATTAGATCTTTATTATTCTTTATGTAGTATTAGATCTTTATTATTCTTTATGTAGTATTAGATATCTTATTGTTAGATCATTTTATTATGCAGATGATGTGTGAACGAACGAAGGAACAGCCATTCTTATTTTTATTTTATGTTAGGGTATTTTCTTATCTTTATGAAATCTTCGAAGAATTATCGAAGGAAGTTTTGTTTTCAAGATTCTTTTGTAAAGATTTGTTAGCAGAATTTTTTAAAGCTTTCTTTGTAAAATTTTATACAATAATTTTTGCCACCCACGTATATGTAGCTCAAACTAGAGCTTTTTTTTTCTTGTGGATTTTTTAAATATATTATTTAAAAACCCATTTTTCCAAATAATTGGCTTTGAGAATTCCGAAAAATTATTTCTAGGAATTCCAAGTAATTTTTTCGAAAATTTCCAAATAATCATCTCTAGGAATTTAAAAAAATTCTCGAAGATTTCCAAACAATTTTTTCGAAAAGTTTCTAAGAAGGTCTCTAAAATTTTCTCTAAATTTTCCTAAGAAATTTCGCTAAAAGTTCAGAAGAAAATTTTCTAAAATGTCCTAAAGACTTTCTTTAAGAATTCGTACGAGCTTCTCCAACCGTTCCAAAATATTTCCATTAGAGATTGCTAGGCTCAGCTGTAGTGATTTTTTGATCTGAAAATTTTCTATAAGAATTCTTGAAAATCTTTTTACGAATATTTTCTAAGAATTCGCATAAAATCTTCCCATAAAATTCCGCAATATTTCCAAAGAAAATAGTTCCAAAGCCTCGTTTTTCGTAATTTCTATAAACATTCTCTAAGATTTAGTTGCATCAACGTTTAAGAACCTTATCACAAAGATTCTAAAAACATTAAAAAAAAAAATTATACAAATCTTTCCTAAGAATTTTTATAAAAATCTATTCTAATAGTATCCTATGGACCTTCTACACGACTTTTAAGCTCGATATGGAATTAGAGATTTTTTTGTTTTGGGAAAAACAATATTTAGTTTAAAAAAAAATGTGATTATGGATACTAAAAGAGTTAAGTTTTCACATAACGTTAGTTGTTTCTTTATGCAGTTAACAAATCATTTTCAGTGGGTGAAAGTGATCATGTTTTTTTCGTTATTTCAGGATGGCGGAGCATAACGTTCTATGAAATTCGAAGTTATTATATATATATTTAAAATTAACAAAATAAATAAATAAGTAAAATAAATAAATTCCATTAATGTAATACATTTTTGTAGTAATTTTCTCAACAAGAAATTGGTGATGAAAAAAAAGTTCGCCAAAACAAATTAAATCATCATAGAAAAAACTGAAACAAGAAAAAACGTTACATCTATTTTTTACCGTGTTTTTTATGCTGTAGAAGCAGACATATAATAAAAAAATAGCTAGAAGGGGGCGGTTTTTGCGACCACGGGCATATGCAATACAGGACAAAATCCTCGAAATTGTGTTCAACTTTCCTCTCCCTGCAGCGGGTCTGAGGGGAGCGTCCGCGGAGGAAAGGGGGCGGGGGAGGGGCGCAGGGGTTACATCTTCCATTCCGCCCAATTGCGCCTCTAAATCGCGAATTCAAGAGGCTGGAAAGAATCAATCAGAGGAAAAGAGGAGAGGATGAGGTTGCTGAAGTACATCACACACGCTTTTACTTTAGTTCATCCAAAGGCCAACAGGACTATAATGTGTGCTTCAATAAAAGGCCAAATATCGCCAACTTGGCGACAGTTTCCGCTCTGAAAAGCTGAGATATTTAGGAGAGTTGGGCAGGAGGATTACTTTAAAAAAAAATCATCTATTTCTATCTAAGAAAACAATATATCTACATAGTAGCGCATCTATATTATAGGAATTACATAAATGTAATTGCAAGTGACAAATTAAAATTAAAAAGGATATTTTATTGAATGGATAGGGGGTCTAAAAAAAACCGCTATTACAGTCGGAAACGTTTATAACGAGCATGAAGGGAACGACACTTCTAATCATTATATCCAGTTTCTCGTTAAAACCGGGTTACTATCAAAATAAGGTAAAAGAGAGAAAAGGAGCGTGATTTACGTATATTATAGTTCATAGATATACAGTTTATAGATTTACGTATATTATATAGTTCATAGATAGATATAGTTTATAGATTTACGTATATTATAGTTCATAGATAGATATAGTTTATAGATTTACATATATTATAGTTCATATATTTAAATATTAGAATTGTATATAATTTTTCCACATTAATGCCAATACACAGTGGCGCACCCAGAATATTCTCAAGGGGGAGCAGTGATGTAAGGAATTTTTGGTAAAAAAAAATGGCAGATACCATATCAATTACGGTTGTCTTTTTGTGTACTTTTATCATTATTGAATTACTAATAATTCTATAATGCAACATACTTAAATAATTAGAAGTAGTAGATTATGTTTGCACAATTTTACAATGGCCAGCACTCTTGTCTTATCTCCATCAGTGAGGTTAGATTTCTTGACATAATTAGAAATATCTGCAGTCAGAATTTCTATTTCAACAGCGTTTGATATTGTGTTTTGGGCTACCTTTACTTTCCTGGAAAGCGTTTGAAGACAGTCCCAGACCACTGCTGCTGTTGCTTGCCTTAACAGCAGTCTCATGAATGTCACCAGAGTTGAGGGAAATGTTGGGACCTTCACACCTTCATCTTACATCTTTTAATAAAATAATTTACCAGTGTCTGTTGGCGTAATAATTTTTTTTCGTTTTGTTAGCCCAAGGGAGGCGCTCCGGGCCCCTACGTGGGTGCGCCACTGATTGTACAAGTTAGTAATCCTCCTTGCTACCATTACCCGAATCAGTGTTATTTGCAGCTTGCACCTCATTGATTTCAGGAGTAGGTGTATGGGAAGGAAAAAAATTTTCCCTTTCTTTGTAAAAAGGGAAAAATATACTTCTAGACTCGATTTACGCAAATGAAAAGGAAAAGTCACTGGACTGTTGCTTACTGTAACAGTTTTTCTCTTGTAATGATAGTGTCCTGTGTATTTTGAATGCAACCAAACGCACAATTTATTTTCCCTCGTTATAACTTGATTCAGGTTATAAGCGACTTCGCTATAACCGGTTTGACTGTATCATGTCCCGTTGTCTTGGCTCTTGTAAATTTGTAGCGCATATCACTTAATAATAATCACTTAATAACTTAATTAAACCAGCGGTTCTTAAATTGCGAGTCATGAACGCTTTTGAAATCTGAATTTTTTTTTAATTATTATAAATTATATGTGCGAGGTTTAATAAAATAAAATAACTTTATACAAAATAAAATAACTTTATATAAAATAAAATAACTTTATACAAAATCGAACAGGTTTGCAAAAGATGCAGAAATGTAAAAATGCTCCTCCTTTAAACTGGCGAAAACTCGCCAAAAATGGTAGAGGGTGACGACTATTTCCCCGCGTTGAACAGAGCGCCATCCAGCGGGAATATTTGAAGCTATTTTTGCTCCGGGGCATCTTTGTATCATTCTATCCGCTATCGGCGGAGCATTATTTATTCTCTCGCTATTGGAGCCTTTTGGCAATCGCGGTGTTTCTACCTGACCGACTGTGTTCATACCACGGTGGTTGAACGCGTCCACTCCACAATAATTTCATTCGGGGGATGATGGGTAACATTTTCTGCTAGGGTTCACGCCTTAATGGAAATATGAAAATTAATTATCAAAAGGCAGGAGTTAAGAGAGAGGGGGAAGAGACATTTTGACTTCTCTGTCGGCATTTCTACGCTCTGATGTCCCTTTTTCCCCCAGGATAAACTCATCCTCCTCCTCGCCTTTTCCTGGAAACATTATTTCACTCCTAATGGTGTCTCCTCTTTCTGTCGTAACTCTATCCAGGCGGAAAATTTCCCGCCAACTAACTCTGAGTTAGTCTTGTTCGTACCAATGCCAGATAGTCATTACACTTCTTCGTTAATCCTTATTTTATATGGATTAAAATTAATAAAGTTTTGACGAAGTACTTTCAACAGTTTACGTAATTTTCAATCGCACTTTCATATTTCCGCATGTCCATCATCATTACCATTGTCTTTGCTATCACTGCCAATTCTACTCGACATTAAACAACCCGAATTCTAAAATTCAACTGGGACTTAAAAAGGAGATAAAATTTTCTAAGAACATTGTACTCATTGTAAGAAAGAGGTTCCGTTCTGGTTTCATCGTATGTATAACATGGGGTATAAATCTGGCCCCATCAGGCCCGTAGCTAGATGCTTGTTACAGGGGGAGGCTCTGAAAGTTACAAGCCCCAAAACAGAATATTTTGCAATGTTCTGAAACCAGCGTTCAGCTGATCAAAAATGCTCTGCAGGAGATGCATGCACATACGTATGTATTATACACATTTTTAAATTCTGTAAAATATACATTTTTTTTAATAGAAATTCAGAAAGCACTTTTTTACACATTTTTCTTTGGGGGTTACAGATGGGGATTAAAATTCGTCAATGTTTTGATGTATTTTATAAATATATTTAATAATAATAAATATCTAAGCAAACGAACATATTTAATATTAATGAATAAATTTCTTAACAAAAATTTTGCATTGAAAACTTATAGAGGTATATTAAAATTTACAATTTCCTTGCCTTATTTATAGAGCAGATAAAGACTCAAACTCAAAAAAGAAAAAAATTTACCGTAAAAATTATTCTGAATAATTTTTAATTTTTAACATCAAAGAACGATTTTCATTGTGATGTACAATTTCATACGAACAAAAAATTAAAAACATGTAAAATTCTACAATCATTTATTTTGAAAAAAACAAAACAAAAACTATCTCCCAGGGGTGGCTGATTAAATTTCTAGATGGGACCCAGCCCCCTCTAACCGCAGCCTGGATACGGTCCTGCGCCCCATGCTTCAAGAAACGAGATGAGAGAAAATCGAAGTACGGTCACTTGAAGGAGAGAGGAAAGAAAATTTTAAGATAGCATCAAAAGGCAAAATATTTTATTTTGTTATTTATTATATTATTTTTTTTTACATTAATATAAATATATAATATATTTTATTTACATTATTTATTTATTTTATTAATTTCACAGGACGCTAAAGAGGTAAATGCCGCTAGGTGTAAATGCATTAAAAAAAATGTGTTGCGTTACAGTGAAATTCCTCATTAACGAATAGCTATCAGACAGAAAATTTGTCCGTAAAAGAGGGCTAAATGTAAAAGCAGGGGACATTATTGTGAAGAAATTTTTATCAGGGAATTTTTATCCGACTCCAAAAACAAGAAAACCCTATATGCGGGTATCCGTTAAGAGGTGTTTTATCATATGTGTATTTTATAAATAAAAGCAATTTTGTAATTACCAGAAGTTAATTTAACTTCTTTAAAAGTACCTTTTGGAATAGTGTAATTTACAGGAGTTTCTTCCTCTTACCTGGCAATCTTGGCCTTTCCAATTCTAAGAACGTTAATAACTTTTAAAAAAAGGGCTAAAATAATTCTCTCTCTTCTACCTTGATATACCGCTTTTTCTTAAGTAAATCGATTAATCGTAATATTTGCGCCAACTTGGGTAAATGAATTATTACAGAGCTCCAATGAGGTCACCCATTACGCAGTTATGTACCCTGGGAGAAGTAGACTTACTCTGCGATAATGAAGGCTAAATCAACAAATCAAAATGCGGATTCTGGAAATCGAATTTCTTGGAATTCGTCATTATTTCCACCCTAAAGGTATGCGGCAAATAAATTGAATCGAAAACGATTGCTGATTGTGAAGCCCTGCCAATAAATTGTCCGTAAACAGCGCTACCTACTGTGCCAGACGATACGCTCTCGAAATCTGAATTTCGTGCTTTTCGGAACCAATAAACCGCTAGTTAATGAAAGAGGTAAACCACTTAACTCATCTGATGCTTGGCGGGATTTAAATGGGGAAGTGTTGCCGTTAGCGATGTAGGGATTTTCTCTCGGTAAATGATTGCGACCCACGCTACGATAATACAGGGGGTAGGGATTTTTCAGTGCAAGGTTTAGGAGGGGAAAATAGCCATGTTTATATACAGTAAAACCTCCCAAGGCGACCACTGTATATTCTCTGAAAAGTGGTCATTCAGAGAGGTCTCGTAATGGAGGTCTATTGTGACGGAAGGGATACAAACATGAAATTAAACAGAAATCAGACGAAATTACGTATATAAATGGCAAAATCCGCGCCGTATTTGCATAAAATTATTAAATAAAAAATACAAATTGATAATTCGAAATTTTGCCTGCACGCTTTGAAATTTGAATTTTTTTTAAATGAATGAACAACGATTTTTGATGTGCGTTTTGATGTTGCAATTTTTTCTGTTACAATTTGTTTCTTGAACATTTTAAAATTCAGAAAATACATGAAGTATTTTTTATTGTCTTCAACAAATTGAACTTGAAAAGTCTCGAGAAATCTATTCACCTGCTTGAGTATTTTCTGAGACCAGAGGATAAGGAGTTTATCTGTGCGAATTCCGATGATGACCCTTCATCGAAATCGGATTAAGAGTCTCAAAGGTCAAAGGAAAGGTCGCCGCTAATTCGTTTACTCCGCTTAAGGTCAAAAGGTAAACAGGGAATAAAATTTCTCCTTCCCAGTTTCCAAAATATGCTACTTCTGGGAAAAGAGTGGTATGTGATGACCCATGAATGGAGGTAAATTTAGCATCGGAAAAAAAAACATGGGGGAAAAAACTGCCTCTTGAGAAAAGGTGGTCGTTAAGAGATCTGGTCTCTTAATAGAGGGCTTACTGTATTTCGAATGAGTCCTTCGACCAGAAAGTCGATTCCTCTTCAAAAAAATCCCTAAAAAAAGAATACTGCAGAAACTTTTGTATATAAATAGAAGCTATTCAAAAAAATTGTAGCAACCATTATCACGAATTCATAAATTTGAGGAATTCTTTTATTATTATTATTTTGATAAAGGAGCTTTAGCTGCTGGCTATTTTCTCCTAAACAAGGCTAGAATATCTCCGAATGCCTCCTTTCTGGCAACAATATATCCCGATAAAATGTGATGTTGGAATCCTAACTTTTAGCTTTAAATGCAAAAGCTTTCTCTCATCCATGTTCCTCAAGAATTCCTCAAAATTAAAAGGAAAAACTCCGGGGAAAGTTCTTTGAAATCTGCTACAATTATTTCAAAAGAACTTCTTTGAAGCAAAACTAGGATAGAAGAAGAAAGAAGGAGGAATAAAAAATGTACAGAACTGTAGAATGGAAACAGAATTATCCTTTTATGAGAGAAGGGCCTACTTAATATTCAGATTAACTTTGAAGAAGTTTTTTTTTTTTTTTTTAAAGCCAAATTCCTTCCTTTTAAATTTCATTTAAATGTTAGGGAATGATAATAAAATGGCGTTTTGGCTAGTTTTTCAGGCAGATCGCCAAGTTCTTTTGTTTGGGCCGCCAAAGAACACCAAAGGAGGCTGGAGCTGCTGAAAGCAGGGGGCCACCCACTGTTTGTTACCTGCTCTTCCACAATGGGCCCCCCTCCTGTTTGTTCGGCGGTAATTGCTCGTGACCATTGTCAAGAATCCAGGACTCAGATTTTACTTTTCCATATTGGAACCCCCCCTGGGGGATAAGGTTTTTGCGCCCCCTCAAAACACATTGATCCTTTCTCTTTTTCGTCATTTTGATTATTGTGACTAGAATTGATTTTAAAAGTCTGTTACTCCGATATTTCACGTTGAAAATACAGTCGAATCTAGTTAACCCAAACACGCTGAATGTGGTTGAACAAATTATCAGAAACCTTATATTAAGGTATGTGAAAATTGTTTTAAGGGCCGGTACGCCTATGCTTGTTATTACGTATCAATGAAAGGCCCTCTTTCAAACATGTGTGTCATGGATGTGTGTCGTGGGATTTGAACACACATACTTGTCTTCCCTCTGTCTTGCGGGTTTTACACCCACTTTCAAATTCTATTATAAAAATGCTATTATAAAATAATATTAATATAAAAATTTCTGTAAACTAATATTAATATAAATTGTGCGTGTTGTATATGAGGACTTCCATGTCTAGATATCTTTTTATCTCATTTTCGCGAGATTTGAGATAGGCAAGTTCTAAGTATATACTTACTATAGACTTAGCCAGACTTACAAGTTCCAAGGGCACATGCTTAATCACTATAAGTATTTATTCTCTGTTGTCTAGGCTGTGTAAACTTGAGTTTTATATTATATATATATATATATAATTCTCATATACTCATGTGTAGTCCGCTTTCAATAAGGTTTGTTTAATTTTAAACTTGGTTTGTTGGCGCAGTATAGCCCAGATGCTCTTGCGCCATAAAAAAGCCAAACAATCAATCAATCAATAAACTTGGTTTGACTGGATAGTGTTATTGACAGAATAACGATTGTTTGAGCTGGTGGGCGGTTCCAAGGTAGTTAACATCATATTGAAAACTGTCACCAGAAATTACCCCTTTGTTTGATTGGCTCTGACTTGACATGATATTTGGTAAGCAGATTTCTTTTGCCTTATTTTATACTTACTGACTGTCTACCAGGAGAAATTCTGGTAGACGGAGAGCTGTAGAAATTGGCTATACCAGAGTTTTCTAACATGCGAACAGCGGGCCATAATTCGTCCAACCTACTACTATTTGTTTGTTTGTTGTTTTACGGCTCTAGGTCGTACAGTGGCCATGCTGCGCCGGGACCTACGGTTTTCCGAGGAATCCAAACCTCTTAAGGCCTAGGGAACCAAACCCCAGACTACAGTGAGCAGTGTGATCTTCATGAGATCTCTGAATAAGCGTTCTTTGCACCGTTAGGAGTCGAACCAGGGTTAATGGCGCACTAAGCGAACGTGTTACCACACTGCGCCCCTGCAGGGCTTATTGTTTGAAATAAAAAAATCTAGGATTTCAAAGTAAAAGTTTTAGTTTTTTTCGGAAATAAGGGGAAAACTTCGGGATTAGTACGATCGATAGATCTGCCTGTCTGTCTGCTTGCCTTCCGTCCGTCCTTCTCTCCCCCCCCTTCCCCCTTTTTTTACGGAGTTCGC
Source organism: Dysdera silvatica (assembly GCA_006491805.2). Lineage (NCBI taxonomy): Eukaryota > Metazoa > Arthropoda > Arachnida > Araneae > Dysderidae > Dysdera > Dysdera silvatica. Next base: position 30,604,142 of record QLNU02015270.1, read on the forward strand.
TGAAACCATTCGATTATCCGAAATTTGGTCCGCCCCGTTTACTTGGTATAATATTATAAAAAATAGTTCTTGTATGAAAAAATATGTAAAAAAAGAAACCAACCCGGTAAACTAAAGCTACATTTTTTAGATATTGTTAAATTAGTGTGTGTGTGTGGGGGGGGAGGCCCTAAACTTTATGAAGTTTATTGGGGGGCTCTCGGCCCCTTGGGCTCTTATATATCTTTACGCCCATGGTTGAAGCCACGAGTCAATGGTTTTTGAGCAACTCAAAAGGTTCGATGTAAGTTTCGGATGAGCTTAGTCGTCCTTCCTCAGGAAAAGACGTGAACTGCGATAAACAGCTGAGAAGTGTTGCCGTTTTCGTTAGTATGTTTTGTTGCCATTCAGTTTCGGATTGTTTTCCGCTAGTTCGTTGCCGTTTGGCGAAGGCAGATGAATTTTTCGACAGGGAAAAGCGAAGTAGAAGAGGCTGACATAAGAAATGTTGATCGATAAATAGATTTTAAAAAGCCTTTCCAGACCAGACGAAAACTTGTTGTAGATTTATGATCATTTACAATATTATTCGTGCGTTCGTTGATGTCGAAAGCTTTAAAAAAATCCAATTCGTACGGCGATCTAGGTTGCTAATGATAGTGGTATCTTGGAAACTGAAACTATGATTATGGCCCCAACGGTAATATGCGAGGAAGGGATTGTGCACGTCAACATTTTCGACTCGCTCTTGTACAGTAGAGTACACTAGGTCTGGCCGATGTACAAAAGAGTACATATTGTAAAGGAGCACCAAAGGTATGTTGAAAAGGCTGAAGTCTTGGCCAAGTCCATAGGAAACACGTGCCGAAGCTTTTGTATACATACTTTCTCTAAAAACGTTTAATTCATGTTTTAGAATTGATTCTGCATAATGTTATGTCATTTTGTTAGTTTAACCCAAAAGGGTATCGGAGGAAAAAAAGGGGGGGAAGGTTTAAGTTATTTTGTTAACTTTTGTGAACAGTTTCTATAAAAAGTTTCTAAATAAGCTAATTTCAAAAGCACTTGCCGAATTTCTCATACTGAAATTCCTTTAAAATGATACGACGCTTCCATTCGCCGGAGTCGACAAATTAGGAAACTATACAATGTTCAACAAAAGCAAACTTTTGCTCTTTCTCATAATTCGCCACTTCGTCATAAACGCCAATTGTCCACATAAGAAAAAAACTCGGTTATGTCATAAAGAATTTAACAATTTTATGATGATGGCATGACAATGGGAAAACGCCTGGGGTCAAACTAAATCTAAAGGGTTTTTTATTGAAGTCGCAATACAACGCTACAATTTGTTGACACACACGTTTTTCTGATAAGTGGTATTTTTGTAAAGGAGGTTTGATTCCCTCTGAGTGTTTTCGTCGCATTCAAGGCAGATAGGCTCTCGCCATAAAAATGGAATTGAAAATAGAAAAGCTGTGAAAGGGGTGCTTGCTCACAGAACTGAGGAGGAATTGCTTCAAGGTAGGTAGGAGTCGACTCTTTCGAGCCACATGAATGGAGCGGCTTTAAAAATAGAAATTTGACTTATCATCTCCCACACAAAATGGAATAACTTTTGCCGAGCTGTTTTATTGGGAGTAATATTTCTTTTGTGGAAGAAGTGTACAACTTGATTCATCCCTCGGAGGGATTTCTTGAAAGAGATCGTTTTCTCTGAATGGAAATTATCTGGCGCGATTCCTTTCTGAAAGGCGATTTGAATGCATTATTGCGCGTGGTTTCACATCAATTAAAAGGAAAGGAAATCGACTGGAACTTGCCAGTTTCACAATGTGGAGTTACCTGGGATTGAATTCAATAAAATATGTCTACGCTGGCCTTGTCCAAAAGTGGTTGTAGAACATGAAATAAAACAAAGTAGGAATAAAACTTTCTGGCGACTTCTTCTAATTCAACGTCCCCATAATTTAACACTCCTCTAATCCGTCGTTCCGCTTATTCGGCGGTTTTTGATCGCATTCATATGCATGATGTTCGGACATGTCATAACAAGTTTCAGTGTGACATGTTTAGCAGCTGATATCCTACTTGTAGTTCCACATTATGGCTTCGTTGGAAAAAAAAATTTTTACACACTAAATTAAACATAGTTATCGTATTTATTAAACACGTTATAGTATCAGTTATCGTATTTATTAAACACGTTATAGTATCAGTTATCGTATTTATTAAACACGTTATAGTATCAGTTATCGTATTTATTAAACATTAAATTATCGTATTATCAAAATTAAATGTATCGTATTATCAAAATTAAATAGATCGTATAATCAAAATTAAATATATCGTATAATCAAAATTAAACATATCGTCTTATCAAAATTAAATATATCTTATTATCAAAATTAAACATATCGTATATTTTATTTATCGCGTTTCATTTATACCTTTCAAGCAAGTCATACATTTTTCATTTATACCTTTCAAGCAAGTCATACATTTTTCATTTATATTTTTCACGCAAGTCATACACTTCCATTTATTCTTTTCACACAAGTCATAAATTTTTCATTTAAACTTTTCACACAAGTCATAAACTTTTTAGAAAAAGTGTGTGACTGAGAAATGTGGTATATATATATATATTCTTTTGGAAAGAGTCTTTTTGGAAGTTTTTTCAGATAAATGGTGGTTGATTGCACTAGTGTAAGTAGGGGGTGTTGATGGGGTTTGTAACACCCCCCGTGCAATGAAATTTTGCATATTAACATAGAAATATATGATTTGTAGCTTTGTAACTTCCCATTTGAGCCTATAACCCCTTTATGAACTTTCTGATGATAATATATTCTTTTCTGTGTATTTTATATTAATACATATAACCATATGCATACATATATCGTCGATTCTTTGTTTATTCCCAACAATCTGAATTTTTCAATTTTCCGATATGGCACATTATTAGATTTTTCCGAACCAAGTGTTAATTAATGTCTTCTGCTAGTTGCAAACTAAAAATAACGGAACCTTTTTGCGTGAATCTTCATGTGACCATATGACACTCGTATATATTTAATATACAGCTAGTTTTGAATTAGAAGAAAAAGAATTGTTCTACCAAAGTAAGAATAATCAGAAATAATACTTTCATTTTTTAAAAATTTAAAAACATTGTTAGAAATATAAATGCATATAATTTCATTCCACCTCGATAACTCGAAACACCAGCATAAATTAAATAATTAATATAAAACATATTAAACAGACAGAGGAAAAATTACATAATGAAAAATACTTATAAATCGGTTGGAATAGAATATGTAGTGTATAACACTGTGGCCGAAAATTGGCTTCTTCATTATTATATAAAATATCTGAAAACTCTCTCGTTATTACAGAAGTTTAGTCCGCTACGATTTTGGCAAATGCGTTACTAATTTAGCGACGGTTGGCGCGGGGAACAGACACGCCATCTCGGCGAATTATTTTATTTCATTTTATTAATTTTTCTCTTTTTGAAAAAAACACAATAGTGGTATTGAAAGGGTAGCTACTGACACGATTTTAGCTTAGTCTTTAGCGGCACGATACTGTCGATTGGCCACGAGTGGTACAACACACGAGTATGCAAGAGAAAGCGTACAGAAAGGGTTGAAAAGAAAAAAAAAAGACAGGTTCATGGTCTGGTTTCGATTCAGCGACTTCTAGGTTCCTATTTCCTGTCGCTTCCCATCGTAACTTTGTTTGTTTCTATTTTTAGGTCTTAGACATGCATGACGTGTCACGCAGAGCGGGAGTGATGGTTTAACGTAACTTTCAGACAAGGACACACACACACACACACACACACACACACATTCAAGTTTCTTAGGAATCGAACCTAATATAATCAGCCCAAAGGTCGGAGATCTAACCAACGGTCTTCTCATTGGTAATTTCCTAATTAATCATTATTATGTCAGTTTGTGTTCTATGGGTAAGGGCCAGCCAAAGTCATGCTACATCTGAATCTATACGATTTCCCAAAGAGTCCGAACTTCCGTGGCTCGGGTAGCCAAACTCCGAGTTCTACGGTAGATAGGAAAGATCGGCGATGCCGGCCATTCTGAGATGCCATCATTACGCCAGAAATTGATAGAAAACGAATCAAATTTTGTGATTGGCCTTTTTATGCCAATTTCGCTCTAAATGATCGCGAATACTTTTCGCATATTTTTAATGGTTGGACGATTTTATTATCGGTTTCTCATTGCTTTAATTTCGTATTCACTTCTTCGTATTGTGCATTCGCGCTCAGTTGGCGTGTGATACCGTTAGCAGACGGGTTAGTCCATTGCAGTTTAGGGAAGGGCGTCTTGCCGAAACTGGTTTTTTGCGCCAGAAAAACCAGTTCCTCCAAGACGGCCTTCCCTAAACTGCAATGGACTAACCCGTCTGCTAACGGTATCACGCGTCAACTGAGCGCGAATGAAAAGTACTTCACTACTTCGAAGGGCTGATTGTGCATATTTACACGGGCACCAAAGCATTCGGAATGGGATTACAGAGCCGTCTTCGGCGGCCACTCTTCCCACTTACCCCCGCCCCCGCACTTTATGTCTCTTTTTCTCTCCAAACAATCGGAAACTATTTTTTTTAACCCACCGACGGCGGATCGTTTTTTACGATATACGAGCCCAAAATACGGGGTTTATTTATGGTACTTTTATGTCATTTTCTGTATATGTTAATAACAGTACATTTATCTTTAACTTGGAAATTTTTCCATAATCAGAGGAGTTTTATGAATTATTGGCAAACACAATTTGCAATAGCCCATGTCAATTACATACTCCTCATGACAACATAATGAAAAAAAAAAGACCTCATAGAAATTGACAGAAATATATTCACAACGGTGTAAGCCCAAACCTCGGAATGAAATCGACACGGGAGTTTCAATTAACACTAAGAAATGACACGAAATAAAACTCTAACATGAGTTTTCAAATGAACGGTGAAATAATAATATAAATAATATAATATATATAAATATATATAATAATATAAAATATCATCATCATCATCATATTCAACCATTATCTATCCACTGCTGGATGAAGGTCTCTCCAAATGCTTTCCACACAAGTCTATCCTGAGCAATTCGCTTCCACGTCACCCCAACCTGTTTTCTTATTTCATCCACCCATCTAGTTTGAGGACGTTTTCTAGGTCTTCGGTGGTCTCTTGGAATCCAGTTCAGAATTTCTGTTGTCCATCGTTGATCAGTTCTTCTTGCAATATGCCCAGCCCATCGCCATTTCAGCCCTTTTACTTTAACAATGATGTCCTCTACTCTAGTTTGCTCTCTCACCCAAGTGTTTCTTTTTCGATCTCTCCTAGTTATTCCAAGCATGCACCTCTCCATGCTCCTTTGCGTTGTCTGTAACTTTCGTATTGCTCCAACTGTTAGACTCCATGTCTCTGATCCATAAGAGAGGACTGGCAATACACACTGGTTGAAGACCTTTCTTTTTAGACACAAAGGCAATTTCCCCTTCAGGATAAAACTGTTTCTTCCAAATGCACTCCAGCCAAGTTTAATACGTCTGTTGAGTTCTTTCATAATGTTGCCATCCATTGAAATCAGCTGGCCAAGGTAAATATATGAATCAGCAATTTCTAGCTCAATGTTGTCAACTTGTATTTTTGTTTCCTCTACAAAATTATTGAACATGATCTTAGTTTTTTGTAGGTTCATCTTGAGTCCAACTTCTTTACTTCTAGTTGAGAGCTCCTGTACCATGTCTTGGAGTTCTGATGGGTTCGTTGAAAAAATAACAATGTCATCAGCAAACCGCAAATGATTTAAATATTCACCATTTATTTTTATTCCCTTGTTATTCCAATTTATCAGCTGAAAAATCATCTGTAAAGCTGAAGTAAAAAGTTTTGGAGAAATGGTATCTCCCTGCCTCACCCCTTTGCCAAGTTTGATAGTTTTGGTATCTTTATGTAACCGAAATTTTGCACTTGCATTTTTATACACACGTTTCACCATGTCAATGTACACATCCTCAATGTCTGTTGATCTTAAAGAGTTGATGACTGCTGATGTTTTAATAGAGTCAAAGGCCTTCTCATAGTCAATAAATGCAACACACAATGGAAGTTCATATTCATGTGTTCTTTCAATTAATTCTCTTAATACTTGAATATGGTCCACTGTACTGAATCCACTTCGAAATCCAGCTTGTTCTCTTGGTTGAGCTGCATCTAATTTTTTCTGCAGGCGATGTGTTAGCACTTTTGTGAAGATTTTATAAATAGCAGGTAACAAGCTAATTGGTCGGTAATTTTTCAAATCCTCTTTATCACCTTTTTTATGCAAAAGAATTACTGTTGCAGAATCCCATTGGTTTGGTATGTTACCGCTGTTAAGACATTTGGTAAAGAATTTTGCAAGTATGTCTTCTACATATTCTCCAGCTTCTTTTAGGATATCTAATGTAATACCATCATCGCCAGGGGCTCTTCCTTTCTTCATACTTTTTATTGCAAATGAAACTTCTTCTTTTAAGATTTTAGGAGCTGTTCCTTCGACTATTTCAGTGTCTTCGTTTAATCCACTGTTACTTTCATATAGTTTTTTGTAGAATTCTTCAACTCTTCTAAGTATTTCTTCCCTATTTCTTGTTACGGTGCCATCCTCTCCTTTTAATGCAATGATGTGTTTCTTCCCAACAGATAAACTTCCTTTAACAACCCTAAGGCTCTTGTTATTTTCAATGGCTTTCCTTACTAGCTCACAGTTGAATTTTCTTATGTCTTCTTTCATGCTTTTGCGCAGAGTTTTACAAAGTTCTATGTACTCAATCCTGGAACTGGTATTTCGATTGTCCACCTTCATATCTCTTCGCCTTTTCATGAGCTGTTTCGTCTTCTCAGATAATTTGCTATTGTGCTTTTTACAGGTTACACCACCAATTTCCCCAGCAGTTTCAACTATTGTCTTAACAATGTTTTCATTTGCTTCTGAGATATCAATTTCTTCAATAAGTCCTTCCAGTGCAGAAAAGCGATTTTATATAAAATATATAAATATAAATAATAACGGGATACGTCATGGAAGTGTAGAAAAAAGTTATTCTTCCGCGATGTCAGCGTAACTGTTGTCCGAAAGCGCATTTTTCATCTATTTATATGAATATGCATTTTTTTCAAATTAATTTAATTAACCTTTGACGTTGGCTGCTGCGTTTTCCGTGGAATATTAGAGATAGTTGTGAGCGCCTGTTGACGCTGAAATCCCGGTAGAAGATTTTTTCCCACACCTTCAAAACATGTCGCACTATTTTACTCTGCATTTGAAAAATCGTCTTTAATTTCATGGTTTTTTTTATTTTATTTGATGGCATTACGGGGTCGAATGCATTCGTGGGGTGAGGATATTATGTTCCAACGCTGAAGGTATTAATCAATTCTCATGAGTTGCTTCTTTGTGTTAGATTACAATAGAAAGCATGGATTTGTTAGTGAGTTATTGCAAACAGCACTTGCCAATAGTCCATGAAACTATTGAAATTACTGAAGAATTCCAAAAGTGATGATAAATGGATCAATAGCAACCCACGCAGAAAGTGTTGTAGAAGTATTCCATATTTAAGGGTTAGACATGGTCTAAAACGACTAGTTTTGTAGTTGGAGTGTTAATTATTATTTTGTCGATCTTTTGGGAAGATGCATGATCTGTCTCGTAAAATCGCTGGATTTTGCTGAGCTGTTTGATGACTCGTAGAAATAGATCCTGGTCGACGGAGCCTTCCACAGAGATAGGGCGACTAGGGGGTTGGAAATCCCCCCGAGATTTTAATTTCCACCCTTCAGCGGAACAAAAAGATACATTTAGCGTACAGAAAGACGGGTGAAGAGGAAGAAAGGGGGATGGGGGGGGTGAGGGAGGTCCGGTATTGAATACACGCGATTCACACTCCTCACAATTGAGGGCTTATTTACTCCCATTCATGGAACTCAATAGGCACCTCGCTCCTCGCACTTTCTCCCTCTCCCATCGCACGTACGCACAGACAACACTCGGCTCCTATCAAACAGAACAGAAAGGGGAGGCTGGGGAGAGAGAGAAAGGTTTTCAATTTCGCCCACTACAAAGCCGCTGAATGCTTACAATCGTCGGTAGATCCCGTTAGCACTCCTGACAAACCCTAGTTTCCGATGTGTCCCATGATGCAGGGCGAGAGAGTCAGGGTTTTATTTGTGGGTTAGTGCCTTTCTCTTACAGAATCTGTGTTTTTGTAGAGAGATATCACCGAGGAACAGAAGCCGAGAGAAGGTGGAATTTCGAAATAATCGCATCAATTAATTAATCGGGGTATTCATCGTTCACCTTATAGATTAGTGGTCGTCGATTTCTCGACATCGAGATAATTGACGAAATAGGGCAGAAAATGACTTGATACGTCAGAGTAAACAAATGAGTTATTTCGTATTATATGAAAAGGGCAGAACTCGGGCCTGCAGCCAGGATAGAGGACATATGGGGCACGCAGAGATTGTTCTATATATATAAGTAGTTCGATGGGGCAAGTGGGGCACAAGCATGGGACAATTGGGACCACTCCCCGGATTGGCTACAGACCTGGCACAACCAGTCAAAACCAAGCGCTTTTTTTTTTATTTTAGTTTGTTTTATCTAGGGTTAAGGTTATCGGGTGTGTTGCTGTGTATAAACGAGATCTCTTTGCAGTATAGATTTCTTCTTTCGCTTTGCCATTTTCCCATGTTATATGGGGTCGGCGTTATGGTCTTTTAATCTTCCCTTCCACAATTTTCTATCCAATGCCTCTTCTCTACTCCATCCATACTCTTCCAGATCTTCCGTCACTTTATCCTTCCATCTCAGCCGGGGTCTTCCCCTCTTCCTCTTACCCATTACCACCAACCTCTTCAATGCTTTGCCCACATATTCGCCATTTTTCAGCTCCATATGTCCAAGCCATATCTCTTCGCTATAAATCTATCATATCAATTATTAAGGAAGATAGACAAACACGTGAATATTTATTATTGACTGGAACCAGCGCCAACGGCAGTCACAATTCACGAATTATGTGAAATAATTTGAAAACTACTTGTAAACACGATAGAAAGGTTAGGAGAAGTTCAGCTAGCCAGCGTAAGACAGACTCCACTGTATTCCTTTCACCATACTACGTGTATGTGTGATGACAGCGAGATCTCTCCTGCAGTGAATGGAAAATTGGAAAATGGTTAATGATGATGATACACATAATATACACGCACACAGGGTGACAGAGAGTGTAAGATCTCCTTTAACGGATACTTAATTATAGAAATAAAATACAGGGTACCAGGGAGGAAATTTACATACAAAAGGTTAAACACTGGTAAAATAGCAATGAAAAAGATCACTCAAGCTTTCGGACGCGCAAATTACTCCTGATGAAGGACTGCTGCTGATGCGTCCGAAAGCTTGAGTGATCTTTTTCATTGCTATTTTACCAGTGTTTAACCTTTTGTATGTAAATATACTTAATTATTAAATATACATATGTAGAAAGATAGGTGGTGCGCCAAAACAATTGCTGCGCCCAGCCAGAGCCGGATTGGGTCCTCTCAAAGGGCGCATATCTTGGATTATCTGAGGGCGCGAGTCCTATAGCCCATGAGGGCGCACTGGCCTGGGTGCCGGTTAACCGGCGGCCCAGACCGCCCCTGTGCCCAGCACGTGAATATGTTATCATCAAGAGAGGAAAGTCGGAAAAAAAAGAGTTAATATTCAGAACCTGCCTATTATCGTATGCAGAAAGTTCATAAGAGGGGAGGGAGGGAGTTACAGAGCTACAACTCCATATAATCTTCCGTATATATATATATAACATTTCATCACAATGGGGGGGCTGCAACTCTCATCAACACCCCCTGCTTACGCCAGCGAATCTTCTTATTGAACATTGCAGCGAAAAATCGCCCATTGTACCAGCAATGGCACTATTGGCTTAATCGGATGGGGAATTGGCCGATATACTGAGGTTGATGGGGGGGAGAAAGGGTGGTTTGCAGATGCATTGTTTCTGAAAGGAGACCCTATTTGGCAGGAGGAGTGACAGAACTTGCATTGTGTGCGCAATCACAAAAGCAAACTTCCCTCCCCCACTTTGAATTCTACTTTATAACTTGCTTTCCAGTTCCTCAGTTATTTTATCGCGTTTCGATTCATTTACACTGAGGAATAGGGTCTTCCTTTCTTATAATTGCTTATGCAAATAATGCGACGAGAATATAGGGTCCATTGTCCGTCCGATTCAGTTAAATGGGTGTAGCTGAATCTCTGAGTGAAAGGGACAGAAGAACGCCTTATGAGGCTAAGGTAACATTGTTGTCGCCTTTTCCCAGCTCACCGAAAATAACCTTTCTTTGGCTCTAAACTTTTATTCTAAAAAGGTTTTCAAAGGGCGATGTGGAGTCGAGATTAAAGAAACGGAATCAGAGGAAACACAGTCCCACGGGATAATCTCTTATCACGTGTTCAAAACCAGGAAACAAAACGTTTTTTTAATTATTTTGATTTTTTTCTAATCCTGTTCAGGTGAATTTCTTCATCAAGTCAAAACTTCGCTTCGCCTCGTTTTGTCATGGTAAATAAGCATTCAAGGCAACCATTGAAAACAAAAGGACTATCTAATTTTTTATTCAACCTTTATATTTAACACAATAACATAAATTAATAATATATATATATTTTAAATTGAAAGACCCATAATGGGGATTATTTAATATATGCAAATGAATCCAATTAAGCTAATTACGTAAATCCAGGTACACGAAGTCTGCCTAAAATCAGCATAACATATTATAAATTATTCTAATACATTTATCATAACTAAATACATCGTAAGAATCACTATGAAAATATGAAAAGCGAACCTTTTCATGATTATATAACACATTTTACACAGTTTTTAGCAATACGGACATGATTCTTCATCAGGGAACCGTATCACATCCGCATTGCCGAGTTACAAGCCAGTTTTTTCCGAAATGCCCAGAGCAATAATATGTTGTCTCTTTTTTTTTTAATAATGCCGCTTTCTCTGTTCACTACGGTCCCTAAAACCGGCCTTTAAGCATTAATTAAAATAAAATAAATTAGCAAAATCTACATTTGCCTAAACCCTATTTATAAACTGTTCGAGCACTCAGAATTAATATAAAAAATATTCTTTTAAACGTTAATTAAATTCACGTGTTGCTAATATTCTGGGCAAAACTAATAGTAGCATTACGTAAATTAGCAAAACCATATTTGCCAAGCCCCTATTTACAAACTACTTAAACTTCCAGAATCAATATAGAAACAAGCCTTTAACTCCAGGTGGTTCTAAAATTCTGGATCCGACTAATAGCAAAATTATACATCTAGAATGAATATTTACAAAACAAATAAAATAAATAAATACAAAATTAATTACAAACTTATTAACAAACTTGACTTAAAGAATTAAATTGGAGCAAACATTACGTGTTGACACGATTACCAGTAAAGAATTTATTCTACCATTGCTAGATCCCTAATTACAAATATTTACAAACGTGTCTCGGCCGACCTGTCTCCGTTCCCAGCCTCGCTTATAGAGAAAACCTGTTTAGATACTCAACTCCAATATTCTATCCGCCTAAATCTGCTAAAAATACCACTAATTAAACCAATCGGTACGTCATTATTTAAAAGTATCCTAAATAACCTTAAAATTTCTTTAAAGAAGTTGCAGTTACTTTTACATGCATATATGCTATATATAGATATGATAAAAGAGCAGACTTCAGTTTCCAGGTTGTGCTACTGTCAAACTTCGGATCCTGTTTAAGCAAGAAAGTGTTTAAAAATATCATTATTTCGCAAATATACCGGATTAATAGGGTATTCAAAAAATAACTGCAACTTCTTTAAAGAAATTTTAAGGTTATTTAGGATACTTTTAAATAATGGCGTACCGTAGGTTTAATTAGTACTATTTTTAGCAGGTTTAGGCGGATATTGGATTTGAGTGTCTAAACAGGTTGTCTCTGTTGCGAGACTGAGAACGGAGACGGGTAGGCAGTGACACGTTTGTAAATATTTGTAATTAGGGATCTGGCAATGGTAGAATATATTTTTTACTGTTAATCCTGTAAAGGTGTACGCAACACGCAATGTTTGCTCAAATTTAATTCTTTAAGGTAAGTTTGTTAATAAGTTTGTAATTAATTTTGTATTTATTTATTTTGTAAATATTGATTCTAGATGTATAATTCTGATATTAGTCGTATCTAGAATGCTAACAATACATGAGGTTAAAGGCTTGTTTCTATGTTGATTCTGGAAGTTTAAGCAGTTTGTAAATAGTGGCTTGACAAATGTGGTTTCACTAATTTATGTAATGCTACCATTAGTTTTGCAAAGAATTTTAGCAACACGTGGATTTAATTAATGTTTAAAGGCATGCTTTTTTATATTGATTCTGGTTCTCGAACAGTTTGTAAATAAGGTTTTGGCAAATGTAGATTTTGCTAATTAATTTTGTTTTAATTAATGTTTAAAGGCCGGTTAGGGACCGTGGTGAACAGAGAAAGAGGCATTATTAAAGAAAAGGGTACAACATGCTGCTGCTCTAGGCATCTCAGTAAAAACTGACTTGTAACTTGGTAATACGGATGTGATACGGTTCCGTGATGAAGAATCATGTCCGTATTGCAAAAAACCTGTGTAAAATGTGTTATATAATCATGAAAAAGTTTCGCTTTTCATATTTTCAGAGTGATTCTTACGATGTATTTAGTTTTGATAAATGTATTAGATTAACTTATATATATATATATATATATATGTTATAATATCACATCATCATCATCATCATCATATTCAACCATTATCTATCCACTGCTGGATGAAGGTCTCTCCAAATGCTTTCCACACAAGTCTAACCTGGGCCATTCGTTTCCACGTCACCCCACCCTCTTGTCTTATTTCATCCACCCATCTAGTTTGAGGACGTTTTCTAAATCTTCGGTGGTCTCTTGGAATCTAGTTCAGAATTTCTGTTGTCCATCGGTGATCAGTACTTCTTGCAATATGCCCAGCCCATCGCCATTTCAGCCCTTTTACTTTAACAATGATGTCCTCCACTCTAGTTTGCTCTCTCACCCAAGTGTTCCTTTTTCGATCTCTCCTAGTTATTCCAAGCATGCACCTCTCCATGCTCCTTTGCGTTGTCTGTAACTTTCGTATTGCTCCAACTGTTAGACTCCATGTCTCTGATCCATAAGAGAGGACTGGCAATACACACTGGTTGAAGACCTTTCTTGTTAGACATAACGGCAATTTCCCTTCAGGATAAAACTGTTTCTTCCAAATGCACTCCAGC
>QLNU02015270.1:30617644-30668136 GCA_006491805.2 Dysdera silvatica
TTTTTCAGTTCTTTTAATCTGCATAATAATAATAATATTTCTGTGTACTTCAATATTTATATTTGAATTAAAATTTAAGTTTATCAAAGGATGTCCTTTTATCAAAAATATTAACCTCATCTTTAAAATCTTTTTCCATAACAAGATGTAGGTCTAAAAATTCAATTCCATTTTTTGAATTTGTGTTTATTAACTTTAAAAGTTTTGGATAAATATATTGTGTTATATCATCAAAATTCAGGCAATTGAAAACTATTATGTCATCAACATACACGAAAGCTTCAATTTTGTTATATATATTGTTCTCACAAAAAATAGAAAATATAAATTTGCAATAGAAATACTAAAACTAGATCCCATAGGAATTCCTCTAATTTGTTTATAGTAATTATTTCCATTATATAATAAATTTTTATACATGCAATAATCAAAAAGGCAATTCAAATAGCCTTGATTATTGGAAATAATATTTTCGTATTTCAGAAAAAGAACGTCCCTAAGTTCATTCATATTTTCCAATGAAATATTTGTAAACAAATTTTCAAAATCGAACGTTTCTATAGAATAAATTTTACCCTGATTTTCCATAATAAATTCTAAAACTTTAAAATGAGTGTAAACCATAAATGATTTTTCTTCGAAATTAATTTTAAGAAGAATATTTTTAAAATTTTTTGAAATTTAATACCTGCTACTTTATAGTAGGCTGAAGTACCACATGTAATATATCTGAAGTCTATCGGATTTTTATGAAATTTCAATGTAATAAACAAGTATGGGAATTTAAAACCTGTAATGGGTAGTTTAAGCTTTTTATGAACAGCAATAATATTTTTTTTATAAATATCAATACTTTCTTCAAATAATTTATATGTAAAATTAGATTTATACTCCGAAATTATCTTTATAAAATCTTTTACACACTAAAAAAAATATTATTTGCTTTATCGGTAGTGGAAATTACAAACTTTTCTTTAATTTCATTAATTTTTACACTTTTACTTTTTACATTTCATTTTTATTGGAATTAGCAAATCTAACAAGGTTTATTTCTATTATTTTAATAATTCTATCAAACCACTCACTAAAACTTTCTACAGGGCACCCATATTTATAAGCTATATACTTTTAAAATATACATTCTAATATTTTCTTTAAAATTTTCTAAAATATTTTCTTTTTTCATTTTATAATTTGGTCTGCAATTTGCAACTTTTTTCATTAGAATTCTTAATTTTCTACTTTTAATGATATCCAAATTTCCAGTTGCAATATGTCCATGATCTTTATTAACAAATTCCTTAAGATTTTCCTCTTCACATTAGCAAGTTTCTTCACTTTCTGTTAAATTGTTACTAAATTTATTATAATTATATATTATTCTTCTTAATGGTTTCTCGTGTTTGGAGATACTAACAGAAAGTTTTTATTAAGTATGAAAAGGTATTTCTAAACATTTAATTAAATTTGATTGAATTAAAAATATATTTCTTAAAACCAAGGACACAATTTCTGTATATATTTATTTTATTTATTTTATTTTTGTTTTTATTTCTTGACCTACGTCTTGTTGCTGAATTTTAAAGTTGAGGTTAATGAATTCTGATAAAAAGGACATACTTTGAATTTTAATTCAAATATAAATGTGTAATGCATAGAAATATTACTATTATGAATTAAAGAATAAAAAATTGCACTACAGATAAAGAACTTTGAAATGCTATAAAATTAAGAGAAAATATTTGAAGGAAATTTAGTTTCAAAGCAATTTTATTTATAAATTTTAATATTTTTAATAAATTTAAAAAGATTAAAAATTTGTTAAAATGAAATAAAATAAGCCTTTAAAAACGCAGTTTAAAAATATATGAAATGGCAACCTTGTTTCAATTTTTTTCGCATTTCACGAAATTTCAATATTTTGAAACATTCTTAAAAAAATTATAATAGGCAAATTGCGTAGTAATATATTTTTCTTTTATTTCATTCTAGTTTAATATTATTTTGGTATAGAATTGTTTATATTTGTTTGAAATTTATTCTTTCTAAATTTTCTTCCGGTGTGTCGGGAGACTAGTACCTATTTTGTGTTAATACTTGGGTACTAACAGAAACACACCATGCTGGGGGTCTTCCTTCAAAAGTCCCCTCCATAATACAATTTTTATTGTATTTTTTGTTCGAAAACTGAAGGTCTTTTGTGATTGGCATTTTATCTTTATCATCATTGCTAATTAAATTTCTCATTGATCCTACATCATTATGGATTGGATAATGACTTTAATAATTAGAATTAAATTAGAAATTATTAAAAACTATAAAACTATAAATAAATATAAAAATACAAAAACTTTCACACAAATAGTTAATTATTCATTAACCTTTAGCATTATTTTATAACTTGTTGGAATAGTGATGCACTGCACCTATTGTATTTGTTATTTTTACTTAAAAATTTACAAAATCTAATAATAGTAATAAATATTTAATAAATTTCAAAATTCCTTTTATTTAAATTATGTATGTGTGTGTGTACATATATGTGTGTGTGTGTGTGTGTGTGTGGGTAAAAATAAATGCTATAAATTAATTTACTTTAACCAAAAGCGATACTAACTCTTTTCTAGCCTCTTCAAATGAGAAATCTGTCCTTAAATTAATATACTATTATTTATAAGATATTATTAGCCTCCTAAGGTTTAACACAACTGTTAATCGGCCAACACATGAAGTTGCTATGGCGTGTTTTTTTGTAATTTTTGTTTTTTGTGTGAAATGGAGACTATTAATCATTTTCGACACTCATATGTAAAACTCAAACTAGCGCTTGTTTTTATAAAGAATTAGAATACGCATCGTCTTAGCCCAGATTCGAACCGAGAACCCTCAATGCATATATAAAAAATACAAAAAAAAAACATGCCCTGGAGGCTAGTGATCAGTTGACAATTGTGTTAACCCTGAGAAGGGTATTGACATCTTACAAACCTTAAACACGAAGAAAAAGAGCATTGTCCTTGTGCTTCGGTGGTCGAGTTGGTTAAGGCACTACGGTTCATAGGTTCAGGGGTAGGCTCCCCGGCTCGACGCCGGACCAAGACGATCTCTTTTTTGCAAAGAAGCTCTAGTTTAAGCTTACACGTGGGTGTCAAATACTATTAACCATTAATATACTATTGTGCATACAAATTCTGTTTTCAGATATGACATATGTTTTAAAACCATTGGCGGTGAAGAAAAATTAGTGAGACTTGCACTGTGTAAAAGGCTGGACAGAAAGACTAAATGAAATTTGTGATAGATATGAAGCTGAAACCATCTAATAGCAGATGAAATCGGATTGTTTTATAGTATCTTGTTCAACAAAGCTCTATGTTTAAAAATAGAAAAGTGCTCTGGCAGCAAAAGTTCCATAGAACGTCTCAATGTATTATTTTGTTGTAACTTAGAAAGAGAGTTTGAGGTTCTACTTGTAATTCGGAGGGTCAAAACCTAGACATTTTAAAAACAAAATGTAATGAAAAGTGCGTGTGAAGTAAATTCTTCCAAACAAACGTATATAGCAGATTATTTGAAATAAATTTCTGTAAGTACCGAACTTTATTGTCTATTTTATACATTTTACTAAAATTTTATTTTTTTATTTTAAATTTAAATACATTGCATTTAAAATGCTGACATGTCAATTTATGTTTGCAGCATTTAGAATTTAATGTTAGGTATATTTCTTAACGAATTAAATTTCTTATAGTATATATCTTCTTGTATGTATCAATACATGTACCTCCGAAGAAGGGATACCTCTACTTAAGTGACAAATAAAACGTTCGGTTCCGTTCGTGTCCGTTATGGGAAGGTACCAATGTGTGTGACACCCCCCCTCTTAAAGCGTCCCCAAAGGGGGGCGGTAAATTAGGTCTTGCACCCCGGCGAAAACTATCCTTGGCGCGGTCCTGAAAATCAGAGTGGGATCTCGTTACCTAAAATTTGTGCGTTAAATTTTTTTTCGGAACAATTAAGGAATGATTAAAAGAAATCATGAAAAATAAATGATATCATTTACTGTAATTGCAACGAAAATCATCAGCGCCCTGAAATAAGGTAGCCAATCTCTCTCTCCCTCTGCTCCCTGTGACATCGCCCCTGGCGAACGCGGTGCATAATTCATAATTATCGCCCCTTATAAAAAACAAAGACATTTTTAAAACTTCATAATGTGTGAAACGAATCAATTACATCCTAAAAGTTGGCACTTGTTTATCAGTGTCTTCTCTTCCACTTCCTACACAATGTCTTTGTGAAACGTTAATAAATAAAATTAAATGTTATTAAGTGATCAATTTTAAGTTTGTTTTTGAAAAAAGGCTACCTAAAAAGGATTTTCGACTCCATGCTCTGTTGACCGTGCCTTCTAAGACCACAATCACAAACTCGAAGCTGTATGGAGTGTTTTTCAGAACAGACCTCGCTATTACAGTATGGTTATTTTTATTCTCCCTTATTTCTTAATGTTTCGTTTTAAAACCTTTATCAAAAACGCAAGGGATTTATACCAAATTCATATATATAAAAAAAAAGGACAATTGTATGTTTTTGCAAAAGACCCCCAGTTGTGATAAACGGAACCTGCGCAGAAGCACCCCCGCCTTCCCGTCATCATCGGGCCACCCCCCATTCCTATTCTGGTTATTTATTTACATGCCGAAGAAAAACCTTTTCTCTAGGTTTTCAACAATGAGTTTTGTCCATTTGGCTCCTCGCTCCCTTTTCCGCGCCACTAGCTCCAAATCGCGTTACTACCTCGAGATTTATCCAGTAATTTCAAGAAGGTAGTGGATTATTTTTTATAATATGCACAAAGTCAATTCCCCTTGACCTCAGTAAAAGGATGGCGTACACAATGGCGGAGATGAAGTTTCATTCGATAGCCTTCCTCCGCCTCGTCCTCCATTTTGTCTTCTTTTCCGTGGATGCGGCTCTTGTTGAAGTTGAGCGTTCTATTGTGTCTGATTCCTTGAATGCTTTTCAAATGAAGTTCCGGTTGCCACATTTTGATTGAAAGCTTCTGCGATGATTAAGCTGAAGAAGTGGTTGGCGCTCTGAACGCTTCGAGAAATCGGAAACGGGTTCGATCCACACGCGAACATGTGATAGAATCACCGGCGTACGCAAGGGTGGGGGTTGATGGAGGTTGTAACCCACCCAGTGGGATGAAATTTTGTATGTATACATACATATGACTTTGTTTGTATATAACCATAGGCCTATGCAGGAAGTTCATAAGGGGGTTATAGGCTCAATATTGGGTGTTATAGAGCTACAACTCATGCATTCCTATGTTAAACATACAAAATTTCATCAGCATTCCCTGCGTACGCCAGCTTATATAAACTTACCATTATAAGCCTGTGATCCCCTTATGAGCTTTCTGTGTACCTCTATGGGTAGAATAGCCATAATGATGATGATAATAATAATAAAATAACCAAGTCAAGGTCCTGTAGGACTTCCGTATCCAAATTAACAAGCATTTTAAACGTAAGACACCTGATTTAACAATTCGGGAAAAAAAATAAAGTTTGGATAGTAGATGTGGCTGTTCCTGGTGAATCCAGAATTTAGCAATTCAGGAAAAAGAAATATACAAAATCTCCGAATGCAAAGATCTACAAATCGAAGGTGAAAGGCCATGAAAAAAAAGAAGCAATTGTCATCCCAAAATTGTAATAGGAGTATTGGGAGCAATCTCGTCAAATCTTGAAAATTAATTTAATGATACAGGAGTGGACAAAATGGTAATGCACCAACTCCAAAAGGCCTCTTTGCTTGGAATTTCCCACGTCCTAAGACAATATCCCTTGACATCTCAGGACCTTGGGAAGAGTCCGATATTAAAGAATATATCCAGTCGTCAGATTCAAGAACGACCGTGAAAGTGAATAATAATGCTTATTTGTTGCAAGAGCTACATATTGAATCCAGTCTTGAAATTAAATTTAAATTAAACAACAATATTAATCAACGTTTATTGGCGTAGTGATACCAGCGCAGATGTTATGGCGTGATTAGATGGTGAAACGTTCGAAAGAAAATAAATATTTCTGCGTTCGGTGGGACCTGAACCCACGACCTTCCACTTGCCGGGCGGAGGCTCTGCCTACTGAGCTACGAACGACAATATCTAATCTCTTTACGAACGTATATAAAGACTATTTACTGATGCTGGTCATTTCGCAGAATGGTGTAGTACATGGACTACTTAAACCAAATTACGAAGAGAGCGGTATTAAATTGATCGAAAGGTCCATTGCAACATATGTATTTATAATTTAAATATTAGCAAATTCTTCTAGGTATAGACAAGACAATACGTTGCACTTCCCGTGACGGGTCTCCAGTGAAAATTATGGAATTTAACCTGTTGAGGACCCTGTTAATCCGCTGGGGCACAAATTCCGTTTAATAAATATACAATTAAGTTCTTTTTAAGCAGTCTAATAATATTATTATCTTTAAGATTATTTGGCAATTCATTCCAAAGCGTTATATCCGTATATTTAATTCCCTTTCTGTACATTTCTATTCTAATCTTTGGTTTATTTGTTTTTGGTTTTACGGCTCAAAGACTACAGTGGTCATGCTGCGCCGGGACCTACTGTTTTCCGAGGAATCCGAACCTCTTAAGGCCTAGGGAACCAAACCCCGGACTACAGTGAGCAGTGCGATCTTTATGAGATCTCTGAGTAAGCGTTCTTTTTGCACTGCTGGGAGTCGAACCCGGATTAGCCGCGCAATAGGAGAACGCGTTACCACACTGCGGGAACGCTAATCTTTGGTAGTCTAATTTGTGCCCTGCTTCTTAAAATTCTGTTACCATCATGATATTGGATATCAACATTGTCCAGATGTTTTTCTTCTTTTACCCTTTCATACATTAGTTTTAAAGCAAAACATTGATTGATTTTGTCCATTGGTAATATGTCTATAAAATTGTCCTGCCCTGAATTAAAATTTAAACTTAATTAATTTAATTTTTATTTAAACTTTTTTTTTTAAATTAAACTTAAGTTTAAATAACACCAGGTCTCTGCGAGTCCCCAAACACGGGCCAACCTGGCCTATATGTAAATCCGGCGCTATCTTGCGTCGTAAACTACAACTAAATTAAATATTTGCTTTGCAGGGTCTTGAATTGTTTTCGGTTTTACAGATCACCTTTTAACTGTAAGCATTAGCTGTCTATCTAAACCATCAGTAGCGTAAGAAAGAGAAGGGGTCAGGGGTCCCAGGCCCCCATTGGATAACAAAACACATTGTATTCCGAATCACTTGAAATTTTTTAAAAATTTGCTTGAGCCCTCATAATTGAATGGCAACACCCAGGGCTGTCCCGAAAGGGTACGCGCTGTACGCGCCGCGTACTCTCAAGAAATTTTAAAAAATACAGAGTACGCGGCGCGTGCTCTCAAGGTCTCAAAAAAGTTTTCGTATTTGCTGGTTTTTGGACAACTTTCAACAAAGTTCAGCCTTTTTTTTTTCTAGTCATTTACAAACTTGAAGGGAAACAAATGAGGAAAAACATCCTGAATCCCCCAGGTCTCAAAATAATATCCTGCGTACGGCTAGGTGAGGAATGAAAAACTGATGAAAGTGGCAAGTGACACCTTGGGCTTGGATAGGCGATAAACGACCAGTCAAATGCCAGTCAGGGCGGCGCAATGACGTCACCAAGTCCAGTTACCCCGCAATTTCAATACTCCTTAATTAAGACAACACTGCATACTCTCAATAATTTTCTTCAGGAAAACGCTGGCTACATTCCTGAGTTAAACTATTACACACACACACACACACACACACACACACACACATGATATAAAGTACGTTAAATCTTTCAATTGGAGAGAATCATTTGTTAGTCGTGTGGTCAGTTCGAAGTTCAGAAGGGTAATCGCTCCTGCGGTTCATATTACATTACTATCGTCCGATTGTTCAAAACTAGAAGCAAATGAAACGGTAGACAGAATTACTTCCCTTTTAATACACGATGAAAGATATTAAAATATAAACAATGGAGAATATACAACAATAAAATGAAATTACAGCCAGTGGTGTAAATATGGGAGGGCGCCTAGAAGCTTAACTCCCCAGAAAAAAATAACCCTTCTCCAGAAAAATGAAAATTACATATTAATGCTATGTGCAAAGCATTGCGGTGGAGGCTGCACTCACTGGTGTACGTAAGGGGGATTGATGGGGGGGTTGTAACCCCCATGGCGGGTAAATTTTGAATATATTTATATATATGAATATATGGAGTTGTAGCTCGGTAACCCCTCTACGAACTTTTTGCCTACGCATATTGGCTATAAACTATCCTAAATGTCCAGACTGGCTGCACCCCTGATTACAGTACTATATTATCGCCTTAACAATTATTTGCTAATAATTCACAAAGTAAATTAATAATTATCGCATTCGTAGCTTGTTCTAGAACGAGTTCGCAATTTTGTTCTGGAACAAGTTCACAATTTTGTTCTAGAACAAGTTCAGAACTTTTTTTATAACATGTTCGGAACTTTGTTCGAGAACCATTTTGATTAGTTTGTTTTTATCCCCCCCCAGGATATGGAAAATGCTCGAAACCACTAACGAATGCACATGTCGAGCAACAGCCATGTACAAAACGGCCTGGTAGGGGGCTCCTCATCAAATGGGGGACCAAACAAAAAGAGTAACCATTTTTTTCCATTGTAACGCGGTGACGAGGGGCCCCGCTGAGATACATGAAAAGACCCCCCGATTTTGACCCCCAAAAAATATACCTTGATTGACTAAGGCCGACTATTTCAAACCGTCGGTTAACCACGGACAATAGACTAACTGCGTGTTGCCACACGTGAAAATAAAAAATAAAACTTTCGCGTGTAGCGAGGCTATAAGGCCCAATTTGAAAAGGCAAAGTGATTGGACTAACACGGATTGTGCGCAATCGTTAGTTCAATGGCGCGGGGAAAATCGGTCAGATATCGATGCTTTCGGAATCGATTGTTAGCCTAAGTTTATTGGAGCAATTAATCGTTTTCAAATACGATAACGGTATTTAAATTTAATTATCGGTCGAGAATTTAAATAGCATCGATTGTATTAGAATCACGGTGTAAAGAGCAGTTCAGCTAATGAGAGTTAACTCAATTTATTTTTAATTTTTTTTATAGTTATGTTATCGTTTATAAGAAATGTTATTTATTGTTAATTAGCTGTTTAATTATTAAAAACTCGTTATTAATTATTTTGCAAAAAACAGATTTTTGAGTGAAGATTTTGCGAAATTATAAACAGAGTTTAATCGCTCAAAAACTTGACGTTTCGTTTCGTCTTTTTCGAACCTTCTTCTGAATTGATCTTATGTTAGTTCAAAAGAAGAAGATGGTTCGCAAAAGACGAAACGTCAAGTTTTTGAGAGATTAAACTCTGTTTATAATTTCACACCGTCTACACTCGAAAATCTGTTTTCTACAATTTTAAATTGCGCTGTGAAAGTCTTCGTGAAACCAATTAATTATTTCATTAGTGACCACTCATACAAGTTTATTAATACCTTTTGCTGTTCTTTTAATTCCTTTAAACATCTGTATAACATATACAGTGCAATAAAACTCGACTATAACGAAATCACGGTTGAAACGAACAACTAATTTTGGTTAGCCTGATTTAATGTATAATTTATACGTATGGCATATCGTGGATATAAGTAGGGGGAAAGTGTTGATTCTGCATAACTGGTCCGCTTGGTCCCCTCAGGGTGGAGCTATGGGTGAGGGTGGGGGCAGTAGTCTCCGTACAACCGCGTTGGCACGTTTTTTATTTGGCGTCCTTCTCCATCCTCGAGTAGTTGGCGCGTTTTTTTTCTAAACGTGAATTTTTTTTTATTTTTTTTTTCAATCGCGAGTTTTTTTAAAACTTTTTTCAATTTCTTTTAATATTTCCCAGTTTTTTTTAACTTTTATAATTTTTTTTCTAAACTTTTTTTTAACTTTAAGTTTTTTTTATTATCTTTTCAAACTTTTCATTTTTTTTTATCTTTTTTAAACTTTTCATTTTTTTTTCATATCAAACAAATTATTATTCACTTTTTACAAAACGTCTTACTTTTATTTTTGAGATGAAGAAGAATGATTTCCTGTTTTAAATTAAGTATTATACAAATGTTTAATATTTAAATTGTTCCTTAAGGTTAGTGAAAAGCTAAAATTTATGTCTAAATTGTTTTAAATAATTGTAATTAGATAATTTTAATCCCCTAGTTTGAATTGTATGCGGTCTTTTAAAATAAGTTTTACACAGAAGTTTATTCTTTGATTTCCCTTGAAGTTTGCAAAAAAAAAAATCACCCATTTATTGCAATTTTGTAATAAGCTTGTAATTAGTAGCCTAATGAGATAATTTCAATCATATTCAAATCTGTATTTCAATTTATACTCCCCTTATTATCATCGATTTGAATTCTGGACGGTTCCGAACGTGTCAGAGACATGTTTTTTCCCACCAGACAGTGCGACGCCAGCGCGTCCCCTCTCCCACTCGGGTAGACCCCATTCATGCTTCCAGTTCCCGCGCTGTGTCACAATTACCTAATTAGCTCTTTTCTAGCTAAAATATCACGTGATGGGACGAGTCTGCTTTTATTCTCATACCGGAAAAATTGCTATCTAGCTATTTTCCTCGTAGCTGAATCCACGTTTTTCGCTAACTATTGGCAACGTTTTCTCCTAAATGGATTATTCCTGATATTTGTTATTCAAAAACGTATTTCGCGAAGTTTTAGTGCTATTGAGACATGGAAGGAAAATATCGATTGTTGGTTTTTAATCATGTTTTGCACAAAGGTTTATGCTTTATTTTTCAAAGTCCGTGAAGGGTAATCACCGATTTATTATATTTATCGATTAATTTATACTAGTCATCAATTTATTATATTTTCATAATTAAGTTTGTACTTAATATCCTAATTAAATAATTTCCGTCCTATTCAAATCGCTATTTTCAATCTCTATCACAGATGAGTCATATAGCTTCGTCAAAAGTCGTTCCAGACAGGATTTTAACCTGACGCCGACACATTTGGCGTCACAGTCCTTCATTCATTGCAAATTTTCACCTTTTTCTTTAAACTTAATATTTTTAATTAAACTTTGAAATTTCCTTCTTTTATTTTTTTCATTATGTTTTACGAACTTTTTTTCTAATTTTTAACTTGCTTTATCTAGAAGCTTACGGTTCTATGGCGTCGGGGACACGGTGACACCGTTTCTGGGCCACGAGAGGGCAGAGACCTGCAAGTATTGGGGAGGGATGAGTCACCGATCCTTTCTTAGCGATCCCAGCTCTCCTTGCGGTGAGTTTTGGAACTTTTGTAATTTTTTTTTGTTTCAAGGGATATTTCTCTTGATCGTTGTATATATATGTGTCTGATGGTCATCTGTCCCCTTCCTTAGCTATCCTTGCTCTCTTGGGGGTGAATTTTGTAATTTTTTGTAATTTTTTTGTTTCTAGGTATATTTCTCTCGGTTGTTGTATAGATGTATGTGATGGTCACGTGATCCCCTTTTCAGCATTCGCAGCTCCCTCTAGCGGTGGGTTTTAGTTCTTTTTGTAAATATTTTGTTTTCAGGCATATCTCCCTTGATCTTGTATATACCTATCTGATGGTCACATGTCCACCTCTTTACCGATTCCAACTCACTTAGCGGAGAATTTTGGTATTTTTTGTAAATGTCTTGTTTTCAGGGACATTTCTCTTGCTTGTTGTATATATTAATCTGATGGTCACGTGTTCCCTATATGAACTATCCTAGCTCTCCTAGCGACGGAGTATGGAACTTTTTCCGATATTTGCTGTTTCGAGGGGTATTTCTATTGGTTATTATAGGGGGCAATACATTCCTATCTGATGGTAATGAATCTCCCCCACGGGGGCGCTACAGAAATTTTTCTCCTAGGGGGCGTTGCATACTTTTCGTCTAATTAATCTCGTTGTACCAAATATTTTCTAGGGTCTCTACCATCATAGGGTTGCCAGCGTGTTTTCCTTGTTGACGCCCAATGTCTGGTCGGTATCTTTGTTCTTTTCCCCGTCTGAACATGAAATGGATGCGGGTTACCTTATTTATCCCTCCTCTCCGTCTAACAGTCCCCTACCCCTTATTTCCCGACCACTTTTCTGCAGGTCCTCAAGGTTAACGGTTAACATGTTAACTCTCTTGGTATCATGTTCTCATCCCAATCTCCTCGCATCGAGCCTTATATCTCAGTAAGTACCTTATTTCCTTGAAAGTGTTTTTTCCTTAAGAGTTATTTCAACAGTTGATTCTTCTTATTTGCCCCTTTAGCTGCAAATTCTCAAATTTATCTTTATCTTTATTTTTTTTTTTAGGTTCGGGAAGAATCGGTTCAAGACACTATAATGAAATGTAGACAGCTGAGCGTTTTTGCTGGAGTCCTGCTCCTAAACGTCTCTGCTAGTCTTCACCAAATACCGCTAAAAGTATACATTTTTCGCGATTCATACACAAATTTTCCCCCTAAGTTGCATCATACATCATCCATTTTTTTTTGTCTCCCTAGTTGCAGTTTTCTTTATTTATTTGTTTATTTTGCTCTAGAATTGAAAAGAGATCCTTCACCTCGGTAGTCTCCCACCAGTAGCGTTTCCCATATTAGGAGATGTTTTTGTTGTGACGGTATCAATTTTTTTCCGAAAGATTTACATCCACATTCGACAATTCGACATTATGGTGCTACCCAAATCATCAAGGCGTTGTTCTGAAACCTGACCAATTCTTTCAGATTCTCTACAATGAAAAGCAGTGGTTAAACTTCGAGGATACATTTCCCTCTTCGTCCTATCATTTCAAAGGCAACCTCACAATTCAAAGTTCTACGGATCATATAAAGTTTTATCGCATGAAAATCCTAAAGGAGGGTGAAATAAATGAGAAGTCAATACACCCGAATCCCTCCCGATGGAAGAAACTGTTAAAGCTGAAAGATGAGATTGCCCGTTGTATTGTAGAATCTAAGTTTGCTATTTGCTACTATTTCCGTTATATCTGTGTACCACGAGATCGAAAAATCTATGAATTCGTCAAAACAGGAGAACTTTTACGACTCCGGAATGGATAAAGAGGTTAATTCTGCTTTCGACAAGGTATTTTCTTCTCAAATGGAAGAGGTTGTTTATTCCAAGTTCAATTTATATGAAGAAGAGGGCGGTTATGATAAAATGTCTGAAATTTTGTTTTATTGGGAATTGCTAAATTTTAATGTCTCTGACGTATCTCGTAATTTTTTTTAGTGTTATTAATAACCGCGGTATTTGAAAACGATATGCACCTGAATTGTTTTGTATCCGAAAGTGTGTTATTTAATATTGATATCTTGGAGAAAGTTCTTATGGAGAAAGAATCTATATGTGAAAACCCATCCTCTCCAGAAATTGTTGATATATATAATTCTAAGACTTCTGGAGATGAATTTTAGCGAGAAAGTTATATCAGCACCATTCCTGTAATTTAAAATCTGTTTTTAAAGTATATAAAATATATTTTCGGTGTGGGAAAACTTTACGTGAAAATCTCGTTTTATATACTTAAAAGGTTTCTTTCCTATGCGTGTGTGCAAAAGCACACGTAAAATCTTGAACCTGATCACCACTTATTCAACTGGGGAAAAAAGATGTGCACATAAATAACATGTTTTACATTTCTGAAAATTTCAGCTTCACCCAATTGACATAAAATCGTATTTTGTCACGAAAATAATGCATGCCATGCACTTTGTAGATTTATACAATTTATTTACTATGTGAAAAACCGTTTGTAAAATCTCGTTTTTGTTTAGTATTTTTTCAATGTATAAAAAAATAGCGATTGGATTAATAATGTGTATTATGTTTCTGAAAACATCAGGTTTATTCAATAGATGGAGAAATGTCAAATATACTTTGCCACTAAAATTTTTCATGCTTACAACCTGCAAACTTTATCTCTCTGTGTAATATGTATTCCTGTGTTACGTGATCTCAATAAACAAAGAAAGCCTTGTTTTAAAAATATTGATTCGTGTCTTACTTCATCATTATACTCCCATCTGAAGGTTTATTTCTGATTTTAATCTTGAAAATTTTGTTTAAAAACATTTTATCTTAGTTTATAGTTAAGAAAATTTGCCACTGCCCAGATTTTTTTTAAAACATGTGATTTTTTTCCATTCATTTTCCAAAATAACGTTTTTTTTTACTTGTTTTTTAAAAACACATTTATGGAATTCATTCTTCAAAAAAAAAAAAATCTTTTGACTAAGTTCACGAAATTTACGCCCACAGCTCCATCACATTTTTTAAGCAAGTTCGTTATCAACGCTCTGATTGGCTGCTAAATTCGAACCATGATTTCGAATTATACACAATTTATCAACGATTTCAACCCTGAACGATATAGAGAGCTTCGAAAACATGTGAGAAAAGGGTTGGAATCACGTTTTCGGCTCCAAAATTCTGTCTATAATGAGATAATCCAGCTGATTGGGTAAAACCCCAAAGCGATTGATGTCGATGCTACTCTTACTCGACTCAAACCTATGAGAAAATAAAATGTATTTTATATCGTTATTGAGTGTTATACTAAGTGAGGTGTATACAACCTCGAGTTCAGGATGAGACTTGTAAATACACAAAGTGTAACATCAAGTCATCAAAAGAAGAAAAAGTGGAAATCGTCAAAGTGTAAAACCCGTCTTGTTCGGTAAAGAATGTGGTAGAATTTTTTGATAATCCATACCTTCATCCCATGCTAGATCAGGTAAAAGCAACGAATGAAATGACGGGAGAACCTAGTTAAGGTCGAAAATATCTAAATGCGTACATCACTACCTGAAATGAACACTAATCTGCAGGGGAAATATCATAGTCTTTTTAAAAATGCGATAAAAACATGATCTAAAGATTTATACATGGGGAAATATTTCAGTAATCAGAAAAAAAAGGAAAAAAAAAAAGAAGAAAGTCAAAGACGAAAAAAGAAAAAATACAAAACTTAGAAAAATGATGAGTGTCTATAAATAGAAAAAATTTAAAAAAAAAATGGAAAGAGAAATAAAATTAAAAAAAAAAGTAGAAAAAGTAAAAAAAATTAGAAAACAGAATTTTTTTTTATAAAAGTTTAAAAAAATTCTACAAAAACAATCATGGATAAAAAAAGACGCCAAATACTCGAGCGGGTGAAAAAACGCATCAAATATTCCTACGATCGGGGGCTATCCGCACTGAGCGCAAAGCAACCCTGTCAGGTACACCTATGCTCTAACATTTGGCGGGGCCCAATGGTCGAGGCCCACGATCATCGGAAATATTTGGCTCGTTTTCACCCATCAATGACAACGACTTTCCATGATTTTTGAATTTTTTTAACTTTTATAATTTTTTCTCCTGTTTTCTAAATTTTTTCCCTTTTCTATTGTTTTTTCAATTTTTTTTCTTCTTTCATTTTTTTATTGTTTCTATTTTTCTACACTCATTATTTTTCTAAATTTTTTGTTTTTTCTTTTTTCGTCTTTGTGTTTCTTCTTTTTTTTCTTTTATTTTTCTGATTACTGGAATATTTTCCCATGCATAAATCTTTAGGTCATGTTTTTATCGTATTTATAAATAGAATATGATATTTCCCTGTAGATTAGTGTTCATTTCAGGTGGTGGTGTATGCATTTACATATATTCGGTCTTAACTAGGTTCTCCCTTTCTTTCTTTCTTTTTTCTTTCATCTGTTCATTCTTTTCTTTTTCCTGATCTAGTATGAAATGAAGGTATGAATTATCAAAAACAACCTACCACCTTCTATACCGAACAAGACGTGTTTCACAATTTGACGATTTCCACTTTTTCTTCTTTTGATGATTTCATGCTACACTTGGTATATTTACAAGTCTCACCCTGAACTCGAGGTTGTATACACCTCACTTAGTATAACACTCAATAACGAGGTAAGATACATTTTATTTTTTCGCAGGTTTGCGTTGAGTAAGAGCAGCACCGACATCAATCGCTTGGGGGTGTTACCCAATCAGCTGGGTTATCTTATTATAGAGAGAATTTTGGAGTCGAAAATGTGATTCTAATTCAGATGATTTTTAGCTGATAAATTGGAATAACAAGGAAATAGAATAAATGTTGAATATTTAAATCATCTGCGATTTGCTGCTGACGTTGTTATTTTTTCAACAAACCCATCAGAACTCCAAGATATTGTGCAGGAGCTCTCAACTAGGAGTAGAGAAGTCGGACTCAAGTTGAACATGCAAAAAACTAAAATCATGTTCAATAATTTCATAGAGAAAACAAATATACAAGTTGAGAACATTGAGTTTGAATTTGCTAATTCATATATTTACCCTGGCCAGTTGATTTCAATGGAAGGTAACATTATAAAAGAACTGAACAGATGTATTAAACTTGGCAGGAGTACATTTAGAAGAAACAGTTTTATCCTGAAGGGAAAATTACCTTTATGCCTAAGAAGAAAGGTTTTCAACCAGTGTGTATTGACAGTTCTCTCTTAGGGATCAGAGACATGGAGTCTAACAGTTGGACCAATACGGAAGTTACAGACAGCCCAAAGGAGCATGGAGAGGTGCATGCTTGGAATAAATAGTAGAGATCGAAAAAGAAACATTTGGATGAGAGAGCAAATTAGAGTAGAGGACATCATTGTTAAAGTGAAAAGGCTGAAATGGCGATGGACTGGGCATATTGCAAGAAGAACTGATAAAGGGTGGACAATGGAAATTCTCTACTGGTTTCAAGGGACCACCGAAGACCTAGAAAACGTCCTCAAACTAGATGGGTGGATGAGATAAGAAAACAGGTTGGGGTGACTTGGAAGCGAATTGCTCAGGATAGACTTGTGTGGAAAGCATTTGGAGAGACCTTCATCCAGCAGTGGATAGATAATGGTTGAATATGATGATGATGACACACACACATTTGAAAACAAGTTTATAGAATAAATCTATAAAAAAAAAAGAGCTATTTTTCAATGTTTTTCATTGTTCTCCATGTTTCAACTTAAAGTGTTTTTAATATATATATATAAATTAATATAAATTATATACGTTTGCAAATTATTCTTCATTTTTGAACATCACCATCAGATTCGGCGACACCTAGCGGCAAGTGGAAACACTAAAAACTTCGCACGTGGACCCATAGGGTTGGCACACTTTTGCTCCCCTTCCATATTGGAACATCTCCAGACAATAAGTGCTTTTCTGGGATTAGGGTACCTCCATTTAGCGCGGGAGTGATTTAGCGCCTTTTCTTAAAACGTTGATTGGTCGAAATTTTACGAGTCGCTGAATTTTATGAATGAATGAGTTCCGCTTCGTATCCGGTCTAGCACCGTTTAGAGGTTAAGAGGGCGAGGCCGCAAAGCTTACCAAAGGACCCTGTTTTAGGGACTAATCGTGGATGTAGGTCCCCTAGTGAGAAAATAAAACCGTCGACGATTATTTGTTTCCGGTACTGATTTTGGACGCGTGCGTCTTTGGTACTGGATCCTTTGTTTCGATTTTTAGGGATGTCTGCTTCATGAGCTTACGAGTCCAATGGCCATCGCTGGGGCTAAAAGTTTTGGGAATACATATGAACGTTTTATTGAATTCACAATAAACTGTTGGAGGACTGTTGACGTAAAAGTTTGTGAAGAGGTTATAAGCAAATATATAAAGTTACAATCAGACGAAAGAGCTTTTGAGAGTCAAGGCGCCCACAAAACATTTCCTTTTAAACCAAACGACTGAAACTTTGTTGACTTTTGTTATTTCGAAAGTGGAGAAACAGAGGTTAATACTTCGGCTGTTAAATCACATCAACTCAATCAACAAACCCTTTTCTTTCTAACAGGGCCGGGGATATGGAGGATACCCCTGGGCCCCGTGATATAAGGGGCCCCTAGCACAGAATTTTAGCAAATTAACAAATGTTATCTTGATCTGCCAAACTGTTTGCGGCCATCTTCCCCATCTCCCTCTTGCATACTACGCACGCACGTACTCAAGCACACAGTTTCTAGGGGTTCGAAGTCTCTGTCATATAGGGAATTAAACCCTGAGCTACGAATCAGCAGAAAAAAATGGCAAATATTTGACCCTCTCGGAATTCAGTTTTTTTTTGTATCGTTGATAAACGAGTAACCACTTTGACGTTGTAGGCATAGACATGCGCAGAAAGTTCATAAAAAGGGGGTGGGGTGGGGTTATGAAGATATTCCTTCATATTTGATGCATATAAAATTACATTGCAATGGAGGTTATGATCCTCACGTTTACTCAAGTGATTGTAGGGCAATCATTTGAAAATAGAATAAAAATTACGATTTGAATAAAATAATCAGGATCATCTGAATAAAGGTGAAGATATCATTAAGATTAATTAACAATTAAGATACCTCAAGTAAAAATTTAGATAGCCGCCTGCCTCCAGTAAAAATTAAGATAGCCTATCTCAAGTAAAAATGAAAACACGTCGAGTTATATTAAAGATACTCTGAGTAAGAACGAAGATTTTCCGAGTTTCCAAATCAATCACATCATGACATTTAGACTGACTGTTTCATGACTGTTTCATGACTGTTTCATGACTGTTTTCATGACTGTGTTTACATTTTTAATTTTTTCTACATAGCTTATTTAACATACTCACTACTTTGGCATATTAAATTTATTTATTAATTATATTCCTTCTATACGTTAAGTAATTCAGCAAGATATAAATTAATCCATTGCATTTCATATTTTGGAATAACATTTCCCTTTCCACGTATGAAATTAAACTACAATTATTATTATGAACAACTAAATATTATACAGCTGAAAAAAATTGAAAAATAAAAAAAAGAGTGAGATGTGAATAAAAATGGTTCAAAAATTCTTAAAAAATATCTTTATTAAATGAAATTATTATGGATAATGGAAATAATACTAAGACCGTAAATAAATAACAAAACCACATTAAAATTGTAAATAAATAAGAGAACCACATTGTAATTGCAAATAAATAATGAAGAACGACGTTACGATTGCAAATAAATAACAAAGAACGCATTATAATTGCGAATAAATTGCAGAAAACAATATCACAATTGTAAATGGAGAATTAAAAAAATATTTTATAATTGTAAATAAATAACAGAGAATATTATTAAAATTTTAATTAGAACTGAAGAATGATATTAGAAATGATATTGCAATTGAAAAATAAATAATAGAGAATAATTTTACGATTGTAATCATAACTGAAGAAAGATATCAGAAATGATATCACAATTGCAAACAGAACTGGAGAACGATATTTAAAATGTTATCACAATTATGAACAAATAAAATAATGAAGAACGAAAATTCTTGAAATAGACAGAATGAAATCAAAGAGCCCACTTTAAAATAAAATAATGAAGAACGAACATTCTTGAAATAGACATAAAAATATCGAAAGGTCCACTTTGAAATAAAATGATAAATAAATAAATAAATAACTACAGATCATAACAGAAACCTGAAGGGACGTCCTTTTCTACTTATTCATTTCTTTCTTTCTTTGCACAACCCTAAATTATGTGAAGTTATTAAATAATTCTAATGCATTTAAAATATATTTAAAGCAATGTTGCGTTACATTTAATACATAATAGTAATTCCATCTGAATCTTCGAAACGTGTTCAAATTTCAATTATTCGAAGTCAGCGGCCCAATTGGTTTTCAAGCGTATCCTTTACTTTTTAAAGTTTTCCTTTTCTTCGTATTTTTTCGCTCCCCCCCCTTTTTTCTTCTTTACCCCAAGCCTCATTTAACCCCTTTTCCCCTAAGTTTTTAGTAAGCACTGGACCTAAAACCTTGCTTCTATTGTTAGACGGCACCACCCGCCTTTAGCCTTTTTTATCCCCCCCCCCTCCCTCCCACAAAACTCTTCTTCTAATTGACTTAATTGGAACTTTTCGGGGTTGGTTGTCTTGAATATGGCTTATTGTTCATCGCAGTCACGGCTGCCGTCCAACCGCGAAAAAAGAAAGGAATTATGGGGAAGAAATCTGGCGCGACGGATGCGGTCGGCCTGCCATCTTTTCACCCTCGGTCGGAGACTCTCCCTCCGCGGCTCATCATTAGAGAATCGCGGCTTTGTTCGCGGAAAGAAGCGAGTGTTTTTGGGTAGTGATACAATAGCGCTTTTGGGGGTGAAAAAAGATGTTTTAACTCCTGGAGTGGTGCAGTGTAGTCTTTTTCTCAACAGCAAACCCTACACATATCCCGCGTAGCCTTTCTTCGGTTTTGATTTCTTCTATTTCTCTCTCTCTCTCTCTCTCTTCCGGTGTGAATTATTTCTTAGCCTTGTTTTGCTTTTTTTATGCGTTTTTTAGTGTGCTAGTGAGTGGGTTTTTTGTTCTTTTGTGTTGGGAGTTTTGTCTTCATTTGTGGGACAACGGATTCGAGAGACGCCCTGGGGAATGGTTTCATTGTGGCTACCACGTCTTCATTACGAGCTTGTCTTCCACGAGAACTCGCTCTGATGGATTTCTCGTATAACCCATTCTCTCTCTCTCTTTCTTATAACCAGCATTCACTTCACGTATTTGTAAGTGAAAACCACGTTTTGTATTTCAGAACAGCTCGTAATTCCCGCCGACGCGTTTCCACATAATTAATAACGCAACGCAGGCGATTCCACAATAGCCCATTTAGCACGTTATTGTCCATTCAAAACTGGCATAAAAAGTGCTCGGATTTTTTTTTCTTATTGTTATTATTAACATTGAAATCTTTTTGTTAGACTTGAGTTCATAAAAAAATCGTTACGAAATTTTAAAATGAATGTTTGTGTCGATGACGTCGTCTTGTTCTGATATCATGACGTCATCAATTTTGTGAGATCTCGTCTATTTAGTGAGTTTTCCTGATTGAAAAGAAATTTGGTGAGAAAAGTGTAACATAGCTACAATAGATGAATTGCACTAAAAAAAAAAATATGTGTCCGCCGTGGTCGTTTAGAATTTTACTCCCCTAAAAAACGTGACGCCCTAGACGTTCGCCCATCGTCCTCGTCTGTAAATCTTGGTTTGGTCTAATCAGTTTTACTATAATTCTATGACGCGCACACAATATCCACTGGCGTACGCAGTGGGGAGTTGATAAGGGTCATAGCCCCCTCTCATCGCGGTGCAAGTATGTATATATACATATGAATATATAGAGTTGTAGCTCTGTAATCTCCCCTTTATGAACTTTCTGCATACGCCAATGACAACGTGTTGTAACGGAAGTGAATTGTACATTTTTGTGTCTCCAGAAATCACAATCCATGAAACCTAATACAATTTGGGTTCACAATACACTCTGCTCCATTTAATCGGGTCATCTCAATCGAAATACCGTTTGCAGGAATAAAATTAATTAGAACGTTACTTCCCATAGGATCGATGTTAAATTATCCACTTTAATAAATAGTTTTTGCGGATTGTCCTCGGATAATCAAATAAAGACGACAATCCTAAAAATATGTGCTTAACTAAGGAAAAAAATGTGCCGAGGAAAAGACAGAAAAAGCCTTTGAAAGTTTCCTTCTCCCGTCCCTGAGTTGAAGTATTTTCAATGTCTCCCTTTTTGCGTGTATTATAGTAGAATGCTAAAGTTTGATGTTGCGTTCTTTCTTTCTTTCTTTCTTTCTTTCTTTCTTCATTCATTCATTCACCAATTAATATAACCTCAATCATCGGTCTCTAGTTAAAGCATTGTCGCGTCTTGGGTGGCTTTCTTTTCAAATGAACATTGGGTATATCAGATAAGTTAAAATTTCTAGAGGCAATACGAATAAAGTTGCAAAAGAATTTCTAAGTTCCATAGAAGTGAAACTGCAGTATATGTTGGTGTACAATTTTTTTTTCATTAAAAAATACATAGGTGCGTATAGCTTTTTTTTTTTTATACATGATATCGGTCTTTCAATTCTACTTCATGCTTATTTTGTATAAACATACTAATATTTAAATATATAGATGTAGTTGTGTATTTGTTTCGATAACGTGAATACCCCATTTAACAGGAATAATATTTACTGTAACTGTCCATATTCGTATAAGGGTATATTCATTAAATATTCTTATTTTAAAAGAAATCTTTCAAATAAATTAATCAATTGTTCTGTGAAATTAGGGACAAATAAGAGAGTTTATTAAAATAGAAATGAATTATAAATCGTCATTTTCAAACTTTTTAGGTCTAATATGAAAAATCAATTTCATAATGAAACAATTTTTATTTTTAAACCAATGAATGAGTGAATGAAGAAAGAAAGAAAGAGACAGAGGGAGGAAGGAAGGACTCATAAGCTAGGCGGTTCATCTCCATTGCGCAAAATTTAAATCTTGCCATGATCAGGGCCTGCGCCAAGGGGGAGGGGGTAGAACCGGGCATTAGCCCTAAACGGCAGATTGTTAGGACCGCAAAATAGGATTATTATAAAAAAAAAAATGAAGTGATTTGGAGGCGCCAAAACACCAAATGACGTGTTCATCCCGAAAGGCATAATATCTAGCGCCGGCGCTGGTTATGATAATAAGCTACAAAGTATTGTTTGAATACCGTGGAAGTAGATTGTGTATGAGTTGGTAAATATAATAAACCAAAGTTGAAAAAATAAAATAATTGAAAAAGCAAAAAATTAACACAGTTTTTTTGCTTAATAAAAAAAAACTGTGTTAATTTATTGCTTAATAATAAATTAAATCGTTTGCAGCTGTTTCAATAGCCCTGTGACACAACGTGTAATACCTCGTTATCGTTGGCCGTTTTGATGAAAATATCCCAGAGCTATTGAAACAGCTGTGAACGATTAAATTTATTATTCAACTGTGTTAATTTGTTGCTTTCTCAGTTATTTTAATAGTGCTGAGTGTCGTCGTCAAATTATTTCAAACTAAAGTTGAATTAAAGAATCTGTTGCGTTACTGAAGTAGTTGAATTAGGTAATTGATTGATTTACTGACTTAGTTGAATTAATAAATTGATTGAATTAAAGAATTAAGCGAATTAATTGACCAAAATGTGTCAAACTTACAAAAGGTACACCAAACGTGATGAGATAAATTAAGTATGCGACAAGATATATTAAATTTGTGATAAGACATGTCAAGCATTTGACAAGATATATCAAACTTGTAATAACACATATTAAATATGTGACAAGATATATCAAGCATGTAGCAAGATATATCAAGCATGTAACAATATATATCAAATTTGTGGTAAGATATATCAGACATGTGACAAGATATATCAAACTTGGGACAATAATATCTGAACTACATAAGTTTCATGATGTCCACATTATTATATTCACTAACACGTTATACGTTTAGAGGATGATCATCGATGTATAAACGTACAGCTCATTTATGAAAATGATTGCGATATATAATACAGCCCGGCTTATTAGTGATTCATATTAACTATGGTATGAATTCGCAACAATTTACATGATGATCATATGTGATGTATAAACGTAAAGCTTATTTATGAAAATGATTATGATATAAAATACAGTATTGCTAATTAATGACTCACATGAACTAGATTAATGAACTTGATAATAATTTTGATAATGAACTTGTTAATTGTATTGATAATGAACTTACTATTAATCTTGATAATGAACTTATTATTAATTTTAACAATGAATTTGATAATAATTTTGATAACGAACTTACTATTAATCTTGATAATAATTTTAATTTGTCTTTAAATACTGCTAATGAATTATCTCATAATAATGAAAATAACGTAGAATAGATGAAGTTTATGAGATATATAGAAATATTAATACAGATTTTATGAAGGGTGTGAGTAATGATATTGTTGATGGATAAGATACAAGAGTAAATTAAAAATAATGCACATAAATGCAAGAAGAATCAGAAATAAATTTGGAGAAATTGAGATATTATTTGAGAACAGGGAACTTGGAATAGATGTTTTGGGAATTGAGGAGACATGGGCTGGGATCAACGATCATATGTATATCATATATATGTTATGGATTCCATTAAATGTTAGATGTTATGGATTCCATTTAATGAGAGAGGAAAAAAAAAGGTGGTGGAGTGTCCGTTTATGTAAGGAACACAGTAGAATAATTTGAGAGATGGGAAGATTTATATAAGACTATTATATGGGTGACGATTGGAAAGTGGTGGGCTTAAAAAGAAATGATCTAAGAATAGGAGTAATAAGTAAACAAACGCATGGAAGCATAAATAAACTGATTGGCTGCAGATTCAATTGGATGATTTATATAATGTAGATATTATAATAATAATAGGTGATTTTTAAATATAGACATGGGAAACGATACAACTTTGTGTAATTATTTGTTAAATAACATGAAATCACTCGGAATGGGAAATATATGATTCCACCAGAATTACTAATAACTCAGCAACTATAATAGATCTTTGTTTTACTAATATTATGGATATTACAGCTGAAATGACTAACTATCAACTAAGTGAACATACAGCAATAATTATTGAATTATATAGGAAAGATTATAGCAATCAAAAACATAAAATAAAAATCAGAAACTGAAGTAGCAAGAACAGATTGAAATCTTGAAAGGAATTAAGCCAGATTAATTGGGAATCAAAGTTTCATAAATATGTTAATAAATATGAAAATTTTATAAACAAAATAATTGAATTATATGATAAAAAATTTCCATGGAAAATTATAAAGAATAAGATACATAAAAAAGGATGGATAAATAGAAATACATTAAATAAAATGAAATTAAGGAATAAAATATTTGAACAAAAAATTAAAATATCTTAGTAAGTTTAAATCAAAAAGAAATAAAATTAATAAATTAATTCAAATAAGTAAAAATTATTTCTATGGAAAACATCTTAGTAATACTAATAGTAAAAGAAAATGAGAATTAATTAATAAAATTATTGGAAGATATAAAGGGAAAATAGTGTAATTAAAGATATCTCAATAGATAATGAATTAATAACGAAGAGTTCCGACATAGTTAATGATTTTAATATTTTTTTTTTTTTTGAAATAGCTGAAACACTAATAGGTAGAAGCGAAGATAATCTTGATAAATATAAGGATATATAGGATTAAGTAATGCTAAAACTATGTACATTGAGAATATAAATATGTTGGATATATATATAAAGAGATAAATAAAATTAATGTAAAAAAGGTGCTGGTATCGATGGGATTGGTCCTCTAATAATAAAGGAAAATGCTGATTTATTTGTTGGACCATTGTATAAATTATATAACGAATTCATTGACCAAGAGATGTTTCTACAGGAATTGAAAGTTACAAAAATAATTCCTGTGTTCAAGAAAGGGAAAAGGGAGAGATTGGAAAATTACAGGCCTATTGCTATAACATCTGCATTTGCAAAAATATTTGAAAAATTAATTTATAAAAAAATTACAAAATTTATAGATAAACATATAATTAGTGATTATCAATATAGTTTCAGGGAGGGTAAATCAACTGAGGAAGCTCTATTGAGAACAGTAGGTAAATTAAGAGAGATAATCGAGAAGGGGGAATATGCAGTAGGCATATTCTAAGATTTAAGTAAAGCTTTTGACGTTATTAATAGAAATATATTATTAGAAAAGCTGAATGATTGTGGTTTACGTGGAAAAATAAATAACATATTAAAATATTACTTAACGAAAAGGAAACAAATTGTATATATTGATGGGGTTTGAATCAAGGAATTATTAATAAATATGGGTTCCCCAAGGTACTAATATTGGACCCCTTATATTCATTATATATTAATGATGTATTTAACGTTTCGAGCACTGATCATTTAACTATGTTTGCGGATGACACTAGTGTATTGATTAATGATAAGAATTTAGAATTAGCAGTGGAAAAAGTAATTATTGAAAATAAAATTATAACAGATGGTTTAAGATGAATCAATTAAGAGTGAACGAAGAGAAAACTAAAATAGTAATATTTACAACAAAAAATAAATATAAATTAAATTTCTCAAAATTTTCAAACAAAAATAGAGGAAAAACAATAGAAATCGTTGAAAAAATAAATTTTTTGGGTTTGACATTCAGTAATAAACTTAACTTCAACCTGCAGGTTAAGAAAATGATTAAAAAATTAATAAAGGAATTGAATTTTTCCGATTTTTAAATAATATTCCTAATAAAATTAAGATGGAATTGTACTAATCATTTATACATAGTCATATTGTCTATTGTAATTGTATTTGGGGTGAATAAGGGAAAACAAATAAAGTTTTATTTAATAATACGCAGAAAAAATTCATGACGTTATTTAATAATAACAAAAAAAAAAAACTAATTCGAAAACAACTACTAAGAAATATAAATTAACACCAATTTGTGAAATACATAAATACACGTACCCTAATTAAAATGCATGAAAGAATAAAAGAGGAAAAACATCAGGAAATTATGAAAATACAGAAAAACGAAAAGGATAGGAATAGACTCAGATTTTTAATGAATTAATACTACCTAAAATAAAAACAAATATTGGACAAGATGGTATTGATTATAAAGGTCCAAAATTATGGAATGAATTGCCAATAGAATTAAAAAATATAAATAATCTGCAGTTATTAAAAAAAATCGGAAGAAAAATTAATGAATAATAATATGGATTGATGCTGATGAATTTATGAAATATTAATATTTTTATATGCTATAATACTAAATATAAAAGGATAGTGTATGATTTACACATATTTGTTTATATTGATACGTGTCACTTAAATGTATGGGTTTCTTGTGCGAGTTCAATTTATTTTTTATATCATTGATAATATGTGAGAGTATAGTGGTAATATATAACGCTCTGGCAGTAAAATTTCCAGGTCCTGGGCACATTATACTGTAGTATTTTCCCAGGACCTATGTCATGTAACTGAACCTTTTATTTTGAATGCAATGTATTGTTTAATGTATATAGAAAATAAATAAAATTATTATTATTATTTTTTTGTGTGCGTTCTCGCACTTGGCGGATTAGGCTTAAGACGGGCGGTGCCAAGTTCTCAAGTCTACCTTCAGTGTGAAAATATTTTTGTATGTTTCATTCTGGTGCCAGGTTTAAAAATTTTCTGACTGTTCGGCAGGTGTTTAGTAGTGTTGCTTTTTGAATCTGAATATGTGTCTTGGCGTTAATTTCAAGTGTCTCCTAGTTCTTTTGGAGTGTGTTTGCTATTATATCTCTTGCTGATTAGACAAGAGGGATAATGTTTACCTTGTCCATATGCCACATGTCTTTAATTTCCTACCTTAAGTCTTGGTATTTAGTCATTTTTGTGGTGTATGTGTATATTATTATTTTTTTGTGTGTGTTCTCGACGGATTAAGCTTAGGATGGGCGGTGCCAATTTCTTAAGTCTATCTTCAGTGTGAAATATTTTTGTATGTTTCGTTCTGGTGCCAGGTTTAACAATTTTCTGACTGTTCGGCAGGTGTTTAGTGTTGTTGTTTTTTGCATCTGTATGTATGTGTTGGGGTCAATTTCAAGTGTCTCCAAGTTCTTTTGGAGTGTGGTTGGTATTATACCTGTTGCTGATAAGACAAGAGGGATAACGTTTACCTTATCCATGTACCACATGTCTTTGATTTTCTGCTTTAAGTCTAGGTATTTAATCATTTTTGTGGTGTATGTGCTTTGTATGCTGCTTGTGTCGGGCATTTCTATGTCTATGATGTGTGTGTGGTTTTGCTGATTTTGTCAATTAGGATTATATCTGGTGTGTTGTGTGGTGTCGTTTTGTCCCTCATAATAGCCCTATCCCAGTACAATTTGCGTGTTTTGTTCTCTAGTATTGTTTCTGGTTCGTATTTGTAGTAAGGATTCATGTTGGTTATCAGCTTGATTCTGACAGCAAGTTTTTAGTGAATTATTTTTGCCACTTGGTCGTGACGGTATTTATAGTCTGTTTGGGCAATTATCTTACAACCTGATATTACATATTGTATTGTTTCAGATGTTAAGTCACATTGTCTACATTGTTCATTTTCTATATTCTTCTTCAGGATGTATCGATGGTAGTTTCATGTTTTTATGACCTGGTCCTGGATTGGCATCATGAATCCTTCCCTTTCCGGTTGTAAGGTTCCTTGGGTTAGCCATGTGTTCGAGATTTTTTTGTAGATGTGGTGCTGTTGAAGATCATTATAGTGTCTGCCATGAAGTGCTTTGCCTGCCTGTTCCTTCAGTTTCTTTTCAATGTGTACGGGTGGTATTTCTTTGTCGGTACTGAGACTTATTGGTGTGTGGGAGGTACCTGTATCTATTACTGCTTGCATGAGAGGAGACTGCCTGCTTTTTTCAAAGAAGTACTGCCCCACGTTATGGATTTGCTTCTCATGGAGATCTTTCAGGTCGATTTGTCCTCGTCCATCATCCTCTAGAGGGAATAGTTTTTCTTTGGGTTGTTGACGGATGTAGTTGTCTGTATTTTGTTTGTATGGTTCTCATTACCCGTTGTAGATCCTCTAGTTCTATGTTTGACCATTTGATGATTCCAAAAGGAGTATGTTAGTACTGGGAATGCAAAGAAGTTAATTGCTTGTGTGATGTTCTTGCTATTCAGCTTGATCTTCAATATTGTTTTTAGCCTGTCCTTGTACATTTGTGTGAGCTTTGTCCTGACTAGTTTATGTTCTTGTCTTTGGGCCTGCATTATTCCTAGATATTTATATGTTTCATGTTCTTGCATGGTTTCCATCATTCCTCCGTTATCCAGTACAATCTCA
Source organism: Dysdera silvatica (assembly GCA_006491805.2). Lineage (NCBI taxonomy): Eukaryota > Metazoa > Arthropoda > Arachnida > Araneae > Dysderidae > Dysdera > Dysdera silvatica. Next base: position 30,646,537 of record QLNU02015270.1, read on the forward strand.
TCTAGTTTCATTTGTTTGGCGCCTCCAGGTATTTTACATTTATCTAGACCAAACTCCACCTTTATGTTGTTTGAAAATGCCTCTGTAATTTGGATCAGGTGGCGGAGTTGAGGGATAGACGGTGCATATAACTTTATATCGTCCGTGTACATGAGGTGTGATACCTTCTGGAGGTTTTTCTTGGCTTTTTTGATCATGTGGCCATAGTTGCTCTTACTTAGCATTCTTGATAGAGGGTTTAGTGATAGGCAGAACAATTGGGGGCTAAGGGTATCCCCTTGGAATATGCCTCTTCTAATAGGTATTTCGTTGGCGCATTATTATTATTATTATCATGTGAAATACAGCATTATTAATTAATGACACACATGAACTATGGTGTGAAATTTAAGTCTGTTTCCATAATTCTAAAGCGTCAGCTTATGCTCCATTCGTGGCCTATTCTTGTTGCTCGTAACTCAAACTTGCCAGAATTAAAAATACGAAAAACAATTTTTATGAAAAAAAAAAAGAAAAAAGGTTTTCGTTTTCCTACTCGCTGAATCGTGAACTAGTTATTTAATGAAAATGACTGTATTTTACCAAAAAAAAAAAAAAATTGTTTACTCCAAGCATCTCCGGAAGGCCACGGTCAAGCTTTCCTGATTTTGAACAGAGAAGGGAGCACTTATTCGCTTTGTTTGTTGCTTGAAAGCTTTGTCAACTTTTGTCCATCGTTTTATGAGACAGCAGGGTGTCCACCTTTGCAGTTTTGTTTGCGCTGATTGTTGCAAAAGGAATTTAAAAGAAAAAATGTTTTTGTTCTGTAATTCCGTTTTAGTCCACATAAACTCCCAGAATCCTCTCTGACTTTCGAGGCAAGAAAATGTCTTTAGAGATGCAAACTGGAAGAGGAAAGAGCAGCTTTTCTCGGCTATTGATCCACAGAACAACGTTTATTTAAAACTAAAGAAATTTTTCATATGTTATTTTCTTTATAGAATACTGTTCCTTATCTTCCAGATTTCTTTTTTTAAATATTTTAAGTTTAAATACGGAGTGAATTCGCGTCCATATCAGCTGTCTTGAGAGCAAAAACAGCAATCCCGAAAACGTGGCTAAATCTGTTTTGAAAATATGAGATTTTTCTGTTTTCTTATTTATCATTTTTTATGTTCCTTTTCATTCTTCTTACTGACCTTATCTCTGATTTCAGCAATTATTTCTAATTTTAATTTATCAATTTTTTCTAACGTTAATTTATCAATTTTCTCTAATTTCAATTTATCATTTTTTTCTAATTCTAATTTATCAAATTTTTCTAATTCTAATTTATTAATTTTCTCTAATTTATCAATGTTCTTTAATTTATCGATTTTCTTTAATTTAAATCAAACAACAATGTCAATCAATCAACGTTTATTGGCGTAGTGATACCAACGCCGATGGTATGGCGTGATTAGATGGTGAAACGTTCGAAAGAAAATAAATATTTCTGCCTTCGGTGGGACCTGAACCCACGACCTTCCACTTGCCGGGCGGAGGCTCTACCCACTGAGCTACGAAGGACAATATATAATCTCTTTACGAACGTATATATATTGTTGCCAGTTATTTCGCAGAATGGTGTAGTACATAGACTACTATTTAAACCAAATTGCAAAGAGACTGGTATTAAATTGATCGAAATGCCCGTTGCAGCATATGTATTTATTTTATATAAATCGAACACTACGCAGATCAATTTCTTTAATTTATCAATATTCCCTAATTTATCAATTTTCTCTAATTTTAATTTATCAATTTTCTCTAATTTTAATTTATCAATTTTCTCTAATGTTAATTTATCGATTTTCCCTAATTTCAATTTATCGATTTCCTCTCATTTTAATTTGTCAATTTACTTTAATCTTTTTCTTTTAATTCTTATTTCTTGTTTTTTACTCATTTTCCTCACACTAACCAATAACGACCTTTATTGCTTATATTGAACTATGGTTGATGACAAGCGACCACATTTTGGAGAAAAAGGAGGCTTTGTGTGATTTTTTAATTCTTAATGATAAGACCCGCTTTGCGTGGGGGAAATAATAACTGCCTAACTAAGAGTTCTGACTCTCTTTGTTTTTCTCGCTTCTTTAGTTTTTTCTCCTACAATTCCCCTCCACGTGCCTTTTGGGATCTACCTCTCTTTTACTGCCCTTGAGGGTTCCAATCTAGAACTTGGCTACAAATGTTGTTCGGTTTCTTCCTTAGTGTGTGTATTCTAGCCAGCTATATGTTCCTTACTTTATTATTTGTCACACAGACTCCCATTCCAAAGTTTTAGATCAGGGTAAATAAAACCGCCAAACGGACACTTTCGCATAGCGGACACTCCTATTTAACGGACTTTGCTCCAATTCCCAACCGCAAGACTTATTATTTCCTGTCCCTCTCGAATAGCGGACACCTCTTAATAACCCGTCAAATATTTAAGGTCCGAGGTGTCCATCTTCAGAGGTTTTACTGTAGTTACCGTTTTCATTCAAGTATATGTTCAACATTGTACATATACGAGCGCTATATTTTTTTCTCCTTTAAAAGAAAAGCTGTTTGTCCCTGAAAAACGAAGTGACGATAAAAATGTGGAAGGGAGCTTGCAGGCAATATCAGGGGCGTAGCGATGAAAAATTATGGGGAGCTTAAAAACTTTAAAACGATCAATCGATTCCACGTTACGGAGAGCGTTGTACTTCGTTATTCAATGGAGGGGGCTAGAGCCCCCTTTTCCACTCCACTGGCTACTATATATACACACCTCTAGAAACTGTTTTATTAGTGGTCGTACGTCCTACATAACTAGTAGCAGGAAATTGATTTTCACAAACCGAAGTAATAATATTTTATTTTGTGGAAAATTACTCACTAAGAAAAGGAATGGTTTCTCCGGGGCTAGTGGGGACCAACTCCACAACCATTTGATGACCTGTTAAGTGCTCTTTGACATTCAGCTACAGGCGTCAATCAAATTCCCCTCTACCAGCGAATGTAAAGCTTCCCCGTGGATGTGATTGATGAGGCAGTGCTTGGATTGTTTTTTGAACCAAAGGGGCAAGTTACTCGCTATCAAGAGGTCGTGGGTTCGGTTCTCACCAATTGCAGAGAACTCATTCTTTTCTTTGCGAGAATTTTTTTTATTATCTAATATTGCCACACCATCGGCTATGGGGAGAATTGTTTGATTTTAATAGGATTTCACTTTACTTCGTAGAACAAGAAATTTATTTATTTATTGCTTTATTTTATTGCAAGACAGGTAATTCAACGGGTTGAACCGAATTTAGAGAATTTGGTTGCTTATATCTGCTGGAGAAAAAAATAAATAAATTAAAATTAAAAAAAAAAGTGTCTTAATTTGAAAAAAAAAGAAAAATTCTAAACAAAGGGCGGGGCTAAATTCAGCCACTTGGTTGAATCGGTACAAGGCAGGCCCGGGGGGGGGATTGAGGAGTTTCACGCCCACAAAACAGCCTTTTAAGAAAGAAGCCAAACACTGGATCATTTATACCATAAGCGTACCCAGAAAGCTCATAAGGGATTATAGGTTATAGGGTTATAGGGTTATAGGTTCAATGGAGGTGGGTGGGTTACAGAACTACAACTCACATATTCCTATGCTAAATATACAAAATTCCATTGCCACGGGGGGAGGGGGGGTCAACCCCCATCAACACCCCCTGCGTACGCCATGATTTGTACGAATATAAGAATCCTGCTGCGGGCTAAGGAGCTGCAGAAAAGGGGGTTAATGCCCTGCATTACTTCAGGATCACACTCCGAATAATCGTAATTGAGTGATTATAATCGATTGCAATCGATTACATTTTCGCGTAATCACATCTGTAATTGTAATTGAATGTTTTGAAGTAGCTGTAATCTGCAATATAATCATAATCACACTTTTAAATTTCATTTAATCATAATCGTTTTTTGAAATTCTTAGGTAGTCGTAATCATAATCGTAATAATTTTTTAAATTCTTAGGTAATCGTCATCATCATCACCATAATCCTTATCATTATAAATCGAACTGATTATTTCTGATTGCGTGCATGTAATGGTGATTATAATCTGTAATCGTAATTGTAATCTCTTCTATCTATTTACAAATGCCCAAGAAATTTTCGTTATTCATGAACATGAATTTTGAAGATAATGAATTTAAAAGAAAAACACCTGATCTATTGACTGAATATCGTAAGGGATATTTTCTTGAGTTGGGGGGATGGGGGGGGGCATTGTGTTTTTCAGTCAGGGGTCTGAAGTAAGGTCTTGTGAAACTAAACTTCCACAGATGGAGTGGGTGGTTTAGGAATGGGGTGGGGGTAATCAAGCCCTTCCCATTGCATATATATCTGGCGCAGTATAGCTCAGATGCTCTTGCGCCATAAAACGTCCAAACGAACAAAACATTACATATAAAGAAACATTTTTCGCTTTACTATCACATGACATGTGATTTCCTTTTTTTTTTACTTGAAGCCCCATAATTTTTGAACTGCTATGCTTCTGGATAAAGAAGAGTCCACATCTTCGCGCAATTTTTATGAAACCACCATTTGCTTCATGAGTGACCGGGGGGGTAGGGGATCAACGCTTCTACGTTGTTTTATTGTGGACATTAACGACGAAGCTTCAATTAAAACTAATGTTTGATAGCTTGCATTATTATTTCTGGCTTACACAAGCTGACCGCCCTGTCATTTGCCAAATTAAGTTGTCAGTTTCACCAACGATGTCGCTTTCATACTGGCTGTCGTTGTTTGAGAAACAACAACGATTTATCAAATGCTGTCAACTATGTTCCAGCTCCGCCTAGCTGCCTGATTTAACGAACTAACTGTATCCTATTATTAGAAGCGATAGTTATAATTAATAGTTATAATTAAAAGGGTGTTGATTATCATTATAGTGTCGAGTTCGTTAAAGGTTGTCATTAAAGGTAGAAGTGGCAATGTAATGTGACTATAAAGAAGTTCATTCATTTCTGTATTATGGGATCGAAACGACTCATAATATTCCAGGGCCGTATGCCGGATGGGACTAAGAGTGGCTGCCCTCCCCCCTGTAAAATATTTGTTCGCAAAATAAATTATTGTGGCATTTAGTTTTATTTATTTATTTTTGTTTTATATAAAATTGTGTACGATATCGAAAATTATACGTTAACATTAAAATGTAGATCTTGTGTAAATCACGTTTTTACAGAGGTTTGAGTCTCCAGCTACACTATACTGAAGAGAAAGGAAACTATGTAAATTTTAGTATACCTCTATAAGTTTTTAGTGCAAAATCTATATTAAGAAATCTATTCATTAATGTGAAATATATTAGGTTGATTACATATTTAGCAGTATCAAATATATATATTAATACAAGCAAGTGAAGGAAAATCGTCAAAGGTCGATATTTAAATTTAGCGGGTTTCAATTAACATTAATTCGCAACTCTCTAATCCGCAACTCTCTGATTCTCAAGTAACTCGGTAGGTTTTCAACGTTAACAATAGCCATCATTATTGCATTTATAACTAAGACCTTCACCTTACACTGTTTATTGCATACAGACAGACGGACAGACAGAAAAACCAAAAGCAATAGCGGGTTCAATATCTATTGAAACCGACTGAAATTAGGCCTATATCCGGACACATTTACGAATTCCAAGCCCTCCCCTGTAACTTTCAGATTCCCTTCTTCTCTGAGAAAAGTGTCTGGCGACGGCCTTGTTCTATTATGTATAATTACAGGGAAAAAGCACACGCGATCTTAATTTATTATTAACATCGACTTCCTTTGAGATTTTTTTATTTATTTATTTTTATATCGGATATTTTTGTGAATTTTGAGTCGTATATATATATATAAAAGTTTTCCTCGCCCATTCTTGGCGGAAACAGGCTTTGGGACGGGCAGAGCGCCATGTTCCCAAGCCTCTTTTTACATCACTTCTTAATGTGCCATGTCTAGAAACTTCCTGACAATGTGACACGTGTTTAGGATTGTGGCTTTTTGTATTTCAATGTAGGTGTTTGGGTCAATGTTGAGTATCTCCAAATTCGTCGCAAGCGTTTTTGGTACTATCCCTGTTGCTGAGATGACTAACGGGATGATGAGGATCTTTTCCATACCCCATATATCTCGTACTTCATGTCTGAGATCTTGGTACTTGGTGATTTTCGTTGTGTAGGTTGTCTGTATGTTATTGGTGTTGGGTACTGCTATGTCGATTAAGTACGTGTTATATATATATATTTTTTATATATTTTGTTTTTTTGGTTAATTTAGAGTATATTTTTCTTTTGAACGTCCGTGTTAGGTTCAGGGGCGTATCAGTTTCCAAAATTATTAGGAGAGGAGAGCTCAAGTGGCTTTAAAAGAGATCACGTGATTAGATGTTTAAACGAACAACGTGCCTTGATATTTAATGGGAGGGGCTGGGGCCCCCATGAGCCTATATTTCCCTACGTTAGTTAGATTTATTTGTTGATTTAGTGTGTCGTGTGTTTGATTCATTTACGTAGGAAAGATACTGAACCCCCCCTCCCCCGCGTTCGGTATCAAAATACATTATTTTTTCTAATAAGGCTGCATCATATAATCTTCTTTAAAGTCACTTCAGAACCCGACTAAGCGGAGCCAACTGCATTAAAAAAAAAAAATCAATATATAATAATAATAATAATAATGTAATAATAATAATTATACTTATATTACTTAGTTAATTTCTTAATAATCTTGAGGAATTTGCAAGTAAAATTAAAATATGTTAGAAAGAAACAGCTTGCGAAGTAGTTAAGGCAATTTGTTATAAACCAGTAAATTTTTTAATGTCCATAGTTCAGATGTGTAATATCAGTTGCGTAGCGGTTCAAAAATTATGGAGGCTCCACTGTTTTGAAGAAAATCCAGTGGGGGAGCCTGAGCCCCTCCTCTTCTCCGCCAATATTTAATACAAGTTAGCACGTTTTAGCCATTTGAAATCCGTCCTTCAAACAACGTCATTCACTTCGAAGTCGACCCCCAAGCCCTTAGAATCTGATGTCTCTATCTGGTGGTGTTTAGCCCTTAAACAATGGTAGCCATTGAACTGAGACAAAAGCGCCTATTGTGACCGCCCCCTCCCTCGTTTCCTTCCGACGCCGTTGCCATTGGCTCGCGTCGCCACCCAATCACAAACCCTGAAACAATGGAAACCTCAAACAATGGGTGGTGCTCCGTTCCCATTATATTCCCTATAATTGGCTTAAATAATAATTATTATTGCATTATTAAAAATTAACTTCGCACGTTTTGCTCGTCGCGGCGTCCTTTTCTGATAGGAAAGGAGTTTGTGAATTCTTTTCAAAAGTCTTTCCTTGTTGCATCGAGATTATTTAACGCAAATTAATTAATTGTTTTTCAAGAAAATATACTAAACCATGAAATGAAAGTTGAGGCAGGTTGTTGTTAAAATTAAAAATGTTATTAAAATTAATTAAAAATAAAAAAAGTTAAAATCAAAATTGTTATTTGGTTTATCATTTCAAGTAAATGATTAGTGTTGATTAAATTTTAAAATGCAACTAATCAATTAGTTACTTACTTACTTCCCGTCTCCAGATCAAACTTCCCATTTCCAAAAATATAGTTGTATATAGTTGATATTAAATAACATAATAATACGGTTATATAACAGATTACTGTAACCTCGGTGGGAAAACTACTTGAAGATTGAATAGGTTTTACTAGAGCAGCTGGAATTCTAGACCGACGCACCAGCAGCCATTTTGGTGTACACTTCCGGTTTCATAACACAACGTTTGCCATTGGAAAATTAATAATCCATTTTCTTCCTCTTACAGGATCCGTTGTAAATCTAATCATTCTATATTTATTCCTCGAGTGATTTGTGCAGCTTACAGCGACGCCGGCGCAGCATGACCACTGTAGTCTTTGAGCCGTAAAACCACAAAACAAACAAACAAAACAGCGACGCACCCACCTATTTCGCCCTATTTTATAAAAAACACACACACACATGCAAATCACTCAACTTTAACAAAGCAGTGAATGGGATCACATGGTATAATGGCATCAAAATCGCGGATGCGCCAGTTCCCTTTTTCAGGAGCCTTAGGTTTTACAACCTTTTGCATATCTTGTCGAGTTGAAATCAAGAAAGGAAAGAATAAAAATATAGAGAAAGAAAGAGAGAGAAAGAAAGAGAGAGAAAGAAAGAAAGAATTAGTTGAGTTTTTATGGCGCAAGGCCTATGAGCGTGGTGCTGCGCCAGACGAGTTAGAAGCAGGAGGAAAAAAAAGTAGGAAAATGATAATGCATTCTTGTAATTTCACAAAAGCTTTTACGACGTTTAGAAAACTTTCATCAAACGCAGCATGACCTTTACCGCTCTTGCATCGTAAATTGAACAAATAAGGTTTAGGTATTTTGATCAAGAGGAAATGTTTAGTTTGTTAAAGTAAGATCCGTTTGATAAAGTTTAAATTATTCACATGATCTTTCGGAGCAGAAAATATAGGTGTTAAGGAAAGTATTAGGTGGGTCAGTCAACACGAGCGCCTATTCTGCTAAGTTAACAAGCATCCATGTGTTTTTTGGATTAGAATTTCAGCCCAATTGATAAAATAGAGTGGACTTACCTGTCACGTCACAGTTAAGTTTTAAAGTTCAACGCAATTAAAATTCCTATCGTATGTCGAATTAAGCGTAAAAGATTTTTTTTTTGCTCAAAAATTTTAAAAAAATTCAGGGGCTAAATTTTTTTCCAGGTGAGATAAGCCTCGTCTCGTGCCCCCCCCTCCCCCAGTTACTCTTATACTTTAAACTAATTCTTCATTTTTTTTTTATTCCTGTTTTTGGAACTGAAAAATGGATCGCATGTGATTAGTTTTTGATATACAGGAATAGATATGTAAGATATATATGGTAGGCTACAAGATTTAATGTCATGTTAGACATGGCAAAATTTAGACAAATTTCTGCTTTAAAATTTGAGCGGCCAGGTGTGCTGGAGGGTTGCCATTCTTCAAAAGTAAATTGTAAGTTACAATTTTTGTATTTACGTTTCATGCATAGAGCTGTTTTAACACATTCGGGACCCTGAACTCGTTCATGTTTAGAAGGAGGAGGAGGAGGAGAAGAAGAAGAAGAAGAAGAAGAAGAAGAAGAAGAAGAAGAAGAAGAAGAAGAAGTATAATAAACTTTGTGAATATGAATAGATGAGCGATACACTGCACAACAGTGTTACGTTAAAATCGAAATTTACGCAAACGTAGTTTATTATGAGCTGATATATGTTCTTACAATTGTTTCGATAGGGAAAAAGTCCTGCCTTCATCAGAAAATTGTCCAGATCGATTCCTTGCCATCAAATCAGAATCAATTAGCGTCATAAAAAAACGCGTCTTGTAAAAACGTCTTACCAACTTATAATGAACTGCATTTACGCGCATTTCGTAAATGCAGTTCATTATAAGTGCATTTACGCGCATTTCGATTTTAAACTTTGCCAATTTGAGGCCCTTGTGTGGGTTAGGGTCCTGGTCCCTGTTGGCACTCTCATTAAGGCGGCACTATTCATGCATGCGGAAATATGGCATGCACTAGTAGTTACGATTTGGGCTTTTCATTGACAGAGAACTAAATGACCAATTTTAGACAAGAAAAAAATCCAACGTTTCTTGCTAATGATAGCTTTGTGGAGTACTATACTCGCGGCAAAGCTAACCTGGTGCACTGTTAAGGCTACGGTGACCTATTCACGCCCGTGCAACAAGTATTCATTCGCCAATTGGCGAAAAATGAGATAGCCCTCAACATTATTAGGCTATTTATCGCCTAATTTGGAATGCAGAAAAACGCGGTTGCCAAAATTCCAGGCGCCAAATTTCTCGCCAAGCAAACGAAGTCCTCTGAGTGGTCAGTTACTTGAATGACGTCATCGCTCGCTATAATGAGTCTTTTTCCTAAATTTAATAAATACCAGATTTTAATTGCACATATATGACTATGTTTTATGTATTTTAGCATAATTTTAATGTTTTATGTACAAAATGTATCTTCTATTAACTCTGTTAACGTAAGAAAGGGCGAACTATATCGCACTGGCGGAATCATACTGCTCTGCGTCTTGTCAGTGCACCAGGTTAGCTTTACCGCGAGTAGGGAAGGAGAATTGAATGCACGTGCATGAGTAAACGTGCTTTTTTTGTTATGAATGAAGGCAGTGCAATCGTGTCTGATTGGTTGGTTGTATTTCTATGGCGCAAGAACAGCAAGAGTCATTCTGCGCCACTGGCTGATTGATTATTACTTTAAAACTTGTTAAAAATATAGTAAACACCCTCATTATCGGATAATCATCGTATAGAAAAATCAGTCCGTAAAGGAAGGGGGACCGTAAATGAGGGGTATTACTGAAAACCAGAAGTGTCTTGCCAGATAATTTTTATCTGACTATGAAATTCCTATGACCATATTTGAAGAGTGATCGTTAAGAGGGGGTTTTACTGCATGGACAAAATCGTTGAAAGTTAACCTTCGTGAACTTGTTGCTTCTGGTGAGAACTCACATTGTTCTCATTAATTTTAGTACCATGAATATTTTAATAATAAAGCTGTATTTCAATATGGCATTTTAAATTGCTGGTACGTGTGTGTGATCTTGCATTTGGCCTTGTTGTTTTTCTGTCGGTAAATCGTTTTGCAAAGGTAATTTGAAGTAAATGTCACTCTGAATTGAAATGTCATTATTGGAATCCTTCGTGTTTATTAATTCAAGGAACGTTCTTAAATATTGGCTAAACAAACTTTAGGACCTACACTACCAACGTACATTATGTATTGGCCCACGTACACGTAGCAATTAGCCATCACTACCCCAGTTGCCAAAGGTTCGGATTCCTCGAAAGCGTACAGATCCTAACTTCACAGTCCGTTCGCGCAGACCTGACGCCTGATCCCGTTAGTAGACGGGTTGTTCCATTGCAGTTTAGGGAAGGGCGTTTTGCCGTAACTGGTATTTCGCGGCGCTGAAAACCAGTTACGGCAAGACGCCCTTCCCTAAACTGCAATGGAACAACCCGTCTGGTAACGGGATCGGACGTCAACTCCGCGTGAATGGACTATATATGAAACACAAACAGCTGCCTTTTGCACCATAGCACACAAACAGCTGTCCTTACACCATAAAATGCAAACGGCTATTCCCCCACCATCAACATGAAATACAAACCGCTGTCCTTGCACTATTAACATGAAACACAAACAGCTTTTCTTGCATCATAGCATAAAAACAGCAGTCCTCGCACCATAAAACGCAAACGACTGTTCTTGCATCTTCAATATAAAATGGGATGGCCTTGCATCATAAAACGCGAACAACTGTCCTTACACCATAAAACGCAAACAGCCATTCGTAATATTCTCCGTTTTTAAATTTACTTCGCTTAAATAGACGCCATTATATGAGATTGGGTTTTTATCCGCCAATCGTCAAATGGAGTAGCCGTCTCAACCATCGTCTGCATAGACAACGATGGCTATGAATACTGGCGCAAACACTCATCAAGTTGGTTGGTTCGATTTCTATGGCTCAAGGATAGCAAGGGTCATTCTGCGCCAAACAAGTTGAGGTACATCAAGTTGGTTTTCTCAAGACGTTAATGAAATACATGAGAAATTAATAAGACATTAATAAAATGCACGAGCAGTCAATGGGACATAAATTAGCTACAAGAGCAATTAATAGGATATTAATAAAATATATAAGAAATTAATAAGACATTAATGAGGTATATATAACATTAATAATTCATTAAGGAGATGCAATTGAAATTGATGGCATACTCACCAAATTAATGAAACATGAGATTGGTAAAGCATGGATTATATATATATATATATAAATAAATATATATATAATATTAGTAAGTCATTAATGAGATGCACTTGAAATTAATGACCTATTCAACAAATTGATAACACATACTCAACAAATTGATGACATATACTCAACGAAGTGATGATATATACTCAACAAATTGATGACATATACTCAACAAATTGATGACATATACTCAACAAATCGATGACATATACTCAATAAATCGATGACATATACTCAATAAATCGATGACATATACTCAATAAATCGATGATATATGCTAACGAATTGATGATATTATACTTAACAAATTGAAGATATATACTCAACAAATTGATGACATAATCAACAAATTGAAGAGACATGCATGAGGTTGGTAAAGCATGAATGGCACCTAAAGAACTAATGAGATAAGAATGGAGCATATGAAATTGATGAGAATGGTGTATTTGTAAATTGCATGTCTCATGACTACGCCGAGCTTTACCAGGAGCGTGATAGACGGCTTAATTTGACCTTTGAGTCACCACAGTCGCGCACATTCACGTTACTCTGCAAGGGGAATTCAATTCGGGTAGTTTGAAGAACGGTGTTCATAACCACCGAGTAGCAGGTATAAATCGCGCTCATGAAATGAACAAATGAAATTGACAAACAAATGTTCAAAATTTTGATATGGAAACTTTATTGCATCCTTCATACACAATATAAACATATTAATAATGACGACGAACAACAAATTATCGGACAAGGAATACTTTTTATATAGTGACAATAACGACAACAATTTTTTAGAATATTGCCATTTGGTTTTTATACAAGATGTTGATACATTTTCGGTTAACATATATTCAAAAGTGACCAGATGTTTTGGCATTTTAAAATTAAGTTTTAGGAACTCTAGAAATGTCTAACGAATTAAAAAAAAAGTTCAATTAATTGTAATTTGTAATTAGAATTTGAAAATGAAGTGTAATTTTATACAGCAGCAGCAGTGATAATAATACTTTATGAGTGCTGCTCTAAAAATTAGTCGTTTTTTACTAGATCGAAAATCATTTTTTATTCCTAAACAACAAAGCTAAACTCATTAAATCTGATCTTAGAAGCATATTTATAATTTTAACTCTCAAATCCGCACTTGTTGAATATCTTATACTGCTATACTTACGTATTGAATACATTTTTCTGCAACGTATTATTACCCTTCTTAGGGTTAACACAAGAAGAAAAAGAAACATCTGCATGGCCCGGATTTGAACAAGAGAACCTCCATATGAACCAGAAAATCGCCATATGAACCGGAGAACCTCCATATGAACCAAAAAACCTCCGCACGAACCGGAGAATCTCCATATGAAACAGAGAACCTCCATATGAATCGGATAATCTCCATTTGAACCGGATAACCTTCATATGAACAGGAGAACTTCCATATAAAGCAGAGAACATCCACATGAACCGGATAATCTCCATTTGAACCGGAGAACCTCTCTACAAACCAGAGAACCTCCATATGAACCGGAGAACCTCCATATGAACCGGATAATCTCTATTTGAACCGGAGAACCTCTATATAAACCAGAGAACCTCCACATGAACCGGAGAACCTCCATATGAACTGGAGTGCCTTAGTCGGTTAATCATTTCGGTTCATATGGAGATTCTCCGGTTCGGTTTTGGGCCAAAGATGTGTCTTTTTTTTTTCATATAGATAAAAGCTCTAGTTTGAGCTAAAACACGTGGGTGTCAGAAATGTTATAGACATATTCTTCTATTCGTTTTTTTTTGCACAGGTGTATCATTTAAGGACAATGAAAGTGATTATACAACGTACACATACTTATCGTTCATAAAATTGAACAGCGCGTTTAACAGACTCAAATAGACCATTTCATAGATATCAGGGCCGGAATATGAAGAGGCAAGGACGCGGATATCTAACGACCCGACACGAATTTTCTATAACAATCATAATTTGTCGTAAAATATAATTGTTTGGGGGGGGGAGGCTCGATTTGCTAAACTGCTTAGGGATATGCAACTCCTATCTCCGGCCCTGATATGCATATACAATAAAATATTTGAACATATAACGAATGATGGAGAATGGAAATGGTATTGATGATTACATATTTCATCAAAAAATATCAAGCTTCATTCTTACATGTGTTCGCTTTTACGTTATAATGACCACTTATCCACTTGACAATTATAATTCGTTCACGAAAAGTTGTCCGATGGTGCCGTTAGAAAATAAGGGGAGCTGACGTCACAAACGGCCTAGCCGATTCCAGCAGAGGGAAGGGTGTCATTTCAGAACTGTTTTTTAGTGAACGTTTGTCTGCGCCAAAAACCAGTTCAGGAGGGGAGGAGCTGACGTCCTCCCCTTTGCTGTAATCGGCTAGGCCGTTTGTGATGTCAACTCCCGTTATTTCTAACGGTACCATCGGACTACTTTTCGTGAATGGACTACAGTCAGTTCAATTCCATCGATTGATTAACCAAATTAATCCGAGGTCCTCATCAAATATGAGTTTATTTTGTGTTATATATCAAGCTCTTATATCAACTGTCAATTTAGTTAGATATCATATCAATTAACAATCATTCGAGTCATGATTTACCATATGTATATATCACATGATGTTATTATATACTAATATACACTGTTTTCAAGTATTACCTTATCACATTAATGTTATATATTACATTAATATGATACCATATACATCATCACTAACATGTTATGTCTATTTCATGTCATTGTGATCAGGGGCGCGTTCGAAATGACCTAAAGTCATGAAATAACTGACTGCGAATAAATTCCTCTACATTAAAAAGTATGTGTTTAGAAATTGTTAAATCCAAGAGTGGATTGGGCTGCTGGCCAGTCGGCCCACGGGACAGTGGGCCCTCGTGGGCGATAAGCTCCGAGCCTTCGAATGGGCAAGGATTCGGGCCCCTCCGACAATCCAAGGTGTGTGCCCTTTAAGAGGACCCAGTCCGCCCTTGGTTAAATCGCATTTTTCATATGCATTCTTGCTTCCTGCATATTTAGCTGGTTGGTTGGCTGGTTACATTTTTATGGCGCAAGAACTGCACGAGTTATTTTGCATCAAACAATGCGTATTGTGTAACAATGGATATATCCGGCGTGTTTGTAAAATTCTAGCCTAGGGCCATGGTTCACTCATAGTGCCAGAAGATAATGAGTTCGGTAAATGTCCAGCGTGCACAAATGTTTACAACCAGTGCACGAGAAGTGCACTACGTCCAAGTGCACGTTCTAATAGTCTGCACACTTGGATTAGTTGACGTGAGTTGCACCATGGGCTTCTAATGCACTGATTGTAAATACTTGTGGATGATGGATGTATCTTGAACTTTCTCTATTCGAACACACTGAGTGGAATGCGGCCATAGGTTCTATTGTAAATATTTTTCGTCTTGCTGGGTGTTATCACCCTTTCTTACCTTTGCAAAAGAATTTAGGCACACCCTGTATATACAAAAGATAACATAAAAGAAGGTGGATTCTTGATTTGGAAGGTGAAGTTAGTTTAGATTTTATGAGGCAAGACGTCAACGTTTAAACATTAAGGTGAGTTTGAAATGCTCGATCCTTGTCGAAACAGAGCTAAATCCTTAAAGTATTTTTTAAGGTAACCGACAACGTTCGGAGGACCTTTTTATTTTTTGAAAAATATGTCACATTTCTTAATTTATTGAATTTTCTAATAAGTTGTACTATAACTAAGATGTATTCATAAGTGTACAAAATTAACTTATTTTGGGAAATACATGCAAAAACCTGGAAATATCAGCCCGAAATCAGCAAATATGGTAAATATCATAATTAGAACAATTTTCTTGATAAATTACTATTTTTGATTTCATCTTATATATATATATATCAATATTTATACCATAAACTAGGATAATCGGAAAATTTTGAGTCATTGGTGAGATACGCTAAAAAATGTTAGTCAATCCACTGAAATTAGGAAAAAATATGCATACTGTCAAAAAAAAAAAGGCATAACTTGGGCTCGAGCTCCCCACCCACCTGCGGGAAAAAGTTGTCCCATTTCGGGCCAGTTTTTTTGGGGGGGGGAGGGGGGAGCAGAATTCTATGAACCTTTTCTCATAACTTGTAGTCTATTCTACTCTAGAAAAAATATATGTAAAAAATTTCACATAATTCCATTAAGAATTTTTTAGTTATTACGCTTGGCGTAACGCAGATTTTGAAAAATACAATTCTTCAGAAAAATGGCATTTACATTTTCAACTAACGTTATTTCTGGTTACCGGTCTATTGCAAAAACTATCATATCTCAGCTTCTAATCAACCCACCGAGAAGCAGTAAATGGATTCTGATATCTGAAGAGGTGAACATTGCAAAGACATCATAAAATAAAAACTCGATTTTTGGTCGAAATCGGTCATTTGAATGAGGTTGGTTATCTTAAATCTCGATGTCTCTTCTCTGTTCATTATATCACGCCTGACATAGTTAATACAAACACGCGAAAAGGAAAACATAAAAATATGAAAACAACTGTAACATATAATCCATGAAAGAAGATGGCATAAAAATGAAAAATGATTCGATAGAGCCAGATAAAATCATTGAGAAAAAAAAAATTAATGCTAAATAAAAAATTGAAAATGACATTGTAAGTTTGAGAAGGGTAAAATCCATTCGATTACAATAAAGTCATTACAAAAGCATAAAATCGAGGCAGTGTTATATAAAATACAATAGGTATCAGTAACAATGTTGTAGTGCGTAGTTTTTGATATTTTATAGGCTGTGTTGACGCGTTTCATGGAATTGTTGTTGTTCTTCATCAGGAATCTACTAAGAGTGGACTCAAAGTTCAACCTCAAAACTGCGCTTCACATGACGCTGTTATTAATATTCTATAAACAATTATAGATAGCAACAGAGAGTATTGAAATGAAGCGAATATGTCTCATTCAAGACAGACTCGTGGCTGGACGCTTGTTGCAGGGGGAGGCCCTGAAATTTACAGGGAGCTTAGAAAGCTACGGGGAGGGGGGGACTTAAAATTCCTTAGTGTTTTGATGTATTTTATTAATATATTTAATAATACTAAATATCTAAGTAGGCTAATATATTTAACATCAATGAATAAATTTCTTAACATAAATTTTGCATTGAAAATTTACAGAGGTATACTAATATTTAGAATTTCCCTTATCTTTATTATAGAGTACATAAAGACTCAAATCTTTGTAAAATGCATGATGTACACAAGATCTACCTCAAAAATCTATTTTGAATACATTTTTAACGTTAAGAACAATTTCCATTTTCATGTACAATTTTATACAAAACAAAAAATTTAAAATAAAATTCTAAAATAATTTATTTTGAAAAATTGTTTTCCAGCTCAGTCCCTCTAGCTCCAGGCTGGTTATGACTCTAATTCAAGAAAGAACGAAGACGTTTGTTTGGATTTTTTATGGCGCAAGAGCATCTGGGCTATACTGAGCTAAAAAGACATTTCCTCGTCTGAGAAAAAGATTATTTCCTTATTTCCCTCCCATTCTAAATGTGAGTGTTGTATAATAATAATATCTTTCTATCAGAACTTGAAATTTTCCTCTAATGCCATTGCCCAGGCTGCCGCCATGTTACTAATAAGTTATTAGTATGCCCTTTAAAATTTGAATTAATTTAAAGTTTATTAACAATTAGAGGTATTAGGGTGTATAAAAAATTTTTTTTTTGAAGTGGATCAAACATAAAAAAATTTTGTTTGCTTTACGGAGCAAGGACAACAAAGGTCATCTTGCCCCGAGACCTACAAGTTTCCGAGAATTCGAACTCATTAAAGCCCAGGAGAACAACCCCCGGACTACAGTGAGCAGTTGTTGGTAAGCGTTTCATTCAGAAATAAAAGTTTTCTTTCATTATTAGACCGAGTAAACGTTTCCGCGTTCCGAAATTAGTTTGTTTGGAATTTTTATGGCGCAAGAGCATCTGGGCTATACTGCGCAGCTCCGAAATTAGACTTTATTAGTGATACTCTTCCTATTACGTTCAGGAATGGTGATCATAATTTCAGTAGAAGTCGTTTAAAGAGAGTGAATCTATAATGTAGTATCGATTGTTTATATTAAAATTATTATATATATCCCTAGATAGGGGCGGGTCGGGGTTAATTTTGAACCCGGGGGCCCTGGCACGGACTGCATTTTGGCGCCCCCTCCAGCGAGAACAGAAGATTTTCACAAATGCATAGTGTGCCATATACTCTATAAAAGTGACAAAAGTCGTTGAAAGAATTGTTTAAATTTGTCTCTAAAAATTTCTTTAAACTTTTCCTTTTTAGAGAGATTTTCTACTGTTGGGTCAATTAAAAAATTTAAATCTGAGTTCCGTTTGGCGCCCTCGTCCAAACGAGTCCCGGAGGTCGCCCTTGTTCCTAGATTCGTTTAAAAGTTAAATTTAACGGAAAAGATGTGAGGGTGAAAGGGTTGGTGGTACCTATAGGAACGTCCGAAAAATCTGCCCCTGATTGTAATCACTGGCGTACGCAGGGGGTGTTGATGAGGTTGTAACCCCCATTGCAATGAAATTTTGTATATTTAACATAGGAATATATGAGTTGTAGCTCTGTAACCTCCCTCCCCTATAAACTTTCTGTGTACGCCTAATGGCAATAATTGACCATTTATCGAAAACCATGGTCTGTCGCGTGATTAGTTTTAAAGATGTGCATATTTTCATTACCCTTAGCGTAATATTTACACAATAGAAATTGGAAATTACGATTGTGTATATTTTCGGGACCCTTAGCGTAATATTTGCAAAATAGAAATTGGAAATTATGGTCGTGTATATTTTCAGGACCCTTAGCGTAATATTTGCACAATAGAAATTGGAAATTACGGTTGTGTATATTTTCAGGACCCTTAGCGTAATATTTGCACAATAGAAATTGGAAATTACGGTCGTGTATATTTTAAGAACCCTTAGCGTAATATTTGCACAATAGAAATTGGAAATTACGGTTGGCGAGAAAAAATAAATATGGTTTCGTAAGTAGGAATTTAATATTATGGGTTTGTTAAATGTTGCATTGTACCCATCAACGCAGAGCTCTCAAAATTATTGGGAGCAAGTACATTTTATGTACCTTTATACGTCACAGTAGGCTATATGTAAAATCGCAATTTATTCTAGATTATTGGAGAGGGTTCAGACCCCACGAGCCCATATAACTTTACGCCTATGATTGTACCATTAAAGTATTAAAAAAAACAACTCCTGCAATTATTTAATATTGAAAAATAAATAAGATTGATGATTGGTTGAATTTTTATGGCGCAGGGACAGAAAGGGTGATCCTGCGCCGAAATAGGATTGATACTCCCATCTATCGAGAAATAATGATTCATTATATCTTAAAAATAAGAAGCGCCAAAATTATTTATAAATGCGCCAAATATATTTACGTCTTTCTATGTTAAATTGTCTTTTGGCGATTGAAACCGAATTTAAAATCTAACCTTACGCGTTGAATTAACATGGCGATTTGGTGTAGGCATGAAAAATGATATGGACAACCAATGCAAGAAACACGGAAAATTGCAAAAGTGAACAGCAACGCATATTATGGATGTGCCACTCGTTCACTGAATGACTGAATCATTTTGCCCATCTGTCATGAATGAGAAGAACCGCTCAGTGAGTCGGTCTTTGAACGTCTTCGCACACCGTCTCAGTTGCATGGAAACCAACACTGTTCTGTTCATTTATAATCAGTGGCCCGGAAAGGGAGCTCGAGGGTCCAAGCCCCCCCCACCTCGGACAGCAAAGCACATTATTCTGTTTAATACCATGTAGTATGATCTGATTCTTAAATCGCTACGCCGCTGTTGCCAACATTTTATTTCCGAAAGAAAAACAAACTAAAAAAATCTTGATTTTCTCCTCTCCATTTTAAAGGTCAAATTTCGTAGTGTCGCTATTGATTCTAAGGATTTTTATTCAGAGTCTGACATGATTAATGTCGTCTATTTCGTTAATGCATTATTAATGACATCAAATGACATGGCTTTTTTTCTGTTCCAACTGATAAAGCGGTGAAATTAATCAGATAATAATTTTTTCCAGCTCCGAAATTGTGACCGCGCTTCTTCGTATTGAAATCGCTGTATTGATACGTCATTAAATATCAGAGGCGTGTTTGAGGTGGGGGGAATTTTTCACATTTAATCAGTTTGTAATAAAACGCATTATTAAATCATAATTAGCGATAGAAGAAGACACACCATTAAAGCATAATTATTAAGATAATAACAAAAAATATTATTCAGTACCACAGCAATAATACAACAAAACCTTTGAGTATCGGATACCTTGTAACTTGAGAATCTGCCCGCTATTCGGGATTGTTAAGGTATAGCAAGTATTTACACCAAGAATTGGAAAAATATCTGCTGAATAGAGTTGTCCGCTGTTCGAGAGTGTCCGTTAAGGAGGCTTTACAGTAATAATAAAACAAATGGAATATATTACGTAATGCTGCAGAATTTACTCAGGACTCATCGAGTAGTGTGATATTTTTAATTTGTGTTATTGTGTGAAATAAATGTGCATTTCACATGTGTGAAATAAATGTGCATTTCACATGTGTGAAATAAATGTGCATTTCACATGTGTGAAATAAATATGTACTTCACATGTGTGAAATAAATGTGTACTTCACATGTGTGAAATAAATGTGTACTTCACATGTGTGAAATAAATGTGTGCTTCACATGTGTGAAATAAACGTGAACTTCACATGTGTGAAATAAATGTGTACTTCACATGTGTGAAATAAAAGTATACTTCACATGTGTGAAATAAATGTGTATTTCACATGTGTAAATAAATAACTGTTTGGACAAAGGCAGGGATGGATATGTGATATAGGCTCAAGCTGTGATATAGGCTCAAGTGATATAGGTTCAAGCTGCAGTCGCATTTTTCGCAAAATGCGACGAGTTGCTCGAAAATGCGAAGAAAAAATTACTACCCATCGCGAAAATGCCACAGGCATTTTTAACCACAGTTTATTCTCTGAAAACAGGATTCTCCGATTCCAGAATATCCATTTTGCACTTCAGCGATCTTTTCTTGTTCCTTTTCGTTTCCTCTTCAAAGTTCTTAACAGTACCTGTTAAGCATCGTTGATATAAATAATTTCATTGATACGATTTTTCGAGCAACGAAAGCTACTAATATTTTTTAGCATTTTGCTACAACTTTTTTCCCATTTTAGCATTTTTGCGACAGCATGTTTTGAGCCAGCTTAAATTCTGGACATAGGCGTTCGCAGAAAGTTCATAAAGGAGGTTACGGGCTCAATGGTTAGTTACGGAGTTACAATCTCATATATATATATATGGCCTGCAAAAGGGTTGCTGGTATCTAACTGGAAGGAGACCCACACGCTGAACGTATGTGACGATGTGTGGAACCGGCCAGGCCAGTAACCTAGTGTCCTACCCCGCCTTCAAGTGGTGCAGGCTGAGCTTTCTATTTATGTGGCAAATTAATATTTGCTACACGGATAGAAAGGCGGAAGGGGAGGGCTAATTCACCAACCCGTCTAGCCAGCGTGGTGAAATTATGGCTAATTCCTCCATTATGTTGACACACCAGA
>QLNU02015270.1:30668236-30680925 GCA_006491805.2 Dysdera silvatica
CTATAAACAGGTAGGGTAGAGCACCTGACCGGCAATCAGGAGGTCGTGGGTTCGGGTCCCACCAGGCGCCGGAAAATCATTCTTTTCTTTACGAGTAATTTAACATCTACTGTTGCCACATCATCGGCTAATATGAAAAAACTGTTACCTTAATAAACTATAAACACTTTTTGTAACGAGCTAAAAATTAATTTGTTTTAATATAAAAATTAAAGCTTTATATGTGTTTCAATAATCTGCAATGTCCTCTTAACGGTCAAATAAATTTACCTATTTTGATGTAGTTTTTACTTTTCTAATTTCTTACTTTCAGTGTTACATTGTAGTTTTGTTGGAAAAGGCTTCTTCACTTTCCTGCACACCAACTTAATTAAATGCATTGTAGTAAAGAATAATTTATGCAAGGATTGGGGATAATGAGTTTATTAAAAAATTAAATGAGGTTTAAAACACTTTAAATTTTAAAAATTTAAAGATAATTTTTTATAAAACGTTTTTGCACTTCAGGGTCGTTAGGCCGTTTTGGCGCTGGGCTTAGCGCCGGTGGCACAGCCCTTAATCCGTCACTGGCAATCGAGAGCCTCTGAAGTGGCCATATGGCCACCGCAAGAAACATAACGTGCATAGTTTACTGATGCAAACACAATTGAGCAATAATGCATTTATTCTAATCACTTAGAAGCTGCATGAGTAAGTATGACGTCACAGGCAAAAGGTCAATTGACCAAATACTCGGTCGAAAGTGTATAAAATTGACACTAAAGCTGATTTCTTGTCACTTGCACTAGATTCCTTTAGCAGTTCTGGAAGAAAATTTTTTCTTCCCATCAAACCTTTCTTCTTATTAAAATCCCTCCCCCTTCGTTTTCCATTCTGCGCCCGTGCCTGGTTTTAATTACTGTATGTTAATTAAGACGTAATTTAAGATTTAGAGTTGCTACTTATCACTACTTTTGAACTCGTTAGATTAGCATTAAGATGCATTGCGTGTAAATATGTCGTGGTTCGTACATTCCGTCAAGTCGTTGATCCCCAGCAGAGGACACATGTTTTCAAGACACAAAGCAAAAATAAGCGAAAAAGAATTAGAAAATACTTTAAATGATAGTGACGACTTTTCTGGAAAGTGATTGGTTGATTTTTCGGACATTGGCATCTCTTGATCGTTCATTGGATGATGTTCCGGCAGTTAGGTGCCGGGTGCGATCGTGCCGGATGCGAGCAGGCTGAAATCATGCCAGTAGCGACCAGGCTGAAATCGTGCCAGTAGCGACTAGGCTGAAATCTTGACAGTAGTGACTAGGCTGAAATCGTGCCAGTAGCGACCAGGTTGAAATCGTGCCAGTAGCGACCCAACTGATATGGATCCGTGCCAGATGCGACACGTTCCGTTCTACTAATTTTTACCTCAAAATAGAAATATTAATAGAATTAACTAAAATAATTAAATAGCGGACCATCCCAAAACCTCAAATTCGCCTCAAAGCGAAACTTCTAGCTTCCAGCTACTACCACGTGGAGGTTTGGGGTTGAGCTTTAAGCTTGGTTTTTTTTTAATGATTTCAAATTATATTCATCCTCATAGCTAAATTTCACGAATTAATTAGCTTATCGCTTTGTCATAGGTCGTTGCATCATCACTCACTCTAAATTATCAACAAAGCTTAGCGTATTTAAACAGTTTTTCCAAATTCCAATGCTGTCAAGAATATTCGTGATTCTCTCTGCCAGCTTCGAATATACCTCAAAGAGTTAACATATAATTCAAATATTTTTTCTTCAGTGGTCGCTACCGGCACGACGATAGTGGCTCTGGCCACATCCGGCACGACGACAGTGGTGCTGGTCGCTGTGGCACTGGTCTCATGCGGCACGACACCGTTCCGACCATTACCAGTGACATCTTTCATGTACTCGTTGGTATCAGGGCAGAGCCAATGAGAGGGGGGCAGCAGGGGTTGAAGCCCAGGGTCCCAAATGAAATCTAGAGGCCCGCGCTGCCAAGGGCCTATGCTGCGGGGGGGCGGAGGCGGGGCAGGGAAGGATTCATGGGGGGCCGAAGTGAGCCTGGGGCCCCGCGTTGGCTCTCGCGCCCCTGTATCAGAGTACGTTTACAAAATGGGATCTTCAAAGCGTAAGCGAGTTACGTTACACGGAAAATGCAACGATCCCTGTGGCCAGTACTTAGAGCATTGCTTTGAGTAGAAAGCCCATAGGGGCGGGGTTAGAGAGTTACCACTCCATACACTCGTATGTATATCAGATTGCATCGTAAGGGGCTCATGACCCCCCATTAACCCCTCTGCACAAGCCAGTAACTTGGAGCCATTAGAAAAAAAAATTGATGAGAGTTGAGGGGGATATTCTTGTGTTTCATGAAAGAAGCAGGACAAATGATAACGTGGTGATGGAATAGACGTATTAGAAGAACTGATGAAAGACGGATAAACGGAACTCTCAACCGGATGCAAAGAGATAATCAAAAACTAATGAAAATTCCTTGGACAAGACGGATGAATGGAAAAAGAAAATAAGTTGTAATGACATGGAGAACAATTGCTCAGAATCAACTGACAAAAACGTACGAACGGTATTCATAGGAACATGTCATCAGGGGCGTGCAGAGAATTTAAAAACGGGGGATTGGTGAGAAAAAGTAAGGGGAAGTTTTTTATTATTAAATATATTTTCGGAAGTTGTTTTAGTTTTAATTACAATTTGGATTTTTTTTTTTAAATGGGGGTGGGAGCAAAATCTAAGACAGATACGGGAAAAGAAACAAAACCAATCTGTGTAATAGAGGTGATTAGAGGAAGAAGGCTAGGATAGCGGGAGCATGTTCGAAGAAGAGAAACATCTACCACAATGAATAAGAAATACAGAGCAAACCGGCAAGGGAAGAACAGGTAGGCCAAAGAACAATAGAAGCGAAGACGTTTATTGATATGGATGGTCTTAGTTTGATGCCTAGAAATACCCTCGTTAGGAAACAACGGAAATGTCGATGTCGTGTAGCTGACCACGGATGGAGAAATGGGGGGCTTCACCCACCCCCGTGCACGGCCTTAGATGGCGATGAATTCGTATATCTTGCGCCTATTTCAATAACGGTTTATAATTTAACATGTGTGTTTTTTTTTAAATGTTTACCGCTTGGCAAAACTTTTAAAATTTTTTGTAGATGAAACACATACCTGTATTACAATAAAACTTCCTTAACAGACACTTCCGAATAGGGGACACCTTTCTTTAACGGACACGTTTCCAATTTCAATGCTTGTTATCCTCCAATCCTTACGAATAGCGGACACCTCCCAATATCGGACAGTACTACTAAACTCAATGTATATTACCCAAGGGCGGACACAGGGGGAGGTCACAGGGGTCATGACCCCCCAAAATATATTTTTTCACTGTAAAAAATTCCAACTTTCATGATAAATGAAGGGTGTTATTCCAAGACCATGGCAAATTCTGTCCGCAACACTCCCCACCACAAAAAAAAATGAATGTCTGCGTTCGCCATTGATATTACGTGAAGATATAATATAGTATTCCCCAATAATATATTATTCTCAATAATATATATTAAGAAGATATACAAGTCCCGAGATGCCCGTTATTTAGAGGTTCTACTGTATTTATTTCATGTAGAAATTAATGCAGCTTTAATGGAAAAACTTCGAAGATTCGGAAATGATAATTTTTGACAGGTGGGATAATGTGATGTCTCCACCAAATATTTTAAAACTAAAACGATATAGCAGCTGGTGGTCCGCCAAAAGATCTGGACATTATTTGCATTTTTAATGTTTGATTAATAACAAAACAAAAATAATATTCTAAGAAATTCTCATATTCTGAATGACAATTTTTGCTTTTGTATTGTACTAAATTCACGAAATGTGGTCCGCGGAATTTAAAATTACGAATTTAGTGGTCCGTAAGGTTAGTAAGATTGGCGACCTCTGCAATAAACGATAATATAATGACGAAATACAAAAATGGTGTGGGAAATTGAAAAGCTAAAATTTCACTATATGTGCTAATCAATTTCAATTGCAAGTTCGAATCGATTAATTTTTTTTAGCTAATTTATGGTTAAATAATTTTTGCATTTAGCCTGCGGTTAAAATACAACTCCTATTTTGTCAACTGATAGTGACATTAAATTAAAGCTAATTTTAAATTTTACCTAAAATTTAAAACCCCGTTAAATTATTATGTTCCCTTTTTAAGAGAGTATCTCAGGACAGCACCTAAAATTCAATATTTTATAAATAGAATTTAATAAAATTAAAATTGATAATTTACGAAAAATAGATCCATAATAATATTGGATAACAATAAGAGCTTGTGTTATTAATTAGCTCTAAGAAATGGAATCAAAAATCCACAAGAATTACTAAAAAATAATCACAATACCTAAACATATAATACGTATCAATGTGAAACATATGTGCATTGATTTAATAATTATAGCATAACATATCATGAAACATATTATATGCAATGATTTAATTATTATAGCATGAATGAGTATTGAAATCAACAAGAACTAGGAGCTCCTCTGCACAGAGTCATCCTACATGCCATGGCGCGGAAGAAGTTCCTGAAAACCCCCCGCCAAATTCCGGCTGATCTCAGAAAGAAAGGACGTAGGTCAGAGTCGTAGCCAAGATGGGGCTAGGGGACTGATCCCCCTGGAAATGTAGTCAGCGCCCCCCCACGAAAGAAGTTTTTTTCAAAATAAATAATTTCAGAATTTTATTTAAAATTTTTGTATAAAATTGTACATGGCGATGGAAATAGTTCTTTGATATTAAAAATATATTGAAAATATATTCCTACAGTATATCTTGTGTTCACTATGTTTTCTACAGAGGTTTCAGTCTTTATTTACTCTATAATAAGGATAAGGGAAATTATAAATTTCTAGGCTACGTCTATAAGTTTCCAACGCAAAATTTACGTTAAGGAATTTATGAATCTCTCAACATTAACGAATGATTATTCATTAATATTAAATATATTAGTTTACTGAAACATTTAGTATTATTAAATATATTAATAAAATACATCAAAATATGTAAGAATTTTAAGCTACCTCCTGTAGCTTTTTGAGCTACCTCCTGTAGAAAACGTCCAGCTACGAGCCTGACACAGGTTACGATAATGTTAGGGAGAGACGGGGCCCCAAATTTTTTAATAACACCAGGAATAATTTTCAAACCTGCTCTATTTTGCATATCACTGTTATCTGTGGATAATTAATAATATTTAATAACGAGAAGGGGGTTGAAAAATATAATAATACTGAATAAACAAAATATAAAATTTTTAGAGATTCGTGAGGTAGGTTCCTTGGGAGATGAGCCCCCCCACCCCCCCCAGAGGAGGGGCTAGTCACTTTATCAGCTTCTTCCACTCTTTTCCTATTTATTGTGAATTGTGTAGTGGAAGATTTAATATTGATATAAATATATAACTGTTTAAATGACCACTTTAGGGGGTCCCGGGCCCCTCTATTGTAATATTCCTCGTATTTGGAGGATTTTTCTAACACGAGATGCCCCAGGGTTTAAGCTGGCTCAAAAAATGCTGTCGCAAAAATGCTAAAATGGGAAAAAAAGTTGTGGCAAAATGCTAAAAAATATTAGTTGCTTTCGTTGTTCCAAGAACCTTATCAATGAAATTATTTACATCAACGATGCTTAACAGGTGCTGTTAAGAATTTTGAAGAGGAAACAAAAAGGAAAAAGAAAAGATCGCTGAAGTGCAAAACGGATATTCTGGAATCGAGGAATCCTGTTTTCAGAGAATAAACTGTGGTTAAAAATGCCTGTCGCATTTTCGCGATGGGCAATAATTTTTTCTTCGCATTTTCGAGAAATTCGTCGCATTTTGCGAAAAATGCGACTGCAGCTTAAACCCTGCTGGTGCCCCAGCTACGCTATTCCCCGAATTATGGTCATTCAAATATCCTGTTAGTGTCAAACGTGATAAACTGAGTTTTTTCTGTAAGTGCATTTTCAATTAACAGGATATACTAGAGTATTTTCATGATTAACCATTATTTCATTATTAATGATATTATAATGTTCCAACCACGGGCATCACCTTGAAGAAAGTGTTGGGAGGCGGGAATGGAGTGAGTGAGTGACTGGACAGAGCGGGAATTGAGAACGGTGGCCGCCGGAGACGGCGCTGTAATCCCAGACAGGACGCTCAAACAGCGCAGGGGGCGGGAATGGAAGATAACGTAAATGCAGTCGGGATCCAGTCAGAAACGGGAAAAGTATACGCAGTAAGAATTAATGTATTTTACGTTATATGTGTGTGTCAAGACTTTCGAGGAATAAACCAATGAATGCTTTTAGCCATCTATTATGCAAGAAAATACTTGTTTACTGATTTGGTCGCTGAAAAATTTGACACGCCCCTATTTTATATGTCACGCCCTTCACCCTTACAACTATATTCAGCATTTCTTTCCTTGTTGTTCATCAATTTTGAGAGGGAGGGGCCCCAAATATTTTGGGGGGCCTAAGAGATCTGGGCATCTTAGTTGACGCCCCTGATTACTAGCAACTACAACTAAAGATCTGCTAATTAGTAGAAAGGAATATGTATATGCGTGTATAAGCTACAACGTTGCTGATATTATCTTGATGCAATTGAAACACTTTTTCTATGTCTAATTTAATTAACCTAAATTTAATGCTAATTTTAATTCTCAGCGATATAATGAACAACAAACTATAAAATTAGTTTAAAAAATTCATTATTTTGGTTTTGCGAGTGAATAATTTTAGCTGATGATTTAAAAAAAAAAAAAAATTACAGTGATCACATGCTACTGAAAGTACCATTTTCATTATTCTAATTTTCTGTTTACGTACCGTGTACAGCATGCGCTACTCATTCTGGACTTTGGCCAGCTAGGAAGATTTCAAGTATTACGTAAGCAATATTTTGGCCATTTTATACCCCCCCTGGTAAGCAAAAAATTAACAGCAACTCCCTCCCCCAAAGTTGCTTACGTAATACTTAAACACTTCCCTACGATTTGTGGCGATATATCTATATACAGTAAAACCTCCCTACAACGATGTCCGATATAACGATAAATCCCTCTACAACGATAATTTTTCTCGGTCCGTATAATAGTGTTGTAGAGAGGTTTTACTGTATAATGAACCCTCCCTATAACAATGACTCCCTCTACAAAGATAATTTTTCTCCGTCCGTATAATATTGTTGTAGAGAGGTTTTACTGTATATAAAACAATGTTATGATAAATATAAACTTCAATATGATTACGAGACTTTTGAGAGACAACAATTCCTCATTCATTTATTTAAATCACTGATTTGTAATTACTTATTTAACTTATCAATTTAACACGACATGATAAGGAGGAAAACAGACTGTTTGAAAATCAAATAGAATTAACACTTAAAATATTAATATAGCAACTTTTTAGCGTTGATTTTTATTAGATGTGCGCACATAAATATATTGCAGAAGATTTATATAGAGGCTAACATATTATCACGCTATTTAACTAATTATTATTATTTATTAAATAGTATTGTTAAACTAATTTCATTTAACTAATATATCACGTTATTTAACTAAAAAAATTCCCTAGCTTTATGTATCCGATGTTATGTTCGATTGATTGATTGATTGTTTGGCTTTTTTATGGCGCAAGAGCATCTGGGCTATACTGCGCCGTTACATTCGAGCTAGCTGATTTTCGTAGCAAACATTTCTTTAAATTAGCCACAATATACATGCTGTGGGTGATCTTGATTTACGATTAATTAAAATTAATAAATTGGAATTAATAAGATATATTAAAAATATTCATATAAAATGAGCATACTTTGATATATAATAAAAATTCAGATAAAAGTATTTCATACTTTTATCTGAATTTAAGCATAATTATCTTAATCCAATATCGTTTGCTTAATTTCACATATAAACAAAATTAAATGTATTTAACTTCAATTACAAAATGAACACATTTTAACAATAACACGTTCCAAAATTAACTAGTTTTCGAACAAGAAAATGATAATTATACTATTGTAATAATTAATATGGTTTGATTGTTTAAAATGTCGGGCATGAATAGCTTTAAAACTTATGTGTACAAAGTTAGGTTATGGAAGAGGCTTCGGTACCATACCTCCTGTCGTCAGGTTTGAAAAACAGGTATGTTAGAGGAACTCCATCTGCTGTCGGCGCCCCTTGGTGCTGCACCATAGAGGAAAGAGACGGGCTTGTGGGCAGGTATGTTGGAGTACAGTTACACAGTCCATAGGTCCCATGGAACGCATGAGAATACGAAAGCGAAGACAGTATATTACTGGCGGAGGATTGAGTCGTTGGAGGGCCACAGTATACAGGTAATGGATAGTACATGGACCTGTTGGGACTTGCGCAGTCTTTTCCGAAGAAGTCCATGCTGTCAAAAATTGATCGTTGATTGGCAACGGTTGGCAATGGCACGTAGGGATAGATCTTGGCCGGAGATGCAGGTGCTACTTTGTCATTGTAATTGTCCATTTGTTGACCGGGGTTCAACAAAGGGTCAAAGAACCCTGGCAGCATCGGAGGTAAACAAGCGGTCAAGAAGCTGGCATGGTGGGGGTGAGGATTCATGAGTCCAAGGTACGATGGGTCATATCTTCTTGCTGCCTCGCCGGATGAGGATTTGTGCTTTCGTCTGGGCCTGTACTTGTAGTCCGGGTGTTCTTTCATGTGTAAAGCTCTCAATCTTTTAGCTTCGTCGATGAAAGGTCGTTTTTCTAGTTCTGTCAGAATTTTCCATTCTATTCCTAACCTTTTACTGATCTCCGAGTTGTGCATCTTTGGGTTTTCTTGAGCCATTTTGCGCCGCTGACCCCTTGACCAGACCATGAACGCATTCATAGGACGCTTCACGTGATCGCTGCATGAAAAATGGGATGACAGATCAGTCATAATTAATAGTCATATTAATCTTTTCGTGACTATCGTGTAGCTATATACTTTCACACCCGTACCACACTATTGCTTTTCCCAAGTAGCCTGATCTAGCCCTGCGCTGGTCGTTTTTAACCCCCCTTAGATGTAACGGGAACTTCCATTGGTCAATGCTCTGTCAATCATATATTTGTAGGCGGAGCTTTGATGATAGAACGACGCCTACTGACGACTTGAAGTTCTGATTGGCTGGATAGTACGTACGGTAGAAGTGATTGGCTTGCTCAGTTCTCACAGCAATCAGATTTGGGCGAATGCAGCGCCACTTTTGTCAGGCGGTCTTTTTGGAGTAGGTTCTAAACCCATGGAACAGTTATAATAGAAGAGATCGTTGAAAATAAAATTCACGTCATTGCCAAACAATTTTTCTCATAAAATTTCCTATTATTTTTTAATCCATTTTTCATGAAAAAAAATGCTTTTTGTCCTTTTAAATCGAATTTTACAGAATATTCTTGTCCGCTCACGATCACAGCAGTTTAATTTAAATGAATTTTTAAAATTTATCTGCGTTAGTCTTCTTATAACAGTTTAAAGTGTATTTTCAAAGAAAGAAAGGAGGAGGAGAGTAGAGGAGGTAGAGCAATTTTTTAATACTTATACTTTAAATAGAGAGAGAAAGAGAGAGAGAGAGAGAACAAAATTTTACCGTTGATTAAATATTTGAAATTCGTAAGTATTTATATCAACATGCAATAAAAATATTCAATCAATTAATCGGTTTTCTTGTTTTTCCATCCATCCATCCATCCATTTTTTAAAGGGGTGAGCACATTATTTTGAATCTTTGCCTTAAGTACAAAAATTTCACGGTACGGTCCTACTAGCAAACAGGTCCTCGTTTCCCGAACTTTAAGTGTTCAAAGCTAGCTGCAACTCAGTCTTAACTTGTTTGCGAATTACGATCTGTAGTGGCCCGTACCGTTGACAAGGTATATATATCAGTATAGCTCAGATGCTCTTGCGCCATAAAAAATCCAAACAAACAAACCCGTAGACAAGGACCCTAGATTGGGGGGGGAGGGCATCCTGAAGTTTTAGGGGAACGCCTCGCCTACACAGTGTTTTGCAATAGAAACAAATACACACTCATAGAAAGATTGACCCTTGAATATGTCTCACACAGATAAAAATTTCAATGTCATTAATGGAATTTTTATAGCGCGAGGACGGCGAAGGCCGTGATGTGGCAAATTTTAACGTTGAGCCCTGTAAGTCCCGCTTGAGCATCTCCCAAGTTGGAGATCCCCTTTTCCAGTGGTGAAAAGTCAATGGTCAAAGAAGAGGATGGTAAAATTGACATTCACCATAGGCATTGGGTTTTATGGGCCCGTGCCCCCCAATAAATTCCAATAGGGGTTTGAGCCCCCAATAATCTGCTAATATTTAAAAAAAAAAACTAGCAATTTTCTTCCAACACACAAACACATACCTTGCTTCCCGACTTCCCGTTGATCGCCAACTGCAACATTTACTACATCTAATGAGGTTCAAGCGAACTCACATAAGAAAAATCACCATATGATTTTGGAAATTCTTTTGGTTGTATCTCTTGAACCGCTCACTCACCCACTCTCTTCTCCTCCCCTTCCCTGTTCTCTGCACATAAAGGAATGGGTTTCTCCCTTGAAGTAAGATGTTACAGATTTGTCCTAATATTTCAATTTTGCTAAAAATCAAGCTCTACTTAATATTAGGTGGCTACATATCCCGATTGAACACATAATATTAAGTAGGGCAAAATTCTTAGCAAAGTATATGCATCAATGTAGTTTTTCAAAATTATTGAGGCGGAGGACTCAAGCACATATCATGTACATTTATAGATTTCAATATATGTAAAATTTTGATTTATTTCAAATTATGGGGGGCGGCGGCTCGGGCTCTACGAACCCATATAACTGAACGCTTATAAGGATATGTTTAATCAGGATATATAGCCATCTAATGTCTCTCTCTCTCTCTCTCTCTCTCTCTATGTTTCTAAAAGGGGTTTATATCACTTGGTTTATTTAAATGAGTACTTAGAAACAAAATATGTATGTTTATCCAAATCTCTCTCTCTCCCAGCATCTGTATAAAAAAATTCTCCGATGAAGACCTCATGGCCGATTAAAAGGCTTCTTTACAATGCGTTTTTCTCTCTCTCTCTCCATTCTCTGTATCTTTTTTATATCCTTTTAAATAAATCCTGATTTAATTAAGATTATATCCTGTCCCCATAGGCGTACGCATAAAGTTCGTAAGGGGGTTATAGACTCAATGGGGGGTTACAGAGCTACAACTCACATGTTCCTATGTTAAATATACAAAATTTCATTGCAATGGTGGGGGGGAGGGGGCGGTTACCACCCACATCAACTTCCCCTGCGTACGCCAATGCTTGTCTCATAGTTCTACTGTTCCTTTCCTGTGGTTACAGCCGTTTTTGGATTATTAGCCGCTCAGGTTCAAAAATAGTATATCCCTCGCCACCCATATTAATTTAATATTATATATAATACAAATTTATTCGGCCAGGATTATGTTATATTATGGGGTTTACACATGGTTTATAGCACAGATATAAATTTTACGTTGCAAATTTTAAAATTTATATCTTCATTTGCCAGAGCATCCGCCTAGGCAAGCGATAGGTGAATACTTTATAGAAAAATATTTATTTATAGAAATATTTATATAAAGCTTTATGTATACAATGCGTTTACTCTTACATACATACATACATACATACATACATACATACATACATACATACATACAGTAGAACCTTCGTATAACGAACCCCCGTACAGCGAAATTCTCTATATAACAAAATTTTTAACGACCAATGGCAGCGACATCGGGTTCCCTAATACCGTAGGAATACAATACCATTTTAAGTTAAGTGGCAAACGAAACGTATCTTAATAAGTGCAAACACTTTTATGATGAATCAACGTCACCATTTGTTGTGCAGTAGGATATTAAGAGGTTTTTTTTTACAAAAGCATGAACATGTATGAAAGAAGCATTAAATACCTTTCCATTTTAAGGTAATAATCGTTCAACTCTCTTTTATACGCATGTATATTTCACACTTAACAACATCTATTTTTAAATGGTTGACTGTTATTATGAGAAACAGTCGTTAACTGGAAAATGGGATTTCAATTGTGGTATCATATTGCATTTCCCCGATTCACGAGTACATCGTTTCCATGTAGCGAATTTTCTATATAACGATTTTTTTTTCATGGAACCGTCCATTTCGTTATATGGAGGTTCTACTGTATATCGATATATACCTAGTTTTAAACGATTATTATACGAAAGAGAAATATTTTTTATTTTTATCAAATAAAACGAAGATCCTTAATATTGTCTTTGATACAAAGATAAAGACGATATAATAATATGATAAATGGTCTGCGGAGGCACCTTTTTTGTTCCCCGTCAGGGTGATCCTGCTAGTGGTTATCAATTGCAATTTTATTAATTTAAACTTTCAGTTAAATTCTAATAAATCAGAACGTAATCTAAACTATACTATTCTCAAGGTTAAAAGTTACGTGGCCCTGTGGTGGTGTAATAATAACGTGCTCGTCCTTAGCATTCGATTATCCCAGGTTCGATTCCCAACTGTTCCAAAAAAGGGCTTTTACAGACT
>QLNU02015270.1:30684861-30701424 GCA_006491805.2 Dysdera silvatica
GAGTTTTTCGTGGGGGATTTTTTATTACTAATAAATTTGACACCCACGTATTATTAGCTCAATTTAGAGCTATCTTTTTGTTTAGGAGAAAAAGAGACGTCTCTTTTTCTCCTAAACAAAAATAGCTCTAGTTTGAGCTACTAATACGTGGGTGTCAAATTTATTTGTAATAACTAATTCAATAATTACTCAACCTCCAGCGACTAGACATCCTAGATAAAGTATTAAAAGTACTTGTAGTTTCATGAACTGCACGCTTTACTCCAGCTAAGCTAATACAGACTCAAGACCGTCCAGCTGTTCACACATCCAGGAAACGCCTCAAGTCCATCCAAGACAATGTGGTAAAATTTTCACTCATTTTAGGCAGCGTAACGTCCGCAGGATTCTGCACCTAAGTCAGAAGTGAATCTCAATTTCGATCCTTCACCTGACGTCCGCTGAATTCCACAATTCAGCCAGAAGTTCAGAAGCGATACCCAATCTTGATCCCACCACGATGTCCGCTGGAGCATACGAAATATTCGGTTGAATTTAGCTCATAATTATAGAATAGAAGCCACCTCTCGATCCTCTCTCCACTTCAGCGTCTATGTACGTTCAATCTGTTAGTTACAACACATATTATTAACGTCTATGACTGGCGCCGTTATAACGCCCGTTACAATCAGCTCCCAACACCTCTTATTCAGTTTATCTACGCCGCACCACTTATTGACGCCAATATTTCCCTGCCTGCAGGATCCACCCCTTGACTGAATTTAACTAATTCAAACCTGTGCCGGTCCTGTTGGCTCAATTTCTTACTCAAATTAAATAACGAAAAGCACTGTTACATCTGTCGGCTTTTCTTCTGTCATCCTCTCCTTTTATCATCATTTTCCCTGCTATCTTTTTCATCAATATTTCTTCTTGTCATCCTCCTCTTATCATCCATTCCTATCTTCTCCATCAATATTTCTCCTCCCCATCCTCTTATCCTTTCCGTTTATCATCTTTTTTCCTGCTATCTTCTCCATAAATATTTCTGCTCATCGTCCCCTTATCCCCACCTCTTATCTATTCCTACTATCTTCTCCATCAATATTTCTCCTCATCATCCTCGTATAATCCTTTTTCCTTCTATATTCTCCATCAATATTTCTTCTCATCATCCTCTTATCATCCTTTTCCTTCTATATTCTCCATCAATATTTCTCCTCATCATCCTTTTATCCCCACTACTTATCATCCACTCCTGCTATCTTCTCTATCAATATTTCTTCTCATCATCCTCTCATCATCCTTTTCCTTCTATATTCTCCATCAATATTTCTCCTCATCATCCTTTTATCCCCACTACTTATCATCCACTCCTGCTATCTTCTCTATCAATATTTCTTCTCATCATCCTCTCATCCCCACCTCTTATTATCCTTTTTCCTTTTATATTCTCCATCAATATTTCTACTCATCATCTTCTTATCATCCTTTTTCCTTCTATATTCTCCATCAATATTTCTCCTCATCATCTTATTATCTCTTTTCTTTCTATATTCTCCATCAGCATTTCTCCTCATGATCCTTTTATCCCCACTACTTATCATCCTTTTTCCTGCTATCTTCTCCATCAATATTTCTCCTCATCATCTTTTTATCCCCACCTCTTATCATCCATTTCCCTGCTATCTTCATTAATATTTCTCATAATCATCCTTTTATCATCCATCCCTGCTATCTTCTCTATCAGTATTTCTCCTCCTCATCCTATTATTATCCATTCCTGCTATCTTCTCCATCAATATTTCTCCTGCTAAGAACATGTAGAAAATCATTATGTTTCCTTCAGTTTCTCAGTATGCCGAACGGCCTATGTCCAAACCTTAGTTTTAATATATTATGTGTTTACAATTAAAGGTTAAGATATCAGTAATCATTCCCAAGGAAGGATAGCTTGACGCAATGTTATACGATTACTCTTTCTTTCTTTCTTTTTTTTTTTAGCAGCTGCTTGAGGCTCCCCATAATATTTAAATTGCTACGCCACAATCTTGATGCGTTTGAAGGCCTGAGTACTTTATTTTTCTGCTGTTTCTATCACTACATATAAATAGTTCTCTCCATCTATAATAAGGGGTCGCTTTAAACAAGTTGTAACGTACTTAGTTTTCAGCGCCATCTGTGGCTCAACACCGTCCCTAGACCTTCTAAAAATTCGGTTCTTTTCTTTCTCTCTTTCTCCTTCTCCTCCTCCTCCCCCCTCTCTGTATAGTGATATTCCTCTACATTGTGGGTTGTTGTCACTCATGATAACCCTGGTATTGAATTGCCAGTGGCTATATTTTTCTTCTCAGAGTGATACAACCCAAACCGTATAAATGCCACTTTTGCCGGACACCGGTGTCCTTTTATCAAAAGCCAATGGTCTCCCATCCTGGGTTTATCCTCAGCCGGACCCGGACAATACCCGGTAGTATACCGGGCCTCAACAAAGACTTGCTGCTGTATCCCGGACACCGCCACTGGCCCACCACAGATAAGAGGTCTGATTCAACTATCTCTCCAAGCCGACCGTCGTGGCTACCCTAGCAGGTTTCCAATCCTAGCAACCTAACAATGGGAAGAAGCGAGCTCGGCTTTGGAACTAACAATCGGGCTATGGCTGGCAAGAGAAGCGAGATTTCCAAGTATGAAGGATTCGAATTTTGAGAGTTGCGGAGCTCCGTAAAGAATTGTTGCAGAAACAAACATGAGTGGTTAAGTAATATGAAAACGGCTATTTTCCAACAAAAAATAAAATTGAAATTCATGTATTCAATACCCACATATATATAGTATTTAATGTGAATGATATATATTATGTCCACTTACGCTATATATGCATATTACAGTTAAAAAAAAAGTACGCACACAATATGGTGATTTCTTGCCAAATAACAAATATCAAAGGTCTTTATGAAGTTTCGAAGGACTTTAAAATGAGTGCGCTTTACTTTTTATGAATATTTCTATTCTACAAAGACATTAAAATGGTAAAAAGGGAGCATTCAAAGTTACAAAAATAATCTAAATCAAATTTAAATGTTACTCTATATAAAAAAAAGACCCGAAATGAAATTTATTTGATTTCAAAACTGCATTTTTTCGGCTTTTTTTTAAATGCTAAATTCTTCGCATATTCCTTAATATTTCCGTTTCATAAACTTTTATTATGTAGTTGTGTGTGTGTGTGTGTGTTTGTGTGTGTGTATATAAAAAAAAAATATATATACGCATATATGGAGCATATGGCGCTATAATTCCTTGAGTTCTTTTGCTTAATGTGTACAATCTTAATGTGTACAAGCCATAGAACTATAGATTCATGACAATGAACGAAAACGAATTACAAAAGGATTTATGTATAAGTCATTTTGTAATTCGTCTTATTATGTAATGAATTACAAAATGACTAACATTTAATTATAGAACGAATGATAGTGTATTATAAAAGGATAATAATTATTGCAAATTAAATAAAAATGAATTACAAATTAATAATAATCATAATTTCAAGGCAAACAGCGATGAATTTCTAGAAAAAAACCCATGGAATTTCAAGAAAAAGAGAAGAGTTCCTAGGAAAAGATGAATTTCTAGTAAAATAATTATAAATTTCAAAGGACAGAACACTGAATTTCATCGAAAACAGCAATGAATTTCAATACTAGAAGCAAAAATTTGCAGGATTGAAATGAATATTCATTGCATCACCAATAACACCTGACTTATGAGTAAATCACAATAGATAAAAGAAATTGCGCTACAGGTATATGAAAAGGACTAATTATTTTATCAAATCAAAGTCACTATAATTTTGTCAATTTCCTAATTAAAAATTGATATTAAAAAAGAATAGAGTTTCACCCTTTCTTGTTTCTGATGCATAAACGGGAACGGATGAAATAATTGTTAATTTATTGTTGATTGTGATTGATTGTGGGGCGAAGGGGGAGGTTTAATACAGTAGTTTAGAATAAAATTTTGGACCTCCTGCAATCACTTCTCTCTCTAAAAGACGAGCTAGTTTTATTTGGTAAATACCATTTTTTGTTTGTTTTATTAACGATCTCATTGATAGTAATTTTCTTTAAAAGTTCGGAGGGGAAGGGAAATTTTTAATTCCACCGCTAAATCTAGTGGCGTACTCAGGATGGTTTTGATGGGGGTCATGACCTCCCACTGCGATACAAGTTTGTATATATACGTATGGATAGCCTATATGGAGTTGTAGTTCTATAACTCTCCCTTTTAGCAGACTGTAACCCGCCTTATGAACTTTCTGGGTATGTCAATGGTTAAATCCACGCCTTCATGCTGATACGATATTAAAAAATTGAGGAAAATACCTTGCTTTGAATACAAATAATTTTTTCCACCTACAA
The DNA here is from genome assembly GCA_006491805.2 of Dysdera silvatica. Lineage (NCBI taxonomy): Eukaryota > Metazoa > Arthropoda > Arachnida > Araneae > Dysderidae > Dysdera > Dysdera silvatica. The sequence goes on from QLNU02015270.1 coordinate 30,689,265, forward strand.
AATAACGTTTCCTATAGCCGTGCCAGATTTGCTTATAGGTAAAGTAGACGTAGGATTCCGAGATTTTGGGATCCCTACGTGCCTAATGTTATCAAAAGTTAAAGGGACGTACCTGAAAAATGAATTTTCTGATACTCTTAACCAATTTTTCTGAAAATGGCACTCAATATTAAGAGCTATAAAAGAAAAATTTTTGAAAAGTTTCAGCTTTTATAACTTAATAGGTTTTTTAGTATATAGTGTTTACTTTTTTTTTTAAGCGCTATATTTGAAAAGTTCCACGTGGTATATTTTTTTAATAATAAAAGGTTTTATATCTTTTCTAAATAATCATTGAAATCATATATATATATATATATAATATAATATAAAGTTACTGAGCAATTATACTCTGTTTAAAAAATAAAAACTTGCTTTTAAAATTGGTTTCCCATTCGATTATAATAAACGGAAACCTTGAAAACATACAAGATACCGGTTTTCAGTAAAATTGTCAGTAACTTTTATTCATTATTATTGAGTGCATAAAAAAATAAAATTATTCACTGAAAATAGCGTAGTAAGGAAACCTTTACGTAATGGAAAGTTTCCCAAAAATTAGTTTTGAGAAAAACGAAGTCAAAGTCAGTGATTTAAATGTCCAAATCTGGGACATCACGACACTTAAAAACATTTTGCGATATGATGCCGTTATCGCATCGGAATAACAAGACCATTCTTAAGAAGATGAACTTTTGCTTTATTCTTCAGTATGTAAATCCCAAAATTGATATTTTCCTTTAAATTCACTACTTTTTCAGGTATAAGCTCCCTTAAGAGTTATTTTAATCGTGTTTATTTGTAAATATCTTTGGAACTTTTCATTATTGATAAAAAACAAACAAACATGAATCTTGAAGAAAATGAACTTCAAAGCAGCACTTACAATTTATTAACTAAATATGCGAGAGCCAGATTCTTTAGGGGCCCACTCCATATTTCCAGACAAGGGCTTAGGAAAGCTTTAATCCGATACTGAGTGTAAATGTAATTTTTAAACCTTCCTGCAGTAAATTTTGCGCTCTGTAGAATGTCATTGCTGCGAATCACAACACTGCAATCGAACTAGATTTCGAAATGCAAGTTTGAAGAAAATGTGACCAGATGTATTTGCAAACGTGTATTGAAAGATCTGAATGGGGCCAAATATGTCTTTATTCAAATTTAAATGACGAAATAGAACATGTCAAAACTCACTAGATGTCAAAATACATTAGTCAATATTGAACTTCAGGTATTTTGTTCCAAACACATATGTTCGATGTTCTTTCTGAAGTCCATATTATTAATAATTCCGCAGGAATGAATGTATCCACAAATAATTCTGAAAGTCCCAGGGCCGGCGCAAGTAAATTTGGCGCCCTAAGCAAACGAAGTGTGGGCTCCCAGTGTAAAACCTGACACCCCAATTTAGCTTGTAATGATCGAAAAGTGAAAAAATTGAGCACATTCCTCGTTCCGGTTAGAACGAGCATCCTCCAAACTTGTTGGTTGGTTGGTTGTTTGGCTTTTTTATGGCGCAAGAGCATCTGGGCTATACTGCGCCCCTCCAAGCTTGTGATGCGGACGCCGCACTGCTCGCGCTACTGAAAGGTTTAACAATGTTTGTTTGTTTTACGGCTCAAGGACTACAATGGTCATGCTGCGCCGGGGTGAACCGAAAGGTGTATTGGAAACGGGAAAATATTGTTCAGAGTTACGTAAATTGTTTAGAGGAAAATTTGTTAATGCGGAAAAACAAGAATTTGAGGGTATGGGAAAAAATGGATAAGAGAACATGTATAAAGAAGGATAAATATTGGTAACGGCATTTAGTCAAAAATAATTCAGTTTCATTTATTTATTATCAAGTTTATCTCAATCACAGTACAGTATTAAGTATCTTGAAAAATAAATATGTCGTGGCATAGGCGGATTTACCATTTTGCCACCCCTAGGCTATTTTTGCCTCCCCAAGGCTCCTTTTTGCCGCCTCTTCCTACCAGTCTGTCCCTCCAATCAGCAGTAGGAACATAAAAATTGTTACATTCAATATACGCCAAAAAAGTTTATATTGACAATAAATATGTTGAAAAACAAACTCATAAATTGAAACATAAACATTAAACAATATTAACTTATATTGAAGTATTATCTCTTCTTGGTATATAATAAATCAAATTCAATTTTATTGAAATAAATTTTAATTTTAGCAAAAAATAAAAGCCTATCGAACACTGGTATTTAAATGGAAAGCATGACGTCTAGCTTTCTTCTCGGCAAAACATCTGATTACATCATCGTATGGTATTGATTTTGTTATATCAGACTCAATACACAAAATTTTGCCGCCCTAGTCTATAGCCTATTGGGAAATATGGCACTGTGTCGTGATGCCGCCCTAGGCGGCTGCCTATTTCTCCTATATTATCGCGCTTGGCCTGCGTAGTTCTATAAGAGTTTTATCCCGGCCTTGGAGTTCAGTTTTTTGACCCTTGAAAAAGACTGATCGCGAAGTTCGTAGGTCACATAAAGTCGTTAATCACATCTCAGATGTCCTATTGTGGAGTTTTGAGACGTAAGACCTTCAAATTTATGATCCAACAGCTTACTATTCTTGCTGTGACAAAATGGATAACCTTTTAACGCACTTGAAAACACGCATAGGTGTCTCCGATGCAAGCGCTGACAAAATCGTGTGAAATTGGGAATTTCGCGGGAATGTGATTTCCAGGAGCTGAAGAAGGAAATACTTGAGGATTTGTGGTATATAATGACGAGAGTGGAAGGCTTATCCTGTCCGATGAATGTCCTGGATCGCTCCTGGCTTACCACACCATTGTCTGTTGTAATCACAATAGCTGTGGTGGATTTTTCCAGAACGACAATGCATCTCCAGGACTACTAAGACCGTCTTTCGTTGTTACGGTGGTTAGCCAAGATAATATGCATAATACAGCTCCAGCCCACATATCTCACCCACTCTCTGTGAATATATATCCCATTTCTTCTGTCAGATCGGATGAGAAAATTTCTTTGCTTCTGAGGGATGATTGCTCAAAGAAGCTTTCTCCCTTTCCCATTGTTTAGCTACATTCTGAAGCGCAATAACTAACATAAAATAAAAGGAAATTAACCACCGTTCTTAGACTTGTTTTCATATTGAATTTATTTTACTATAGCAATAATTAAATATTATTTTATTTGGTTCCAGTTCTTATAACTTTTTTTTTTACGCATTTCATCGACGGCATTTTGAAGACATAGGCGTGGGATTATGTAAGCCTCAAGCCCTTCCTGTAATAATTTGAAATAAATTTGAATTCTGCATATATTGTAATGTATATATTGTAATGTATATATTGTAATGTATATATTGTAATGTATAATGTATTGTAATGTATATATTGTAATGTATATATAATATTGTAATGTATATTGTAATGTATAACATAATATTGTAAATGTATACAAGCAAATATAATATTGTACAAAATATATTGTAATGTATAAATATAATATTGTAATGTATATTGTGGAATATAAATATAATATTGTAATGGTATTGTACGTATAAATATAATATTGTAATGTATAAATATAATATTGTAATGTATAAATATAATATTGTAATGTATAAATATATTGTAATGTACAAATATAATATTGTAATGTACAAATATAATATTGTAATGTACAAATATAATATTGTAATGTACAAATATAATATTGTAATGTACAAATATAATATTGTAATGTATATATTGTAATGTACAAATATAATATTGTAATGTATATATTGTAATGTATAATATAATGTGTGCTTGGGCACACCTAATAATTTTGAAAACTCTACGTTGCTACTTAAAGATTTTTTTATAAGATAAGGAATACTTTTTTTTTTATAAAGAAATGATCAATTTCTTATCAAAAAAAGATCAATAAACAATACAAATACTTGTTTACAAAACAGCACCTTCTCAAATACTGCCGCCTTTAAACTACGGCTTAATATCGATGTCTATCAATTAGTGTAAGTCTTTAACTTTCTAAGAAATAATTCATTTACACAAACGGATTTTTTTAGTGCTTCAGTCTGTCTCATCGTTAAGAATACAATTGTCCTGTGCAGATACGCCCTTCACAAATTCCAATGACACAATTTATTAAAAATTACAGTGTTATATCCTATAAGGGACACCTGTAATTAAGGGATGATTCCTCTGGTCCCCAGTCTCTTTGAATAGAGCCACATGTACCACCGAAGAAAGGACACTTCTATTTAAGGGACAAAGTGTCCGGTCCCGCAGGTGTTCCTTATTGGGAGCTAACACCGTATTTTTTTTACCATAAAGTGGGGAACTTTCCTTTAAAAAAAAAAAAAAAATCCAATAATGCCTCTGCTATGCATTTTTATCCCATAGCTCAATTCTCCAGAAAACCTTTCAAAACGACCACCTTCAGCTTTGTTTGAACCTAGGGTGTAACCCCACTTAAGGGACACCTCTATTAAACAGACAATTTTTCTAATCCCCAATCCCTTTGATTGTCTATGTATGCATCACATAATCTTGTCAGCCACTCAAAGCCCCCCCATGAGATTTTAATTTCTACGCTACTGATTGGGATAGGAGCTATAGAGCCCCCATAACCTTGCAGCCGGCTACGCTAATCAAATTTTTATCGCAATCGGACAACTCCTTCTTGGTGCGTCGATTTTTTGTTATAGAGTGCATATATATGGTCCCAGTGGCGGATCTATAAAATATTTTTAATGCACGTGGGTGTTTTAACCCTAAAGGCCACTGCAAAAAGAAAATATCCATCGCCCCACTATCAAATCGACTAAACAAAGCCTTCCCCCCACCATTTTCAAAGAGGAAGTGATGACATGATGTTTGGGGTGATTGAGCAAGGGATTTTCTTTTTTAAACAGTTAACGATAAGGGCTTTTAACTTACCCTACAAAATTTGCATTCGGAGCCGTTTTATCAAAGCTCAATTGAGTTGCCCAACTCAACTTGACGTCCAAAGTGGCTCGTGGCTCTTTTTTTTACATAGTGAAAAACCATTGAAGACCATAATAGGCGTTTTCAATGTGGCATTTAGTCATTTATTCCATTTAGACATGATCGAGGAGAGTGGAATGGATATGGCTCAGATCTCCGAACTGTCTTAGAGTCTACAATAATGCTGAAGAAATGAAATTCCCTTTTTTTTTTCGACTTTCAGACGCCTTTTGAACGACTCCAGAAACACAATAGGATATTGGATAGAGCTGCTTGATCTAAAACGGATGTGGAAAGTTTTGTTGAGGACCTTTTTGTAACTAAAATACGTTCCACAAAGATACATCAAACAAACAATTGTTTAGATAGCCAGTTTGAGGCCTTCAGCAATGTCGTAAGTGCTTTTTTCCGACCCTTGGCCCCAGGCCTCTGAGTCCCTCCCTCTCACACCATTAAATCAGATCCATTCCCATTTTACAAAAAAATGAAATACAGAATTTTGTGAAAAAAATTAGGGTTCTTTTTTGAAAGGTTTCAATAGCTATCATCACCCACAACGTAAAATAAGAACATCCCTTTCATGTTGAGATGAGACGGCGATGGAAGGAGACTAGGGTCGTGAGGAGACCTGGCGTGAAACATCAATAACGTAGCGTTAATAATAAACATAATTCATCATTAATTAATGATGAATTAATGATGAATTAATTCATTAATTAATGGGCGTGGATGGAGGGGACACCAATTTTTCTAAACTGCCTAGGGGAGTCTGTAAACCATGTCCTGTTCTCAGCTGGTGCATAATAAAATTGCCATTTAAAAATTTTAATAAAGGTATATTTTTTATTTTTAAATTGAGCTTCCCAACGGAATTTCAAAAAGCCACATTACGAAAACCAATCATGATGCAGGCATTATCATTTTTGAGCCAATGCACCAATGATTTAAAGAAAAAATTACGCCAATGTTCTTGTAGAAGAAAGAGTACCTCCTTATATGTGACTTGGCAAGCTAAATTAGCGAAAGGCCCCCCCTGGAAACGGAAACGGGTCCTTGGCGTGAAAGTAATATATATGTGACTCGTTCTAGTACCTAACCAGAATTTCTTTGGGATTGAGTTATTTATGATTGTAAACTAGGAGTTAATTGAATCTTGGTTTTAGGTTTTGGCAACGGCGTTTGAAATTCGCGCCTAAGATGAAGAGAGAAAACTGAATAGTAGAGAAATAGCGGAGTAAAAAGGGGAAAAATCCAGGTTCTTGACTTATGATGCAAATGAGGGATTCACGAGTACAATGTGGTGATTTTCTGCCCAATAACAGAAATCAAAGGCCTTGATGAAGTCTCGCATAGCACCGAAACGCGTGCGCTTTTACTTTTTTATAAACAGCTCTAGTTTATGCAGACACCAAAATAGTAAAACGAAAGCATTCAAAGCCACAAAAATCAGCTGAATCAAATTTAAATGTTGCTCTATATTATATTAAAAAAAACACCACCACCATCACTATTGCCATGGCAACATGGGTACCCCGCGGGGGTGCACTTTTACCTCCTTGGCTTATGAAAAAAGGGGGAAAAGAGGACTGAATCCACAAGAAACTACAGTCCAACAACATTATTCAATTGGAATTTTTCCTGTATGAAGCCCCCCCCTGCATATAATCCTGTGGGCAGCCCATGCACGGCAGCTATTTTATTTCAAAATGGCGATTTTTTCTTGCTTTGAAGTGCTAAATGTTTTCATATCCCTTGCTATTCCCGTTTTATAAATCCTTATATATACATATATCATCATGATGATGATTGATATATATATATATATATCATCATCATATTCAACCATTATCTATCCACTGCTGGATGAAGGTCTCTCCAAATGCTTTCCACACAAGTCTATCCTGGGCCATTCGTTTCCACGTCACCCCAACCTCTTTTCTTATTTCATCCACCCATCTAGTTTGAGGACGTTTTCTAGGTCTTCGGTGGTCTCTTGGAATCCAGTTCAGAATTTCTGTTGTCCATCGTTGATCAGTTCTTCTTGCAATATGCCCAGCCCATCGCCATTTCAGCCCTTTTACTTTAACAATGATGTCCTCTACTCTAGTTTGCTCTCTCACCCAAGTGTTTCTTTTTCGATCTCTCCTAGTTATTCCAAGCATGCACCTCTCCATGCTCCTTTGCGTTGTCTGTAACTTTCGTATTGCTCCAACTGTTAGACTCCATGTCTCTGATCCATAAGAGAGGACTGGCAATACACACTGGTTGAAGACTTTTCTTTTTAGACATAAAGGCAATTTCCCCTTCAGGATAAAACTGTTTCTTCCAAATGCACTCCAGCCAAGTTTAATACGTCTGTTGAGTTCTTTCATATATATATATATATATATATATATATATTCCTCTGAGAACCCGCGTGCATTTTAATGCACATTGGGTTTTAGCAGCATAATTCTTTGTTTGCATGAGATATCTGAATTGAGACCAACTGTGCATCGTTTTGCACATTCTCATTTATCGTCTCGCCAAGTTGACGCGCAAAAGCGTTAAAGAAGAAGGAAGTAAACGCAAACAAAGATGGCTACTATTCTTACATCTCGGTTCTACACCCGTCGACCCGTGAGTGATATTTGTTATGAAATCCTTAAAACTTCGTCAAATAATTACCCATGAGCTACAAGCTAATGCTTTTAGTGCAAATAACGATTATTTGTAGCTATTTTCATACATTTTTGTCGATGTTTAGGTAGCGTACATTGTAATGCGCATGGGATTTATTTTTGTAAAATAAACAGTGTTGTTTAAAAACCTTCAAAACTAATCTAAGCGTTTGAATAATCCTTTTTCTTCCCAGTTTATCATCTGCCAGATGAAAACACTAATGCAGTATTAGAGAAGCTTGGTGATGACAATATTTCGGACATTGGTCTGTCTAATAACGAAGAAAATCCTTTGGACCCTACATGAAATTTGCCCAGTAAGTTTTGTAAAAATGAATTTATATTTATTAATATTAAATATACTAATCTTACATGATTTGAGAATAATGTCATCAAGAAGTTAAAAGTACCTTTTTTTTCTGCATGACTAAGCATTTTTTACTGACCGTGAAGCAAGGCTTCCCCACAGTCCCTTTCCATGTGCAGTTCTAATCCCTTTTAATCACTTATTTTTTCTTTGTTTTTTGCTTAACTTAAAGAATTACAGTTTTGATGAGCGGCTTTTAATTTAGTTATTAGTTTAGTAGTGTTCTTGCGGGACTTCCTGTTTGTGTGTGGGGAAGGAGGGAGCAAATAGGAAGCAAATAGAACCATAGAGGGGGCAAAAACTTTCCTTTTCGTTATGTTTTGATTTTGCTAATATTTTGCTCAATAACGTTACAATGTCTTTAAAAAAATCGCCTTTTTAACAACATAAACGTGTTTAGGGGAGTTTCTATTGAACAGGGTATATTTCAAGCATATCTACTGGGAGGAGGAGAGCGAATGGTAATTCCTTTCCCCCTTCCAATAGGTATGCATAAAATAAAGACTGTTTAGTATAAACCCTCCCAAACACGTTTATGTTGTTAAAAATGCCCTCTTTTTTTTTCAACGAATAAAGTACATTAGTCTTTACCCATGTATTTTTCAGATAACAACCATTATGATGATTCAAATTCTGACGAAAGTGACGATGAGAAAGACGATCCACCAAAAAACAAAAAAACCCTCAGCGAATCTAAAAAAAAGTTATTCTTTGGATAGCAATTGGAACATTTGAATATACACTACCTGATTTGCTTTCATCTCCAGACACGGGGCCTGATGAAAGGAAAGACTGGTCATCATGCATGTACTTTGCATGCGTAGCATACATGTACTTTGACGACAGTATGTTTTCTGAGATACGTGATGCCACAGAGCTAACATACTTTCAGTGACATGGAAATCCTCTGAATTCCACCACTGAGGAGATAAAGATATTTTTTGAAGTATCATTCCTAACGAGTTGCCTGAAATACCCACTTATCCGAATGCACTGGGCAAGGTTCACCCGAACGGCTGCTAGTGCAGATAAAATTTCTCGCAATAGGTATTATTTATTGCGAGCAAACCTAAAAGTCGTAAATGATCTAGTTGTTGATGACAAGGTTAAGGAAGGCGATAAGCTTTGGAAAGTTACAGCTTTTCTGAAAAAGATTCAACAAACTTGTGTGAATTTGTCAAGCTACACGAAAGTGGCAATTGATGAACAAATGGTACCTTTCACTGGAAGGTATCCTCTCAAGCAATTTGTCCCAAACAAGCCTCATCTTACAGGTTTAAACAATTTCGTCCTGGCGACGCCAACTGGTCTTGATCTAGAAATTTTTACATACCAAGGAAAATCTAACATCACCGATGTAAAAGAAGATCCTCTTGGAACTGCAATTGTTCTAAAACTTGTCGAAGCACTAGCCTCTGGGACATCTATCTATTTCGATAGATATTTTACTTCTATTCAGCGGTTGGAACGACTTGCCGACAAAGGTTTAAGTGGAACTGGAACACTTATGAAAACACGACAACCCAAAACAAGTGCCTTCACAAATTATAAGGAGTTGATCAAAAAAGGAAGAGGATCATCCTCTCAAATTGTTGCTGCTGGCTCTGGTCCAACAATCACAGTTGCAAAATGGGTAGACAGCAAGCCCATTATGATGGCCTCCACCCAGGCATTGAAATACAAGATGTTTGTAAGCACTGGTCTAAAAAAGACAAAATCTATCAAGAATTTCCCCACCAAGTGGTAATCCAAGAGTACAACCGCAACATGGAGGCATTGATTTGTGTGACCGTATGATTGGTTTTTATCCTAACCTTGCACGTACGAAAAAATGGACAGTTCGAACTATTCTTTTTATGGTAGATTTTCCAGTTGTAAATAGTTGGATGATGTATCGGGAAGTTCATTCTTTGCTAGACACTCCACGAATGGATGTTTTACAATTGCTAGATTTTAAACTTAATGTTGCCTATTAATTTTTGAACTCATAAGATGAAGCTGATGATGGTTCTGATTGTGATGAAATAAAGCATCCGCAGAAACGACAGAAAACAGTTTTCCTGCCAGTAGACTCGTCAAGAAAAGTTAGTGCCAAACGCATGCTTGCCGGGGACAGTAAGAGTTTATCCTCGCGATGTCGAATGCCAGGATGTTCAGTGCGAACAAAATTTTTTTATATGCAATGTAAAGTATTTTTATGTATAACCTCAGTACGAAACTGCTTTGCTGACTTTCACAATTAAATTTCAGATTTTTGATATCCCAAAGAGATTGCACTTTGTTTTGCCTTGAGACCAAATGTGTACAACGATGTACATGCTCTGAAGTGTACTTAAATTTGATCGGTCAATGCCAAACTTTAAAAGTAAATAAAATACACCCTAAACAGCAATATATCAAAATTAGTTTCAGCCCTTGTTTCAAATAGCTGCGGGTCCCAGGAGGGTATATATATGGCCTGCAAAAGGGTTGCTGGTATCTAACTGGAAGGAGACCCACACGCTGAACGTATGTGACGATGTGTGGAACCGGCCGGGCCAGTAACCTAGTGTCCTACCCCGCCTTCAAGTGGTGCGGGCCGGGCTTTCTATCTATGAGGCAAATTAATATTTGCTGCACGGATGGAAAGGCGGAAGGGGAGGGCTAATTCACCAACCCGTCTAGCCAGCGTGGTGAAATGATGGCTAATTCCTCCATTATGTTGACACACCAAAAACCATGGCCCCTAGTCTCCAGGTGCTGGAGTGCTCCTGATCAAGGCAGCGGTCAGTGTGGCATGAAAGCAGGGGGTGCTAAGAATCACTGGAATGGCCCAGGCTGCCGTTTGTTATTGACCTTGGCAACGTATAATGGACGATCCCTTGCTTCTGAAGCAAAACTTCAGGAATTGGAAGAAGAATTTGACAAGATCAAATGGGACATTGTAGGACTCAGTGAAGTTAGAAGAAAAGGTGAAGAGTTGGTGGAACTGAAAAGCGGACATTTGTTTTATTATAGAGGAACGGAAACTGGAAGAACAAGTGGTGTTGGCTTCTTAATCAACAAAAGAATTAAAGACTACCTTCTTGAAGTCGAAAGCACGTCAGATCGAGCAGCGAGGCTCGTTGTTCAACTAACCCAGCGATACCAACTTCAAATAGTACAGGTATATGCACCAACATCAAGCCATACCGACGAAGAGGTTGAAGAATTTTATGAAGAAATCAAAGAGTTACACACCAAAGGGAAACAACATATCAAGCTCATCATGGGGGATTTCAATGCAAGAATTGGACAACAGGAACAAGGAGAGACATCGGTTGGTAAATACGGATATGGGGAAAGGAATGAACGTGGCGATCAACTCATCGAATTTGCAGAAGCTGAAAATCTTAGCATCATGAATTCATTTTTTAAGAAGAAACCGCAAAGAAAATGGACATGGAAACACCCAAATGGGGGAACTAGTGAAATTGACTATATCCTGGCAAACAAGAAATCAATTATTGAAGATTGCAGTGTACTGAACAGATTTAATACTGGAAGTGATCATCGAATGGTGAGATGTAAAGTGCACTTAAATACTAAATTAGAACGACAGAAGCTCATTAGGAAACAAGTAAGTAAGAGGGTGGATTTAAAGAAATTAAAAGAAAATACCGAGGCATTCAAGTTGGAATTAAAAAATCGCTTTTCTGCACTGGAAGGACTTATTGATGAAAGTGATATCTCAGAAGCAAATGAAAACATTGTTAAGACAATAGTTGAAACTGCTGGGGAAATTGGTGGTGTAACCTGTAAAAAGCACAATAGCAAATTATCTGAGAAGACGAAACAGCTCATGAAAAGGCGAAGAGATATGAAGGTGGACAATCAAAATACCAGTCGCAAGATCGAGTATGTAGAACTTTGCAAAACTTTGCGCAAAAACATGAAAGAAGATATAAGAAAATTCAATTGTGAGTTAGTAAGGAAGGCCATTGAAAGCAACAAGAGCCTTAGGGTTGTTAAAGGGAGTTTGTCTATTGGGAAGAAACACATCATTGCATTAAAAGGAGAGGATGGCACTGTAACAAGAAATAGGGAAGAAATACTTAGAAGAGTTGAAGAATTCTACAGAAAGCTAT
>QLNU02015270.1:30737067-30772673 GCA_006491805.2 Dysdera silvatica
AAAAAAAAAAGATACTTTCTCGTCTGGCTAAAAAAGACCACCATTTTCTCCAAAATAGACTCCGAAAGCTAACGCGCCGAATTGCAGTGGCATGGAATAGTTAAACCACTACGACACAAAACCGCCTTCACGTCTGCGCACTCTGATTAAATTGGGTGGAAGTGCTACCGAATGCATCAAATCATTATTGGGCTCGCCCTCTCCACATATGTGAGTGTGCAATTTAAGGAAATAAATAAGTGAGTGAAACGCACAGGCGACCTCCCACCGAGTGGGGGCTACTAATCAGCGGTTTCTAGAGATCTTGAAAGCCATGCCGTCCGAAGTTATTTTCTTCCTTTTCTTCCAGACATAAAATGGCGTATGGCTTCTAACATTGTCCTTTACATTGTGTGGGTCAAAGGCATGGGTCCACATGAGACTATTATTTGGATAAGCGCTGAAGCGGAAAGTCCGGGCGGGTTCCGGGATATTGGGTTCCGTCTCCACACGCGTCGCGATCATTTCGATTGCGACTGTTTCCTCCAATAATAAGCATGATTCCTAATATATGGATGATTAATCTTGATAAATGGATGGTTAATCTTGATAAATGGATGGTTAATCTTGATAAAGGGATGGTTAATTTTGATAAATGGATGGTTAATCTTGATGAATAAATAATTAACCTTGGTGAATAAATAAGCAACCTTGATGAATAAATGAGCAACCTTGATGAATAAATAATCAACCTTGGTGAAAATGATCAACCCTGATGAATAAATAATAAATCTTGGTGAATAAATGATAAATCTTGGTGAATAAATGATAAACCTTGATGAATAAATAATAAATCTTGGTGAATAAATGATTAACCTTGATGAATAAATGAGCACTCTTAAAGAATTGATCTAACCTTGGTAAACTAATGGTCAATCTGGATGAACTGATAGCCAACCTTGATGGACCGATGGTCAATCTTGATGAACCGATGGTCAATCTTGTTGAATTGATAGCCAACCTTGATGGACTTATGGTCAATCTTGATGAACACATAGCCAACCTCGATGGACCGATGGTCAATCTTGAAAAAGTAATGATAAATGTCGAAAAATGGATGACCAGTCTTGAGCTGATGGTCAAACTTGGCGAATTGATGATCAACCTTGAATCAATAGTAAATACTAAATCGATGATCAACCTTACTAAACTGATGATCTTGAGAAATCGATGATTCATCTTGAAGAATTCAAGACAAAACTTGATGAACAGGTGATCAACCTTACTAAACTGATGGTCTTGATGAATCGATGATTCATCTTGAAGAATTCATAAAAAATCTTGATAAATCGATGGTGTATCTTGATGAATTCTTAAAAATTAAAATTTCTATTGGTAAAAATCGACCAATAGGGAGAAAGGTGCGGACGGGACTACCTCCTTTATTCTAGCTATCTTGGTTTCTTCCCATCAAAGTTTCCAATGTGTCCAAAATTCCCGGGTTTTTTACAACTCTACTTCTGATGCTCGCCTCAGACGTCACGTGACTTCTGGGGCTTATTTATGTAAAACTTATTATTACTATTACTGATTATTGCTATTAATTATTATCAAGGCCCGATCCAGAAATCTTTCAAAGTGGGGACGATTTGTTTCTGATTCCTATTTTTAGCCAAGGTTCGGTACTTTACTTTCATTTTCCAACCCAGCTCAAAGTGGGGGGGGGCGCAAAACGCCCCACCCGGGGATTAGATATTGTCGTTCGTAGCTCAGTGGGTAGAGCCTCCGCCCGGCAAGTGGAAGGTCGTGGGTTCAGGTCCCACCGAAGGCAGAAATATTTATTTTCTTTCGAACGTTTCACCATCTAATCACGCCATAACATCGGCGTTGGTATCACTACGCCAATAAACGTTGATTGATATTGTTGTTTAATTCTATACAATGACTAGATTTTACACTTTGTCGGTAATATATATGTGTGTATAGAGAGCTGCCACCCCTCCTTATAAATTTGTAACCCCCTCATAAACTTTCTGCGTACGCTGGCGCATGAAAATTATATATTCATGCAATGCAAATATAAAGCAAGGCTTGCGTGCGTATGTAAAAACGGACAAGAATATATATTAATATATGAAATATACTAAACAATCATATCCTTAAATATAGAGTAAAACGAGAACGTATATTAAAAATCAGTGGCGTAGACAACGGCCCTATAAAAGAGGGCGCCAATAAGTATAATAAAAGGGGCCCCATAATCAAATACGCCTGCTCCCCCTCGGCTAGTTAACTCCATCATTGGCAGAGGACAAATAAATGACGGCTCCTCCTCCCTTTTTTTTGACTCTGCCAGAAATTTCAAATGGCACTTATCAATTTCAAAACTCGATCAAATAAGAATAGAAAAAGAAGTTACAGAATTTTCTTTTTCTTTTTAACACAGCCTTGAAAAAAAAAGAAGAAAAAAAGAAAAGATAAAAAAGGGGAAGAAAGTATTTTGTCCGCATGCCTGCCCGATGAGACCTGCAAACCCCGTGTCATGTGATCGCATTAATAACCGCGGTTAGATAACAGATAACATGGGGGGCGGACGTCCTCCCCGTGTTCCGAATGTCATTAATATCTGCCAGGTACGACACAATGACGAAGAGAGTCGAGCTCGACCTCCCCGCTCCCCACCACCTCCCCACTGTCATCCGAACTAAACATCCGAACACCAAAAGAGGGTTTTAGGTGTTTTGTTCGGCTCCTATTTACACCGCATACACGCACAGCACATTCAGATAAGGACCTACTGCCAGACCATTCCTGACATCTCCTAAACAAATCGCTGTTATTCATACTTCTGGTCAATTGGCTGGGAGGGCTTGTGGAGGTAATGACTCCTTTGCCTTTTGTTCCTACACTTTGCGTGTCATCCATAATTCATTTGCACTAAATCAGAGACACATACTCTTTTGCTGGGGCATGGAGAGGAGGTGGTTTGTTGAAGGTGATTGTTAATAAAGTTATATCTGATGATGAAGTAGTTGAATGGGAAAAGAACACAGCAGTGTTGCCGAAGTTTCTAAAGGTAATAAGGGGCGTGTTGTGGGCAAAAGGGCAGAACGACTAAATTCGAATTTCGGAAATGCTATTAGGGTTAACATGTTAACGTGCAAATTGAGCTTAAGTTTAGCTGCACTCAAATTCAAAAGAAAAACACGTTGAGAAATATACAGTCGAACTTTGTTAACACGAACTACTTCCTAAGGCCCCTTTAAATGGTATACGAATTCTTGTACTTTGATTTCTTTTAATACGAACACAGTTAACATGAGATTCCTCTTAACATGAACCAATAATCAGCGGCATTGGGAAATTTTTCTCTGCTTAACATGAACAAAATGCGTTTTTGTAAGTCTCTCGATGCAATTTTTTCTTTGTAATCATTTTTCCATTCTTTCTTTGAAATAGGAAGTTTCGAAGAAGGCTAAAATAATTCTAACTTTTAAAATTTTTGCCCCCCCCCCCCCCGTGTTCATGTTAACAAGGTATGATTTCAATCCAATTTCCAATATACACCGATCAGTAGAAGTCCTTCCTATAGAAACTCGGGGGTCTTCATTTTAATATATCTACCGTCCCTGCATATCTACCTGTCCCTTTAATAATGACAATAATTAATAATGAAAATATATATACCTATCCATTTTCCGTCCCATTTGTGACCTGTGCACATTTATGCGGACCTTATTTATTCTACAAAAAGCTAATGAGGATAAAGAAAAGATTTCTATTTATTTTCATGAAGTGAACCCCTTTACAAGCGCGGACACAGAGGGGTGGGGGCCACACTGGTCATGACCGCCAAAAATATATTTTTTCACTGTAAAAAATTCCAACTTTTATGATAAATGAAGGGTGTTATTCCAAGATCATGAAAAATTCTTTCCTTGATCCACCCTTAATGAAAGTATGTGTCCGCTCCTGCCTCTTTATCGCGACCACCCTTATTCTATTACTTTACATTTACAAATTCATGGCTATTGTTTTTGTTTTTTAATTGAATTTCAAAATTATACACTGATTGTTATTTGGACTTCTAATTAACCGTCATTCTTAACTGCGGACAAAGGCCACCTGTAAAACAAATAAAAGCGCTTATTATAACTGGATAAAAATTAAAAGAAATATTTTTTTCTATCAGCAGTGCATTTTTATTATTTAACTTTATTCTTATAATTTAATGTAAAAATTTTTTGCATTTTTTCGTAGATACTTAAAATTCCATAATTTAATTGCTTGAATATTAATAATAATAATAATAATAATAATACATAACAGCGTGGCTTCCCTAATTCACTGGAATATCTGCAGAAATGATGAGATCTCATTAACCAATAATTACTAGGAACATGAAGCAAAAACTAAGAGAAAACACCTAAATCAAAATCCTTTGGGGTTTTCACTTCAAACAGACAGACATTTAAAACACAATATACCAGACATAACATTGGTGAAGGAAAAACAGGTATTTATCATCGACATTGCAATACCAGGTGACAGCAGAATTAAAGAGAAGGAATTCGAAAAAATCTCCAAATATCGTGACCTTGCAATAGAAATTAATAGACTCTGGAAAAAACAAGTAACAGTCATCCCGATTGTGATAGGTGCACTGGGGGCCATCACACCTAATTTAAAAAACTTCCTAGAAAATCTGGACATTACTGACATAACGACAACAGACCTACAAAAAACTGCCTTACTGGGCACCGCCTATATTTTCAGAAGGTACATGGACAGTTCTCAGGTTTCTGGGTGAGACTTGAACTAAACCAAGAAGTCCAGATCAAAAGGATAGTGCTTATCTCCTTGACACTGTGTAACACAACAATGTATGACGAACATAATAATAATAATAATAATAATGAATCCTTACTACAAATACGAACCAGAAACAATACTAGAGAACAAAACACGCAAATTGTACTGGGATAGGGCTATTATGAGGGACAAAACGACACCACACAACACACCAGATATAATCCTAATTGATAAAATCAGCAAAACCACACACATCATAGACTACATATACATCATAGATTACATACATATACATCATAGCAATACCCAACACAAATAACATTCAGAACACATACACCACAAAAATGACTAAATACCAAGACTGCAAGAAAGCAGGAAATCAAAGATATGTGTGGTACATGGATAAGGTAAACGTTATCCCTCTTGTCTTATCAGCAACAGGTATAATACCAACCACACTCCAAAAGAACTTGGAGACACTTGAAATTGAACCAAACACATATATTGATATGCAAAAAGCAACAACACTAAACACCTGCCGAACAGTCAGAAAATTTTTAAACCTGGCACCAGAATGAAACATACAAAAATATTTTCACACTGAAGGTAGACTTGAGAACTTGGCACCGCCCGTCTTAAGCCTAATCCGCCAAGTGCGAGAACACACACAAAAAAATAATAATAATAATAATTTAATAGAAATCATGAGAAAAGAGCTTTAAACTTTCGCTTATTTGGAATTGGACACATCCACTTCATTTCGAATAACAGGGGTTCTACTACATATGCATCATTTAATATGAATATTTGCCACATCTAATTTACAAATTTCGTTATAAAGAACCAGAGTTATACGAAATCTAAATATGGATTTAAATTACGTTTGAATATACGTCTGAGTGTACGCCTGTAAATCTCGAAATTAAAGTAAAATTTTCCCCTTTTTAATGACACAGTATATTCTCCCACTAACATCTTTCATTTAGCTTAGAAAAAACGTCCTTAAACAGAAAGTGACGTTAACCAAGATTACTCTGGGCATTAGGATGTGCATTTTCTGAGACTGTAAAAGACTGTAATTAGACAGAAACGGTCCTTAATTAGAACGCGTTATTAAAGAAGATTACTATATATCAAATATTTAAAACTTTGATCAAATTCGTTTATTGCATGATCATTCGGTTTTCAGACCATTAATAAAAACGAAGGATTCATTATTTTTTTTCCAGACCTTTTCCAACAACGTCCTTTCAATTGAAATCTGCGAATAACATGAAATCGTAAAATATTTGGGCATACACAATATCAACTCGAAAATTTGAAATCTTAATATTAAAAAAAAAATTGGAGAAGTTTAAAAACATCTTTACGAATCTTTAGTTTATGCACGGACTTTTTTTTTTGGCTAGATCTGAGGAACTTTTAGCCATCTTTAGCTAGTTTTTTAACACTTCAACGCTTATAGAACAAAGTGAAATGAGACCTTGCAATAAACTTAATTTTTTTGCTTCGACTCCTGGCAACGGAATATTTTTTTAAATTTAAATTTAGAAAGTTTTTGAATCTCTGAAATAGTGCCTGCTAGGAAGGGACCACCCGGGAAAATAGTCAATAACTTTCTCGTGGGATTTGTGATCGTACATTTAAAAAAGGTCTGAATTTATTAATTAGTTAAAAAATTAATGTCCAAAAAACTTCCCTGCCTCACTAAATGTATTGAGGTAGTTTAAAACCGAGACATTAACTTCAAAATTTCCTCTCTCCATCTAAAAATGTCGCATTAGTGTGCGTAATGACAAGACGGTGTCTATTTCTACAAAAAGCGAAATTTATTGGTAAAAACTTCGAGCAGAAACAATAGCTTTACAGTGAAGTCTAACAACTTCGAGACAATAGCGAAATTGGGAGTTTTTGAAAAATAAATTACCAAGATCATCGAAGTCTTAAGCGTTATTAAAACCGGCCCATCAACAATGTTCAATAATTGCCATTTTTTTGGAGCAAATAAAGCAGAGAGTTTTGGTAAAAAGTCGACAGAAACTACTCTTACAAGAAATTACACCTCATTAAGGAATATTTTAATTACCAAGTGAAAAAATTACGGGCTAAAAAACGACGCCAATCTCAGAAGAAATAGACATGGAAAAAACTTGTCAGTTTAAGAAAAGTACTATAGCCGTAAAAAAAACGCCGATAACAAAGTTTTAAATGGCCAATTTTGGCGTTAATTTAATGTGATTTTGGAATTGACACTTTAAAAAGTACCGTTTTTAAGTTTTCTTTTATTAAAGCCTGGGTTTTTTGGGGTTTATAGACGGTTATGGTTTTGCGTGGAACCTCCCCAGCTCGTCATAACAACGCTATCATTTTTATGACTGTAAAAATGACTTTTTCAAAAGTTTGGTGCGATTTCACATTTTTTAAAAACTGACGACCCATGTCCATTAAAATACGTAAACGATTATAATTTTACAAGACTACCATTTTCGAGGACTATGCCATTTCTTATGAGCAGGGGAAACGTAGAACTTGTTTTTGTAGTCATGGATTAAAATTAAAAATAACAATAAAAGAAAGTGGCGCCCTCGGTTGTCAAATTCACAAATTCCCTCTAGACATACAAATGTCAGTTTCTATGAAATGGACTGCCGGCTACCTAAACTAATTGAACCTAAATCCGATAACCAAAAGTTCAGAAAACGTGAAACAGAAATTCTTATTTGGTGACACAAAAAACAAAATTTAATAAAGTCACGGCATGGACTTAGTTCATTTTAAAGAGCTTTTATTTGTTTTTATAAAAATTTACTATTTTTATATTTCTCATTTAAATTAAATGAATAGTTTATAATTCTTTATTTATTTATTTTTCTTTATTTTTTTTGCGTAAAACCAGAGCTGTAGTCAGGTTAGGGTTAGGAGGCTGGATATCAAGGAAGTCCTGAAAAAAAAATTTTTTTTTTTTAAAATAAATTATTTTAGAATTCTATTTTTTGTTTTTTTTTTGTTTTGCATAAAAGTGTACATGACAATGGAAATTGTTCTTTGACGTTAAAAATATATTTAAAATATATTTCTACGGAAAATCTCGTTCACATCATGTTTTTACAGAGATTTGAGTCTACATCTGCTCCATAATAAGAATAGGGAAAAATTATAATTTTTAGTATACCTCCATATGTTTTCAATGCAAAATTTGCTGTAAGAAATTTATTCAATAATGTTAAATATATTAACTATTTAAATATTTAGTATTAAATATATTAATAATACTAAACATCTAAGTAGACTAATATACGTTTAGTATTATTAAATGTATTAATAAAATATATAGAAAACGTTAACAAATGTTCAGCCCCGTAATTTTCAGAGCTCCCCATGCAACAAGTGTTTAGCTGCGGGTCTGCTTAAAACTGACTACGGCAATTTTCCCATTGCAAAGAAGGGTTAAGGCGAATTTTCCTGGATGAGCATATTTTGCGCCGTGACTACGTCAGAACATCTTAACGCAATACGTTGCAGACTCAAATAATAGAAAAGCAGTAGAAGTGTCTCCCTAGATTGCGTATTACGTTATGAATTAGCGCAGTACGCGATTACGCAATTATCAATGGATTAAAAGGTAATGAGCAAATGGCGCACGACTAGGAAAACGTGACTTTAGGATTATCAACACGCCATTGTCCATGAAATTACGATGGTATAGGACAATATAAAACATATGATGATTTAAAAAATCGATTATTAAGTAATTAAAGTGGTTAACGATATAATGATTATCAGATCGCTTGGCTTTCACTGGCAACTAGATTTTGCAGTTGGCGACCAGAAAATATTCTTTTTCTAAAATGTTCCTAATTTCATTATTGAGGAGGTCAAGTACCTTTTTTTCCTAGAGAGAAAAGTTCTCCACGATCTGAAGAAACTTGATTAAAATAAGAAATGGACAGATTGACTCTTTTTATGAGTTAACTCACCCTTTGACTCATTTTGGGAGCTCAATTTTTGAATAATTCAGTAATTGATCGACTCCTCAGTTAGCCAGATGAAGCGATATTTAAGATATATCAGGAGACGCGATTAGATTTTCCGTTCTACTTGAAAAAAAATTATTTCGAGTAATTACTTGCACTCCTCAGATTTGTAGTTCATATTAAAGTGAGAATTTTTTTTTAAGAAATTTTATTTTACAGCTAAGGGAGCATTCAGTTATTACGTAAGCACATTGGGGTGGGGGGATTGCTGCTGTTGGTCTTATTTTCCTATGTTAGCCAATGTTAAATTTTGCTTTCTGAGGTGGGGGTGAAATGGCCAAAATATTGCTTACGTAATACTTGAACACTTCCTAATAACATTTTTCAAAATTGGAGGGGTAAAATCAAAATTCAAAATAGGGTATAGATACTGGCGTGCGTAAGGGGGTGTTGATGGAGGTTGTAACACCCAGTACAATGAAATTTTGTATATATATACATAAGAATACATGTTGTAACCCTGTAACTGTGACACTGAGCTTGTAACTTTTCCCTTATGAACTTTCTATGTACTACATCTATGGGAATGAGTAACCTCTAAAATCCCCTGTGCTCGACTCTTTTGATATCTATGGATATTAAAATTTAAAATTAATCAAACAGTATTATCAGGAAAAAATCAATGTTCAATCAGTTTATAATCACGCCATCATAAGAGTCAATGGTACAGAGGAGTGTCCATGAAGATATTTCCAATACCTTCCCTCCCATGCAATCCTAAATACAAAAGAAGTACTGGTCGACCAAAAAAGTAAATGAAACAACCGATGAAGCCAGAACAGGTATACGGCCTAAATCTGGAAGATAATGATGATGACATAATTGCCAGTGTGCGATGTGCAATGTGACTAATGACTAATGTGCGAATATGCTACGCACACTACGGAGACCTTCAGAATATGCCTTGCATTTCATCTAAGGCATTTCCTACGAAACTGGTAAAATATGTAGAATATGGAATAAATCAAAAATTGCTTCAGGAAGAGTGTTTTTATTGTGAGTAATGTTGGCAATATATTCTGTCAGTTCTGCGGTCAGATTCGGTTGGAGCAATAACAGTCTAAAGCTGTGAAGAGCCAAAACCAACGTTCTTTGTAGCTATGAGCATGGAGATAGAAAAGGCCTGGCCAAATTAAACATCCCACCCGGTTTGCTGGCGGCGACAGGGGTCCCAGAAAACAATATTGTGTCCGCCCCTTCTCTCGGATGTTGACACGATCCACTCTCGGCAATAATTGCTGTTATTCGTCGTCAGCGACTTTATTAAAATTCATCTTGGTGACAGTCTCGTCTTTCTCGTGAACAACAGCACATTCTAAGGCATTGGGAGAAATCCCCTTCTCTATGTGAGTTGACGCCGGCTCTCACCTCTCCTAATATCAATAACCTCAGGCGCAACAGGGAGGCGAGAATTTGGCGAGGTTGCTTTAACTATGTTGGCGAGAAATCGCCAAGAAAAAGAGTCCCGTACATTTACAGTAAAACCTCTGAACAGCGGACACCTCGGGACTTCGATATTTGTCTGTTATTCGTGAGGGTTAGGAGATAACGAGTATTGGAATTAAGAGTTAGATATATGTAGGTGCCAGCCAAATAGTGTCCGCTATTTGGAAGTGTCCATTAAGGAGGTTTTTCTGTATAGTAAAAGCTCTGAGTAGCGTATAATTTGGGACACATATCAACATATAATATCAGTACGCTATTCTGAATGGTTTGAACACCAAAATTGGTTTATGAGAGCAAGTACTCGGACTGGAAATTAAAAATGTGTCCATTAAACAGAGGTGTCCGCTCTGCTATTCGGAAGTATTCGTTAAAGGGACTTTACTGTACATTTATAGATCCCAATTTGAAAGAGTGCGAGTACACTTTTTATGTTATGCAAATTGCAGCAAAGCCACCATTACGAATATCAATATTTAATGGAAATTTTTTTCAATTTCCAACGTTCCATTTCCCTAAACCTCCCGAATAGCGTCCACCTTCTAATGCTCAAGTTCCGAGGTGGTTTCTGAGAGGTTTTGCTATATGCGTATAAGTACATATCACACTAATAATTATACAGTAAAGCTTCGGTTAACGAAACTAATTGGCGTTGAACTCGGCATCGATAACCAAAAATTCATATAATCAAAAATTCCAATTTTATTAGATAATATAAGAGAAATCTTATAAACAATTATTTACTTTCTATTAAAGGTATCTATGTTGGTTCATTGAATTATAATTAACTATTAAAATTATTTGTAGTAATAACTAAATCAATTACTTACAATTCTTTGAAGTATCGAATTTAATTCTTTAAAATCCTAAACTTAATTCTTTTAAAAACTCAAATTTAATTTTTTAAAATCTCAAATTCAGTTCTTTAAAATACAGACATCTTTTTTTAGGAAATCTAGGTTGTATGAAAACGGTCAAGAACGGTTTCGATATATATTTCTTTTTTATATATATTTTTTATATACAATAATTATATATATATATTTCTTTCAATAACCTGTTTTTTAATATGATTAGGTTTCTACCACCCCAAATATTTTTGGCTCTGTTTTAGAACCTATGGTTTAAGTGGAGAGAGAAAAACATGATATGCACTTAAGCTAAAATTGAACAAGCAATCTTTGCATTACTCTCTCAATGTCTTTGTTGCTGGTTCACTGAAAATTCAAGCACGTAGTAATCTTCTCGTAAACGTATGTATTCTGACAATAATAATAATAATGATAATGATAATAATAATAATAATAACGGCATGCTAGGGTCGCGCGTTAATATTGCATAAGCGTGGGGCGAAACGTTGTCTTTAATTTAATAATACCCCAAAATTGTTAGGACAATCGTGTATGTGAAAGGCGTATTATACAAAGACGGTATTATGGCCACGTGACATCTGAAATAACATGCTAACCTTAAAATTAATGGAATTTCAATTTTGTACCTATACTCAAGAACTATGTCTACTATCTACTACATTTCATACCCTATTAACTTATGTACTATTATATTTCTATCGCATCTGTGTAGAAAAAACTACGATATTGTTTTCCAATAACCCTTGTGTCGATCTCGCTTCCATGATGAAGTGCTGTCAAGGGCAGAAGTTATATTATTTGGTCATTGTCCTCTGACACACACAGATTGTCATAGTGTCACTCCCACCAATGTACACACACACACGGAGACATGGCGTTGCGAAAAAAAAAAATCGTTTTTCTACTCCCTTTCTTTCATTCTTTTCGTCAATTTCTGTTGTCATTACTGTTATTACTTTCCAGATAGATATGTACATCTTATCCGCAAAATATTTTCATGAAATTGCCATTTTTATTCTCTAAAATCCCCAAAACATTTAATAAACAGTGACGTATATTGAACACAATAAATAGTAAACAGCATAATTAATAAGTATAATGATAAATAATGAACAGTGATATATAATATAAATCGTTAATATACACCATTGTGTAATAAATATAAGAATAATCATTTGAGAGTATTAAATGCAACAATAAATACTAGTTTACACTAGCAAACAAAACAATAAACACCAGTGTTAATTATTAAAGGATAATTTACGAAAACAAATGTAATTTGTGATTTTAGAAAGATGTTCCAACACCCACGTGTGTAGCTCAAGTACTGACGTCCTCGGGGAGTGTTGACCCCCTCAGGGGCGGGGTCATAGCCCCTATTGAGATGCAATTTTGTACATATGCAGATGATTATATGGAGTTGTAGTTCTGTAATCCCCCTTATAAGTGTGTAATCCTCCATAAACCGTTTGCTTACGCTTGTGGGCTCCCACAGTATAAATGTTCGCTCTACAGGCTCTCTTAACTGGTGATAAGAAAACAAACTTAAAATGTTCAATTTCTAAAATTGGCACCATGCCAAATCGTTTACTTTTATTTCATATTTTTCAAATATTGTATAATTACAATTTTACTTTTAATATTTGGCAACAGTACGTGTAATTGTTTTCCGAATTCTAAAATCAAATCAGTCTTCAATTTACCATCGACGTGTGTACACGTACCACGAAGGCTCCGCTAAAAAGGCGTACTAAATTCTTTTAACGTTGTATTTAATTAATTAATTTTATGGCGTGTATTAATGAATTAACCCAAACATTTAAATGTATAATAAATATTATTTTATCTGGATGGAATTGCTGTATTTCTTCAACAAACACCCATATCCGCACGCTCATGAATTCAACCTACAGCTTTTTTTGTAAAGAAGAAAAAGATCCATGCTCCTGTTGAGAAAATATAATGCTATGGGTGGAAAGTGATCATCATTATATAATTTCAGCAATCTAAGGTGAAACATAGCCCTTTCGTGTAAAATTCGCATGAATCATGCGTACAGCAGCAGAATGGGAATAAAACAAAGCGTTCCTGCAGTTCCCGAAATATAAATTCAGCTTATGGTGTATAGTTCAAAACAGCGAGGCTTCAGAATGTTTGAAAGAGAAGCGTTATCTTTACACCTTCTAAGCAGGTCCATTTGTATATTAACTATATTTAAAATTGCGCAATTTTTCCATTTTTTTTAACTCTTCTATTGTTAATTATGAATAACTTTGTGATAAGTGATTGATTTCGATTACTATTGTAGGTATTGATGAATTTTAATTATTGAATCTGTATTATCAATTCCTGTATTTTTTAATTATATAATTCGACGGATCAATGGAGTGTCCATATTTTTGGCAGTTAGACAATAGGACTTTTAGTTGAGTGTTATTAAAATTCATTGCTGGCTTTTTTCTTTCTAGGTCCAATATTGACCTTTCTTTCATGACCTTGCAGCGATAAGAAGTCAAGTTTCTTATAGAAGCTAACGAAGGATTGTCGTAGTATTAGTAGTTGATTGGGCGGGGAGGGGTTTGAGAAGGGTGGCCGTCGAAGGTGGCACTGTAATCCCGGACAGGAAGGATTGTCGTAGTCCCTCAGCGGCAACGAAAGGCGCAATCGTAGGAGATCATAACGACTATAAAGCCAACAGCACTTGGACAATATCTAATTCTTCATTAACGTCGGTGATTAGATCGGAACAGACGTTTTTCACTACGTCTTTGATTGTTGGTCAAGATGAAGTCCACTGTTGGCAAAAAGAGGTATTTTTAGATCCCATAGAAAATCTCCCCCACCTCCAGGAATGATTGGGAGTGATTTGCATTATTTAAGAGCACTTTTGGCACTGATTACGAATATATACTTTGGAAATGCGACGTAGGGAAGTGGCTTTTTTCGGGACTTTAAACCGCAACGGAAATTTATGGAAAACACATATTTTCGATGATTTCTGTGAAGGGGATCAGAGATGGCCTCAATTCTCCAACTTGAAAAGAAAAAGCTAGAATCTATGCTTCATCTGCTGCATATAGAATGATAGTTGCACAGCATCTGGAACATATTAAAATTTAACTTAAAAAAACTTAGGGGACTATGGAAGAAACAGGTCTTCGGATGCTATATGCTTCATCTGATGCACATAGAACGATAGTTGTACAGCATCTGGAATATATTAAAATTTAACTTAAAAAAATTTAGGGGACTACGGGAGAAAATTGGTTTTATAGGCATAGGCGTACGCAGTAAGTTCATAAGGGGGTTATAGGCTCAATGGGGGTTTACAGAGCTACAACTCACATATTCCTATATTAAATATACAAAATTTTATTGCAATGGGGGGTTACAACCCCCATCAACACCCCCCTGCTTACGCCAGTGCTTATACGATTACTATAAAGGAGGCCACTAGTCAGACCTGTAGAGAAGTCGGGGTCAGCATGGGCGTGGCTCCAGTTACCCCCATGCTTGTTCCCCAATTGTCCCATTAAGCTATTTATATATATATAATAATCCCATGGTGTCCTGTGACCCATATGCCCTTTGCTTTGTCCCAGTTGCCCCTTCATCCTGGCTACGAGCCTACCACTAGTGACCTAAATTATATTTTGGGACGAGAAATCAGAAGCTATACTGCATGTAACGTACATACAATGATGCTCGGGAAGCATCGAGAATAAATTCAAATTCAATTTTTATATAAATTCAATTTATATTTCAATTCAATTTTTATTTCAATTCAATTTATATTTCAATTCAATTTATATTTCAATTCAATTTTTATATAAATTCAATGTATATTTTAATCCAATTTTTATATAAATTCAATTTTTATACAAATTCAATTTATATTTTAATTCAATTTATATTTCAATTCAATTTTTGTATAAAAATTCAAATTCAATTTTAAAAAAACCATAAGATGTAAATGTTTTGTGCTATTTCTGAAAAAGGGACTAAAGCTGATTTGAGTTAGATTTTATAGACAATAAACTAGAAGCTATGCTGCATTTAATACATCTTAAATGATTTGGGAAAGCGCTGGAAACACAGTTCTAATTCAATTTTTAAAGGACTCAGAAGTCTATAGGAGAAACATGTTTTAAACAACTAGTGAAAAGAAGACCATATAGTTGGTTTCGATTATATTTTTAGCAAGAAACTTGAAGCTATTCCCATAAATTAATGCCCAGAAAGTGCTGAGAACATGTTAAAATTCAATATAAAACCAGGAGAAACACGTTTTATATGATTTCAAGTGAAGGAAACCAATTAGCGAATTTAATTTTTATTCCCAGACAAGAATTTAAAAGTCAGCATGCATCTAATACGCATAGATTAATGATTGGAATGCGTAGGGAACATGTCTAATTAAAAAAAATATAAATAAAAAGACAGACGGACGGACGGACGGACGGACAGACAGACAGACAGACAGGGAGGTAGGTAGGTAGATAGATAGATAGATAGATAGATAGATAGGTAGGTAGGTAGGTAGGTAGGTAGGTAGGTAGATAGATAGATAGATAGATAGATAGATAGATAGATAGATAGATAGATAGATAGATAGATAGATAGATAGATAGATAGATAGATAGATAGATAGATAGATAGATAGATAGATAGATAGATAGATAGATAGATAGATAGATAGATAGATAGATAGATAGATAGATGGATGGACGGACGGACGGACGGTTTATAAAAAAATATATTTTATACAATTTTGGTAAAGTGAAACACAGATGAGCTTAATTCTATGCTTAGTCAAAAAAAGTAAAAGAAGAACATCTGCAAATTCACCTTCAATAAATGGAAAAGAATTTGGCTAAAACCAAAGGAAATGAAGGCGCACGTGTGCGATAAGTGTGTATTTTCACAGACATCGTATTGTAACTGCACAGTTCTAAACACACGTATCACAATGTGTATGTGATGTTATTGTTGTTGTTATCGTTGACATGGTTGCGTGGGTTGAGTATGGCATTTAAAAAACGAATTCAGCTTTAAGGGATGTTTTTGTAGAGAAAATGCTGTTTGGGTGGAAAAATAAAGGATAGAGAACAGTATATTGTGTATATTATATATTGTGTATATTATATATTGTGTATATTATATATTGTGTATATTATATATTGTGCATATTGTATATATATTTATCCCTATCGTAAAGGTCTATGGAATTTTGGATGAATTTTGCACTGGTGATGAATTTTGAAGTTCGAAAGCTATAACGATCATCAAAGGACCGGAATATTTCCCTGGTTATAGCCATCATTATTAGCTATAACCATATTATATATATAAACCGTAATATATTTGTTATAACCGAGCTATACTGTAGTTAAAACGCCTCAATTTCCAGTGTTTCCTGGTCAGTTTTTATCACCCTGTATAAGAGACAGGGCTCCCGACACTCGTCTATTTCCATTGTACATAATAATTGTTATTCATGAGCGTGTAAGTGACTGCTAACATGTCATGGTGGATAAAGATTAGTGACGAGGGGGAGGGGTGATCTTTTTTCCTGACACAGAAAATGGTCTAATTTAACCGACAGAATATATATAGATAACGATGAAAATAATCGTGGTGATTGAAAGGCTGATAAGCATAAATAAATATTACTCAGTCTGAGGGGATTGTTATTATTAAAATTTCTCGGGGAGGGGATGATGGAGAATGGGATGAAAAAGGGATCGTTATGCTCCTTTGTGACGTCACAAAGCTGTTTTGAATATTATTAAATCAAATTTTAAAAAATCGCTCAAATAGTTATTTTAGGCTAAAGTTTAAAAATAGTTTTCTATGCATTTCCTACTTTTTAGACTAAAAAACTTGTACGTTAAAATATAAATAGAGTGTTACCTTCCTACAGGGGACACCCGCAGGACCGGACATTTTGTCCTTTAAATGGAGGTGTCCCTTCTTCGGAGGCACATATGTTGATACATACATTTACTCGGGATATGTATGGATATCACGAGCAGAGGGATCGTCCCTTAGATAGAGGCTTCGCGTCAGGTAACACTGTACCAACATAGTTTATAAATATGCGCACGTTTTTCTCGTAATCTTCATTAGAAAAATGCAATACTTTTCGTTGCAACTAAATGTCTGGATTGTGGATGGTGTGGCATTTGTCAGAGAAAGAAAGAACTAGCGGCAGATTTAAGAACCTGTCGTCCTCTTGCATGGGCTATATTGGTCTCTACTAAAAAGGATAATGCCTTTTGTACTTAGTCTAATCCAAGCTTTTTCATCATCCGTTCATCCATCCATTTCTAGTCTAGTCCAAGCCTTTTAATCATCCATCCATCCATTCATCCATAGTTTAGTCCAAGCTTTTTAATCATATAGCCATCCATCCATCCATCCATCCATCCATTCTCTTTTTTTTTGGAGGGGGGTGCTACAGCAGGCGTGGAAGCTTTGGTCCGCCCCCAATGTATATTAATACGTATGGCTAAAGTTCCCCCAATGGCTATTAATACGTATTTTTACTTGTAAAGCTTCGCATCACACGATTTACCCATATACAGCTACTTGAGAGCCTTTGCCCAATCCATAATTTTTGAAATGTACACAACTGTGTTACAGAACCTCTTTTTCAACGCTCTCGAATTTGGAAAATTTTAGCGCTTTCTGCTGCCGCCGCCACTGGTCACTTGCTCTGTGTGCATACTCCGGAATGTGGCCCTGGAACAGTACAGTAGGGTTTTCAAAATTATCGGCAAGCGCATATTATATATATTCATACATTACGATATATGTAAGTTTGCAGTTTATTTTAAATTATTGGGGTAGGATCCCGTGCTCCATAGGCACATATAACTCCACGCCTATGACCTGCAAATAATGAAAATATATGAAATTAACAGAGTTTTTATAGAACAGAGGTACGCAGATATCCACGTAGGTCAGAATTCAATTAATTCGGTTTTTTTTAGCCAAATTCACATTTTAAACGAATTTTCGATTTCAAAATATTAAAATAAATAAATTTATTTATATATTTTTTGTAGCTATACGTGCAGCAAGTTCTAATTGAAATCTGATGACTTAAAACTTAATTATCACTCAGTAATCAATTATGATTATTCGTAAAGTCAACTATCATAAGGTCAATCATGCCAATTCTGCTTAGCACGAAATCATAAATATGAATTTTAAGTTGTTAATAATGATTTCATGTGGTGAAAGAGTTCTTACCATTATACATTTCTGAAAGAGGGGAGGGATTTAAATGTCCGAACAATATTCTGTATTTCTTATAAATCTTTCAAGAGAAAAGTTAGTGTAGTCAATTTCTTTTCTGGCTGACAATTTACTGTCGCCTCAGAAATTACATACTTTTTAATAATCGGGAACACGTAATGCCACACTACCTTCGGGGCCCCCTCCCTGATTTGGAGGGTGGAGAGGTCTGTAGATTGTTAAGAGTACGGGGTTTACAATGCAGTTCACAATATGATATCCTTCCCCCTTCATTGTGTCTCTTGTCAACAACAGAAGTGTTCGCTTTGCTCTGTGACATCAGAGTGTGTGTGACACCCTTGTTTGGCGCCTTCTTTCACGCATTGTGACGTGTTGCCTCTTCCGGCTTTTGATTGGCCCAGACGTCGAGCAGCGCACAGGCCTAGCGATGGTCTTGGTTATTTTTCTATTTTGTACCCCAATAATGAGCTACGAGTGTTCACGTTTTACGAATTCTATCGTGAAATTTACGCGGTCTTGTCAATGTCAGTTTAAAAACATCCCTTGGCTCTGGTGGCAATCTGCCGAAATTTTAAAAACCGGTGCGTTAAGCGGCAAAAATTTTATTTACCGGTTCGCAGCAGTCTCTTGAGCAAAGTGTTAAGAACCGGTAAGCGTGAACCGGATTTAGCTCACCACTGGTTTGCTGCGAAAAATATTTGCTATGTATATATATACCTGTAGTATCCACAGACGTACTATAGTGAAGAAATACGCAACCAAAAGTGTGCAAAACCATTCACTCACAGAATCAGTGATTGGTTTTGTCTATCTATTATAGATGGGCAGAACAAATCAGTGGGTGATTTTGCGTACCTCTACTGTGAGCGGGTCTATTTCTCCATCTATATGTCTCTCTCGGTTTTCTGAAAGTTTTTTAATCTCACTCTTTTTCTATGTTTGGCATTCTAAAGTTCTTGTCTATCACTTTTCCTATTTCCTTGAGGGTTCCATTCTTGTGATCGTTTACAAATAGTGTTCAATTTCTTCTTAATTGTATGTTCTAGCCAGATATGTGTATTATACTCAATTATTTTTGACACAGGCTTTTGATTACCAATTTTTCATAGTTCTATATGTATTAGTTTTCTTTCTTTTTTCATTTGGGGGCTATATATATATATATATATATATACTTAGCATTTTTTTCCACACTTCTTCATACGTACTTCCTACATACTTCTTCATATTTTTCGTGCTTCTTGTATATTTTCTAGATTAAATATTCAACGCATTTTAGATATCTTCCATTCATGGCTAAAACTTTTAGGTTGTTTGGTGTCCGTATATTTAATATATAATAATATAATATGGAGTATATAATAAAATAATGGCACGCGAAAAACTATTTTATAGTTTCCCCCAAAAGTGCTAGAATAAATTAATAAATAGAAAGAAAAATTAATAAGAAGAAAAATATTACTTTAAAAAATGATAAAGAATTATTTTAATGCAAATAAGATTACATTAAATTTCATGATGAACATGTGGTCTTTTTCGGAAACAATTCCTTTTCCTGGACAGTCTAATGATCGCCGGACGATTTAAGATCATACGCAAGGGTGTGGTTAAGGGGGGGGGTCACACCTACCCATTTAAACAATATTATAACTTGCCCCCTATGAGAGATTTCAGTTTTTATCGAAATCCCTCTTTTTGAAAACCTATTTACAAGTCGGAGGTGACTAATTCAATGACTATGAAAATTTCAATTGAAAATATATATTAACCATCTAATTTTCATAAATTATTTAAATGGAGTCCAAAGGGCCCAGGAAAATCTCTTTGATTTGACCAGCCAAATTTATGTTTTTGAGGACATTTGGTTCATATGCACCAAGACAATAGTATTGTTCATACCTCGATAACATAGATAAGGTCTCTGGCAATCTCATGGCGCCATCGCCAACCTGGCTGGTGCATTCCCGGCTGAACGAAAAAATGTAGTAAACCCGACCGAATTTGAAATCGGAAGGGTTAAATCATAATAATAATAATAAATAATAATAATAATAATAATAATAATTAAAACAAATATTATTACTGTAACACGGGATTAACAGCAGAGGGGGATCCACTATTATCAGACAACAGTTTCCTTGAATCACCTGTAAAAGTAAAAATTTGAACTGTTACTTAGAAATTACATGTTATTTTGAAATTTTTGTCTTGGAAACAATAAGATCCAAATTTTATTTTAAATTATTTTTCACGGAAGCTGCATTTCTAATTCACTTGGTAATTCACTGCTGCACAATATTCGTTTTACATTTCCTGTAACATATCAAATATTCAGGCAAAAATTACACCAAAACGCTCCCGTTTTTGTGCAAAGTTTTTTTTACACTTTGTCCAGATGTAAGATTGACAGTAGCTTTAGTCCTGACAAGTCACTTATTTCCCTTTAGTCATTTAATTAATTTTTTAGTGTACAAATCGAACATTTTATGTTTTTAATTTATCCTTTTCTTTCAATTTGTTTTTTGTACGTATGAAAATTTTGTAGGGTATTTTGGGATATAATTCCCAATTGGGAAAGCTTATAATTCAGACATAAACATATTGTAATCATGAACGTATTATATATCAGACATAAATATATTCAGATATAAATTGGGAAAGCTTATAATTCAGACATAAACATATTGTAATCATAAACATATTATATATCAGACATAAACATATTGTAATCATAAACGTATTATATATCAGACATAAATATATTCAGATATAATTGGGAAAGCTTATAATTCAGACATAAACATATTGTAATCATGAACGTATTATATATCAGACATAAATATATTCAGATATAAATTGGGAAAGCTTATAATTCAGACATAAACATAATTTATGTTTGAATTGTAAGCATCAGATCGCTTCTTGATTTCCAGAATCTGGGAGTGCGTTTTCTCGAATGTACAGTCATCCTTCCTCAGCCTCATCTGTAGATAAATGTGCAAGAGTTTGGCACATTTACTCCCCTGTGAGTCTTTTGTTACTTTCGTGCTGATCTTATTTTCAAATTATCCCCTCCCCTCGCTGAATTTAGGATTCGGTCAGTTTCAGTCCGTTTCTTCGTTCGGTTGGGAATGTATCGGTCGCGGTTATTACTATTCCAATCTCTTAACAGGTGGTCGTGGGGAAAGAATCAAAGTGCCTTACATACCTACAGGGTGTTATAATTACATATACACTCGCTACTTACGCTTCTACTTTCATTCATATTAAAGACAGACGTACGGACGAGATTGGTAAATTCAGTGACTTCTATCTGTAGAGAATGTTGAAATATATTGCGCAATAATTAGCGAAAAGCATGGCAAGGTGAACTCATTTCATCTGCCATTCAAACACGAAACTGTGTTGTAATTCATTTCCGAATATCCAGTTCAGAGATTGACAAAATTTGTAAAAAATTGTTGATCTGTACCTCATCGTCATTTCACACTCCCATGGAGTTCTCCACAGTGTCTGGATTTACATTTCACATTATTTGTTCATGTAAATTTCATGCGTAGGAAAATATAAAGCAACGCTCTGTTTATATTTATTTGATCTTATTTTATTTTAGTTGATCCGACCCTTTGAACGTCTTGCTTCGAATGCAAGCCTTGCCCGATCGATCAATCAACAAATGGTTAGTGGAAAGATTCACGTTCCTGGTGAAGTAAGGTTTTCCGAAACCAGTTCCTTTTATGAATATTGAGTGTTGGCTGTCCTATTTCTTTCCTCGCAATAATAAGTTTAACAAAGCATTTAGAATTATAGTCGCCGGCATAGCTGGACTTATTCGCCGAGCCTATAATAAAGGTCTTTTTCATCCGTTTGATAGTGACAGGTATGGGCAGAATCTTGCCACAAACAACGGGCCTAAAAAGCATGATTGCTACTTCTTTTCGCCAGGAAAGTGCCAATCACTCTTTCATAATTGTTAGTGCGGAGTGTAAAAGCATTGTCTGCTATTCAGCCAAACATCTGACGCCATATCATTGTTCTTTTTTCTTTTTTCTTACTTCGTGCAGACAAAAACTGTGGAATGATTACCAAGAACTCGTTTAAATTTTTTTTTTATGACTGGTGACCGTTGAAATTAAATGCGGAAATTGACGATACAGAAAATTGTAATACATTGATTATCTCGCATATACTTACGTTACTATATTTACGTATACTTACGTTACTATACTTACGTATACTTACGTTACTATATTTACGTATACTTACGTTACTATATTTACGTATACTTACGTTACTATATTTACGTATACTTACGTTACTATATTTACGTATACTTACGTTACTATATTTACGTATACTTACGTTACTATATTTACGTATACTTACATTAACATATGTGCAGAGCCGACGAGAGGGGCTGCAGCTACTGCTGCCCCCCCCCTCAAGTCTAGGGTCCCGCGCTGGCAGGACTTATGCTCTGGGGGCCCGGCCCAGGGAAGTAGCTATGGGGGGTTGAAGTGGGCCTGGGGACCCCCGTTGGCACTCGGTTCCCCTGCATATGTGCAGTCACAGCTCTTATCACATAAGACACCCCACTATAATTTAATTAAAACAATAAAATGTGCACATTACACTTGCTTTATAAATAGAATTATTGTAAATAATACAACGTTTTGTATAGTTTCACGTAGACTTTCACAGCGCATTATAATAATCAACAACAAATTTTCAGGTAGTCAGCTGTATAGCAAAACGATTATTTATTGCTAAAACTTTACGTTTCGATTCGAGCTGTGCGAATCATCATCAGAAGAGGTTAAATTACATGAAAAACTTTTGAGAAAATTGTAGAATATACATAAGTTGCGGAAACAGTATAAATACGTTGAAATAAATTATTATGAAATTTTAGAGACGAATATAAAAGCCAAAACAGAAGAAAAATTTCTTCTATTTTGGCTTTTATATTCGTCACAATTGATTCGGATAATGAGTGTAGGTTATCCGGAAATTTCGATTTACCAACATGGACTCGATCACAGTTGATTGGAAAATAAGGGTAAAGTATCCGGAAATTTCGATTTACCTACGCGGGATCGGTCACAATTGATTCGGATAGTGAGGGTAGATTATTCTGAAAATTCGATTTAACCAACATGGACTCGATCACAGTTGATTGGATAATAAGTGTAGATTATCCGGAAATTCCGATTTACCGACTTGGGCTCGATCACGGTTTGGATAATAAAAATAGGTTCTATCATATTTGCAAACTATGTTGGCAGTAGCATTTTACTTTCTACAAAAGTATAATTCCGGATAAATATTCTTAGAAATTACTTCTAAAGAAAGCAGAAAGAAAGTCGCGTCTGTCAACTAAAATTGCACCGATGTGAGCAAGAAAACGAAAGAAAGATGTTTTCGATTTGGATGTAAATAGTTTGCTTACAATTCCATATAATCCACGTGTACATACCCAGGCGCATGTACAATCAAAACGGCCCTAGTTGTTTGTTGGAGAGTCAAGAAAGGGCATTTCTAACACGTGACGTACACAATAAAAGACGACAAGTTTTCTTCTACAAACGACCACCAAGATCTCCAAAAATGCCATGTAACAATGCCCGCAAAAGAAGACAGTGTTGCTTTCCCGCACTTGATAAACATCAGTGATTCTTAGATAGTCGAGAGGGATTGAAAACGTGCCAAAAACACAAATGCTTGGATTATGTAGGCAGAGGGATTCACAAAGGGATTTTTTCTGTTGTGCGTAAAGTGGATTCCCCTTTGTACACCTTTGTTAAATTTACTTTTACACTGTCTGTCATTTTTTGACAGCTACAGTACGTCTTAACTAATCACAGGCATCCCAAAAAATGCAATTCCCTTGTAAAGTTTGCATGAGCTACGAAACTTGTCTCGTCCCTACAATTACTTACGGCATTACAAAATCTGTGGCGTCTTATATTCATGTAAGGCATTACAAAATCTGTGATGCCCTCAGGCCTGTAGTCAAGATGAAGGAGCAACATGGGAGAGGAAAAGGACATGTGGGGAACAAAGCGCCCGGGGATTGTTCTATATATATATATGGATACAAGATCCTTGCGCAGTCAGACTACAAACATAGACACGATCAAGTAGCGAAAATAGTCCACCAGAAATTGGCAGCGAATGCTGGCTTTCTGACAGAAAAATGCCCGTACTACAAATATGAGCCAGAGACCGTGCATGAGAACGAAACACACAAGCTTTACTGGGATAGAGCAATCATAACAGACAAGACAGTCCCACATAACCGTCCTGACATAACCCTCGTCGATAAATCGAATAAGACCACGTACTTAATCGACATAGCAGTACCCAACACCAATAACATACAGACAACCTACACAACGAAAATCACCAAGTACCAAGATCTCAGACATGAAGTACGAGATATATGGGGTATGGAAAAGATCCTCATCATCCCGTTAGTCATCTCAGCAACAGGGATAGTACCAAAAACGCTTGCGACGAATTTGGAGATACTCAACATTGACCCAAACACCTACATTGAAATACAAAAAGCCACAATCCTAAACACGTGTCACATTGTCAGGAAGTTTCTAGACATGGCACATTAAGAAGTGATGTAAAAAGAGGCTTGGGAACATGGCGCTCTGCCCGTCCCAAAGCCTGTTTCCGCCAAGAATGGGCGAGGAAAACTTTTATATATATATATATATAAATAGTTCTATGGGGCAACTGAGGCAGAAGCATGGGGCAACTGAGGCACAAGCATGAGGAAACTGAGACACAAGCATGAGACAACTGAGGCCCAAGCATGGGGCAACTGAGGCCCAAGCACGGGGAACTGAGGCACAATCATGGGGCAACTGAGGCACAATCATGGGGCAACTGAGGCACGAGCATGGGGCAACTGAGGCCACCTGGCTTGGCTACGGGCATGGGTGTCCTACAGTTCTATAGCGGTAGCATACTTGTATACTGTGCAGAAAAGCTATTCGAATGGTAGCGAACGAACACTGTTTTGCTTGTTTTACTATTGATTCGTAGACTCCGGATTCGATTCCTTGAGAATCAATGGGTCAAATTCCCCACAAAAACTGCAGATCTTAGCACAGCATGAACTTGCACAACATTTGCTTCATAAAACGCAAACAAGCCGAATGTATGGTTGAAATACAAATGCATATATATGTGCTTCTAGGTCAAACGACACGTTGGATTCTATATTGATGGTGTGTGAACTCGTTGAAAGACCGACTCACCGAATGACTCTTCTCGTTAATGATAGGTGGGCAAAGTCGTTTCTTGATTGGTTGTGTGAATGATTTGCACACCTGTATCCCAGTCCATCGCCCTCAATCGAATCATTGGCCTTTTCTCACTTGTGGAAGAGTATCATGGCTTAAAAGCATTTTTCAGCAATCACGTTTGTGCAAAATTAGGGAAAATGAGCAACGTATGATTAATACTATGTGGGAACAAGAGATTTTAGGTTATTTGTATTGACCCTATTGCTTATTTCTCTTCAGAAGAAGCTCTCTCAGAAAGCATCGTTCACGAAATGAATTCCAACACAGCTCACCATTCACAGAAACTTTTCTTTTAAGTTTTTGTTGATGAATAAAAACTTCCAAATTGTTACAAAGACGATAATTTATCCTTTTTGTTTTTATTTCACCTTGTAGCAGTCGGTTGAATTTACGAAATGAGGAGAATGTTTTAATCAATGCAGTTTAATTTTGTAATCTTTACCCCTTTCACATATCATTATTCTTTACAAGGTAATAAGCTTTACAATTACCAAAGTGGTTAACTTACAAAACAACCAGGGCAGTTTTTTGCAATTTTTTGCGGGGGTAATAGAATGCACACACACACACACATGATGTTTTGACGCTCACGTTATATAGCACAAATTAAATACAAACGATTATAGGATTTCCTGGGTCAAAAAGAAGGAGTAGGTATAACCCGAGTCTGAAGTTAAACCAGCGACCTCTTGGTTGGACCCACGCATCATGCCAACTATATCACCGGAAACCAATAGGCAATACCTTATCTCCGTGTGTATACCTTATCTCCGTGTTATATATGTTTCAACCATTCTAACTCGTCACAAGGATAACATATTCACCAATATACTTAACCTATAAAGCCATTGAGATTATACTCCGTAATTTTCGTAGGTGATGAATGAATTTCTTGATATTTTGATTATGCTATTAAAATTGTTTTTTTCCCATCGTTGCTACTAATGTCTAACCGTGTAGTAGCTCACCACTACGTAGTACTTTCGCTGTTTCAAAATATTCTTTTGTTGTTTCATTTATTCTGGCCACAGGTATCTCTCTCAATTTTTTATTCTCCTTTCGCTTACAATGTCCTTGGCACAGCATGCCCTTCGCTATCGTTGCGCCATAGAAATCCAATAAACTAATTCATAATGTACAAAACCTTTCTTGTATTTAGTATAAATAGCTCTCCCATTTGTAGCAAAGAAGCCCAGTGGATGTGTATCTGTTGCCATCGAAATCAGCTCAAATCGGTATTTGAAATCTTTAATGAGAATGAGCAATGAAAGGTGGCAGAAAAAGATGTTGCAGTATGTGCCAGTGGGGAGAAGAAAAAAGGAAGATCACGAAAATTATGGATAGCAGGGATAAAAGAGGCAATGGAAAAAAAGGAATATTGATGCAGACAGGCGAAGAAACAGAGACCAATGGAAGAAATGCATTGCATGATGGAGGATACCCCCATGGGGGAAAGGTCCTGTGAACTGAAATGACTGAAATATTTTATTAAGGAATGTTAATAAGATGTTTCAAATTCACCCATTATTATTCTTCAACAGCTTCATTCGATAGTTTTCTACAATATAGATTTAAATTACTACAATTTTTTACATATATGCATTTTTGTATCATTGTTCTGTGTTATAAAAGTTTTTCTAATAATACTCGGATAAACAAAATTAATTTATATTGCAATATACAGTAAAACCTTTGAATTGCGGACACTTCGGAACTTGTCCGCTATTCGGGAGTGGCGATGATAGAAGCCACATTGTATCTTATGAAATAAAACTATAGGTTGAATTAAAGATATTAATATTTTAAAAGAAAATTTGACAGATAAATGCGACACCACAACGCCTGCTAGTATGCTTTAATACGAGGATAAAGACAAGCATATTAGTATGCTAGTGTGTTTTAATAGGAGGATATTCAAGGGCATGCTGCGTCAGGAGCTCCGAGGGGTCCGAATTTCCAATACCTAAGCAAGCAACCAAAGGAACACGGAGCGGTAAGAGAAGTTTCGAAATCAAGGTAAGGGGTAGATCACAAGTAAGTTAAGACAAAGGCCATATAAATGCAACTTGTGGTTATTAAAGGTTTTAAATAAAGCAACACTTGTATAAGTCATATTCATTTTTCTTTAAACGGTATTTAATAACTTAACTTTGGATTTTAGATGGTTTTGAAATTTTAAACTTTTCAAGGGGGGCCCGAAACAAAGCCTGTCCTTAATTTAATTTCAAATAAAAATTTTAATGTCAAATTTAATGCCAGAAAATCTCTGAATAGTGGAAAATTCTGGATTTAAGAGTTCGTTGGCAATTCAGGATGGTTATGGGGATATTAGGAATTGGGACTGTGAGTTGGAAAAACGCATATTAAATAGATATTTCCGTATTTGGTAGTATTCCCACAGCCTTAGCCAAGATGGGACTAAAGGATGATGAGCTCCTAAAAAATGTGGTCCCCCGGAAAATAGTTTTTCAAAATAAATTATCTTATAATTTTATTCTAAATTTTTGTCTTCTACAAAATTGTACATGTCAATGGAAATTTACTTCTACGTTAAAAATATATTCAGAATAGATTTCTGTGGTAGATTTTGAATACATCGTGTATTTTACAGAGACTTGTGTCTTCATGTGCTTTGTATTGAAGACAAGGGAAATTCTAAATATTAGTATACCTCTATAAGTTTTCAATGCAAAATTTAGGTTAAGAAATTTATTCATTAATGTTAAATATATTAGTCTATTTATTTAGATATTTAGTATTATTAAACACAGTGAAAACCCTCTTAACGGACACCCCCAGATACGGTAACCCCGCTTTTACGGCCAGATAAAAATTCATGGCAGAAACATGATTTTCAATAATGTATTGCATGATTGTATTGCATGATTGTATTGCATGATTCAATAATGTAATGCATGATTTACAATAATGTATTTCAAACCCCTGCTTAGCGGTCACCCTCAGATGCAGATACTATTTTCATGATTCATTCCATTAAACTAGAACCCCTGTAAAATACCTTTGAATTTCGGCCTTCACGGCGTTTCTCACAGCAGGGAGCTAGGAATAAACCGGATAAAGGTTAAAGAGAATTTTTTTTTTCATTAACAAAGATTGGAAATTGATTCGGATTCGTCAATTCAACGGACTAATGCTTATAATAAATAATTTTATAATAAATAATTATAACAAGGAATTTTATAATAAATAAATTATATAGTGGTACACTTCGCGAAACTAATGAACAATTATCAACACCTAACTACCTCAGTTCAAATTTATTATTAATAATATCATTTACTGGACTGCTACACAGGTTCTATAATCATAACGACGGAAAAATGGTGGATTTAATCTCGTAATAAAAAATACATTTAGGAGTAGGAGGACTGGTAGGAGTAGGAGGCAAAACGTATTAAATAGCTATTAATCATTTTGTTCCCAAAGTAAATACATTTTAATATTTAACTTTTTTGTTGCAAATTTTTATTGTTATAGTCAACAAATACTTAC
Source organism: Dysdera silvatica (assembly GCA_006491805.2). Taxonomy (NCBI): domain Eukaryota; kingdom Metazoa; phylum Arthropoda; class Arachnida; order Araneae; family Dysderidae; genus Dysdera; species Dysdera silvatica. Next base: position 30,766,306 of record QLNU02015270.1, read on the forward strand.
GTTCGTTATCTTAAATTTGTCATATGTGCTCAGAAATATATAAGTTTCAAAATTAAGTATTTAGATGATTGAATGTAATATTTCAGTTACTTCAGAATGACTCCCTCTTTTACGGTCACCCCTATTTTGCGGCCAACTTTTTCTGTCCGACGAGTGACAGCTAATGAGAGGGTTTCACTGTATTAATAAAATGCATGAAAACGTTAACGAATTTTGTCCCCTGTAGCTTTCTAAGTCACCCTGTAACTTTCTAAGCCTCTCCCTCTGTAACAAATATCTAGATACAGGCCTGAGCGTTCCATAAAGATGTTTCACTGTAATGTCCACTGTAGAAGGAAGCTTTCCCTGCTTAGGATGTTTCGCTGCAGAAAAAACGATAGTGCAGGGGCAAGGGAAAAGTGTTTTGGAGGCTTTTTATAATAATAATAATAATAAATTCCTTTATTTTGGGCAAAATTTATACATGACATATATATTATCCGATATTATAATAATTTTTTCCTTTTGGGGAATTTAATATATCTATCTCTCTTCATGTCCAATTTTATATCTAAATATCGTTCTTGACAAAGAAATTAACATATCTACATATCGTTTTTCATATCGAATTTTATACCTACATATCGTTTGTTATATCAAATTTTAAACCTACATATCGTTTTTCTTATCAATTACATACCTACGTATCGTTCTTCATATAAAATTCGATATCTACATATTATTTTTCATATCAAATTCTGGAACTACGTGTCGTTCCTACTCGAATCTTGTTGGCAAAAGGGAGCGGGTTTCTCTTCTATGTGACGTCAGGAGTGAGGATCGTTCATGTGACGTCACGAGCCAGGGTTGTTCCATGTGACGTCATGAACCAGGATTATTTTGTGTGATATTACAAGCGAGAGATTTAATAAAAAATTAAACTACGATTTTATATCTCTTAGTAATCCAGCATGTTCGATAATCGAATATTCCTCTGTGCAAGAATACACGAAATCTATTGGAGTAAAACCTTCGAATGGCGGACACCTCAGGACTCCAGAATTTGTCCGCTATTCGGGAGTAGTTAGGACATAGTAGGCATTATTATGCTCTATCCATTCCCAAATATTAACGTATATATATATATATATATAAAACATAACAATTTTAGCGCTTACTCTGCACTAGAACTAGGAAGTGGAAAAGTGTCCGTTATGTGGAAGTATCCGTAATGGAGGTTTGGCTGTACATCAATAACGTATCTTGTGTCAATTTCTTATCATTTCTCGATTTTTATAAGAACTTGGTTTTCCGACCTATAAGAATGTAAGAAGAAAAGAGAACTTAACCATCCCTAAGGCAGGATTCGAACCCGCGATTTTCCAGTTTCGGTTCCGATTCTTTCACTATTAAACTGCGGAAAATATAAGTACGGAAAGAAAGTCTTGCATGACTGTACGTACTAGTTTAGAAGACAGAACATTAGAAAGGGGGTTACAGATCACAGGTTCGAATCCTCTAATTATCGTCTAGTGCAATTTTTTCCCTTTTCAATCTCTTAAAGGATGGGGGCTACACGCAGGGGCTTTTTCGAAAACATTCTTGAGTCGTATTGAGTGTGTATATAAACAGGGAGTATTACACACAGAAACTTGTCCAATCCTGTGCGTGAGTTGTATTAAACGGGGAGGGGTGACGATTGGAAGAGTGGCTGCCGAAGATAACCCTGCAATCCCGGACAAGATTCTTACAATCTTCGATATCACTGTGAAAATTTTTTCTATATTTAATAAAATTTTTGCTCATACCTGAAAGTGATTATGCAGTTTTAAGGATTGTTAGGTTAATATGCACTTCCGTTTTCTCCAAGCAGAAGTCCATAAAAAAATTGGGCAACAGTTAAAAAATGGTGAGAAAGAACTCGCGTTGAAAAACAACGACTGATAAGACCACGAGTATACGATCAACACCCAAGACACAACATAGTTTTAGTTGATGAACGGTCTAAAAAACAAAAGAAAAAGGGTGAATTTTTTTATCACATTTAGTATCTTAAATACCTGAGAGCAATTTTAACGCAAGACGGCAGGGTAAATGCAGAAGACAAGACAAGAATGACAGCAGGAAGCACTGGCGTGTGCAGAGAAGTTGAGGGTTGTAAGTCTCCATTGCGATGAAGTTTTGCATATATCATCATCAGCAACAACTATTTTCAATCCACTGTAGGATGGAGGTCTCTCTGTTATCACACATACACATAACACGGTGAAAAAAATACAGAAGAAGCGGTCTAAAGCTCACCTAGTTGGCCAGACGGGTTGTCAAGCTGGATCTACAGTTTTACGAAGAATCCGGACTTCGGTCACCACAGCCCAAGTTTTGCGTTAAGACGGGACTCGTTGTCAGGGCCGGATTTAGGGTATGAAAAGCCCTGGGCACAACGATTTTTGGCGCCCCCTCCATTGGCGTAACAAGAAGGACTAACCCGCCTTAGAAAATTCTGCTAATTAGGTATATTTATACTAATTACGTATAGTACTACTAATTAGGTATAGCACTGCTAATTAGATATATTTCTGCCATTGAGGTATAGGGATTAGCCCCTAGAAAATGGGTTAGCTCCCTAGAAAATGGTTTAGCTCGCTAGGAAAAAAAAGTAGCTGCCTAGATTTCGAAGCTAGTTATGCCCATGCCCCCCACACCCCTTACTAGCAGAAACAAATAAAATTCTGTCATTCTGCCCCATCAAATGCCATGAAAAATCGTGTAAGGTAGGGAGGGTGCGACGTTTGTGGATGTGCATTATTTATAAGATATATTAATGATGTTTTTATAAATAAATTTAGTTTATTTGACGATGAAATTTTTTAATTCTGTTCTGGGGGGGCAGAGCCGTTTGACTGACATTTCAGAATTTCAAATGAAGGCAAAAGATGTGAAGGAGCGCTTTCGAGGAGTGCGTATCAACAAAATTTTAGGGTAGATAGATTGTAATTAAAAGAGAAAGTTCGTAGCTTTTTGCAACTCTGAAAATTTGGCACCCTATTCACTTGCCCAACGTGCCTATTCATAAATACGGACCTGCCTTAATATAACAAGTGTGGTCCCTACTTGCGTCCATTGATGGGGCCCCGATGAAATAGGGGTCTCTAGGATTTAACAACCTTTGCTTTATGATTGTAAATACACTTTAACGCCCCCCGGCTGCATTTTATATATATATATCATAATTATGTGTTGAAAAAGGTTTTATTTCGGATGTACACAGAAGTGACCTTTCGGGGTCAAGGGGGCACTTTCTCCCCCGTGTTTTTAGAGAAGAGGCAAAATTGTATTTTTCCACACAATTTTGAGTTTTTGTTTTTTGTCCTTCCCCCCTAGTTCACGCTATATTTAGCTCTCAAGTTACGCCTATGTTCATGTATATATTATATACACACACAGAGTGAAATTCAGTTATAACTAACTGGTTTTAATTATGAAATTACTCTAACAAGATGAATTTCTTATCTTTTTCTTTATTAAACATACCTTTTATAACTGTTCTCCGCAAAATATCTCTTCGCTTATTTGTTATCTCTCTTCCCCTCCAATCTTTTGTCCAGTATCCCCTACCCACACACACACTTTCCCAGACCGTCTTTAAATTTCTAGTCAATATTGTCTCTTAAAGTTAATTTATAACCTAAATTTCTATAGAGTATTTTACTATTAGAGCTCTATATTTGTGTGTGGGTCCGTTTGTGTTTCCTTTTTTTTTTAACGGATAACAAACGTCGCCTACAGTAAAAATATCTTAAGCAGACAATAAAACACATCCTCTCACAGGTAAAGTAGGAAGTCAGAGACCTCCAAACTTCCATATAAGAATCTTTGAAATGTACAAATATGCTGGTGACAAAAGCAGAGCTCCTTTCTACCAATCACTTTCCAAAATGGCGGGTGGTCTTTTATTTTAAAGAGAATGAATCAATTTGTCACAAATCAATTATCAATATTTCCAACTTAAACAAACTGGATTAAATTTGAAACTTAAACAAATAATATAAACTGTAGAGTGTATTTACAAATAGAGCTGCCGAAATTCAAATATTTCAGAACCAAATGAAAATCAGATAAGCAAAGCTTTTAGCGATTGGGAACGTAATTTTAAAAATCTATTTTTTTATAATGTGTGGTTATTCAAACTGCAATTACTAATATATATTTAAGAGGGGTAGCAAAAGCATATAGGGTTTCATTTATATTTTACACACATTTCGGTGCACACTCATTGAAATGTTAAAGTTTTAAAATGGCAATATACGAATATCTGAATATCTTAGATGATGAAATTTTTAATCCATGCATTTAAAGAAAAGACTTCTTCCTGGCCTTTTTTTGGGCAAATCTTTCTACGATTTCTGAAAAGTCCGTGTAGAGTAATATCCTTTTCACAGCACATCAACATCAGACTGTTACGTTTTTCATCTCCCAAAACTGATCTTTGAATGTTTTTTACTCTGTTAATGACTGAAAATCCTCTTTCTGCTGTACAGTTTGTGGTTGGCAAGGATAGAAACATCCGAAATACAATCTCAAGGTTTGGAAATGTACTTTGCAGGTTGGTCAGTTTTATATAAGAGTAAAACTCTGTTATTGTTTGCAGATTGTCTAATTGCACATACACCTTGAAATGGACACATTTATTTGAAAAACTATAGTCAATATCCTCTGGGTAGTATCGAATAAATTTGTTCGCCTCAATCGTCATATTGTTATGAGTTATTTCTTCGAGTGATGTTGAGCTTAATACAAACCCGGTCACCCATTTCTGCGTAACTTCCACGAACCCATTGTCTCAATGTTATCTTGAAAGTGGCGCAGTATAGCCCAGATGCTCTTGCGCCATAAAAATCCAAACAAACAAAGGGAAAACCGATAACTGGTTTGAATTGAATAAACTGCAATTAAAAAAAAAATCCGCAGCCTCTTACGCCCTGGGCAAGTGCCCAACTTGCCCATTTATAAATCCGGCCCTGCTCGTTGTGTCACCCACTTACGGAGTGAGGGCCACCGATGCTGCTTCGCAGCGGCGCACGGTCGAGTGCCGGTGTTCTTAGCAGAAGACGGCCCTGAGACTTCGTGTATGTACATACGAATATATGGAGTTGTATCTCTGTAACCCACGTTATGAACATTCTGCATGGAATAATGGTACAAAGTAAGAGCGACTTGGTGTTTTCAGAAAGTAGGGGGACACAGGAATAGCCATGAAGACAAAAATTTACCATCTATAAAACAGCAATAAGATCTGTAATCTTATATGGGAATAAGATGTAAATATTGATAATCAGAGATCAAGAACAAGGGGAAAATCATTTCTTCGAAAACCAGGCGGGTACCACCAAAAGGCGGATCCAGAAATCTTTCGGTGAGGGGGGGGGGCAATTTGTTTCCGATTCCTATTTTTAGCCAAGTGTCCGATACCTTTCATTTTATTTCTCATGATATAACTCGGACTCAATGGGGCGATCTCCCCCTGGATACGGTCTTGGTACCACCTGTATTTTGATCTGTTTGTTTGTTTGTTTGGATGTTTTATGGCGCAAGAGCATCTGGGCTATACTGCGCCTTATTTTGATCAAAACTTATTGCAGAAATAAAAAGCTTAGATGACTGGGAAAGAAGTTAGAATAGTTGACATGATAAGAAAAACTAATCCAGAAGAAGTTAAATTACTCGTAAAGAAAAGAATGATTTTCCGGTGCCTTGTGGCACCTGAACTCACGACCTCCTGATTGCCGGTCAGGTGCTCCACCTACTAAGCTACAGGCGCAACCACTCTCTCCCTTACGAGTATATATATAGCTTTCCATGGACAAGTTCGCTATTGGTGTGGCAGTACTGTGACTACCGTTGCCAAAGCGACAAGTCAAAGAAGCAAGAATGTCCGATATAACGAACTAGATTTTAATATTATTAAAGCAACAGTTTTTTCATATTAGCTGATGATGTGGCAACAAAAGATGTTAAATTACTCGTAAAGAAAAGAATGATTTTCCGGCGCCTGGTGGGACCCGAACCCACGACCTCCTGATTGCCGGTCAGGTGCTGTACCTACTAAAGTACAGGCGCAACCACTCTCTCCCTTACGAGTATATATATATAACTTTGCATGGACAAGTTCGCTATTGGTGTGGCAGTACTGTGACTACCGTTGCCAAAGCGACAAGCAGTCAGGAGGTCATGGGTTCGGGTCCCACCAGAAGCCGAAAAATCATTCTTTTCATTACGAGAAATTTAACATCTATTGTTGCCACATCGTTGGCTAATATGAAAAAACCGTTACCTTAATAATATTAAAATCTAGTTCATCATATCGGACATTCTTGCTTCTTTGACTTGTC
>QLNU02015270.1:30796357-30820907 GCA_006491805.2 Dysdera silvatica
TCAGATACGACCACCCCGTTTTTACGGCCAGATAAAAATTCATCGGCATAAACTCCTTCATGATTATACCCCCCCCGCCCCATCTCTTTTAGGGACAATTTTTTGTTCAACGAGTGTTCCCTGATGAGGGGTTTTGTGACGCCATTCCGTTGAAAAAATACAATTTTAATTTTAGTGATTTAAATTAATGAAATTATAATCATTCACATATAAATTAAAATCAACCATTGTCGACAAAGCTACATTCGAACCCGAATTTCATCTGGAGGTGTGTATATATAACGGAAATGTTGATGGCACTGTTATTGTCATTGAAAAATTAATTTGAACTGTATGGCGTTTTCGTTGTTGTTGTCATTTTTGTTTAAAGGGGACAAGGCGGTGGAGACAGGAGTTAAATAAATTCTTTTATTGGATTATGAGGCCTCACCAATTCAATAATGGTTACCTAGACGCGGAACAACGCTCTGAAAGGCGGGAAATAATAAAAAAGCACGTGTCTTTTCCCGCTTTTTCCAGATTTAAATTTGAACTTCTTGAAACAGCGATCAATTGGGTTGCCACAGCTGTTTTACAACTCTCACTGTTATCATAAGCGGTCGAACTAATATAATAATCCACAGCCCTTTCACGCCTAATTCAATGAATTGGCTGGCGAGGCTGCCTAAATCCCTCTAGACTCAACCACCGAAGAGAACGTCGAATTATTTTAAAAGACAGGCGGGTTTGGGTTCCAAAATATGGCTAAGAAAGCAAAACAAAACGGTGCCCGCCGGCCGCGTCGCACCACTATTTTATTTTCACAAAAGAAAAACACTCCAGTGTTAACGCAGACTTTAGAAAATTGTTTGGATAAAGTTTTTCTGCCTCTCTCTCTTTCTCTCACTCGCTCTCTCTCGTTTTAAAAGCGGGCGAACTGTCTTTCTTCCCTTTCTAGTTTTTAAAGGGACAATTGGACCACTAGAATGTATTAGGTAGAAGAAATTATGCTTTAGACCCTTGAAGAATTAATTTCTTTCAATTCTTCCCCTCGCAGTTCAGACGATGAGTAGACAATTGAAATTGACTATGAAATAGTCAAAATTTCTGCCAATGTCAAACTGCTTTTTATTTAAATGATTGTCTATGTTTAAACTCCTGAAGTCTTTACTGATATTCCGCTTGATGAAAAGAGCAATTTCGAAATGTTGTGAAACTTTTCTGGAATTTTTATGACTTTTTCTATTTCTTCTTACTTTTACTTTCATTTCTAATTCCTTTTCTTTTTCTTTAATTCCTTTTTATATCTTTCAATTCCTTGCATTTATTTCCCAGCTTTGCATTGTTCTGCATATATTTCCTATTCAATGTTCATTTTTTTTCTGCTTCTTTACTTTTTCTTACATGTTTTAATAAAAATAGATTTTTTCCAGCTACGATACGTATATAGATGACAATTTCTTATCAATGATTTTATAACGTCATATTATTAAGTAGTTATGTTCATATTATTAATCAGGAGCGTATCAATTAAAAATTATGGGGCCTCAAGCAGTTTTAACCCTTGTTCTGCGGGAAGGCTACCACGCAAAGAACGGCGCATATGCTAGACAACTCATCAGACAACTCATTGACTTAGCTCGTCCGTAAACAAGCGGGTCAAAAGACGAGCCACAAAAAATAATGGTACGTAGAGATTTCGATTTTTTTTGTGAATGGTAATTCTCGGTCATTAATTCTGATTTCGTTTTGGATACGTTTGAAATGACATGATTTTAAAAAAGCATAAATCCTTTTAATTTTCATCATTTTTTTAATTAATTGAATATATAACAAATTTTCGACTATGGATATTTAAAATGTGTAAGTATTGATGTCGTAATCGAATTTTAATCCATAAAATGCGAGGGGAAAATCAACACCAACTGTTTATTTTATTGTGACCAAAAATTAAGTTTTAACCTTTTAAGTGTGTGAAATATGTCGATCGAGCGGGCCCGTGTAGTGTGGGTTTGAATGAGGCAGCTTTAACTGACCTTTGTGCGGGAATAATTCTAATTGCTCAGCATGCTGTAGTGTTGCATAATTTTTAAATGTTTATTAAAATTTTATCAAGTTATTGGTTTGAAACCAATTCTTGGTCATCTATGACCACAATATTCACTTTGAAATTTTAATGTAATTTCAAAATAGGTTTTGTGGAAATATAAATCACGTGCATGTATCTGACATATAAAGAATATATGTCAGATACATGCACGTGAATGTATCTGACATATAAAGAATATACTTAACAGCTTGGTTGAGGAAGATGTTTGTTTGTTTGGATTTTTTATGGCGCAAGGGTATCTAGGCTACACTGCCTAGATGATGAGAAGAGATGAGAAATTCGGTACTCCATTTTTAATTTCATTATGTAATACAATATAATAAAGGCATAAATTTCATGAATAAAATATATAACATAAATATATAATATAAATAAAAACGCAATAAAACATCATGTGTAAATATATTATTATCTCCGTTATATATTGTTATATTACACAGCATCAAGGAGATAATCACTGTCCTCTTGATCTGGTTCTTGGTTCAGTTCAAGTCTCACCCAGAAACCTGAGAACTGTCCATGTATCTTCTTAATATATAGGCGGTGCCCAGTAAGGCGGTTTTTTGTAGTTATTGTTAGTAGTTGTGTAGTAGTTATTAATATTATTATTATTATTATTTTGTACGTGCTCTCGCTTTTTTGCGGTACAGACTTAAAACGAGCAGTTCCGAGTATTCAAAATTACCTTCTGTAGGTTATTCGGGTGTTGTGTCTAGAAACTTCCTGACTGTTTGGCATGTGTTTAATATTGTGGCCTTTTGTAGCTCAATGTAGGTATTGGGGTCGATTTCAAGTGTTTCCAAGTTTCTGGGTGGTGTGGTTGGTATTAGTCCTGTGGCTGACAAAACGCCTGGTACAATGTCAAATCCTTCCATATGCCACATGTCTTCAATTTCAAATTTAAGGTCTTGATATTTGGTAATTTTTGTCGTGTATGTAGTTTGTAGATTCCTTGTGTTTGGGATTGCTATATCTATAATATTTGCAGTTTTGCTAATTTTATTATTATTATTATTATTGAGAATCTAGGTTCAAAAGAACGAATATAAAAAATGTGTTGGCCTTAATAGACTCGTTTACAAAAGTAACGGCTTTATCCATCCTAACAGAAAACATTCGACACTTTCGTTTGAACGTGCCAGCACGTCAACAAAGCGAAAGGGTTAAGACCAAGTGATTCGGTGTTAAGGATAACAATCTACTTTGTCATCCTTAAGACCAAATGATTCAGTCAGTGTTAAGGATAACAATCTACTTTGTCGTCCTTAAGACCAAGTGATTCGGTGTTAAGGATAACAATCTATTCTGTCATCCTTAAGGTCAGGTGATTCGGTGTTAAGGATAACAATCTACTCTGTCATCCTTAAGACCAAGTGATTCGGTGTTAAGGATAACAATCTACTTTGTCGTCCTTAAGGCCAAGTGATTCGGTGTTAAAGATATCAATCTACTTTGTCATCCTTAAGACCAAGTGATTCGGTGTTAAGGACAACAATCTACTTTGTCATCCTTAAGACCAAGTGATTCTGTGTTAAGGATAACAATCTACTTTGTTATCCAATGAGGGGTTGAACTCCCTGGACCCCCTTTTTTTCTGTGCCACTGTTATTAATTAATTACACATTAACAGGTGTACGTGCTATTTCAATTATCATCATTGTGTTATCAAATTCGCAGTTAGCGATTAAGACATTCTTTTTACGCAATTAAACAAAACATCTGTACACCTTTAATCAGTTTCACGAAGGCTTTTACCGTAAAAATTAATGCGCGCACGTTTGCTTGGTGTTTCTACTTGTTTGTGCAAGACCTCTTCAGGTAATCGCATAAACCAAAGAGTTAAAAATTCGGAGGCTCTGTCAGTGCTGGATTAAGGCCCTTATGGATCCCAGGCTAGAAGGGGGAGAATGGGCCCCTGAATAGCGCCGCATTTCCCAATAGGTTATACTAGGCTATAGACTAGGGCGGCAAAATTTTGTGTATTGGGTATGATATAACAAAATCAATACCATACGATGATATAATCAGATGTTTTACCGAGAAGACAGCTAGACGTCATGCTTTCCATTTAAATTCCAGTGCTTGATAGGCCCTTGTATTTTTGCCAAAATTAAAATTTATTTCTATAAAATTGAATTTGATTTATTACATACCAAAAAAATAATATTTCAATATAAGTTAACTATCATTTAATGTTCATGTTTCAGTGTATGAGTGCGTTTTCAACATAGTTATGGTTAATACAAAAGTTTTTGGTGTATATTGAATGTAACAATTTTTATGTTCCTACCACTGATTGGGGGTGGAATAAGGGTAAAAAGGGGCGGCAGAATGGTAAATCCGCCCATGCCCCTGGCCTCGGCGATATTCAGTGGACAAATCATAAGTTTGTATTTGAAGCATGGTCGCTCCAAGAATTATACGCGGGGGGGGGGAGGGGGGCACCCAGAAAAAATTCCAATTAATGATGTTGTTGAACTATAGTTTTTTATGGATTCAGTCTTCCCCCCCCCTTTTTTTCTCATAAGCCAAAGGGTGCAAATGCACCCCCTTTCACCCTCTTCGGGCGCCCATGATTTGAAGTTCATTCTCTATAGTATTCTGGTCTATCAGTTCTGAAAAGTGGACCTGTGGAAATAAACAAAGTTAAAATAACCCTTATACTTAAATTATATCATGAGCCATCAAATTTACCAAAGAGGGCCCCTAAACCAGGGGGCCTTAGTCCCGGGCCTGCTTGGCCTGTACGTAAATCCAACACTAGGTTCCGCGATGATGCAATATTAACTTAGTCACCTATCACACCATGTATCTAGGTTCGACCCTCCAATGGTGCAACTAAAAAAGAAGTTACCTATTAATTGAAAACCTGGCTCTAACCTTTGCAGGTTAGAGCCCCTAAAATTATAGGCCGACGCATAAGCCACCATTTTCTTGTACACTTCCGGTTTCATTTACCTTGGCGATAAAGGTTTTCCGCATTGGCGCAATGATCGCTATTTTGGCATAGAAATAATGAACAATCCGCGATTATCCGACTATTGTAAACATTGGCGCATCTTTTAGAATGTCGCCAATAAAAACAATTTGCAAACATAGGCGTCAAAATGGCATAGGCGCCAGCTCCCTTTTTTTTATGAGCTTTAGCGAAGGTTGGTTCTCTAGTCCTTAAGAGGTTCGGATTTCGCGTAAAAAACAAATACAGTTCCGTTACCTCACGGTGGCATAATGCTTTCGACTATTGATCCACTAACTCGGGTTTGACTACCAAGGTTGCCCTAGAACGCGTGCAATCTCACCGTAGTTTGGGGTGTGGTCCTTTTGGCAACGGAAGCTGTGATTCTTCGGAAATCTTCAGGTCCTGTCGCAGCACAACCTGTGTTGTCATCGTGCCATAAAAACACGAACAAGTGGGAATCTGTGCTGAACAACATTAATAAAATCATCATTCTAAATCATCAATCATCGTTTCTACCATCAATTCAAATGTATATTGAACAACATTAGTAAAACAGCAATCATCATTCCAGTCACCAGTCCAAATGTTTATTGAACATCAATAAAATCATCAATCAGCATTACAATCATTAGTCCAAATGTGCATTGAACTGCGTCAATAACATTATCAATCAGCATTTCAGTCATCAGTACGAATGCGTATTGAACATCATTATCAATGAAATCATGAATCATTTAATTTACCCCCTTAATCCATATTCGTACTATTTTCATTCACCCCACTCTATTAATGTGCGATTGCGATATGATTTCATCGATTGTCTCGATTGTTTGAAGCTTAAATCGAGATGTTCGATGGTTATTGAAAATTGCCATCGAACATATCGATTGTTAAGCTCACCCGCGACTCGATTATTGATTCGATTGTAAAATTGAGATGGGATAGCGATTCTTTGATTGTAAATTTGAGAGGCAATCGCGATTATTTCGATTATAAGGTCATTTCATAATCGATTACCACTACCCTACTTCAAGAAGAATACTTGATCATACAGAGAGACCGGGGCCCTGTGGTGGTAGGGCGTTCGCACCGTAACCCAGGATTCGACTTCCAACAGTGAGAAAAAAGAAAGCTTAACTACTGACTGTCCACTGTAATCTGGAGAGTTGGTTCCCTAGGCCTTAAGGGATTCGGGCTCCTCGGAAAACTGTGAGTCCCGGCGCAGTATGACCTTTGTTGTCCTTGCGCAGTAAATATCGTGACTTAGTAATTTTAGAGAAAGCGTTTTTATTCGCCAGTGCTGTATTTCTTTTCGCGAGGAACGTAATTATGTAATTATAGCCTATTTCGTTTTTTAAATAATATATTTTACCATACGGATGAATGTTGGAAGATTAGCCGAGGGAAATCACTCTGTATTCCTCGAAAGTAGTCCCGGTTGGGGTGGAGAGCAAAACCCGCAAAGTTAATGGACAAGAACCGTTTGATCTTGTCAAGTTCTTCTTCCAATTCCTGAAGTTTTGCTTCAGAAGCAAGGGATCGTCCATTAAACGTAGCCAAGGTCAATAACAAACGGCAGCCTGGGCCATTCCAGTGATTCTTAGCACCCCCTGCTTTCATGCCACACTGACCGCTGCCTTGATCAGGAGCACTCCAGCACCTGGAGACTAGGGGCCATGGTTTCTGGTGTGTCAACATAATGGAGGAATTAGCCATAATTTCACCACGCTGGCTAGACGGGTTGGTGAATTAGCCCTCCCCTTCCGCCTTTCTATCCGTGCAGCAAATATTAATTTGCCACATAAATAGAAAGCTCAGCCTGCACCACTTGAAGGCGGGGTAGGACACTAGGTTACTGGCCTGGCCGGTTCCACACATCGTCACATACGTTCAGCGTGTGGGTCTCCTTCCAGTTAGATACCAGCAACCCTTTTGCAGGCCATATATATATATAATTCGGTGTTAAGGATAACAATCTACTTTGTTATCCAATGGGGGGCTTGAACTCCCTGGACCCCTCCCTTTCTGCGTCACTGTTATTAATTAATTACACATTAACAGATGTCCCTGCTATTTCAATTTAGAAAAGTGATGTATTTTTTATTAAAGTGATAAAAAGTTAAAAAAAAATCAAAATATTTATTTTAACCACCTTCCCTCACTAAATAATGAAATTTAAAAGTCGCGATTTATATGAGCGTTTACTCGTTGAGAGTTAGAATAGAACCTCGGTTATCCGAATTTCGCTTAACCGGAACGCGTCGGATTAAACGACGGCTATACAGTGATCACTCTTTTCATGTCGTCAACGAAAACGCTCATATCTGTTTTCTAGTGCAGCCCGGCGTTCAGAAAGAAAAGATTGTTTGTTTGTTTGGCTTTTTCATGGCGCAAGAGCATCTGGGCTATACTGCGCCATAGAAAGAAAAGAAAGCAAATAATTAATGTCGGATAATCCAAAAAAATACTGAAATTCTCGCGGTAATTCCAAAGCAAATGGTGTTTGGATTAACACATGCGTTTAATTTTGCGACATTTTACACTCTCGTTATAGTCAGAGCCGTTTCTATGCGTTTTGCCGCCCTAGGCAAGAATTGAAAAATGCCGCCCCCGCCGCCCTTTCACTACCATCACCATCTCTACCACCATCAACATCCAGCGGTACAACAATGTAAATCTTCTGTTATACTTTTAATCATTAAACCCGTTAATTATATTTATATTTTAGACATATTAGTTATTTTGTAATATTAGGGTATTGTGAATAGTAAAACAATTGCTACATGTTATAATTGTTTAATTTCAACATTTTATATTTTTGAAAACTGTAATATTGACGGAGTAATATTTCAAAACACAACGTTGTATTATCAGAGCTAGAAGGCTTAAATGTATTAGATATAAAAGAACTTGTGTGCAAAATTAAACAATGAAACACATCAAACATTTTCACATTTGTCAAAGTAAAGACTTATTAAGTAATTGTTCCGTATGCTTTTGAAAACAATTCGATGTTTTAATTTTTCCTCTTTTTCATTTTTTTCTCCTCATTTGCTCAATTTTTTCTTTGTTTGATTTAAAATTAAATTTTTACGCCATTTTTCCGCCCTAGGCGGTGGTCTCTACTCTGGCCTAATGGAAGAAACGGCCCTAATTATAGTTGTTTAGTAATTTGTAATTAATGTGAATGTAGTTTTGGATAAATGTTCTGTAATTTCTTCGCATTCTCCACGCTGAAATTTAAGTTTCTACATCATTCGGGATTGGATCCACCTACTTCATTTTGAATATAGTGGGTCATATAACCCAAGAAAATAGCACGAATTGTGCATTTTGTGATAAAAGCATGAATTGTGCATTTTGTGATAAAAGCATGAATTGTGCATTTTGTGATAAAAGCATGAATTATGCATTTTGTGATAAAAGCATGAATTGTGCATTTTGTGATAAAACAATGAATTGTGCATTTTGTGATAAAAGCACGAATCATGCATTTTGTGATAAAACCACGAATTGTGCATTTTGTGATAAAACCATGAATTGTGCATTTTGTGATAAAACCATGAATTGTGCATTTTGTGATAAAACCATGAATTGTGCCTTTTGTGATAAAACCATGAATTGTGCATTTTGTGTTAAAAGCATGAATTGTGCATTTTGTGTTAAAAGCATGAATTGTGCACTTTGTGATAAAAACCATGAATTGTGCATTTTGTGATAAAAGTATGAATTGTGCATTTTGTGATAAAATCACGAATCATGCATTTTGTGATAAAATCACGAATCATGCATTTTGTGATAAAACCATGAATTGTGCCTTTTGTGATAAAACCATGGATTGTGCCTTTTGTGATAAAACCATGAATTGTGCACTTTGTGATAAAAACCATGAATTGTGCATTTTGTGATAAAAGTATGAATTGTGCACTTTGTGATAAAAGCATGAATTGTGCCTTTTGTGATAAAAGCATGAATTGTGCCTTTTGTGATAAAAGTATGGTTCTTGGAATAGAACATGTTGAATAAGTATTAAACTGATTTAGATATTGAGGCACACGTGAGCTGGCCTGCGAAAATAATTTTAGTCATTTTACATGAGGACCGTCATCCAAAACATAGTAATTGAGAAATGTGCAGTACAGTGATTTCTAATAACTTGCCAAGTCAATAACCGAAGTTCTACTGTGCGTGATAAATTATTTACATGAGACAATACAATGTTTCATAGAAGTAGATTCCGTAACAACTCTCATTTGAATACTGACGTATGGTTTCAAAACACGACGTTTCGAGAGTCAACTGCTCCCTTTGTCAAGTGAAGGCACGGTACTTGACAATGTTGCAGAAATTCTGCCCTCACTTGACGAAGGAGGTAGTTGTCATTCGAAACGTCGTATTTTTAAACTTTACGCCAGTGTTGAAATAACAAGTATTGATTACACGAGGTCGTAAAAAGAAGGTAAACTCTCAAAATTAATTTTACTAAATAAGCATTGTCCCTCTCTTAGTATAAATGCCTTGTTTTCAAACAACAACACTAATGAATAGTAAGTATAGAGCCAGAAAATGTTTTTAGGTAACACCCTATCAAATCAACTACTGTATCCGTCGGAAATTTATACTGAGTTTTTGATTAATTTCTAGAATACTAAACATAGACGAACGGTAGGGGAATCATCAATATGTTTATTCCAAATTTTGGAATTAATGTGCGGTCTTTTGAAAGAATGGTGGAGGAAAAAAGCAAAGAGACGGACAGGTGGTGGAACCTGATTTACATGAACAATAAACTCGAGTTCAGGACGCACCAAAACGGTTGCAAACCACGCATTTCAGTAACTCGAATCTTAACTGCAAAACAGAGAAGAAATGTGACGGGGGAGACACGGAACATTGTTGTTTAGTGGGGGTGGTGTCCACGTAATGGATGGGTTGACGGCAAGGTATTTTTATCCATTCCCGATGTGGGTGTGGACGGAAATAATAATAGCCCTTTCAAGATTGGATAAAGGAACGCAGTCTTTAGCCAAGTCGGTAGTAAATATAGGAGGCTAGGCTACATCGGCAGCAGCCAAGATCCTACTGCATTGTGTAGGCTACTATATTTGCACCAATACTAGCTTAAGAGCAATTTCTTTTTTTTTCTTTTTTTTCCCCCTATTTCATTTCTGTTTAACCGCAGGTGAAATTACGAACAGAATCTGAAGGATATATCTTTTTGATCTTTTCTTTTCTTCATTTTTTCATTTCTTCTCCTTTTTTTTTTTTTTTCTTGCTTTGTGATGAGAACTTCGGAATATTATTTGAAAATAGCTTGGAGTTGTTTGGGGTCTCTCACACTGACGGTGGTCTCTCTTGTCTCTCTCTTTATTTTTTACCTATTCCTAAGGATAATTTCCTGGGAAAGTAATTTCAGTTATTAAAAGTCTGAGCGAAGGCTGGCCTTATCAGGACAATATGGTTGATCATAGTCCCATCACACTGTGACGTCAATTTTAAGAAATGCTCACGTCAATTTCATGAGTACTTATATCGGTTTCATAAATACTCATGTCGATATCATGAATGGTCACGTCAATATCGTGAACACTCACGTCAATATCATGAATACTCACGTCAATATCATGAATATTCTCGTCAATATCATGAATGCTCTCGTCAATTTCACGAGTGCTAATATCGGTTTCATGAATGTTCACGTCAATATGATGAATACTCACGTCGATATCATAAACACTCATGTCGATATCATGAATGCTCACGTCGATTTCATAAATGCTCATGTCAATTTCAAATGTTATTCCGATATCTAGTTGAGAATATGTAGTCCAATGGGTTCATCACTTTCGGACTCGCTGGTTTTGGGTTCGATTCTAAAGTAAGCTTGGTTGTACGATTACGTATCTTGGTGGTGGTGCTAGTCACCTATATGACGCCCCCCATGGAGGAACGACTGCCACTACTTCGTTTTCAGCTGACAGGGTAAATCTTGCTAGATACTTTGAAGTAGCCCCTAAAAGTAACTACCAATGGTAAGCTCAGGATAAAAAAATTGCTGGTTTGTTTGTTTGTTGTTTTACGGCTCAAGGACCACAATGGATATGTCGCGCCGAGACTTATTTTCCGAGGAATCCGAACCTTTTAAGGCCTAGGGAACTAAACCCCGGACTACAGTGAGCAGTGCGAAAAGTTACGGGTGAAAACCATTTTGTTCTCTTTTACTTTTATTTAGCGGTGTACTATAAATTTAAAAACGATGGCTACAGCACGAATTTAAAAACTATGACGTTCAACAATAATAGAAAATACTCTTTTGGCCTAAAGACGATCAAAAATATTTAACGAGTCAATTACATACTGTAGTTTCGTGCTTAACTACTACAGATTAAGATGGTTAAAAATTTGACGAAGCACGATTTTCCGCCAGATTACCATTAACTAGTGGCCATCGGCGTATGCAGGAAGTTCGTAAGGGGGTTTATAGGCTCAATATTGGGTTATAGATCTACAACCCATATATTCCTATGTTAAATATACAAAATTTCATTAAAATCGGGGGTTATAACCCCCATCAACACCCCCTGCGTACGCCAATACCAGTGGCTTAGGGAATGGGGGACTAGGGGATCAAGGCCCCATTGGATAACAAGGTACGTTGGTTTCTTTCACACCATTTTAAAGTTATTCGAACCCCCAAATTTTTGAAAAATTACGCCCCTCTTATGAACGTGACAGAAACTAATCGAGGTCTGAGAACGCCAGCATGTTTTCATTTGGGAATCGGACTTCGGGAAATGGTTGATTTTCTTATTAATTAGTTATTAATTAACTGCTAAATTTAATTAAGATAATATTCCATATGCGTGGCAGACACAAAAATAATTCCTTTTCTAAAACGATCAGGTGTTGGAAACACTCTGACTTATTTTTTGTCACATGCGCAAGAAGAATATGGATGTAGTAGTTATATGCATATCTATGAGCTCAGGTGATCAGCAATTAGTTCGTTTTGATTTATTAAGCAAAATTATCCGGTCATAAATTGCTCATATATCAATAAAAAACGTGTATACTATTGGTGTTCGTTTCGTATACGAGTCCTAACTATTTGTTCAATGTAAATTTTCATTACTCTATCGCCAATCCTTCTGGAGAATTCAGGAAATTTGTTTGTTTAGATGTTTTATGGCGCAAGAGCATCTAGGCTATATTGCGCCCTTTCTGAAGAATTCAGGAAGTACTGCCCCCTTAACGAATTAAGGGGGCATGGGTTCGATCATTCTGTTGGGGCCCTTTTCGTATATTTTATAAACAAACTTTGACAATTTTGGGCCTTTATTTGGATCGTTTACATGGACCAGGCCTGTAGGCAAGCCGCGGTCAGCAGGGGCGCGGCCCCATGCTTGTGCCCCACAGTTGCCCCATCGATGTATATGTAAACATTAACATTTTTCTAATGGGGCTCACTAGACATGTGTATAAGAGCGATGTGAGAAAAAATTTTCCTCTTCCACCCAATTTCCACTCCACAAAATTTAAAATACAAACCTTGGTATATGCTAATATTACAGCATTCGTAGTTTTAAGAAACTAAAAAGTGCCTTCAGAGGACTATTAAATTTATTTAGGTTCATAGCGAAATAATGTCTAAACTCTCTATAGCTCCTGCCAATTATTTTATACTCATGAATCCCCGAGTGCCCTGTACGATCCTTGTATGATCCTTGCCTTGCTCCTTCATCCCGGCTACAAACCCGATCTGGATTCAGTGTTCAGTTATATGATCCTTGCCTTGCTCCTTCATCACGGCTACAAACCTGATCTGGATTCAGTGTTCAGTTATATGATCCTTGCCTTACTCCTTCATTCCGGTTACAAGCCTGATCTGGATTCAGTGTTCAGTTATATGATGATCCTTGCCTTGCTCCTTCATTCCGGTTACAAGCCTGATCTGGATTCAGTGTTCAGTTATATGATCCTTGCCTTGCTCCTTCATTCCGGTTACAAGCCTGATCTGGATTCAGTGTTCAGTTATATGATCCTTGCCTTGTTGCAGTTGCTGATTCAGTGCAGTTATATGATCCTTTGCCCCAATTTCCCCTTTATCCTAGTTACAGGCCTCACTCAGGTAACTCAACAGACGTATTAAACTTGGCTGGAGTGCATTTGGAAGAAACAGTTTTATCCTGAAGGGGAAATTGCCTTTGTGTCTAAAAAGAAAGGTCTTCAACCAGTGTGTATTGCCAGTCCTCTCTTATGGATCAGAGACATGGAGTCTAACAGTTGGAGCAATACGAAAGTTACAGACAACGCAAAGGAGCATGGAGAGGTGCATGCTTGGAATAACTAGGAGAGATCGAAAAAGAAACACTTGGGTGAGAGAGCAAACTAGAGTAGAGGACATCATTGTTAAAGTAAAAGGGCTGAAATGGCGATGGGCTGGGCATATTGCAAGAAGAACTGATCAACGATGGACAACAGAAATTCTGAACTGGATTCCAAGAGACCACCGAAGACCTAGAAAACGTCCTCAAACTAGATGGGTGGATGAAATAAGAAAACAGGTTGGGGTGACGTGGAAGCGAATTGCTCAGGATAGACTTGTGTGGAAAGCATTTGGAGAGACCTTCATCCAGCAGTGGATAGATAATGGTTGAATATGATGATGATGATATATATATATATATATATAATAGTAGTGACGCAACCACGGTATCCTTCTTGTTTGGCGATTTGGAAACGGCCACCCTGCTTATCCGTTCGTTAGTACGGCACTATCAGTAAGAGTATTCTCCAACCTAGATATGGACACTCGAAAAATCGGCATTCTTTGGAGGTTGCTTTCAATTTGTACTCGGTCTGAGTACCTATATGTTGTTGTAAGTATATTTATTTGAGCTGGAAAGATTGAATCTATATAAAAGTGCCTCCGTTTTTTTATAATTACATCTGTATAATTTAATGACCCAAGACGGGGATATGGCTCATCGGGAATTTCATCAATGGCACGTCTGAACTTCGGGACATTTACATAAAACCAAACCTCTTGAGAAGCAGATCTCCGCGGGTTTCAAGGTGGTGGACAAAACCACTAGGGCCCGTATGTTTATGCAATTTCTATCAAACAACATAATGAATCGATATTATCTCTCCTATCGGGATTAGCTACAGTCAGTGCTGGGAACAGGACTCACGGGTCACTGGACAATTTAGCAGATTGGGAACGCCAACCAGTTGGGCTTAATAATAAATTATGTTTATTATATTAGTGCGGTTTCGTGCCGTATCCTTTGACATTTCATCAGTTGTATTTCTGTAACCCCCCCCCCCATTATTGTAAGCCTGTAATCCCCCTTTATGAACTTTCTGCATATGCTTGTGGTTTCGTTCAAAAATAGTAATTTACCCGCATATTAATAGTGATATCATTAATATATTATCTTATCCAACACCTCCATATTAATTTCTCAAAGTCTTCTTAGGATACATGCGTATGCACTTTTTTCTATAGTTATTTTTCTACATGGCGCCACGCACATGCGGATGCATTTGCATCGACGTGTTCTTCTGATAGAAGTACGTTTCATCACAGATTAAAGTGCAATGGTAATCATAGGAGTATCGATTGTCTTGTTGCTTCTTGTAGCAGATGGTCATTCAATCAGAATCGCCGGCGATATATTACCATATTCCACTCTATACCGTCATTTGGAAAAGTTTTTAGAAGACAGAAATTTTGGAATACAGTGCATTAGCTGAAGCTAAACTAGCATCATAGGCGGCAACGATGGTATAACTATTGTATTATTTTTCCTGCAAGAATAAAGTGGGCGGAGTGGAAGATCCGCCCCACCATACACCACGGTTCAAACTACCACGCATCGCTATATTGTGACGTTATAATAGGAGGCCTGCCAAATGCATTGTCAGCATATTGCCAACTGTGATTGTATGATTCACAGCCGCATGGTATTCCAGACAAGAAAGAAAAGAAAAAAAGGAATTGATAGTTATCATTATGATGATTCTTCTTATTATTTGTTATAGTGATTCCTACTGTCAACAACAGGATGTGCCTGATATGCGATCCTGTCATCAAGGAGGCCTTCTGTTTTGACAGTTTAGAAATTGAAATCTGAAAATGATGACGAGGACGAGGACTTGTCTTGCTAGGGCCTTTTCACAACTCTAACGTCTGGATTTGGGTGGATTCGTCTGTGTCTTTTTTTTTTGCTAAAAGTACAACCAGATTCCCACTGTCTATGACATTGACTCGTTTTTTACAGTCCTCGTGTACCCTGTAATACCATAAAACAATGTATTGGAGAATATCAATTTTTCATGGATGGTTTACTATGTTAAAAGAATTTCACCAATAACCAAATATATGTGCGTGGTTTGAAGCATACTCTCATTCTCTTTAAAATAAATCAAGTTTGAATTAACAGAAGTATTTAAGTACTTTTTTTTTGGATAGAATATACAGGGTGTCCAAAAAAATCTCCGTTATTATAAAAATTCGTGACAAAGTGATCTATCGAAATGTGGTAAAAGGAAGATCAACTCAAAATGCGTTCTAAGCACACTATATATTTGATAAACTTCAACATGGTCTTCTTTAGTCATTGGCGTACGCAGGGGGGTGTTGATGGGGTTGTAACCCCCCATTGCAATGAAATTTTGTATATTTAACATAGGAATATGTGAGTTGTAGCTCTGTAACCCCTCCTTATGAATTTTCTGCGTGCGCCAATGCCTTTAGTTGCGCGAAGAATACCCAATCTGTAACAGATTTCCCGCCAGGTATTGCTTGACATTTCTCGGATATTAGTTGAGATTGCAAAGGTTGTCCTTTGTTCCAAAACGGCAACATTAAGAACGAATGTCTTCTACGTAATATCTTTCACATAACACCCACAAAAAGAAATCCATCTGCGTTATGTCGGGCGATCTTGAGGGCCATGATGTCGGTTCGCTGCGGCCAATCTATCGTCCAGGAAAAACAGCATTAAGCAATTTACGTACGCAACAAGTCCAGTCCGGTGGTGCACCGTCCTGTTGAAACAGCACAGTTGGCTGCAGATGTTCCAGTTGCGGTACCACGTGACACTCCACAAGGTCGAGATAGACAGCTCCGGTAACTGTGCCCCTCAAAATGGAGAAGAAATAGCTGATAACGGTGCTATGTACATTTCGTTAAAAAAAAATCGAGTTTACCTTCTTTTTTTTTTTTTTATTGCAAACTAGGTTTCGATAAATCGTCTGTTTTTTGTTTTGTTTTATAAATTTGCATAATGATGGAGATCTTTCTCGGACACTATTGAAAACACTATTTGAATTATCGACATCGAAATAGACAATAGTATTCTTCTTCTATCGAATCAAAAACTTTTTTGCGATATGCCCGGACCTTTGCTTTTTTTTTTTTTAGAAATGATGCCCTCTACTCTTGTTTACTCCCTCATCCAGGTATTTCGTTTTCGGACATTCTCTTATTTATTCTAAATATACTTCTATTCACACTTCTTTTAGTTGCTTGCAATTTCCAAATTGCTGATTTCACTGGGCTCCGTATCCCAGGTCCATAAAAGAGGACTGGTAGTACATAGTGGATAACCTGCATTTTAACTGTATACTCTGTATATAAATCATATTCTCCAAAAAAATGTATTTTGAGAAATCTGGAATTAACTAAATAGCTTCCATGACTTAAACAACGGTGCAAAGGGGTGGCTTAACTCTTCCCTTGAAAAAAGTACGCTATTAGAAAAATAAAAAATATAAATGAATGTTACGTGCGGATAGTTCGAACTACTATGTTCGAACCCATTTTTTAACGAAGTGTTTTCAATATGTATCTGCGTTTCAAGTACCGTGTGTTAAAAAATATTAAGTTACTATGAGAACGGACCAACGATGCGAAACTGAGCTTCTCAAATAAAATTTAAAAGGCTATATTAGACCTAGGAGGCATCTTCGAACTAAAAGGGTAGAGGAGATAAGAAAACAGTCAAAAGTGATATTGAAAGGAATTTCTCGAGATAGACTTGTATGATGAGAACTTGAAGGGACCTCCATCCAGCAGTGAACCGATAATGGTTAAACATGCCCAGGGCCTGATCACGGTAAAGGCGTCCAAAGCCCGGTCTTTGGGCCTCACAATTTTAGGGGCCCTAGAAAAGCCAAAATGTTACTTCATTTTTATATATAAATTTTTTACTTTTACCAAAACTTTTCCTAAAAAAATAAAAAAAAAATTGCAGGGCTGTACATTTGTTATTATAGTTTTACCTCCCCATAAGGGACACCCACGGGACAAGATATTTTGTCCCTTAAATGGAGGTGTCCCTTCTTCGGAGGTACATGTGTTGATATATACATATACTACGGATTTGGAGGAATCCCTTACAATAGGTAACACTAGATTTACCTATCCAACTTATGATGGGACCAATTCTGCAATGTAACCCCGAAATGGGCTCAGCTCTCTACTGAGGGCATTTCAAAATTTCCTTGTGGACAAGGGCCACAAACATGTGCCTGGCCTTAGGCCCCACAAAGGCATGATCGGGCCCTGAACATGTTGCAGATTTTTTTTTTACGCAAGACAGCAAGGGTCGCACTGCTCCGGGACCCACAGTTTTCCTAGGAATCAGGACCTCCTGTGTCCTAGGAAACCAAACCCCGGACTGCACATGCTGCTGATGACACATATATTTATATACAGGAAGTTTTGTGCAAAGGGTTAATGAGAAACTGACAATACTAACAAGGATAAATAAATACGTATTTAAAACGAATTAGATAGAATAGCTACCCACAGATACGAAACCGACAAATCCACATGTCATTGGTGTACGCAAGGGGGGAGGGGGGTTGACGGAGTCATAATCACTTTATGAACCTTCTGCCCACTCTAATATCACGTGTGCTAGTTCAATGACGCATTTAGAGATGGAGAATTTAAGAACACCCGCTTGAAGGATTGATCACAAAACAACGCTTGAATAATGGTGCAAAAACGATACAATTTAAAATTGTGACGTACAAATATTTTAAACCTGAATTCTATTCCTCGAAGGTGAAAATGTATTGCAACATACAGTGGAACTTGGATGTTTCTGACCCATGGGAGACCACATAGGGGGGGGGGGGTTCTAGCACCTCTAGCCTTTTAAAAATTTGATTTACCTGATTCTGCTATGCATTTATGTTCAAAAATTTTACAGTCACATTTTAAAATAAGGTACTTTTTAGCTCATTACTAATTGCCAAGCAGTATAAATTATTTTTGTAGCATTTTAGTATCTTGTACATTCACTAAAATGTTTGACAGCCTTGAGAAGAAAGTAATAATATTTCTCAGCCCCCCCCTCCCCCAGAAGTACACACATATGGGCGCCACTGAACTGACCTGAATATAATGAATTACGAAGACCTGAATATAATGTATAACGAAGAAATGTGTCCGTCTAGTTTGAATTAATGCACTATAGGCTATATAAGGACTGTTATGGTTTGTTTGTGTGGATGTTTAATGGCGCAAGAGCATCTGGTCTATATTGCGCCAAGGACTGTTATAGGGTTTGGCGCAGTATAACCCAGATACTTTTGCGCCATAAAACACCCAAACAAATAAACAGACAATTATGGATGTACCTCTAACCAATCCCCCCCACCCAATTTTGTTTTTATCCCCCAAATTTAAAGCTTTTTAGGACTTTTGTTCACTTTAAAAGTAAGACTACGAAACGCAAAGTGAAATTCAAATTTCAGTGGCATCCCAACTGTTCTCGTATTGTAAAAGGAATGCATTCCTCTCAATTAGACCTACATGCGCCGTGCGCGGGGGGTTTCATGGAGGTTGTAACCCCCGCCAGTGTAATGAAATGTTGCATATTTAACACATGAATATATGGAGTTGTAGCTCTGTAACCCCTCCTTTGAGCCTATAACCCCCCCCATTATGAACTTTCTGAGTGCGTCTCTGCCTACATGATCTCACTTTAATTCTCGAGTTGCAATTGACGCATTAACCGATTTTTTTATTACAGTAATGATCGATAAAATCGATACAATAACGATCAAATCGATAATATCAATACAATAACGATTAAATATATAAAATCGGTACAGTGGCGATTAAATAGATACAATAACGATTAAACTGACAAAATCGACACAATAGCGATTAAATCGATAAAATCAATACAATAACGATTAAACCGATATTATCGATACAATAACGATTAAATCGATATTATCGATGATCTAAGCATTACTAAAGAGTGCCCTGCAGTGGCGCAGTGTGGTAACGCGTTCTCCTAGTTTCTCCTAGTGCGCCGCTAATCCGGGTTCGACTCCCAGCAGTGCAAAGAACGCTTACTCAGAGATCTCATAAAGATCGCACTGCTCACTGTAGTCCGGGGTTTGGTTCCCTAGGCCTTAAGAGGTTCGGATTCCTCGGAAAACAGTAGGTCCCGGCGCAGCATGACCATTGTAGTCTTTGAGCCGTAAAACCACAAAACAAACAAACAAACAAACAAAGATATTCTCAAAAGAATTGAATTTTTACGGAACAAAAGTTTCGTAAGCAAATGTTTATAACTACTTATATATACGAGTAAATGTCTGCGTGTGTAATGTACGCTATATTCAAACGTATATTTTTATATTGTGTTTTTCATTAATTAATGAAAGCAATTAATTTTTCTTCGTCATTAACTGTCAGTCGTTTTTTAAATCTTAAAATACTAATTGTTGAGTATATTAATTTATAAATTATGCATATTAACTATCAATGGTCCCACAAAAATACGTTCTTTGATAGTTCTTTTATAGTTATATCGCATAACAGGTTTGTAGTGAAGACAATCCTTTGGTCACTTAATATTCCTTATAAATAAATTCAATTTTACATAATAAGTAATTCTTATATACTGCAATAAATTACGCATAAGCATTATATAAGCTTTATAATAATAATAAGCATTATATAAGCTTTATAATAATAATAATAAGCATTATATAAGCTTTATAATAATAATAATAAGCATTATATAAGCTTTATAATAATGATAAGCATTATACAAGCTTTATAATAATAATAAGCATTATATAAACTTTATAATAATAATAAGCATTATATATGCTTTATAATAATAATAAGCATTATATATGCTTTATAATAATAATAAGCATTATATATGCTTTATAATAATAATAAGCATTATATAAGCATATATATAAGCTTCAAACGTCTTTAACGCTTGTTAGATATATTAATTATATAGGACAATGAAATTGCATTTTAATTTGAATAAACTTCTGCCGGCGAAATAAAATTTGTCTCAAGTTCGAAGATTTTATGAACATTCAAATCCATCGTAACTTTACGAGAAAAGTCGTAGGTTAGTAAAATCGTGCATTTTTTAATTTTTCCCTTTCCGTAATAAAGCGAAAATCCCCACCGCTTGTCATTTATACTACTTGTCACAGATGTTTCATTAGTTTCGAAGAAATAATAATAATTTTAGCAATAAAATTATCGCTTTATCCGAGGAAAATCGGAAAAATTTGGCATTCCTGGCCATTCTGGGCCCTATTTTTTCAATGAAAAAAGATAGAAAAGTAACTATTATAGGGATTATTATTATCAGTTAACGCTCGCATTTCGAAAAGGGGGGGATAAAGGGAATTCCCCCGGTCGTTTTATAGGGAAAAATGACAAATAACGGGACAGATAAAAAGCAGGCGGAGAATTCGATAAAGAGAACAGGAGCGCAAATTTTTGGACGCTATGATGATGAATAACTGAGCCGCCATTTTATCTACCTAAAGCTAAGTCTGGTATCAATTTTTGCGCCTTTTTTTGATATTTTTTCCCAGACTGGTTTTATTTGAAAGGCGCCGCTATCTCAATTTACCAACCTTAGCTCCCCGATTTGAAAGTGCGAGTCTATATTTGTATCTGTGGGGGAAGAGAGTTTGGAGAAGAGGGAAAAAGTAAAAAAAAAAATCCCGAAGAATAAAGAGGAGGAGATAGCGACACCTCGGCCATAAATGTTATTTTCTAACTACAATCAGATGGGACATGAAAATTAGAAATAGACATTCAGTTGCCGGTAATAAATGCGTCAGATGCAAGGAGCGAACGGCGCAAATTATTATTGTCAGATGCAAAATTCCCGCGATAAAATTATTGGCCCACCTTTTCAGCAAGTTAGTAAAAGTTTATGAGAATGTGGGGAGCGGATTTTGCGCGCAAAAATTAATGTCTGTTGCGACTTAGAAAATGTTTCATAAATTAACATAAATTTATGACAATTTTTACAGCAAAGAAATCTTAAAGGGTAAAAAGTTTACGCTAGATATACGTGACTTAACATACATTAACGATCCCATGCTATTCAAAATAGAGGTGTAATCCCAGAACTAGATCCAGTGAAAGATTAGTCTTCCCCTAAGCGTAAAATGTGGTTTGGAAGTTGTGAGGATGTCCGTTTATAGAAGTTTTCCTATTATAATGGAGACAGTCGGTTTCTCATCACTCGTAGGTATGCGCAAGTATAAGCGAGGGATAGGGGACTGTTTCTTTATACTAGTGAGAAGTAACGCACGCGCAAATAATGCAAATGATAGGTAACTGATAATTGTTTTAATTATCTGTATTATTAATTACTTATACAGTAGTGGGAGCAAAAATGAAGGTGGAAACGAGAGGAGGGAAGAGGATCGAAAACGCTGGTGGTGAGATTAGATTATGGATCTCTCTCTCTCTCTCTCTAACTTTGGCTTCCCTGTATTTGTGTTTGCAGGCAAAACTAAAAGGCGTTTTATTTTGCCATTCCAAAGCATTGCGGTATTTATTTAGAGGCTGCACTGACGTACGCGGGGTTAGAACCCCCCATTTGCAATGAAATTTTATATATTTAACATAGGAATATGTGAGTTGTAGCTCTGTAATCCCCCCCCCTCACTGAGTCTGTACGGGAGAGTTCAAATAGTACGTAAGCACCTTGAGGGGGAGGGTGCCTCTGTGCTTATTTTCCTATGTTAGCCAATGTTAATTTTTGCTTATGGGGGGGGTTGAAATGGCCAAAATATTGCTTACGTAATACTTGAACACTACCTGACCCCTGCTTATGCTGATGGAAGGGTGTATATAATTTTATGGGAATTATTTGTTACAAAGAATGGAAACATACGTATAATATACACTGGTGTCCAAAATTAATTTTACAATCAATGTTATTTCAAAGGGAGAAGAACACATTTAGCTCTGTGACTTTTGATATACTTAATTTATAAAAAATCATTTTACAGAAAATTAAAGAGCTATAAACACAGAATTTCAACAAATCAAATTTTTTCAGGCATCCTATGAAGGAGAGTTCACGATTAAAATTGATGCAAACATTGAAAGTCGAAAAAGAAAATTCGTAAAATATAATTCAGAATTACAAATTTTCTGACATAAACAATCGGAATTATAAAATGATTATTTATATTTATATAAGCAAATATGTTACCCAAAATCTATTTTTTTACGAATTTTTGTTTTCTACTTTCAACTTATGTACCATATTTGATCTTAGATTCCCCTTCATAGGTTACCTGAAAATTGTTGATGTGTTGCAATTCTGTTAAGCGTTTATAGTTCTTTAATTTTCTGCAAAAAGATTTTTTACAAATAAAGCACATCGAGAGTTAAAGTGCAAAATATATACCTCTCCCATCGAAATAACATTAAGTGGAACCTTAATTTTGGATACCAGTGTATATATATATATGTGTGTGTGTGTGTATGTTATAAAGTTAAAATTTTTTACGTCCACATGCTCTATAGCTGAAATTATGGCTTTTTGACTCGTATTATAAATTAGAATATTATTGCCGTAAAAATGGCCGGCAATTGATTGACCATGAATGGTTCAACACGCGGAAATACAATAGGCAGGCTTGTTGTTTTATATATATATAGTGGGCCTTGATAGCTGTGTCGCTCCACTGCCAAGATATTTGAGTTTTAAACAAGAGGTTGCTGATTCGGAGGCTGTTCTTTTTCTTTTGAACTCTCGAAAAAAATTTTTTGTTATTGAGGCTCAGAGTGTTGACCTATTCACGGACAATTGCCAATCACTTTCTTGGTAATTATGTCAAATCTGAATTTTAAAAATTCAATTTCATTACCTCCACCGGCAGGCCTCCGCTGAAAAAGCGTAGGTCTAAAATTTATACATATATAATAACCAGCATTGGGCACATTTCTCAGTCCCAAACTCCATTTAAATATCGTTGTTATATATTCAAACAGTAATTTATTATTGACTATATTTCTATTTCCATTATTATTATTATTACTGGTCTGCATTTGCATAATCCATCTTGAATTTGACTGGGTACTTTCTTTAATATCGGGGCCTGGATATCAAAACCCTAAGGATATCACCCCTGGATATCACCCAAGGGCCTGGAATATCAAAGGTATTTTCTTAGGATATGGGCGGTTCCATGCAAAAAGGCCTTCTGGAGTTGGTGCACTACCATTTTGTCAATTTCTATTATATTAAGATGATTTTGGAGGTTTAGTGGGATTGCTCCCGATGCTCCCATTACCACTGGGACGACAACAGCTTTTTCCCATAGCCTTTAGGCTTCGATTTGTAGTTCTTTGTATTTGGAAATTTTGTGAAATTCTTTCTCTTGAATTCTTGAGTCACCAGGAACAGCCACATCTGCTATCCAAACATGCTTTTTTTTACACAATTGTTAAATCAGGTGTATTACGTGTAAGGTATTTGTCAGTTTGGATACGAAAGTCCCACAGAATCTTGACTTATTATTATTATTATTATAGACGCCAGTTTTAAAATTTAAATAAGGAATTAAAATTTTATTTCGTAGACTAGTTTGTTCTTATACATTTCTATTAATGGCTATTTTTTTTATTTTTTTGTTTTTGTTTTTTTGTTTTTGTTTTGCTTGTTTGTTTATTTGCAGATAAAGAGAGTGATAATGGTGCAAAAATGGAGAACTTGTAGAGCATAGATTGAAAAATAATTTTATTTAGGCAACCCACAATGCATCTTTGTTCAAACTTCAAACTCTTTATTATAACTGTGTTATAAAAACATCGTCAACCCGATTTCATCACCAACCTAAAATGCAAACAACGCTTAAGAACAAACATCTTCTTTCTCAAAACTAAAGTGGGCGCTTGTCAAGCAAAGGCAGGCGTTTTGTGCGTCAACAAAACGCCAATTATGCCACCCGTCTCACCTGCTGTAGTCAAATATGAAGAAATGCGCCATTATAGAAGCTAAAATAATTGCAAACTGCTGAAAAACCACACGAGGAGGGGGAAGTAATTATCGTAGCACGGCTTTATTAACTTAACCATTGTTCTTTGGTTTATCGGAGCTTGCATCGGTGGTCATCGATCTTATCGGAGGTGACGATGAAAAGACGATAATGATGGGACTTAGAAAAGGCGGTCCCAG
>QLNU02015270.1:30821007-30831246 GCA_006491805.2 Dysdera silvatica
TAACGTTTCAAATCCAGTTTTCCATCTTAAGAAATGCGAAGTCAAACCTCGGTCTTTTATGTTAGATTCATAAATTAAAGCACATTCTTTTACAGCTTATGCACTCAAAACAATCTTCCTTAAGCCCAGAGTTCATTTCTTATTCATCTTAGAAATCTCTTGCATTGCAGTGATCTTTAACCCCAAATGGACCACCAGGTCCAGGGTTATATTTCCGGTGTAGGCACATGCCACTTTTTTTTTTCAAATTTCATCGGTTTTCCAAGCCGTAAATTGTATTAAGTAGATCGTATTGTCCTGAACGCAATTCATATTTTTTCACATTTTTAAAAAGAATGTTTCATGTTTAAATCCATTTTGAAGAATACCTGAAATTCAAGACTTAAGTACTTAGTTTACCCTCCACCCTAATAATTTAAGGAAAGAATCTCTCATTTTTCAGAATAAAAAAAAATAAAGCAATATTTTATACATCTTATAAATGTTTAACTTTATTTTTATACACGAAAACAATTGTTCTAATATCAAGAAAAAAGGCTTTATCTCCCTTAAACCAATAGCTAATTTTTCATTCATCTTTATTAGAAATCTCTAGCGTTGGACGAGCTTTAACCAACCCGTTCGAACCAACAAGCTCCGTGTTCGAATCCCCTTGTGCGCACAACCCACTTTTTTTTTTTAAAACTTCATCCACTTTTCAAACCGCAAATTACATTAAGTAGATCTTATTTTTCTGAAAACGATGAACATTTTTTCACATTTTTTAAAAGAATATTTCATTTTTAAATCCATTTTTAAAAGTAACAGAAATTTACGACTTAAATCTTTATTCCCCTTAATAATATACAGAAAAGAGCACACTCTTATCTGCCAAGGTTAAAAAATAAAGCATTTTTCTTCAAACCTTGTGAATATTTAACTCGAATTTTAAACAGAAATACAATTCTCCTAAAATCATACAAAATTGACATTTGCATTTTTAGGAAATTTCGGCGGGACATTTAGAGCTTTAGCACTAACGCGCCTTACAATTATCTGCAATAAAAAAAAATGAAACTGCAGGAAATTTTCTGGGGGGGGGTACCGGCCCTCCCCGGCCCCCACCTAGTTACGCCTATGCTTTTAACATGGCGTCCTTACCCGTAGTATATCATTTTTTAATTACGTTTGATGTGCTATGATTAATAGTATTTTATAAAGCTCATTTAATATTGACGCATTAAAAAAAAGTTAAGTTTTGATGGTTCTATATTTGTTTATGGAAATTTAATTTAATCAGTCCATATCATGTCCGTAATTTTAATATATATGTTTCTTTATAAGTTGATCTTGCTGAAACATAAAAAAACCTTGCCCATGTTTGCCCCATTTGGAAATATTCCATTTTATACAGGGTGTCCATAATTTAAGTCTTCCTATTCAGAGTCAACTGTAGCTTGATCTAACAATGCAAATGGCTCCAAATTTAGCAAGTTGCTGAGATAGACCATTGTGGTAGCGATTTAGCGAAGAACAGATTATACAGATTGGTTATAAATTAAGTAATCTAGTCCTGACAAAATTTCGTTAAGAGCCAAAAGTTCAATAATTTGATCGCTTGTAACTTTCGATAAAATCGGATTGTTTTCAAAATTGCGACATCATTGTTTTCAGAAAAAAAGCCTCTTTAAAATGATATCAAACATGATGTATATTCTAATTGAAAGTTGTCGAGCACCCTGGCGCCAGCGCCCAGTTTTTAAGGGCGCTCATAATTTTTTTATCGCAAAATCAGTACGCTTGACTTGATAACAAATAAAGTTGATTTTGCTCAAATATATTGAGGCGTTCAAAAGTTATTAATTTTTTCCTAATTTTCGGTGCAGTGGCCCCACTGTGCGTCGTTTAATGACAACAACAAACAACAACACCAACAACAAACAATTTTTATTTATTTGGACGGAGTTTAACGGAGTTATTGTGATAATAGAGGTTCTACGATAAAATAAATTCATCGTTTGAATGTTGGCGCAGTATAGCCCAGATGCTCTTGCGCCATAAAAAAGCCAAACAATCAATCAATCATCGTTTGAATGTTTATGTATTCACATACGTATACGTTGCATAAAAAATTGGGCAAGGCGTAAATTAAAATAGAAAATTTTTTTCCAAGTAGAGAAGAAAATGCAATCTCGGCATTGTCTCTTTCAATTTGTAGCTGCCCCCTTTCTAAATCTCGTTTCTTTCACCGTTTTTTCGAAAAAAAAAAGGTATTGTTTTTAAAAACCTTCTGTTATTGTTGCCATCTACTCTTTAATTTTCCTCACTTTTTTCCCTTTTAAAATAATGGAAAGAGTGGAAAAAGGGGGATACCAGTGTGATAATAGATTATTTAAATGTGATAGTTATCTTTTTCCCTCTTTCTTCCCTACGACGAAGTGTAATTTAAACCAAGGAAATCCGTTTTTTTCATAGTGTCACAATTGTAGATTGTTTTTAAATTACCGTACAATGTGACAATTGGGGATTTTTTTTCGCGGGGTTTTTATGAACGGTTTCCCGCCAGAATCCCTGTGGAGATTTGCAATTATAAAATTAGAGTATCTTCTGAACAATGCCTTTTTCCCTTTCTTTCTTCCCTTTTTTTCGAAATTTTTTTTTGTTTCCTTTTTTGGATCGTAATTGTCTCATTTCGATTGGAGTGTGTTTTTCCCTTTTCAATTTACCGCTGAACAACGGACGCGTAATAACTCTTAACCCCGAAAAAAATAAGAAAACTAATTAAATAACGATAACTAGGTATTACAAATGGGGAGAAAGGTATTATTATTTATTGGTATTATTAGAGAGATAACTTTATAAAGTATTTTATTATTAAACAGAATATGTGTAATGCAACTGCATATGTCAATTATAACTCTTCGGAGTTTTACACTGATCAACGGCTTTGATTTCACCTGGCCCGGGCACTACTTGAAATCATGTAGAGCTGTATAAAATTACACGTACAGCTCTACAAAATTACAGGTAAAGTTGTATGAAATTACATGTAGAGTTCTACAAAATTACATGTGTAAAGTTGTGTGAAATTATACGTAGAATTCTTTAAGTACGCGAAGATCTCTACAAAATTACAGATAAAGTTGTATGAAATTACACGTAGATCTCTACAAAATTACGTGTTCAAAGTTGTATGAAATTATACGTAGAATTCTTTAAGTACAGGTAGAGCTCTATGAAATTACACGTAGATCTCTGCAAAGTTACAAGTTCAAAGTTGTATGAAATTATACATAGAATTCTTTAAGTACACGTAGAGCTCTCTAAAATCAAGTAAAATGTCATTGCATTGCACAATCCAAAAACGGTATGAAATTACTGAAATCCAGGTAAAACCGTATATAATTACATATAAAGATCTATGAAATTACACGAAAAGCTGTGTGAAATTGCAACGCAGAGACGCATGAAATAATACATAAAGCTGTATCAAATTACACGTAAAGTTCTATAAAATTACCTGCAAAATTATATCTATCTGGTCAAGAAAATAAAAGTTAAAGAACTCATACGTTTATTGAATATCCATTTAGTAATTTCTTCTCAAATAAGCCATTTATTAAATATTAATAGAGCTATACATGTGCTGTATGTGTTCATTTTAATGAAACAGTTAAATAAACCCCAGACAAATTTAAAATGATCTATTTGTTTAACACTTTGAGCTTAATGCTTTTATTTTGTTCTGGTTTTGGGTTTTAAACAAGTACTTTGTAGGGAGCGTTTCTAATAAAAGTAACATCCTCTTTGCGTACAGCAAATATCAGTTAAATTAAATCAGCGTTAAAATTTAATTGATTAGTTAAAAATAAGAAGATTAAAAAATAGGGACTTTTTTATAATTAATAAATAAATAAGAAAGAGAGAGAGGAGAAGGAAGGAGGGAGGGAAAGAAAGGAAGGAACAGGGTTAGCATTTGAATTGCTTGTTCTTAGATCGTTTAGAGTGGTAAAATTGCATATAGGATATAAATACATTATAGAGATGACAATAATTACACGTCACCCTAACGGCGCGCTGCCTGAACAATACAGTCTTTACACTTCTGTCCCAGCAAGCGGATATATATTCTGCACTTAATCTAAGTTATTCAGTGTCTGAAGTTATATGTTGACAATCGCCATATTTGTTGTATAACATCTCACTTGTTCCCATGGCAATTTGTAACATAACTACGCTATATGCCATGATAAAAAAGAAAATAATAGAATAAGATCGCCGCAAGGGACGCTCCTATATAACGGGCACCTTTATTTAATGTACAATTTTCCAATTCCCAATGCTTGTTATCCCTTAACTCTCGGCAGCGGCGGATGTAAGTCCCGAGGTGATTGCCACATGCAGAGGTTTTACTATATGTCTGCCAGCATAATAGAACTCTCGTAGGGCAACAGCGTTTTTTCAAATTCATAATATTATTTCTATGAGCCGGGTGAGGGAGGGGGGCCATAAGAAATGAATAGCAGCCTTCATATGATGCTCTGGAAATACCTCTAAATTGAGAAAAACACATCGAAGTCTAAAATGTTAAAATATTTATTTATTTCGAAAGTCACTTAAACCTACTTATCTGTCTGTCTCCTTAACTTGCTGTAGATTACATTAGCATTATATTATTGTAGATTATATTAGCGTTATATTACTGTAGATTGCATTAGCATTATATTACGGTAGATTATATTAGCATTATATCACGGTAGATTACATTAGCATTATATTACGGTAGATTACGTTAGCATTATATTACGGTAGATTACATTAGCGTTATATTACGGTAGATTATATTAGCATTATATCACGGTAGATTGCATTAGCATTATATCACGGTGGATTATTATCATATTACATGACATTATATTACAGTAGATTGCATTAGTATGCTATTACATAGCATTATATTACAGTAGATTGCATTAGCATGCTATTACATAGCATTATATTGATGGGTATTGTATATTATATAGCATTATATTACGATGGTGCATTAGCCTGCTATTTTTGTAGCGATATATATTACGGTAGATTATATTATAATATTACATGACATTATATTACAGTAGATTGCATTAGCATGCTATTACATAGCATTATATTACAGTAGATTGCATTAGCATGCTATTACATAGCATTATATTACAGTAGATTGCATTAGCATGCTATTACATACATTATATTACGGTAGATTACTTCGAATTACACCCTATCTTAATAGCATTATTGCTTATTGATTTAAATAACTAGCATAAATCTCATGTGTAGGGGAAAAATGAAAAACCTGCGGTATCGGCGGAGCATCA
This sequence comes from Dysdera silvatica, assembly GCA_006491805.2. Taxonomy (NCBI): domain Eukaryota; kingdom Metazoa; phylum Arthropoda; class Arachnida; order Araneae; family Dysderidae; genus Dysdera; species Dysdera silvatica. Next base: position 30,826,344 of record QLNU02015270.1, read on the forward strand.
GAGTTTACGATTGCTGCCCAGGCAGTGATATAGCTAAAAATTGTACATTCTATATATTGTCTATGTATAATTATATAATGACAAATTGATCGCCTATAAATGATGCATTTCTGCCCGATATAAAGTTTAAAAAAAATCGTATATAGCCTACAGGGTTGTTCCAAAATTACTTCAGCAATGTAAAAGGGGGTGAGAGTACGCATCAAGACAAGCAATACAATAAAATCTCTATAATCCGGCATTCTTTGGTTCAGCATATTCTATAATCCGGCACCGATCAAGCTGCTCGTTTTCGTTTGTTTTTTTCCGGATGGATTCGGGCGTTTGTGGATCTTGTCCGCCAGGACGGATGATGAAGAAGAAGACATGGCAGATGAAGCTGAAGTCACGTGGAAACAGGCTTCTGACGTATTAAATATATTTGTAAAATTTGCCGTATCCAACAAAAGCCATACCTTTGCAGAACTGATAAATTTTTGTATAATATATAACTTTTTTTCTTTTTTTTTTAAAAAGATCCGAATCTAGGAGGCAACGTGATATCAGAGACTTTTAAACAGTGACGCTCATGTGTACTTTTTCTTTCCCTAGGGAAGCTTATTACAACTTGTTTTAAATATCATTACCCTGTATTAACTTTTCTTTGGCATTCCCGTCAAAACCATATTGACGTTCGATAATCCGGTACGGCCGTGGTCTCGAACATGTCGGATTAAAGAGCTCCTATTGTATTTACAATGGAACCTAGGCCCTGAAAGACACATATACTAGACTAGGGTTGTCCAACCATTTTGGGAAGCGGGCCACTTAAAAAATTTCATACATCACGTGGGCTTCAGCGAGTTTGGTAAAAAAAATAAAATAAATAAATAAATAAAAATAATTAATCACAAAAGCCTCTCTTCAGAGCTCCTTCCGTTTATGTATTTGTTCACTTAAGATATGGGAAGGGGTCACCCATCCGGTTTTCCCCGATTTCTGAAGAAAAAAATCTAAAAAAATGTTTTTTATTATTTTCGTTTCAAACAGTTGTCAGCGGACCGCATTAACCCTTTTGGCTGGTCGGATTGTGGCCCGCGGGCCGTAAGTTGGACAACCCTGTCCTAGACGGTGGACCTATGGCTGAGAAAATAGACACTTGGCTTGGAAATAATCCGATATCTTTATATGCAGTGAAAACTGTCTTAGGCGGAACCTACATAAAGCGGAAACTTGCTCAACACGGAATTTTTTTACGGTCCCTTCAAAAGTCAATGGTAGTTAACATTAGCTACGGAAACTGTCTAACGCGGAAACGGAAAGTACTATTCAGTCCCGTCAAAGAGAAAAACCTGCATAAAGCGGAAAATCGTTAGTAGGAAGAAAATTTTCTCAGCAGAAAAAGGAAAGAGGGTTGTAATACAATGCAAATAGCAAAGTGGGGGATGACGAACAAAAGACATTTTACAGATATAGAATGCCCTTGTCCACATAGGCGTAGCCAGGGGACGATTTTGGGGGTTGTAACCCCCCATCGCAATGAAATTTTGTATATTTAATATAGGAATATATGCGTTACTATTAGGTTCAGCAGAAGTCCATACAGATTGAGGATGAGAAACATAACGCTTTATTAACATAGCGTGATCGTACTACAGCATTAGCTCCGAGAGCTAGGTCGTCCACATTTCATGCACACGTACGTACAGTACAGTACAGGAATGGAGGAAGACTCCTATCAGCCTGGCGATTTACAAGCAAGTGAGCGACACCGGAGAACAGGTTTCTAGTCGCATGTTGCAAGGCACAGTGCGCATGCGTCGCACCCAGGTCCAGTGCATTACACTATGTAGGTAACAAGTATATAGTGAATAAAATACATTATAAAACCCAACACCCCCACACTGTATACACAGCTACCCAAGATATAAATCAGTATCCTCGACACCAATGGCCTTTAAACAATTACTGTGCTTGGGGAAGGACAATGCCTTAGTTAAGACCTCCGCTTCCATACTCTCAGTGGATACATAGTCAAGCTCGATTTGACCTTTAATTAGAGCTTCTCTCACAAAATGGTGCCGAACATCAATGTATTTTGTCCTTTTACGATAGACGGTTTTTCTGCCAATTTTATAGCTCTAATATTATCAACAAACACATTTATATTTTTCAAATGGCTATTACATAACTCATTAATTAGTCCGGAAAGGTAAATGGCCTCTTTTGTACCATCGGATAATGCCATGTATTCCGCCTCGGTAGATGAGAGTGCCACAGTGCACTGTTTATCGCTCTCCCAGCTTATGGGATTTCCGTTTAGTATGTAACAATACCCTGCATAAGATTTTCGATCATCGACACAATTTCCCCAGTCAGAATCGGTAAATCCAAATAATGGTGCATCAGTCTACCTAAAAGCTAGCCCAAAGTTAATTTTTTTTTTTCATACACCTCAACACATGTTTCGCAGCTGTCCAATGCGAGTTGTCAAAACGATTCAAATACTGGCTCAATTGACTAACAGAATTGGCGACATCGAGTCGAGTGGAAGTCGCCAAATACATTAAACCTTCAACTAGCTCGCCATACGGGAACGCCCCCTCCTCACATTCCTCTGCCCTTTTCAATCTAACATACAGCCATGGGGCTTGCAACTGGTTTTGTTTCCAACATGTTAAAACGTTTCAGTAACTCTCTTACGTAACTTTGTTGGCTCATGGATATCACACCCTTTTCTTGGCGAAAATTTATTCTTAAACAATATTTTGCTACGCCACTATACTTTATGTCCATTTCCTCTCTGAGGTGATTCTCAAATTTCCTAAATTTATGGGAATTTTGTGACATAAATAATATGTCATCAACATATGCCAGTATGGCAGTTAGTTGCCCTTCCTCTCTGACATAATACATGTATGGGTAAGCATGGGTTCGTATCGCCCCAAATGCCTCTATGATATCATTTAATCTCTTATTCCAACAACGCCTAGCCTGTTTGAGGCCACATAGCGATCTTTTCAATTGTAATATTTTCCTTTCATTTAGGGACTAAAATTTTTAACGTCTTTTTGTGAGTATCGCTGTCAGGTTTGCTACTCATTGTTATTTTAGTGAGGACTTCTTCAAAATATTCGGGATATTGCATGAGTATCGCCTCTTCGAGATTTCCATTCAAATTCGCCGTCGTTACGTCGAACTGGTGGATTTTAATTCCAAGCTTCACTGCCAGGCCCCCCACATTAATCGAATGGATCCCTGACGTGCTACTGGGGCAAAGGTTTCACTAAAATCAATACCCGGTTTTTAGTTAAACCCCTTTTGCTACGAATCTCGCCTTACGTTTGCAGAAAGATCCGTCCGGATTAAACTTTTTTGTCAATATGAATCCACTACCTCGTGAGTCACTTTCTTCATCATCTTAATTTTGAGCGCATCCGGCGTCGAAGCACGTCTCGCGATTCTATCACACACCTAAATTTTTCAAACTTCGCTGGAAGGCTGTATAGAAGCATCACAGTCAGTAGGTCTTCGTCTATTCGGATGTTCATATCAGACAGATTATTCCCAATATCGAAGAATTCTCGCACGTGGTCAAGCGTATCTCGCTATTAGATGGATCCACCATCTTGTGGTGTATCAGCGCCTTCAACAGCGTGGCTTTTCGAGCTGGTCCTTCCGATTGATATGTCTCTTCTAGTTTCTTCCAAATATCGTGCGACGTTATACAATTCTTTACTTGCTTCAACTCCGATGGGAAAATGCATAATACAATCCCGGCCTTCGCTTTCCCGTCCAACTTTTTACACTTACGTGGATTTTCAATCGAATTTTCATCTCCATCCACGGGTTCGGGTTTCGATCCATTTTCAATATATTCCCACAAATCATTCTTGACGAGAATTGCTTTCATTTGGATGCGCCATGTTTCGTAGTTTTCTTTGTCCAATCTTTCGATTCGCGATGTTCTATGGGACACTATTTTCTATCCCCTTGCGTTTAATTTCCCAGAAAAGATTATCCGATAATTTTCAGTCTTTCAATCCTCATTTCGCGCAGTGGAAGGGTGGTTAGGCGCATAATCTGTTAGCTTCAGCAGAAGTCTATAAAAATTGGGGATGAGAAACATAACGCTTTATTGGCATAGCGTAATCGTGATACAGCATTAGCTGCACGAGCTAGGTCGTCCACATTTCATACCAAAGCCGACTCGAAAATAGGAGGCTATGACACCAGAGCATTCTGGGATATGTGACGTCAGCAAAGGAGGGAACACTTTCTCACAATCACTGTCTGTATATACAGTGCAGACGTATGTTTAACGTGTTTATAATTTTTACTCCTCTATTAAACATCGAAAAAATGATGTTTACTGAAAGGGAAACGATATAAGAGGTATGTGCCTTAATTTCTAGAATTTTTTTAGATTGCTAATTTCTGTGACTGATTTTGAATTCGTTTTCATTAATTGGGTATTGCAAATCACGTGGATTGCCTTAAATAATAAATTTATAACTTGATTTAATAACTTTATAATTTGATTTAATAACTTACTTATACATGTATTTATTTTTAAGCTTATGCGTATGTTATCTATCGCAATGTTATATGCAGTAGAGCATCGATTATCCGAACCTGTCGGGACCGGCCCCAGTTCGGATAAGCAAAAGTTCGGATAATTGGACAGGCACTTTAAGAGATGCTCCCGACTTCACTAAAACGGTTGAAATATATATTTTTTATGCGTAACGGGTTTTTTAATACAGCAAATGTATGCTTTTATCAAATTTAGTAGTGGATAGGTATGTTAAAAAATGTTCCCATTTCGGATCGCGTGCGAAATTTAAAAAAATAAAAGAAAAAAATTTGAGAGAGGTAGGGCGTTCGGTTAATTGGAGTTCGGATAATCAACGCTCTACAGTAT
>QLNU02015270.1:30831346-30859641 GCA_006491805.2 Dysdera silvatica
AAACTATTGGTTTTTACGTAAATACTAAAAAGTATAGTTCTTTGGGAATATATTTCCTAATAAATATACCCTTCTTTATAAATATGTGAATATAAATAATATCGTGTACAAGCTATATTCATATAAATAATTAAAAACAGTAATTTACAAAAAATAATATATCAAACATACCTTGAAAATATGGTATTTGTGTAATGGTCATGTACAGATTTAGATTTGTGTAACAATATTTTTACTGACTTGCTGCCATAGGCGTATGCAAGGCGTGGTTTTGGGGGTTGTAACTTAGTTTTTATAAATTTTTTTAAAATACTCTGAATGATCTGTCGTGTAATTTTATAATTTTATCCGTTAAATACAATTACCCTCTTTATTCAAATTGAGTTCAAAAGTTATTATCTTCATATACAGTGCGAATAAAAAATATCAAACTTCACCTAAAAAGTGCGATTTTTGGACTTTAAATATTAATGAAAAAAAATTTTATATGCTATTCACAAAAAACTGATTTCATATTCTTAATAAGAAATTTAGGGACTATCATTTGTGATAAGTCTTGTGTCAGAGTACGAGCTTCCACAAAAGTGGTTCCCTTGTTAGTAAAAATGAAATTGCATCACATGGAATTATTTATTTGGTCTGTCTGAACTCTACATACCAGGACGTCAGGGTGACTTATGCAAGTAAATAATGTTTCGTTGCAATCTTGCAGAAGCTACTGCTGATATAAAGAAAAATTGGCGCATTGTGAAGACGTTTCATACTTTTCTATCGAATGAATAGTAAATTTAATCAAAAAAGAAAAAAATTAATCAAAAAAGAAAAAAAATTAATTTAAGAAGAAAAAAAAATTATCAAAAAGAAAACAACAAAAGAAAAAATTATCAAAAAGAAAAAAATTTAATCAAAAAAGAAAAAAATTAATCAAAAAAGAAAAAAATTTAATTAAAAAAGAAAAAAATTTAATCAAAAAAAAATTAATCAAAAAAGAAGAAATAAATAAATAAAAACTTGTTCCTAAAAGACTGTTAGTTAGAAGGACGTTAAGTTTTTCGTGATGTGCAGAACCCGTGCTCGCAAGAAACATAAACATAACCAGCTTATAATATCATCAGAAAGCAGGACAATTCCTTAACGATAAGCCTTCAGGCGATTGGTGTACTCTACTCTACATATACAGTGAAAATCAGTTACAACGACCTCCAAGGGACCGTGCAAATTCGGTCGTTATAGCCGATAGCCGTTATAAACGATGTTTTTCAAAATCATGGTATATAATACACTTTAGCGTTTTATAGATCGATTTGACAGCACAAAGTATAAAAATTTCTTGGTTTCAAAATTAAATAAAAATATACTTAATTATAATGAATTTAATTACTGATATATTAAAATATATTGATAGCCACACCAAATATATAATGAATTTTTTTAAACGAAAAAATTGCAGCAAATACAATAGTATATATTATAAAAAGAAAATGACCAATAAAAACTTGCGTAAAATATATTTTTTTCAGAGAAATAATTATAATATTGTCTCCATAATGTTAATGACTTCCAAAAAATCGGTAATTTTCGTTTACTTTCACGCGTACTTTTTTTAAAAATCGGTTTTCTAAATTATTTTCAATAAAATTTAAAGAAGCCTTAACATATATTGGCATCTCATGGTGCAAATATAATGAACGAACGATTGCCATTGCGGGTAATGCTTTTGAAATTGTTGGTTGTGTGAAGGAAATCTGCCGTTTAAATATAAAAATGTTGTTAACATAGCCTTGGGCAGCCAATTTCCGACAATTCTTCTATTTGGCATGCGTACACAGTTTTGTTTTATGGGTTTATCAACTGTGTGTTGCAACAGGGGCAATCTAGCGCCACAACTTCACGTTGTTTTGGTTGAAAAAAAAAAGGAATGCGTTGTAATTGATAATTCGTGGAAGCAATAGCTCTCGCGCTTGCATTGCAAAGGATACAAACACCCTCTTTGCTATGCATTTAGCATTAGCGGTTTGAAGAAAAATGAAATTCAGGTCACTTGATCGAACAATGCGTTGACTTCTTTTATTTGAACCGAACAGTGTGATCCCAACTTTGTTTCGAACTCACGTTGTTCCAATGAATGATTGTCAAGTCGTGTCGTTATATCCGATACGGATTTCCCTACTTCAGACAAAATCGCCGTCGTTATAGCAGGTTTCGTCGTTATATACGATGTCGTTATATCAGGTTTCGTCGTTATATACGATGTCGTTATAACCGATATATTTAGTTAAGAATAGAATAGAAGACCAAACATTATAAAAATTCCGTCGTTATATGCGGTTGGTCGTTATAATCGGCGTCTTTATAACCGATTTTCACTGTATGTGCATATATCTGGGGGGAGGATAACACTATGCGAATGATGCATCCAAAAATATTTTTTTGGATGCATCGGCACGGACATCCGTAAAATCTGAATTTGGACACGTACGTAAGGTGACTATGAAAATCGTAATCACTATGATAATTGCCTCATTCGCGCACAAGCCCCAACTGCTCTTATCGGCCATTATAGCTAAGCCATTTTATCAGCCCTCAGCCGAACGGTGATACCAGCCATCACCCAACCCATCACACGACAAACGATTTCTAGTCACCTTGAGGAAATAAGGTTGCTTGTGCATCGACCACTTCTCTGCTTATCACTAATTTCAACTCATTGTCTACTGCCCTTGAATTGGTGCTATTTCCGAGTGTTCTGGGATGCAGAATGGCTTGATGTTATCTTCAATGGCCAATTCCGCTTTTCTCGAGCTCTTACGAAGGCCTGATACGTATATGATGACAAACACGACAATGCAGCCGTGCCTAACAGCACACAGCTCGAAAACAGAGTATTACAGCCTGGGGATCGATCGGCTATCATAGCTTATACAATGATCAGATATGACTAACCTGTCAGTCTGGTATGTATTTCAGGTAATTTAAGAGCTCGTCGATATGTTGACCCCATCTTAACCTATAAAACTCCGCTTCATAATTGGTGTAGACAACGCCGTATTTCAGTATTTTGATGTTCCATAGATTTTGGGTTTAGTCAAGGCCGACTCGAAAATAGGAGGTCATGACACCAGGGCATTCTGGGATATGTGACGTCAACAAAGGAGGGAACACTTTCTCACCATCGCTGCCTGTATATATATACAGTGCAGACGTAAGTTTGACGTATTTATAATTTTTATTCTTCTATTAAACATCGCAAAAATGAAGTTTACTGAAAAGATAATGATATAAGAGGTATGTACCTTAATTTCTAGAATTTTTTAGATTGATAGGGTCAGTGACTGCTTTGGAACTCGTGTTCATTAATTAATAATAATACTAATAATGACGTTTATTTGTCACAAGGGTTACACAATTCATACAATCTTGAATTTCAATTTAAGTATAATAAATTTCACACAGTTTAGAACAGACAATACAATTTGCATTTCCCCGTGACGGGAATTTCCCCAGTAAAAATTATTGGATAATTTGGATTTTGCAAATCACGTGGATTGCCTTACATATGAGTTAATAACTTACTAATAAATATATTTATTTTTGAGCTTATGCGTAGGTTATCTGTCGCAATGTTATATATATATATATATATATATATATATATATATATATATATGGAGTATAAATAATAAATTAATGAAAGCAATATTTTTAAATTATATCGTATATGGCCATGAGAGCAGCTTTGCCCAGTATGGGCATGTGTTGTAATTGCTTACTTAATCCAACGTATTGCAACTTAATGTTTAAGGTTTTTACCCATTTAAATAAGACATATGCGACATACACTGATTTACAGACATTGGCATATTTAGGGAGAGCGCGTGTTCCCACCCCCTACCCCGAAATTTTTTGCTTTACAAATCAAAATTGAAGCAGTAAACCATGCAATTATCACTTATTATTATTGGCAAAATCTCATGTACCCAAATATGGAGTAGAGCATTTGCGTGCCCGCAAAAAAAAATCTGCTGGCCATTTCAAAACCCTTTCCTTAGGCTTGAATAATCGAACTTTGGCGCTAATACACAATACGGTAACCGTTGGCGACTTTTTTTTAAATGTTTCCATTACTGTCGGGGACGCATATCCCTATTTCGTCATGTTGGGAAAAGTGTTTTCTAGTTAATGAAAAAATGTTTTAGTGCAGTAGTAACTGGAAAATCAAATATATTTGTGCGCTAGTTAACAATATAGTAACCTCTTCCGTTTTAGCGATTTTTTTTGTTTTGTTTCATGCATTTTTTTTTTTCTTTGATTTTAGTTTTCTCATGCTTTTTTAAATTCTACCTTTTTTCTTCCCTAACTCCATAATTTCGATTAAAAAAAATAACGGCATCACGGCATAACAATCTCTCACTTTGGTCGCCAATGGCGCCAACTTCCTGTTTGCCGAGACTTCTATTCTGCGGCTTCATGATGGATTATCCCAGAATGTGTAGAAATATATATAAAACAGGGTTCAAAATTAGCGGGTGCATGGCTGCATTGTGCACATAAATTTTTAATTCGGGTGCATACAGTGCACCTAACTATTCAAAACTATGGTTATTTACATTTACTTTCCAAGAACAGTGACCTATGGAATAATTTTATATAATTTTCTCAATGTATCTGCATTTGCTTTGAATTTTTTTTTATTACATACGAATGTTCAATTATTTTGAAAAGTTGCATTTTTTTTAGCTTGCATGCTTAAATATAGTTGCTACATATACATTTTTACCCATTTTTAGTGTTGAGGTTTACTTTCTGTTAGTTGTACAGCTAACTAGTATTTAGTGCACCTAAATCACAAGACTTTGGTGCACTTGTGCACCTGATTTAAAAAGTTAATTTCGACCCCGATATAAAAAAAAAAAACCACACCCTATGTTTTTGGAAACTTTCGTTAAAGACAAACACAGTACATATGAATCCCATGTTTGCTTTTCGCCGAAAGTGCCCCAACCTTCTTCCCAGATTATATTATCAGGGTTAACTGAGTATCCATATAACAAAATTAGGATGGTTGAACGTGAGCAAATCAGAGCACCAATTATGCAGAGGAAACACTGACGGTTTAGCTGATGCCACGTGATTGATTAATGATCAGTTCCACGGTAAAATCAGCTTTGCAGTAAAAAATAAGGCACTACTGCACGACACATTACCCATTCAATTCTAGCACAATATATTCGTGTTCATCATGTAATAAAGTAGTGTATAAATATACTGAAAAAATAATTCATACTTTTGCAAACATTTGTTTAAATAATTATACAAAACTGAAAAGAAAATTATATATGTCGTTAGAGAAAAAGGTAACAGGAAGCTGAAAAAATTTAAAAATAAATAAAAACGGGTTTCTAACTTCTATAAACATTGTATTAAAAATATTTGGGGTCTTTTCAGTTTCACGTACGTATTTTTCTCATATACGATAGTAGTAGTTGCAAAATTCATTTAAAAATTGGAGACTTAAGTTTGTTATTATTGTTTCTTAAATAGTTCGAAAAATTTAATAAATTTGGTATATTTTCTCGTTCTTTGGTTTTGCATTTACTGTTTTTCTTTCTGTTTTGATAGCAGTACAAATCAATGAATAAAACTAGTAATAAGGAAATGTGGTGTAGTCAATTTTTACATATAATTATTAATAAAACACTTATGAGTTTCCTAACTACATTGGGAAAGTTTGTTGAAAATTTGCAAATATATATATATATATATAAAGTATTTAATAAATTATTTATATTTCAATATTACAAAAAGTGTAAAAAGTATATAATATGTTGTTAAAATAAACTAATTCAGAGCAGATTCCAATAAGGACAACACTGAAATCTATTTTCATGTATAGGTAAAAGATATTTAATAATATTTTTTTATATATGCTGCTGATGATTCGAAATATATTTCCAAAAATTTAGAGTACAGTTTGTAAATTTAAAATATTCTTTGCTTCGAGAAGAACTAATTTTCTTTTGCTGGCAGTTTGATAAACGTTGTTCCGAAGCGTAAACATATTTCCTCCTTTCGTGACGTCATAAACTAGGTGTCATGGCCTCGCATTTTCGAGTCGGCCTTGTTTTGTACACACACATGCTACAAGACGCAGCGCCCAAGTACAGTACATTACACTATGTAGGTAACGAGTATATAGTGAATAAAATACATCATAAAACCTAACAGTTATAGCTCTGTAACTCCTCCCACTAAGTCTATAACCCTTTATGAATTTTCTCCCTCCGCCTACGCTTGTCTGACCACAATTTTGCACACCACCCACCCACCATAGCATACCCAGAAAGTTCATAAGGAGAGGGTTACAGGCTTACAATGGGGGGTTACAGAGCTACAACTCCATTGTATTTACATGTATACTATACACAATTTCATCGCAATGGGGGTTACAACCATAATCGCGACCACCCCCCCCTTGCGTATGACAACGCCACCCACTTCTTAAATAAAAACGTTCATTATTAACCAGAACGAAAAGTCACTCATATCGACTTTATCAATTCATGGATAAACCCACCGCAAGGGAGAGTATCTTTATACAAGGGAATCATTATCTTTACAAGGGAGGTACTTTATCGTTACAATTTAAGCTTACATAATAGACTTTTTGTATAGAATAAGCATGTATAGTTAGCATGAAATTTTGCATCATATTGATCGTAACTACTAAAACCACAATATAGTGCAAAAATTAAAATTAATAAAAATAAAATGCAGTGATAAAATAAATATTTTTATCAAAAGGAAAATAAATATAATCTTAAAGTTCGCAAGATAAGACAAATAAAAACAATTAGCATATGCAGTCATCTCTTACCACTGAATTTAACTATGTATGTATTTATTTTGCATGTAACCTCCATAAGGCGGAAACCTGCATACTGCGGAATTTTTTCCGGTCCCCTGAGTTTCCGCCTGAGACAGGTTTCACTGCATATATATATATATCACTCTATAAAAAAAAATATGCGCCTATCTTTGTACATGCTTGATATCTACCGTTTGTATTGGTCTCTCTCTCTCTCTCTCTCTCTCTCTTTCTCTCTCTCTCTCTCTCTCCCTCTCAAGGCCGGAGTTCACTAGACAATGCATATAATTGTTCCTACCGAAAGTATTGAAGGAGTGTCCACTAAAATATAATAACACCAAATTTAAGTGCAGCGGGCCATTTCGGTTAATCTAAATTCCAGTTAAGCGATTAATTAATTTATTAATGATTAATGATATAACAAAATAATTAATGATTGATTAATTTATCCGAATATCCGGAGTTCGACTGTATTGCCTTCCCACAGCGTGGGTTTGGGGACGGACTGTCAGCTACAATTCTGTGGACAAAAAATCAGGAGAAAATAAAAATTTTCCGTGAGAACGGAAACACTTTTGCAAAATTTATCGATAATTTACTTGGATACAAATACAGCATATATGACAATTAGTTTAAAAAATTTATTAGAATAAGTAGGCCTATAGGAAATATTGAAGAATATATGTAAGGAATTCAAAAGAATAAGTGCATATAACGAAACCTGTCTTTAAACATATTCTAAGGACCGGGAAATATAGCGTTATAGAAAAGAATGAATTCGGTATATAATCTATATCTGGCGAGAATCGCGGAAAGCATTGTTATAGGCAGAGGATTTTCATATACAGACTTTACCGTATTAGAATATGCATATATAATTATAACTCTACAAATTTTTAATTTATATTTATTATGCATTTAATTCTGGTGCGTATATATTGCAGTTCAAAAATTTGTCTCCTTTTCAATCACTTGCTTTGGAATTTTTTAAATTAAAATTGAAATATTTATCTAAAGGAGTTGTGCAGTTTATCAGAGCATTCGAGATTTGCTAAATTAAAATTTTAATAAAATGAGGGAAAAAATGGGGCGGGGCTGAAGATTTGTTTTTTACAAAATATCGCGTATTTCCAAATAGAAAGCAGTCATCCTGGTCAACGTGAAATAGTCTAAAAATGTGACATTAAAACACCATTGTTTTGAATAGTTTCTTTCGATTTAATAACGGTACGGGAACGTGCATTTGCGGGAAAAGGTACCCAAGACCCGATAGGTTACTCGCCAAAATGGAAACACTTTTACCCTACTGTTACACACGTAGGGTAAAAAAAAGGAACTTCGAAACAAGCTCCTCTTCCTACATCCATAAAATTTTACAAGAGTTAGTAGCCTACTTTGGGCTTCTACATTGTACAGTTGTATTAATATATGTAGTTTCATTTAATTTGCATAGTATGTCTCCGTCTACTAGCACTAACTAATTCAGCCGTAAGAATAAAGAAAAAAGAAGAGTAAGAGAGAGAAAGAGAGAATGGAATCAACCCCTTCCAATGCTTCTACTACTTACTATCTCCAACTTGCAAAGCTCAATTCTCCCAACTATAAAACCGTGCCCATCTCCGAAGCGAAAACCACCCCGTTATCGTGCCTCGTTTTCCCGCTTCCTCCCGCCCATCCCAACCGGCAAAAATTATCTCAGGAGCCGCTGGAAAACGGGAGTTTTCAGTTAGCTAGGCACACCCAGCATTGCTATCAAAAATTCGAGTCATTTTAACCTCTCTCCCTACACTTCCCCTCACCCCCCCAACCCCCAAAATCAAAAATAAAATAATTCTCTTAGCCGTTTCAGGGGGAGGTTTAAAATGCGCGTTTGTGAGGGAGCCGGGGGGGAGGCAGGTAATTTTTACCGAAATTTGTAATCATCCCGAAAATGGGGGAGGGTGCTACCTACCATTGTTTTTAATCGGTTTCTAGGAAGGTAATTTGGCGTTCCGTACTCTTCCAGAGATAACGACTTTTATAATTAATATATATAGCTACTATCCGCAGATATTTTTGAAACGAGAAATGTTTTAAATGCTTTTGAAATCGGGCCAAAAATGGTATTTTTGAAGATTTTTTTCCCCTTGTACCATTTTCAGCTTTTCCTCTTTCTTTTTTATTGTTATTATGACTCCACCGCACTAAACTCCAGAGAAGAAAAGAGGGCGGGGGGAACAAGAGTTGTTACTGATAATAAATCTAGAGCAAACGTTTTATTAATTATTATTCCGGTTATTTTTTTTTCCATTATCCCGATCGTCTGACAGTTTTGTTGCGGAGCATTTCAAGAATGGGAAATCGGGGAAAGCAGGCCCTTTGAAACCGCATTTAGCTACCTGGAAATACGTTTCTTTTTACGTTACCTGGTGGCGGGAACAGCAGGAAAAATGGTTCGGGAGTTTTTGAAACACAAATTTACGATTTATCAGTATTCCTTGTTTAGCTCCGCTTGGGAGAAATGACAGTAAATTTGATAACGCGTTTAAATAAAAAGAAAAAGTCTTATTATCTAAATTTATTCGAAAAATTTCATTGATTTTGAAAATATTATCGTCTGGCTAACAAAAAATATTTAAAGCAGGCGAATTGGGAAGTCGTATGCCTTATTCCGATTCAAAGGCCTGTTCGAAGTTACGCTTCCTCTTATAGGTCTTCGAACCATCCACCCCTGTAAATACAGTGCAGCTTGCTCGGCCAACTTTTCCAACGCACTAACACACACATACACACACCTGTAAGAAGTCTACAAAGTTTCTAGTCATATCCAGACTGAGTTCTAAGGCCTCCTCCTTAAAGAATTCTATGATTTGCCAAAGGACGGTATTTGTTTTATAATATACTTGCATTTTAAGCCGATATTTTGGCAATCGATGGAAAGTGAAATATTGATATGCAAAATAATCGATGTCGTAAATAATTTTAAGAAATGGCTTAAAATGCAACAAAGCATTATTCAATTAGGCGATTTGCGGCTTGATTTGTTTAAGGTAATTTTAGATGGCGCAATTTAATTTATAGCTGAATCACTGAATTGGATTCTTTTTCAGTGTCTTAAAGAGTTTGTTTATGTTTGTATGGCACAAGGGCAGCAAAGGTCATGACGGGTCAGGTCAGGGCCTGCAGTTTTTCAAGGAATCTGACACATTCTGCTGCGCCCGAGTCGCGTTAATATGTCCTAGATGGTTAATCTTGCCATTTTGGGTCGTGCAATTAAAACTTGTGATTAGATTAGCAAATTCCGAGAATTATATTCGCAACTTAAACACGTTTTACTAAATGAAATTATGGGCGAAATTCCATTGTATATCTTCAACTAATTACCGTTATATTACTATTGTAGCAGAATGTTTTGGAGCTTTTAAATGTACAAACGCAGTTGTACTCATTTATGACGAACTTTTAAGGGATCAACACTTTTGCCTGTTATGTCCGAGTTTTTGTTAAACTTGAGTAACAATTACATAAGATTTAAAAAAAACTGGCCTATAAGGAAAGAGGAAACGAATATTGTCATTTACGTAAATTACATATAAAATATTAATAAATATCAGAATTTGGCATGTTTTTGCCACATTATAATATCATTATATGAACTTGTAGTGGGTCGGAGGGGAGAGAGGTGGGAATAAGTCGTAATTGCAGTCATTGTCTGATTCAGTATTTTGTTTGCAGCTTGCATATCAGTGACGATATATTTAGGAGTAAAACTACCAGATACCATAACTTCAGAAAAAAAAAAGAGAAAATTTTCTCTCTTTGTAAAAGGAAGAAAACTGATTTTCAGACCCGAGTCAAGAAAATTAAAGGTGGCAAGATTTTACTACAGTGCTTTGCTCGCTATGTATTAGGTTTTTCTTGCAATATAGAATTTTCTTCTTGTATATTTTGGTCATAACCGAACACAATTTTTATTTCTACTCGTTATAAACGGGTTTTCGTTATAACGAATTTTGGTTGAAGTTGTTTTCTTGGATGCGACAACACTCTGAAATTAAAAACGATGAATTTACTGCGTTCAATTACGTAGAGATGACGTCAGGAGATCTGTCGGGGAACGCCATCCATCAACACCCATCCGACTGTTGATGTACGAGCTGTTGACAGATATTAATGAACAGAATATTGACCGTGTTCGCTTGTATTTAGTCAACGTGAACTCTTGTGGTACTTGAAGTTAACTGCCAAAGTTCACTTTGATCAAAGTGAACTTTAGTGAACTTCATTAAAGGTGATTGAATTAGTGAACCTTGTAAAAAATGCTTGCAAAATTATACACACAGTGACGCCATTGGACATTATAATGCAAAATATCTGTCAGTATTCGGTCCAATAGAGTGCACTATGCATGGTTGTTACTGACGTATGCGGAGGTCATGAACCCTTCATTACGATATAATTTTGTATATATACACATGAAGATGTGAAATTTTAGATCTATACCCACTTATGAACTTTCTGCGTAAGCTAATGATGATGATAGTGATAGATGTTGTGATTGTTGCAATGCTTGATGTTCTACTAAGACAACAAAAGGGACACCTAACACTTAAAGTATTGGACAAAAACATGGGTGTACAGCTGTAGGGGCCCGAGCTTCTCCAATGATTTAAAATAAACTGTAATTTTACATATATTGTGATGTGTAAAGATATATAATGGGCGCTCTCCACCAAAATAATTTTGAAAACCCTACCCCGTTGCTGAACAAAAGGTAAATTTTTGTAGGAACGAAATCTCATCTTACGTGGGTTATAAAAAAATCTGTTCATTTGTATCTTATAGCGCAAGGACATCTATAGTTATACCGCTCCTAGAATTATAATTCTCCAAAGAACTCAAAACCGTTTCTGGCCTGGGGATTCAAATTACGGGATTGTAGAATTATAGAAAAAAAAAGTACAGGGTACATGTTGTAGGTCGTGAATAAAATATTACGCGGCAAACTGTATGCTAATTAGCTATACATAATACTTATTTGTATCCAATTCAGACAGGGTCCTTGACGCAAAAGGACCCTTGCTGTTCTTGTCCACATAAAGATCCAAGCAACTAAGTTGGGCAAGATTAATATAATTGCTTATATGCAAGCCAACTGCCGTGAAGCCGAATCATTCAGAAGCTGGCATGAAGCTGAATTGTTTAGTAGCTGTCACAAAGATGAATTGTCCAGAAGCTGCCATGGACATGAAAAGTTCAAAAGCTATCACGAAGCTGAATTGTTCAGAAGCTGTCATGAAACTGAATCGTTTAGTAGCTGTCACAAAGATGAATCGTCTGGAAGCTGCCGCGGACATGAATCTTTCAAAAGCTACTACGAAGCTGAATTGTTTAGAAGCTATTATGAAGCTGAATTTTTCAGAAGCTGTCATAAAGCTGAATTGTTCAGAAGTTGTCACGAAGCTTAATCGTTTAGTAGCTGTCACAAAGATGAATCGTCCAGAAATTGCCATGAAGCTGAATTGTCTGGCAGCTGCCATAGGCATGAATCTTTCAAAAGATACCACGAAGCTGAATTCTTCAGAAGCTGAATCATTTAGTAGCTGTCGCAAAGATGAACCGTCCAAAAGCTGCTGAATCGTCTAAAAGCTGCCATGAAAATGAATCGTTCAAAAACTACTACGAAGCTGAATTGTTTGGAAACCACCATTCATGTTTAGTTTACCCTTTTCTTTAATTTTAAAGAAATTTCTAATATTTCTAACTATAAAAAAGCTTGCATATGAATGAGAAATATTATATTACAGGGTAAAATATGATTTTCTCAATTAAATAAATTAAAATTCGATAAGAAATTGTAACTTGGGACACACATAAGTTTTTCATTTTAATAAGAATTCGTGAAAACGAACTATTCAACAGTTACTGAATGCTGGTTAGTTCAAATGTAGTGGCGCCAGGACAGCAAAAAATCATAATATTTTAAACAAGGTGGAAGGTATGAACGAAGCTAGCTCAGCAAAAATTTCTATTTATAAAATACTCAATCCTTTTAATAACAAGGAGCAGAAGTTTGAAGGATTTTTTTTTTGATATGGCTCAAGGATAACCAAGATCATGTTGCTCCAATATCTACAGGTTTCTGAAAGATCTGAACCTTAGATATCTTAGGAAACCGAAGTCCGTAATACTGATCGGTAAGGACATGGCAAGCACCTTGTACCAATAGGATTCCACCCGAGTTTTCTGCGTAGTTTGTTTTTCGTGTTTCATGGCGCAAGAACAAGAAAGTTCATGCAGCGCTAGTACCTGTAGCTTTTGAACGATCCGGACTTTAGATACAGGAAGTCTTTTCCCCTATCATGACAGTTAAAAAAGCATCGGCTTTGAGAACCTAATTCTTATGACAAAGAATTTTCATGAAGTTTCATGAAGTTTTTCATGAAGTTTCATGAAGTTTCATGTTGGGTGGAGAGAACACAAAATTTGCAATAGACACTGTCTTCTATATCTTGGAGTAAGCTGGATAGTTACGTTTACT
Organism: Dysdera silvatica; assembly: GCA_006491805.2. NCBI lineage: Eukaryota > Metazoa > Arthropoda > Arachnida > Araneae > Dysderidae > Dysdera > Dysdera silvatica. The sequence continues at coordinate 30,844,732 of QLNU02015270.1, forward strand.
CAGCCAAGATGATCAGAAATTTCGTCTGTGGTGAGATTTTCCTAGACTTTATACAGCACTTGTGACGGTCGTGGGAAAATTTCAATTTGCGTATGGTTCCCAAAGATTTTTTAGCACTGTTATCCTACCTTCATCAGTGAGGTTAGATTTCTTGATATAATTAAAAATATCTGCAGTCAGAATTTCCACTTCAACTGTGTTTGATATTATGTTTTGCTCTACCTTTACCTCTTACAAAGTTGTTTGAAGACAGTCGCGGGCCACTGCTGTTGCTTTTCTCAAGAGCAGTCTCATCCATGTCACCAGCGTTCAGGGAAATAGAGTTGGGATCGTCACTATTTTCGACCTTACTTTAAAAGAGAAAATGGCGAGTGTCTCTATTTACGTAATAATTTTTCGCTTTGTTAGTCTAAGGGGGTCGGGTCCTTTAGGCCCCCCTACGCGGGTGCGCCACTGGTTCAGGGGGTTTTCCCCACTTCCTCATTTGTTGTTTCTATTCAAGCTTGTAAATGACTAGCAAAAAAAAGCTGAACTTTTTTGGAAATTGCCCAAAAAAACAACAAATACAAAATTTCCTTAAGACCGTGAGAGTATGCGGCGTACACAGCGCGCACCCTTTGGGGCAGCCCTGCTTACCAGAAAAGAAACGAAATAAATTATTCAGTAACAATGAAATAATTCTTCCATATTTATATAAAAAAGTTCATTCTTTTATTCAGAGGAAAACAAAATTCAAGCATTTCTTCTTGGACATTTAGTCTATTCACAGACAGTTGATAATTTTTGAGGTGGCAGGATTTTACTTCATGCGGTATCCTTGCCTGTAATTTTCTTTGAAAAATTGCTATGTATAAAAAAATTATTACAATTTACATATGCAGAAAAAGTATAGAGTTAATAATTTACGCAATAGTTTTCTTTCTTTCTCGTAATATGAACATTAAATTTTAGGATATATGAACTTCGAGTTTTAGGAGTGTGTGTCAAGAAAGTTGGAGGTGTAGCATCCTCCCTAATCCGGACTTCTGATATCTAGAAAATCAAATTCCGGAATTAACAAGCATCTTACACCAATCGGATCCCATCCGAGTTTTCTGCGTAGTAGGTTTTTCGTGATTCGTGGCGCAAGGACAGCAAAGTTCATGCTGCGCCAATACCTACAGTTTTCTGAAGGATCCTGACCTCTGATAGCTAGGAAATCAAATCCGGAATACGTATCGGTGACGAGCTTCTGTAACAATGGGATTCCATCCGAGTTTTCTGCGCAGTATGTTTTTGTGAATCGTGGCGCAAGGACAACGAAGCTTATGCTGCGCCAGTACCTGCAGTTTTTTGAGGGATCCTGACCTCTGATCACTGGCGCAGGGGGTGTTGATGGGAGTTGTGACCCCCCCATTGCAATGAAATTTTGTATATTTAACATAGGAATATGCGAGTTGTATCTCTGTAACCCCCCATTGAGCCTATAACCCCCTTATGAACTTTATGCGTACGCCTATGCCTCTGTTATCTAGGAAATCAAATTCCGGAATACGTATCAGTGACAAGCATCTGTACCAATGGGATCCCATCCGAGTTTTTTTGCGTAGCATGTGTTTTGTGATTCATGGTGCAAGGACAACGAGGCTCATGCTGCTCTAGTACCTACTGTTTCCTGAAAGATCCTGACCTCTGATATCTAGGAAATCAAATTCCGAAACACGTATCGGTGACAAGGATCCCATCCGAGTTTTATACGTAGTTTGTTTTTTGTGTTTCGTGGCGCAAGGACAACGAAACTCATGCTTCTCTAGTACCTACCGTTTTCTGAAGGATCCTGACCTCTGATATGTAGAAATAAAATTCCCGAATACGTATCGGTGACAAGCATCTGTACCAATGAGATACCATCCGAGTTTTATGCGTAGTTTGTTTTTTATGTTTCGTGGCGCAAGGTCATGCTGCTCTAATAACTACAGTTTTCTGAAGAATCCTGGCCTCTGATACCTAGGAAATCAAATTCCAGAATACGTATCGGTGATAAGCATGTGTACCCATGGGATACCATCCGAGTTTTATACGTAGTTTGTTTTTGTGTTTCGTGGCGCAAGGACAACGAAGCTCATGCTGCGCCAGTACCTACAATTTTCTGATGGATCCTGACCTTTGATATCCAGGAAATCAAACTCCAGAATACGGATCCATTGAAAAACGGCAAGTATCCAATACCAATGGGATCCCATCCGAATTTTCCACGTAGCATGTTTTTTGATAAAGCTCTAGTTTGAGCTGTAATTAATACGTGGGTGGCAAAAATTATAGTATAATAAATTCCCCCACGAAAACTCACAAAAATCTCGCCCCGGAGGCTTTCTTGTGTTGACCATATTTGGCAATTGTGTTATCCCTGCGGAGGGTAATAATACCTTAACACCTTTACATACGGAGAAAGAGAGCGTTGTTTCCTGTCCTCATTCGTCTAGCGGTCCAAGACACTCCGGGCTAAACGGAGGGACCCTGGTTCGAATCCAGGATGGGGAAAGCGTCTCTTTTTCTCCAAAACGAATAAAGCTCTAGTTTGAGCTATAATTAATACGTGGGTGGCAGAAATTATTGTATATGTTTTTTGTGTTTCATGGCGCAAGGACAACGAAGCTCATGCTGCGCCAGTACATACAGTTTTTTGAAGAATCCCGATGTCCGATATTTAGGAAATCAAACTGCGGGAAACGGGATCGGTAGCAAGTATATTTTACCAATGAGGATTCCATCCGAGTTTTCCGCTTAGTATATTTTCAGCGTTTACGACGCAAGGACAAGAAAGTTCATGCTGCGCCAGTACCTACAGTTTTCTGAAGGACCTCTGATATCCAGTAAATCAAATTCCCGAATGCGATTGAAAAACGGCAAGTATCCAGTAACAATGGCATTCCATCCGAGTTTTCTGCGTGGTACATTTTTTATGTTTTGTGAAGCAAGAACAGCAATGGTCATGTTACGCAAGTATCTACAGTTTTCCGAGGAATCCTAATCTCTTAAAGCCTGGGGAGATCAACCCCTGGGCTACAATATGTAGTTAGTTGACGTGTGGTGTTTTTTTTTCGGGGGGGGAGGGGTATTTGATAGACAGTCAGGGACTACATTTCGAGAAATATTGATCTGAAAACTTGAATAAGACCAAGCTCAAAAAATTGCAGATCGAGTTTTACGGAGCATGGACCGCGACGGTCATGCTGCACTGGGAGATACAATTTTTCGAGTAGTTCGAACGTCTTCAGGTCGAAGAAATCAACAATATACTGTATGTGCGATCACACCCTGATTGGGGCAGAATGACCTTTGCTGTCCTTGCGCCATACAAATATAATCAACCAAATCTAAGAAATCAACCTTCGGACTACAGTGAGCAATTAGTCGATAAATTTTTTTTGCAACATCGGGAGTCGAACCTGGGTTCTGCATAGTAGGCGGACGCATTACTTCTACGCCACTTACGATTGGTATAATCAGGGAAGCAGGAAGCGAGGTCTAGGGAGGCTCAAGCCCCCATTTTATACCAAAACACATTATTTTCTCACATTTCGTTACATAATTTTCTTTGTAAGATATTATTACCCTTCACAGGGATAACACAATTGCCAAATAATGGTCAACACAGAAAAGCCTCCGGGGCGAGATTTTTGTGAGTTTTTCGTGGGGGAATTTATTATACAATAATTTTTGCCACCCACGTATATTTAGCTCAAACTAGAGCTTTTTTTATATTTGGAGAAAAAGAGACGCCGTCCTCATCCTGGATTCGAACCAGGGTCCCCGCGTTGAGCCCGCGGTGTCTTGACCTACTAGACGAATGAGAACAAGAACAAACGCATTTTTCTCCGTATATTAAGTTGTAAGATATTATTACCCTTCACAGGGATAAAATAAAAAAGCTCTAGTGTAAGCTATATATACGTGGGTGCCAAAAAATAATTATTGTATAATTTTCTTTAAAATCACTTGTGCCCCTTCCCCCCAAAATTTTTGAATTGCTAAACTATGGGACATAATGATTTTTCATGTCATAAGATTCTAAAGCTAGTTGTCTCATCACCCCTCAAGTTATGACATCATCGTTGTCATGTTTGGTCATCATCAAGTTATGTCATCAATTTTCATGCTATTCTCCTCCTTATTTTTCTAACTCGTTTTCTTACTTCGTTTCCACTGAAGTTTCTGTCTGCCTTCACTTCTTCTCACAGGCGTATGCAGAAAGTTCGAAAGGGGGTTATACTCTCAATGGGGGAATATACAGAGCTACAACTCACATATTATAATGTTAAATATACAAAATTTCATTGCAATGGGGGGGGCCACAGCCTCAACAACATCCCCCCCCACCTGCGTACGCCAATGCTCCTTCTTCTACTGTATTCATTTAGGAAGGTTGATCCCAGATTTAAGAAATATATTTTTAAGGCGCAAGGATAAAAAGGGTCGTTTTGCGCCTACCATTTAATAAAATTAGATTCACAGTGATATCTGTAAAGCATTGCGCACCAGTTTTTATAGAGTTTGTGAATATACACCGTGTCCGTAAAGTCATGGTGCACTTTTGACCGGTCACAGGAAATCACAGGAGCACACGCACGCCCAGATTTTTTTAGGGCACCTTAGGTAACTCTCCCGTATAGCCTCTACAGACTCGTCACTTACCGATGGTCTACCAGAACGGGGTTTGTCCAACAAACTGCCGGTATCCTTCAACTGCTTATCCCACCGATTAATGTTATTCCTATGTGGTGGCGCTTCGTTGTACACGCGACGATATTCACATTGCACTTTGGTCACGGATTCGAATTTAGCAAGCCACAAAACACACTGAATTTTCCTCTGTACCTTCCACATCTCGACTGGCGTGGGCTGATTTACGTGGGGGTGACAGTTTTCCTTTTATTTGGTGAAGATTTCACATTTCTATCTTGTTTCGTTGATTTCCTGTGACCGGTCAAAAGTGCACCATGACTTTACGGACACACTGTATATATATATATATATATATATAAAGAGTTGGAGTTGGCGCAAGGATAAGAAATATCATGCTACGTTATTGAGAACTTATATGAAGTATTGGAGATGGCGCAAGGACAAGAAGGATTATGCTGTGCCATTGGGAATTTATATGAAGAGTTGAGTTGATATCATCATCGATGTAAATTATCAGACCTTTCAAATCAATTCAGCATATTAACAGCAGTAAAGTACAAACTGTATGTTAGTACCAAAGCAATTTTAACCTCTACATTGCAGATGGGACATCTTGTACCCCAATTTATGTATTTTCATTATTATGTTTACTATATAAATATATATACCCAGTATCCATTAGTGCCCTGAAATTTCTTAACATAGAAAAGTTCTTTCGATATATAAGTTCGTATATTTGACGACATTGCAGATCATATTAGGTCAAGATGTGGAAATATCTCCTATTATATCCTTTGCTGTGAGCGTTTGGGTATACAAAATTGTTTTATAATGTTTTTGGGTTTATAAATTATCTTATGAAATTCCATCAATTTCTCTCTCTCTCTCTCTAAGATTTAGTTAATTTTATTATTCCATCTATTCCAATTAAAAGGATTTTTCTTTGATTAAATCAATAGAGGTTAAAACAACCAAAAATCAACAGGAATTAAAACAAAAAAAATAGGAAACAAAGTGCACAAGTATTCCGATTTCACTATCGCACTACTATTAAGGGTATGTTCAAGTATTACGTAAGCAATATTTTGGCCATTTTATACCCCCCAAATAAGCAAAAATTAACATTGGATAACATAAGAAAATAAGCAGAAGAGCGACCCACTCCCCCAAAAGGTGCTTATGTAATATTTGAACGCTCCCTAAATACAAAGTTTAAAGGAAAAGACACGAAAATTGAAAAAAGACAAAAAACAGGATGCTAAAAAAAATTCTAAATTTGATCCAAAATACCTCAACGAACCTTGTAAAAGGTTAATGGAGAATATAGTTTAAACAAACGAATGAGGTAAACATACAATCTTAACGTATCATTAAAAATTTAATTTTTATTTAATACCCCCTCATGTCACGTCATTTGATGACAAATAATCATATAATATACAATAAATACACAAGTAATTCTATAATACACGATAAATAAATATGTAATTCGATGATACGATGATTTTGTTTGCCAATTTTGAACATAGGCGTACACCAGAAATTCATAAGTGGGGTTATAGGCTCAATGGGGGATATAGAGTTATAACTAGATGTATTCATTTGTGTGTGTGTGTGTATAGGAATTACCATCTCAATAGGGGCTACACCTATGACTAACCCCCCACGGAGGCTACGCCAATGTTTGCGCGCCAAGGATTAAAACGTATTATTCCAATATTTAAAGCAAAAGAAATTTAGCATTTTTTAAAGGTTTTCTGAAAATGCCTTGCTGATGTAATTTGTAGATTCATCTGCCATCAAAGTGTTTGTTTGTTTGAGTTTTAAGGCGCAATGTCACCTATCAAGGTGTTTCTGTAGGTACAGCACTGTACGTAAGTGCTTGTTATATATATATAGTGCTATTATAAATTTTAAAACTTGCATCTGTTTTTTTAATTAAATTTGATGAAATTTTGATTTCATTTTCTTCCTACTTTTAGTTCTTAATTATTTTTCTAAACTCTACGATTCGTTAATAATAATTTTGGCCAAAACTGCAATCCTCCCCTGCAGAAAATACGATTACTAGCGTCAAAAATGTATCTTTTTACCCAACTTACGCATAACATTGTAACCCCATGTGAATTTGTAAGATATCCCCATAAGAGTGAAAGAAAACTATTCTGAATAGCAAATACATGTCCATTGGGGTCGTTTCTAACCCCACTTGCTCCATAATAGAAAAAATAACAGAAAACCTACCGGATGGGGTAGCAGTGCGAACCGTCTTCTGTGCATTGCTGCCCTGGAGGTGGAAACGTTTGCAGCGCAATAGCTGTCAGCCTCTCGTCAGTAGGGGTACCTCAGGGCTCACTTCTGTGGCCCATTTTATTATTTATTTATTTCTTCCCCCCCCCCCTTCACTTATACGTTTGAGGCCAGAGATGGGGATGCGGGGAGGGATACGAGAACGAATATACCTTTTATAGAAGCTTTTGAATTCAATGATGGTGATTCCGAACTCCCAAATAATCTGTTGCCTCTACAGTGGTTAGCTCCTTTTTTATTTCTTCCTCCATTGTGCTGCGGATTGAACGCTGTTATTTCAACTGTGCCGCCTAATTGTTGGTTAGCTTTAAGATGATAAACAGGGAATAGGTAGCCCCTTCCAAACCAACAGCAAAAAACCAAAGGTTAGCAACTAATGGAGGAAGTAGGTTCAATTGGACAAAATAATGTCAGTTTTGCTTTTGCACCTCTTGGGACGTTCTTTTCATGCCTGTTTCATTGCCATCAAGCAAAGACAGCTGCAAACTCATCGATGAATATACATTCTGAAAAAAAAAATTGTATAAAGCAGAATTAATTTATTTCTGCCCTTGTATTATACTTCATAAAAATATATTAAATGATTTTCCTTGTGTGTCATCAATTTCGTTTCGTTAACAAGAAGGCTGCAGGAAGACGTGTCTAACATTATATTTCAGAAAATTTGACAGTAAATACTTGTAATGCAATATGTTTCTATGACTCAGTGGCTAATTTATGAAATTGCTGTCCTGAGCTGCAGTCTACACTGCCGCCCCCTCCCTCCTTTACAAAGAAAAGAATATTTGTTTAAAAAAAACGCATATCATACTCTTAACATTTGATATGTAAAGGAGATTTTTCATATAATTATTCAAACTAATAAGATACAACTCGACATTATTGCTACCACAGTCTCCGACTTCGTGGATTCGAGACACTTTTTGAATCCGCAATCATTGTAGTAAGGATTCCGATATCCTCTGATATTTTTGCATGTATTTCATGTATTTGAGAAAAATACACGTACGCATCCTTGCATGAATTTTTTCGTTATCAGTTCAAGTTTTTCATTATTCATTCTTCTACTATTAGTATATATAACAAACGTGTTAAGCCTGGATTTATAAATGGGTACGCTGGGCAAATGACCAGGGCCCAAAATTTTCAGGGCCCTTTGTCTTTCGATTCTATGGTTTGCATTTGCAGGCAAGTTAAAGTAATCGCTTATATGTCATCGCTATTGGGGAAACAGGGCAATAATTAAAAGAAACATTATTTTTTCAACATTGTTGAGTTCGGAAAATTTTATATTTAACCTTTTTGCTGACGCCCCACGATGAGTGCCGCCCCTAGGCCTATGCCTTGTACGCCTTCTTAGAAATACGCCACTGCGATGACGGGCGGACGTACAGTGAACTTGTTTTGAAGTTACAGTATACGCTTTGCTCCAAAACCCTATCTCATGAAACAGTGACTAATAGACATGTGTTCTGTTTAAAATATTGGAATGCGTTGCCGGTTAATTAGCTATAGAAGACACACTATTATATATATATATTTTTTTTCATATATGCAAATACAAATTAGTTTTCGTAAAAGGGGGGCCCCAAAAAATTATTGCGGGCTCCGAGATTTTCCGTCACGCCACTGGGCCCAGGTGTAGGCAGAAAGTTCATAAGGGAGGGATTATAGGCTTAATGTGAGGGGTTATAGAGTTACAACTCATATATTCCTATGTTAAATATACAAAATTTCATTGCAATGGGGGGTCACAATCTCATCAACACCCCTGAGTACGCCAGTGGGCCCCAAAAACGGATAAGATTATGCTGTATACATCCTGGACCTACAATTTTTTAAGAAATCTGAAACTCGAAAGGCTTAGGGAGACTATTGTAATTATATTCAGACTATAGTGACTAATTAATTAATTAACTAATTAATTGATTGATCAACTAACTAATTAATTGATTGATTAACTAATTGATTGATTGGTTAGCTAATTAATTGCTTAACTAATTAATTGATTGATTAACTAATTAATTGATTGATTAATTGATTAATCAATCAACTTTTTTACCTCAATCCTTGGGAGTCGTATCCAGGATAAGAGCACACTAGATGAACGTGTTACCACTGCACAGGGGCACTTAAAGGCAAAAGTATTAACATTTAAAACTATTACGCATAAAACTTTGTGAAATGCGTAAAATCCTTGCGCTTGACTCAAGAGGAAAACCTGGTCATCGGATGCTTTTGAACTGCTGCACAATTGGGGAAGGATGGTCAAGAATTGATTAAAAAAACACATCACTCCACATGGGGAAATGCATTGGTTATCAGTAGCAAAGCAATTCAAAACTTATGGGGGAGCTAAAGTGGCTTTAATGATTATGTAAAACGGCCTTAAAGAAAATGTGTTTGGATATCCAATGGGGGGCTTAAACCCCGAACCCCCCTTTTCTACGTCACTGGTAATCATAACGGCCTCAAGAGTAAACACCGCAGAGGCACTCCTAAGAACCTAAATTTCGCATTCAGTTGAACAGTACAGCGATTTTCATAAAGTGTCAACAGAACATGCGAACCTTAGTACGAAAAGAATTCGTAAGCCAGAGTTTTTTAAGAAAATTCAGAGAAAACTAATTAAATTTAAGGCGTTTTTGGCCAGGGGAAATAGCAGACTCAATGCTCTTACAACGAACTTTGAATAAGACAATTTACGTAACCCAAATCATGCTTTGCAGTTCATTTTGGTTTATATGCACCTTGGTCTACAATTTAGTTAATTTTCTTTTTTAAATTTATAATTAGTGCATTTTATAAGCTGAATAGATTATTCGAGGCCTTTTCAATTTGCTCTCTCCCTCTCAAATAATTATTTTAATTTAGATGAAACTCGCGAAGATTGAAACTAAACAAATATGGATCTGAACGTTCTGTGTCCCGTTCAGTGGTTAAGTCCGCCATCTTCGATCCTATTGGTTTTGGATTCGATCCCCATGTAAACGTATTTGGACGCAAGTATGGCATGGGGTAATGCCAATCGCTTACCATGATGCCCCTATATGGAGAAAACGACTGACAAATATCCACCTGTGACTCACCGTTGAGTGAATATAAGGAACACCGTGTAGTGAATATAAGGAACACCGTGTAGTGAATATAAGGAAGAGTGTGACGTTCGCAGGTCTTAAATTGGCTCGATACAGATAAATTGGACAATTTTATATGAACATTAATGCTCAAAATCATAGTGATAAGTATATAAAAACAAGACCTACGGTAGAGTAAAGGTACCGATTGCACCTTAGCACACATGTGACAGTTTTTCTGCTCACCGTAGTCCGGGGGTTTGTTCCTTATACAATAGAGAGTCTGTCTGAATTCCTCGAAAACAACAAATCCCGGCGCATCATGACCTTAGCAGTCTTTGCAGCATAAAACCCGGTTTTTAATATTTAATTCTTTTAATTATAACCTAGTAATTTATTAATTTTAAATCTTTTCTTAATTATAACTTAGGTGTAATTGGAAATAGCTTTGAACTGTTGATTATGCGAGTCATATATATCTATATAACAAGAGTAATATTTGTTACTTATTGAATAATTTTGTTGCTAGTGTGTGTGTGTGGGGGGGGGCGAATAAGTAGTAAGCCCCACTTTGCTTTGATGGGGCCCTGCATACAAAATTTCATTGCAATGAGGGGGTTACAACCCCATCAACACTCCCCTGCGTACGCTAGTGACTGATACCTAAGAGGGCAGACCCGTAATAATGCTTTTTTAATATAGTCTAATACGGTTTTAACGAACGTCAAGGACCCTGAAGATTTTCTTCGTTATAAACGTTATGCACCATAATCACAGGCCTGTAGCCAAGCCGAAGCCAGTAGGAATATGGCCTGCATAACAATATGTATGCTGTGCATCGAATTAAACTATCCTGATTTATTTGTTATTGCCAGGTTCCTTACTACCGAGTTCCACTGTATAGATTATAGCTATTTTTTACAGGAACTAGCCAAAAGAAGAAACACCACTTGGATAAAAGATGTTTGCCACCTTGCCTTTTTGACTATTTTCAAGCAAAGAAAGCTGTAAAGCAAACCGAAAAAGGGCAAGTCTGGGTAACCCTAGTTAAAAAATCAGTTTTATACCTAAAAAATGCGGCTTCAACCAAAAGCCCTACAAAAATTACACTCTTCTCAGCCGCACCCATCTTCATTTTCTTAAGGTCTATTCATCTTTTCTTTTCTACCTCATTTTCCTTTTTTTTTTCTTCTAAGTATATAGTAATCTTCTCAAAATAATTATATTAGAAGAGGAGGCGTATCGATGGATCTCTGGATCTCTGTAATTTGCTGAGATTCCCCTAAGGGCTTGGCCAATGCTTCTCGGAAAATCTCTGTAGATTACTTACAAGAGACGCGTATGACTGTCCATCATATATATTTGTTCAAGAGCCGACAGAAACTATTCGGGGTTAAATTTTATAAAACAAAATCCTCTACTCACTCTATATATTTATCATTAAATACAAAGCGTTTTTCTCTCTGGTGGAGCCAATTTTCTGGTGATACTTTGTGCTTGTCTCTACCAAATCATCTTATTAATTTCTTGCTGGTATTATTCGATCACACCTTCCTCTCTTCCGTCACCCCTCCCCCTACACACACACACACACACACAGCAACATCTGTCCAAAAATTACTTTCTTTGATGAAACCCCCTCAATTAAACGTTCTGCAGCAAATTACGAATAGAAATATCATTTCAAAACTTTAATAATGACTTAAATTAAAGGAGCATGTGAAATATAACAATCATTCCTTTAAAGTGAATTTGAATGGTTACTCAATAATTTAAAGGGATGATTATTTTTCTTCCCATTTTCATTCAATTGAGTAGGCATAGGCGCCCCTAGGCTATTTTTGCCGCCTCGAGGCTATTTTTTGCCGCCACTTCCTACCCACCAATCAGTAGTAGGAACATAAAAATTGTTACATTCAATATACGCTACAAAAGTTTATATTAACAGTAAAAATGTTGAAAAACAAACTCATAAAGTAAAACGTAACAATAAACAATATTAACTTATATTGAAGTATTATTTCTTTTTGGTATATAATAAATCCAATTCAGTTTTATAGAAATATATTTTAAATTTGGCAAAAATACAAGGGCCTATCAAGCACTGGTATTTAAATGGAAAGCATGACGTCTAGCTGTCTTCTCGGTAAAACATCTGATTATATCATTACATGTTATTAATTTTGTTATATCAGACTCATGCACACAATACACAAAATTTTGCTGCCATAGTCTATAGCCTAGTATAGCCTATTGGAAAATATGGCACTGGGAGTAGGGAAATCGGAATTATGATTCCCGTTTTCATTCAGTGGATGAAGGAATAATGATTACCATTTTCATTCAGTGGATGAAGGAATAATGATTGCCAGTTTCATTCAGTGGATGAAGGAATAATGATTACCATTTTCATTCAGCGGATGAAGGAATAATGATTACTATTTTCATTCAGTGAATGAAGGAATGATTATCACTATTGTCATTCAGTGGATGAAGGAATGATGATTCCCATTTTCATTCAGCGAATGAAGGAATGATAGTTACCATTTTCATTCAGTGGATGAAGGAATGATGATTACCATTTTCGTTCAGTGGAAGAAGGAATGATGATTCCCATTTTCGTTCTGTAGATTAAAGAATGGTGATTCCCATTTCAATTCCGTGGATGAAGGAATGGTTATCCCCATTTTCATTCAGTTTATGAAGAAATGATGATTCCCATTTCCATTCAGTGGATGAAAAAATGACCATTACTATTTCATGAAGTGAATGAAAGATGGATAATTTTCATTTTAATTCAGCGTATGAAGAAATTGTGATTCTAATTTTTATTCTGTGAATGAAGGCATGATGATCCCCCTTGTAATTCAGTGAACAAGGGAATTGGAATGGTGATTTTTATTTCCACCCCGTAAATGGGAATGGTCATTATTAATTAGGCAGTATTTAATTTTTCCCTCTATTACCTATGTTGATAATATATTTTTAATTAAATGTCGATTGAATATATTCTGAGAATTTTCTTTTTCGAAGATATATTTTTTCGAATATTGTTAAACATTTATTTTGTTATATACTTTATTTACATATTTAGTTATATACTTTAGTTACATATTTAGTCATATACTTTAATTACGTATTCAGTTATATACTTTAGTTACATATTTAGCTATATACTTAGAGTTATAAAACTATCAGTAGCGTATAATCAAAGGGAGTTAAGAAATTTCAGATGGACCAATTATTTATTTCCTTTTTATCACTTTTTTTTCACACTTTTTTTTTCTTTTTGTGCAAGAACATTTCGTTGACAGAGTTATACATTCGGTTACTTAATTTATTAAAAAGTATTCGCAAAGCATTTTAGTCCTATAAAACCAGAAGCGCATTCCTTAAGTCTTATAGGATGCTATCTAGAGAGATCTTTAATCATTTGACACACCTCCATCGAATCTTCGTGAATTGTGGGAGATTATTTTTCAAGGGTCGTGGATCCGTGTGGCTTCCCAAACTTCCAGTGCCTTGTCGAGTGATAGGCGTAAAGTTATGTGGGCCCCCCAATAATTTGAAATAAATTACAATTTTACATACCGTAAACTTGCGTAACTTTAGACAAAATTTTGGGGGTTTGTTATGCATGTAATCATTACTAGTCTACTATCCATTTATTACTTAACCACTTATTACTTGGTTATATATGACAAGTCAAGTGGTCATATATAACCACTTATATTACTTCATATTTGACCTACAATATTCACATTTGGGCTTTGGTAACAGTTTTAATAAAAATATTTAATTTCTAGAACTTTTCCATTAAATTTTTATGCCCGCAAACTTCTACCTGCAACTCACATGTTATTTCAGACATCGAGATGAAACTTCTTGTATACTAGCAGCAAGTGTTTATCATCACAAACAAATGGTGGACGAAATTATTAGCAATTTGCATCAAAAAATTTTATTTGTAGGTACACATACAAATTTCTGTCAGTTTTGTATAACTTCGGACAAAACCTTACTGAATGCAAAAATGCAGATGAGCCGTTTCAAATCAAAATTAGCTTCTTGATAAGGCTGGTGGTATGTGTAAAAGTCAATATATATATGTTAGTCAAGTATGTAGGTAAAAAATATCATACAGATATTTTGCTGGTCAAGTTACTAATCCTCCAGGTTGACAGGATGTTGATGGTAATGATTGCTTTGTATCCTTCTCGAGAAAGTTACCAAATTGTACTTTGGAATTTAAGTTGCCAGAGGTTCAAGACAGTTCTGCAATTGAATCAGAACAGATAAACAGGTTCTTTCCTGAGCCAAAATTAACCCGCCGTGGTACTCTGCTGTTCTCAGCATCTTTTGTGAGGCTTAATATTAATTAAACTTCAATTAGCCTTTCCTTTTCTGTTTTTGAAAGCTTATACCTTGGTAATCAAAACTGGTATTTTCAAAATGCAGTTAAGCTGCTTCTTTCTTGTTAAAATATTTTTGGGGTTCATAAACAACAAATGTTTGTTGCATAAAACTGAAAGAAATTGTTTTTTTGTTTTCTCTTAGCTCTCTCTTTTATTTCATTTAGCTCTGATATGGTAGGTTGTTGGTACCAGAAAAATATCTAAAATAGGTAAAAGGAATGCACTTGAAAAACATGTCAATGGCTGTCCGTATTCAGTCAAACAAGCTCTGTACTTTAAAAAACCGTTGTCATTATAATGTTGTCCAAAACTAGCCCAAAATTCTGAGTAACTTTGGACAACATATTATATTTCACTTCGTTAAAAATACAGAAGATACATCCATATAATAATTACCATGTAAAAGCACAGTCTTATGCCCTGGTTCAAATGTATAAAATTCT